>JAIFGZ020000779.1:0-1200000 GCA_019925245.2 Oryza australiensis | reverse complement strand
AACACTCTCAACAACATGATTGCTACTGTGGTTGACGCCAAGATAGCCGACCAGAATTGGCCGATTGCACCGCCAACACAACCAGAGCCGCCTGGAGGGGCCCTCGGCCAGCCGAATCCAACTTAATCGGCTACAAGACCAGTGATTACCATGCTGAACCGACAGCAACCGCTGCCCTAGGATCAGATCGCTAACATGTTCAACGATAATTGGCAGTTAGAGCCGATTGCCCAGATTGACCTGGATAGACGGTACAATGCCGGTGGCCGACAGCTCTTTCCAGGTCCACCAACACCACCACCAAATCGGCTGCCTCCCGCTGATCATCCACTCCACTATCAGTATCAAGGAGGCGGCCAAGATCATCACTACAGGCCTCAGACGCCACCACCGCTGTATCGGCAAGCACCCACTTCATATGACCCATATGAGCCGATACAGCCGAACAACCGGACTTGGGCCAATCTGATTACAGATGTCATGCACGATCAATTTGGCCTCAAGACAAAGGACTCAGGGAACATGTATCGGTATCCTTACCCAGAGCATTTTGAGCGGATTCCGTTGCCCAACCGATACAAGATCCAAGATTTTTCGAAGTTCTCAGGGCAAGACAACGTTTCGACCTACGAGCATGTCAGTCGATTCTTGGCGAAGCATCGGCTACAGACGCCCTAAGAGTCCAGTTGTTCCCTCTGTCCCTTTCGGGATCGGCTTTTACCTGGTTCTCTTCATTGCCTTACAACTCAATTCATAGCTTGGCCGATCTCTGAAAACAATTTCATAGCTATTTCTACACCAGCAACCATGAGATGAAGTTGTCGGACCTCACCAACATCAGGCAAAAGCACAACGAATCGGTTCAAGACTATATTCAGCGTTTCTGGGAAATGAGGAACCGATGCTACAGCCTGGTGCTATCGGACACCCAGTTGGCCGATTTGGCCTTTCACGGCTTGATCGCGCCGATCCGAGAGTGATTCTCAGCGCAAGACTTCGACAGCCTAGCCCATCTGGCACAGAAGGTGACGGCCCACGAACAAAGATTTCAAGACACTAGGAAGGCCGTCAAGAACATAACTCAAGTCGTCGTTGAGTTAGACTACGATTCCAAGGACGATGATGCAGAGGTGGCGGCAGCCGAATGGGCCAAGAACAAAAAAGCCATCATCTGTCGTGGCTGCTCAAGACGGCAAAAGAAGAAAGATATGACTTTGACATCACCAAGGCCGATAGAATTGTCAACTTGTTGCTCAAGGGGAAATAGATCCAGCTCCCTGAAAACCACGTGATCCCATCGGCCGAAGAACTAAAGAAGAAGAAATATTGCAAGTGGCACAACTCCACATCCCATGCTACTAACGATTGCAAAGTCTTCAGGCAGCAAATCTAGTCGGCAATTGAGGCCGGGAAATTGAAGTTTGCCGATTCAAGTCAGCCGATGAAGGTAGACGACAACCCTTTCCCGATCAACACGGTTCAAGCCGGGCCTAGGCGAGCCGATCGACATAACAGAATGCAGGGCTTAATCGACGCATCAACCAGGGCCAGGGCAGAAGGTGAGCCGGCTGGACATCACGCCATGCCAATCAACATGGTGGGCCCCGTTATCAGATCGGCTGACCGACGGCCAGTCCATGACGACAGCCGACACCATCCTCAGCACCGGTCTCGGCGGGAAGAAGCTCGCGATGAAGCACCTAGGAATCCGGCATGAGGCTGCCGACACTGGACGATTGCTCGGTGTGCAACGATCGCCGCGATGACGAGCACAGGAGCTCATCGGCTGTAAGCCCAACCCGGTTCGTCCCTAGAGCCGTTCGGCTAAATCAGAGGCGACGGTCCATCCATGATCGGCTCGGCCCGATCCACGAAGACTTCTTCGTCAACGAAGACGACAACGACAACAACCGCGACGACGAAGAGGAATCAGCCAATCCTCAAAGGTGCCCGTCCGATCTCTTCACAAAGACACAGAAAAGAAGAATTCAACGACTCAAGCGTGATGGGAGAGAAGATGAAGTTCGGCAAATGATCCAAGAACAGCACCGTCGGCTGGGTAAGATCAAAAGGCGATGGGTTCCCAAAGAGAAAACCGCCGCAGCCGACGAGGAACGAGCCAAGGAGAGTTCAGCCGACCAAGCCAGGAGGGCAGCCAAAGGGAAAGGCAAAGTTTCTGCATCGGTCAACATGTTGTTCATACTGCCAGCCGAATTCAGTGCTCCTGAAGCCGATGCAGACACCATCGAAGACGACTTGGTGAAACTAGCAATCTCACTGGACCAAGCTATTTTCGACAAACCCGAGGGGACCGAAAATTGGCACCTAAAGCCGTTGTACGTTAAAGGATTCGCCAACGGCAAGCTGATGTCCAAGATGCTATTTAATGGGGGAGCCGCAGTCAACCTAATGCCCTACGCAACATTCAGAAAAGTAGGCAAAGGAGCCGAAGACATGATAAAGACCAATATGGTGCTCAAAGACTTCAGCGGCAACCCATCAGAAACCAAGGGCGTCCTGAACGTCGAACTGACCATCGGCAATAAGACCATGCCCGCAACATTCCTTGTCATCGACGGGAAGAGGTCTTACAGCCTGCTGCTCGGAAGGGACTGGATACACGCCAATTGTTGAGTTTCTTCTACAATGCATCAGGGCCTGATCCAATGGGACAGTGACAAGATTGAGATCGTACCAGCCGACAGGTCAGTTAGCGTCGTCATTGCCGATTTGCCGCTTTAGGAAATCAAAGACATTGATTGTTTGTCTGGGAAAATCTGGCAAGCTGATTTTCTAAATGTGTCCTATTTCACAATACATCCAATTGGAGATGATGAGCCGCAGCTGCGGCTTTGAACAAGATATGGTGGAGGGCTCAAGCGTCTTCGGCATGGACACCGCAGACGAAGACGGTGGCAAGCTCGACAAGGTTTTACGTCGTACGACGAGTTAGAAGAAATTGACATCGGCTCTGGTGACAAGCCGAGGCCGACGTATATTAGTAAAAATCTATCTCCTCATTGTAGATCCCAGCTCATCAATTTATTAAAAGAATATAAAGATTGTTTTGCTTGGGAATACTTCGAGATGCCCGGTCTTAGCCGATCAATAGTGGTCCATCAACTGCCGATTAAGGCAGGCTATCGGCCGTTCAAACAACCTCCCAGGAGGTTCAAAGCCGATATGTACGACGCGATTAAAGCCAAAATAACTCGGCTATACGATGTTGGATTCATTTGGCCTTGCCGATACGCCAAGTGGGTCTCAAACATTGTCCCAGTGTAGAAGAAAAACGGTAAACTTAGGGTATGCATCGATTTCAGAGATCTAAACAAGGCCACCCCTAAGGACGAATACCCAATGCCAATAGCCGATTTGCTCGTTGATGCTACTTCAGGTCACAAGATTATTAGTTTTATGGATGGCAATGCAGGTTATAATCAGATATTTATGGCCGACGAAGACATCCACAAGACTGCTTTTCGGTGTCCTGGCGCAATCGGCTTGTACGAATGGGTGGTAATGACATTCGGCCTGAAGAATGCTGGGGCAACATATCAATAGGCCATGAACTACATTTTTTACGACATGATCGGCTCACTAGTGGAGATCTACATTGATGACGTGGTTGTCAAGTCCAGAGAGATGGAGAACCACATAGCCGATCTGAGACAAGTCTTAGAGCGGACGAGGAAATATGGCCTGAAGATGAATCCACTTAATTGCGCATTCGACGTATCGGCTGGGCAGTTCCTGGGATTTCTTGTTCATGAAAGAGGAATTGAGGTTACACCAAGGAGCATAAATGCTATCAAAACAATTCAGCCTCCGAAGGACAAGAAACAACTCCAATCTTTGATCGGCAAAATCAACTTCATTAGGCGATTCATAGCCAATCTCTCAGAAAAAATGGAGACGTTCACACCACTGCTTCGGCTGAAAGCCGATCAAGCATTCACATGGGGGGCAGAGCAACAAAAGACTTTGGACAACATCAAGGATTATCTAAGTCCCCCTCCAGTTCTAATGCCTCCACAAAAAGGGATACCGTTTGAGCTATACCTATCAGCCGATGACAAGTCAATCGACTCAGTTTTAATCTAAGAAGTTGAGGGCAAAGAAAAAGCCATCTTCTATCTCAGTCGATGGCTACTAGACGCAGAAACAAGGTATTCACCTGTGGAGAAGCTATGTCTGTGCCTCTATTTTTCATGTACAAAGTTAAGGCATTATCTGCTATCCAACGAGTGCACAATAATCTGTAAAGCCGATGTAGTTAAGTACATGCTATCGGCCCCAGTGTTGAATGGATGAGTTGGGAAGTGGATTTTTGCTCTAACAGAGTTTGATTTGAGGTATCAGGCACCCAGGGCAGTCAAAGGACAAGCTATAGATGATTTTATTGTGGAGCACAGAAATGACTTAATCGGCTCCGTGGAAATTATGCCTTGGACATTGACATTTGATGGCTCGGTTTGCACCAACGGCTGTGGTATCGGCTTAGTCATTATTTCACCCAGGGGGGCAAGTTTTGAGTTTGCTTTTGCTATCAACCCCCGTGCTACAAACAACCAAGCCGAGTACGAAACTGTCCTTAAAGGATTACATCTACTCAAGGAAGTTAAAGCCGACGCCATCGGAATAATGGGAGATTCACTCTTAGTCATCAGCCAATTATCAGGAGAATATGAGTGCAAAAATGATGCGCTAATGGTCTACTATCTGTTAGTGATATGCCCTAGAGGCAACATGGAGATGTTGGATATCACGTTAATGTTTATGTATTTATGAATAAAGTGTTATTCAGTTCCATGAAATAGACATCTTGTATTGATCAATAAGTATGTGACTTATTTATGAGACTCTTTATGTATGAATCTATTTCTAAACGATCCCTGATGATATGTCATATTGTTGGAACAAATATGATTCTAAGATCGGCATGTTTATTGATTGATGATCATGTCTCATAGATCATGGGTATGAAGATACCAAATCAATAAACATGGACATATGTGTTGGAGAACACATTGTTGGATAGACCCACCATGAGACACTACAGGAATTAATGTGCCATTAGTTGGTCTCAGGTAGTGTTGGTACAAAGTCCTTAGACCTGAGATCACCATGGATTCCAACATGTGTAGTAGCCTACTTTGGGACTATCAAACGCTATTCCGTAACTGGGTAGTTATAAAGGTAGTTTTCGGGTTTGCTATGAAACATGGAGTGGGATGTGAGTGATCAAGATGGAATTTGCCCCTCCTTTGGAGAGATATCTCTGGGCCCCTCGAGGTAATGGATTATGGAAATGCATGACCATGCTAAGTTGATTGAGGAGTCAATCAACGGACGATAATCCAATACGGTTCGAGTGAATGGTTAAGCTATTGAAGGGATGGCACACATCTTGCCTATAGCTTAACCGGTATCGTGAGGCAAAGGGATTTGTGTACACATTACAGGTTCGAGCCGATATTATATTCTTGTATACTATGGTGTCAATATGTGCTGCTAGGCGCTGTTGTTGACAGTCGGCTGAGTTGGACTCGAGCCGACGGTCGGCTAAGTTAGACTATAGCCGAAACCGAGTATACCTGAACCTACAGGGTCGCACGCTTAAGGGGATAAGAATAGGCATTCGAGTTGGACTCGGATACGGCTCGATCGGATATGGATCCGATCGGATAGAGTCCTATGGGCTTACGACGTATGGGCAGCCAACTCTGTGAGATTCGGATAGGATCCGATTCAAAATAGAGTCCTGATCGGCCACTTGTCCCAGTCGACCAACTCTATATAAAGGAGGGAGGGGTGGAGAGCTGCGGCACGTCAATTGCATCGCGTGCAACAGAAGTCGCCGAGATCAATCTCCACGGAAACCCTCCCCACTTTCGAGCCAAACCCTAGCCTTGCATCGCGTGCTAGCACACGGGTGTACGGTGTTTTGTCCTCGGACGTGTGGATACCGGTAGAGGCGCTGCTACATTGCGCGCTGTTGATCGGCTTCGGATCGGCTACGGCATCTGCGAATCGGCTGATTTGCGAATCGGCTGTCCCCGGGTATCGGCTGTCGGCTTGCGAGAATCGGCTACACTATTCCGGATCTGATAGCCCTGATTGGCTGTTTCCGCTGCACACTCCAATCGGTAACGATCTATCGGCCCTTACTTGCAAGTGTTCCTGGTTTGCGCGGTAGAAAATTTTTGTTTTCGGCTAGCGTAGCTTCCGCGTAACCCTTCAGTATCAACAATGCCGGGAATTGATGGACGGTTTTTGGCTAGTTACCTTGAAACATATCCCCAGGGAACAGAATACAAAAGCCAACGATTTAGCTCAAGGGGCATCGGGCTATCGGCCGATGGTAAAAGAGATTGAAATAGAAAATGCTGCTATTACAGCCGACGATTGGAGGTTTAAAGTCTACAGCTATCTCAAAAACCCCTCTCAATTGGCTACAAGGAAACTGCGATACAAGGCACTAAGATATGTTTTGCTCGATGAAGATCTATACTATCGGACGATTGATGGCGTGTTGCTCAGGTGTTTGGGAGCCGAACAAGCCAAAGTGTCTATTGGAGAAGTGCATGAAGGGATCTGTGGCACGCATCAATCGGCTCATAAGATGAAGTGGCTACTTCGCCGAGCAGGATAATTTTGGCCGACAATGCTGGAGGATTGTTTCAAATATTATAAGAGTTGCTAGGATTGTCAGAAATTTGGCGTCATACAACGAGCACCAGCGTCGGCTATGAACCCAATCATCAAGCCTTGGCCGTTCAGAGGATGGGGCATTGATATGATCGGCCAGATCAATCCACCCTCAAGCAAAGGACACAAATTTATTCTGGTGGCAACAGACTACTTCACAAAATGGGTGGAGGCAGTTCCTCTGAAGAAAGTGGACTCTAAGGACGCAATCGAGTTTGCTAAAGAGCACATTATCTACCAATTTGGCATCCTGCAAACCATTACAACTGACCAGGGATCTATATTTATATCGGATGAGTTTGTTCAGTTTGCCGATGGCATGGGGATTAAGCTACTCAATTCTTCGCCATACTACGCACAGGCCAACGGGCAAGCCGAAGCTTCAAATAAGAGTTTGATTAAATTGATTAAAATAAAGATCACTGAGTACCCCAAGCAATGGCACAACCGATTAGCCGCATCACTGTGGGCATATCGGATGGCATGCCATGGATCAATTCAACTCCCTCCATACAAGCTGGTCTAGAGGCACGAGGCGGTACTTCCGTGGGAGAGCGTCATCGGCTCAAGGCGCATTCAACTACAGGATCAACTTACAGCCGATGATTATTATCACTTGATGGTGGACGAATCAGAAGACTTAGTTTTATCTAGGATTACGGCCTTGGAAAAAGTTACAAGGGATAATGAACGAGTAGCCAAACATTACAATAAAAAAGTGGTGCCTAAATCTTTTGAAGAGGGGGAGCTTGTTTGGAAATTAATATTGCCGATCGGATCAAGAGACAACAAATTAGGCAAGTGGTCACCAAATTGGGAAGGGTCTTTCAAGATCCACAAATGCGTCTCTAAAGGAGCTTACATGCTAGAAGGGTTAGACGGAGAAGTATTTGGAAGGGCTCTTAATGGAAAATACATGAAGAAATACTACCGAAGTGTATGGATCAACTCATAATTTGGCTCTGTTCGCTTAGCCGATTTATGATAGCCGATGTCTTTTTTTTATAAGGCATCGCCTTTAGGCATTTTTATGCAACATTTTTCCCCTAAGTTTTCTACGGTCTACTAATGATTGGCCGATAGCAATGACAATGAGGTGCAAATGGCTTGGATTCACAATTTTGTCGACACCGAAGCTATCAACAAAATTTGGGGGGCATATACATACGCAAAGCGGATTATAGAAAAGATGGAAGCCAAAAAAAATTTTTAGGCCTCGTAATCGGGAGTCAATCTAGAAGTGTGGGAGCGAGATGTCAGAAGGTTTTTGGGATCGGCGCAACGGTTGGGCTAAGTATGAGCTATAAGCCAATTTCGGGGAAGCGAGAGATGTGGTCCTAAGTTCGTTTCAAGCGGTTGAGATTGGAGGTCGTAATACCAGGTGTTGGGGTCATTAGCCACGGCGTGGTTTCAGAATTGGCAAACCTAGTGCAACATGTAAGGCCGAAGCTGATTTCAGCACAGCTAATTTAGAATTGACAGTCGTATCGAGATAGTACATGCGGCCGGAGCCGATCTCGTTTACAAGCACAGTTGCAAAAAATGACAAGATGTATTAAACAAGCCAAGGGCAGAAGCCGATTATAAAAGTTAGATGAATATTTTACAGGAAGCCAAAGCTGAGTTCATTCATGATCACGGGTTAGAAATGGATAGGCTATGTTTAAACATTCGGTGAAGCTGATTACAAAAGCTGGATGGGTATATTACATAAGGCAGTAGCCGATTTTCGAATACTAAAAATATCACAAGTTCATCTCTTCAGGAAATCGACTATAGCCGACAACGTCGTCCGCCTGATTCGGTCCACTTCCTCGATGGCCTTGACGTCGTCAGCTTCGGATCCAGCCACCCGCCGAATGCCTTTCACCAAGTCACGGTGATGCGCCACAGCCGCCTTAATGCTTTGACGTTATGCGTCGATCTCGGTTGGCAGGCTGGCCATATACTCCTTATGGACGTCGATCTCGTTCGTGACTTGAACGAGATCGGCCATCAACTGGTCCTGGCGTGAAAGGACCTGCTCGAGCTTGGACGCCGGTTCGGTTTTCAGGCGGTCGAAGGCGACTTTCTGACTCTCGATGGCCTCTTTGGTCGACTGGAGGGTTGTCGACCGCGTTTGGTTTTTGCAATGCTCGGCTATCTGTTGCTGGGCCCGCTCGTAGTTGAGTTGGTGCGCCTCCAAGAAGGTTGCCGGCACAATGGCGTCGGCTATCGCCTCTGGTAGTAGACCTTGGATCTCCCGGAAGCCCGCGTGGATCGAGCTGTTGTTGGCTACCAGCACGTCCAGCGAGGCCTCGTAATCGGGAGTCAATCTAGAAGTGTGGGAGCGAGATGTCGGAAGGTTTTTGGGATCGGCGCAATGGTTGGGCTAAGTATGAGCTATAAGCCAATTTCGGGGAAGCGAGAGATGTGGTCCTAAGTTCGTTTCAAGCGGTTGAGATCGGAGGTTGTAATACCAGGTGTTGGGGTCATTAGCCACGACGTGGTTTCAGAATCGGCAAACCTAGTGCAACACGTAAGGCCGAAGCTGATTTCAGCACAGCTAATTTAGAATTGACAGTCGTATCGAGATAGACATGCGGCCGGAGCCGATCTCGTTTACAAGCATAGTTGCAAAAATTGACAAGATGTATTAAACAAGCCAAGGGCAGAAGCCAATTATAAAAGTCAGACGAATATTTTACACGAAGCCAAAGCGGAGTTCATTCATGATCACGGGTTAGAAATGGACAGGCTATGTTTAAACATTCGGTGAAGCTGATTACAAAAGCTGGATGGGTATATTACATAATGCAGTAGCCGATTTCAGAATACTAAAAATATCACAAGTTCATCTCTTCAGGAAATCAACTATAGCCGACAACGCCGTCCGCCTGGTTCGGTCCACTTCCTCGATGGCCTTGACGTCGTCAGCTTCGGACCCAGCCACCGGTAGAATGCCTTTCACCAAGTCACGGTGATGCGCCACAGCCGCCTTAATGCTTTGACGTTGTGCGTCGATCTCGGTTGGCAGGCTGGTCATATACTCCTTATGGACGTCGATCTCGTTCATGACTTGAACGAGATCGGCCATCAACTAGTCCTGGCGTGAAAGGACTTGCTCGAGCTTGGACGCTGGTTCGCTTTTCAAGCGGTCGAAGGCGACTTTCTGTTGACTGGAGGGTTGTCGACCTCGTTTGGTTTTTGCAACGCTCGGCTATCTGTTGCTGGGCCTGCTCGTAGTTGAGTTGGTGCGCCTCCAAGAAGGTTGCCGGCACAATGGCGTCGGCTATCGCCTCCGGTAGTTGACCTTGGATCTCCCGGAAGCGCGCGTGGATCGAGCTGTTGTCGGCTACTAGCACGTCCAGCGAGGCCTCCAGCCGATTGCCGATGTTGGCTAGACTGGCCCTCACGTCCTCATCCGGTGTCACCAACACCTCCTCGTCGATCTCGCCACACTCCTCGAACTCTGACAATTCGAAGCTGAGGAGGTCGGCTATGTTCTGCAAAGGGAAGATGACGATTAGAGGAGTTGTCAAATCGACAAAGCCGCTTATGAAACTCGGTCGGCTTACCTTGGGCGTCGAGGCCGGAGCGGCCTGCTCGGCTGGTTCGTCGCCTGCGGCCAATGGGACCGCACCATCAGCGCCATCGCCGCCACCCGCAGCAGTCACGGTGCGCTCGGTCGATGCCTGGGAGGCAGCCGATGGAGATCGTGGAGGCTGCAAAAAGGGGTGTTAGCAGTCAAATCGGCTAAGTTTTATAAATCAAATTGCAAGGGGTGGTTACCGACGGTGCGCGACGCGGAGTGCGGCCAGCCAATTTCTTGACCTAAAAAGGATGTGTTTGGTTAGATGCAAGTGATATTATCATAAGGCCAAATTTGATGAGGCGAGAGTTTACCGGCCGATTTTTTGTGGGAGGACTCGGAACTGGTGGAACGTCGGCTGGAGCGTTGACAGGTTCATGGCTCTAGCTCTCGGATTCAGCCGCCGCCCCAACAGTCGCCGGTATCTCCTCGCTAGCAATGGCGTCATCAAGAAAGTACTCGACGCTCTGGTCCAAGGGGGGAAGGCTGTCGGCCAGAACGACTGGCGTCTTCTGCTTTGGCTTCTTGAGGGCAGGCGCGGTCGATGGCTGTGCGGGAGGCGCAGCTCTTTTCTTGTGAGATATCGGCTCGCGCATCTGCCCACGCAGCAAGGACACTAGTTTCGACGCGTCCCAGCCGATCGCCGACAGAGCAAGGCCGCCTCCATCCAGAACACCTAGGCGGTATTCGATGGGAATTCCGGAGTCGCTCACCGTAGGCCTTTCCATTTTGGTTTCCTGCAAGCCAGAGGACAAGTGTTAGTCAGCTACATTGGCCGATGATAAGAGGAGAGGAATCGTTTGGAGTTTAAAACTTACAGGGGATTTCTTTGGGCAGCAGCAAGTCGGCATAATAAGATGACCGTTGATGGTAGATATGCGGCTTGATCTCGGCCCACCATTGGTCGTAGGCTGCGCTCTTCTTGAGCGCGAACCATCTCGCCGACGCCGAGGGTAGGGCCGGCTATGTTCAGCAGCCAATGCATTATCAGTTCTTGGCTCACGACTCCCCTCGTCTCGATCTTGTCGGCATAATAGCAGCCGACGGGCAGTTGCCCAAGACCAAACGCCTCGCAGCCGACGCCGGTAGTAAAATTCATAACTTCGGCCACCGATCGGCCTGGTGGATCCCGGCGGCGAATGCGGGGGTTAGGGCAGCGTGAACAGCTCTTTGCACCTAGGGTTGTCGGCTGAATTGATGTCTTCCCAGTTGAAATCAGCTGGCAGCTCGAACAGTGCCTGATCCCGGTAAAAGTACCAGGTGCGGTTCTCGCGCGACAGCCCGTCGTACATGGCGATGAGCCACTCGGCTAGCAGATTGGTCTATTGCTTGGAGCCTGCACGCACAGCCGCCGCTTCTCCATAGCTCATTCATCTGGTGATGGTGATCTCGTTGCCTCAGTCAGGGGCAACCGACCGTCTATTTTCTGAGTCATCGGCACCAGTCAGATTTGGAGGAACCACCAGGGGCCCCCGGTGTTAACAGTAGCATTGGAGGCTATCTTCACGATGGCTTGGTGCAGTGTTTGATACAGATAGCTGAGGAGGTGCTTCCCTAGCGCGAGCTTATTCCCGTCGGCAAGGGATTCAGCTACGACCTGCTAGTTGGCGGTCGGCCCGTAGCTCAATCCACAGAATAGGAACTTTTCTAGCCACATCATAAGGAACGTGGCGTGTTCCCTGTGGCTGACTGATCCATCCTTCATGTTTTGAGCAATGTAGCCGCTCCACCCGACGATGGCTTTGGTCTTAAATTGATGTTGCCCCTTTCGGCTCAGGTTTCTAGGGTTAGCCGATAGTAGGATATCCAGTTCGATCATCATATATATGTCGGCTAGAGTGACTGTCATTGGCCCCTGCTGGAACATGAAGGCATTGAAGCTGTCGTTCCAAAAGTACGCCGTGGCCGACATCAGCGGCTCATCCTTCTCCATGCTGGCAATAGATAAGGCCAAGCATTGGGCTATCCCCAGCTCTTCCCAGTAGGTCTGCTTGGCCGATTGCACCCTCTTATACCACTTAATCCAAGAGGCGTCTGTGGTCGACCACGACTTAAAAGTCCCATTCCAGTGGGCTAGGGATGGCTTCCTAGTGTTGTATGGGATTCTGTTGGTTTCGGCTATGATTATATCGGCTATGTCAGTGTTGCCGATAGGGTCGAGAAAGTATCTCTTTTATTGAGTCAAACTTAGGATGACTACTTGATGTGACAGGTGCTACAGTTTGGAAAAGAAAAATTGCTAACCAAGAACAGCTGAAGGCATGATGAACGCAACAACGCTAGGAGGCATGGCTGGAAAGGAAATCTGAAGAGGAAGAGTTTTGAACCGACGGGCGTACCTCGGGAAACTCGGCGGCGGTGGCGACGGCCGGTGCGGCGGCAGTGTTGGAGGCCATTGGGGTCGTTGGAGATGGATCTGGGTCCTGGTTCGCGAGGATCGCCGGGATGTGATGAAGAGCGCCGGTGAATCGCCGGAGAGGAGAGAGGAAAGAAGGCTTGTTTGCGAAGTGCTTGAGTGCGGTTTGAAGGCGTGATCGTTTCAGTCGAGATAAAAGGGCTATTTCAAGGGCATTTGGGGCAGCCGAAACGGTTTAGGTCAGAAAAGAGCGGGAATTTGAACAGGAAACAAATCCACAACACTTCGTGTCACGTACTTGGGAGGCATGTGTTAATGCCTAAATTTGGTAACCGAACCCCTAAGTTCTAGCAAGGTTAAAACAGAATTGGATCGGCTGGCAGAGAAGCAGAGGCTGTGTCGGCTGTGCTCAAATCGGCTGAGTAACGGTCGGCTACTTGGTCAATCGGCTGAGGTTGGATCGGATGAGGATAGCCGATACCCGATGCTGAGTCAGAGGAGAAGATAAAACCGTTTCCGATGAAAGTGCTTGGAGATAAGTGAAGGATTCGGTTATCAGTTTGCGCGTTAAAAGATATTGCCATCTATGGATAGAGTGAAGGGTTACGCGGAGGCTACGCTAGCCGAAAACAAAAACTTTTACTGCGCAAACCAGGAACACTTGCAAGTAAGGGCCGATAGATTGTTACCGATTGGAGTAGAGTGCAGCGGAATAGCCAATCAGGGCAATCCGATCCGGAACAGTGTAGCCGATTCCTGGAGACAGCCGACTCGCTAATCAGCCGATTCGAGTCGTCCGGCCGCGTTCTCACGCCTCGCTCCGATGTGCCCGACCGCAGCCGATTCCACCACAGCTGATCGCTCCGATTGCAGCCGATCCGAAGCCGATCAACAGCACAACGTAGCAGCGCCTCTACCGGTATCCACACGTCCGGGGACAGAACGCCGAACACCCGTGTGCTAGCACGCGATGCAAGGCTAGGGTTTGGCTCGAAAGTGGGGAGGGTTTCCGTGGAGATTGATCTCGGCGACTTCTGTTGCACGCGATGTAATTGACGTGTCGCAGCTCTCCACCCCTCCCTCCTTTATATAGAGTTGGCCGACTGGGATTAGTAGCCGATTAGGACTCTATTTTGAATCGGATCTCATCCGTATCTCATAGAGTTGGCCGCCCACACATCGTAAGCCCATAGGACTCTATCCGATCGGATCCCTATCCGATCGAGCCGTATCCGAGTCCAACTCGAATATCTATTCTATCCCCTTAATCAAAAGAGTGAAGCAATCCATCCTTATGGAGCTTCTCCATGCGTTTCTTATTTATATGGCCTAAGCGACAATGCCAGATAAACGTGGGGTTTATATCATTAGAGAGTTGCATATCTGTATTAATGTTATAGATGGGAGACGCTTCAAGATTCAAAACGTATAATCCATTGACCAATGGAGCATGAAAATAGAACATATCTCTGAGATATATTGAACAACCATTGTTCATTGATCTAAAATCATATCCTTCCGCTTGCAAACATGAAGCGGAAATAACGTTTTGACATAGTGTTGGAACACAATAACAATTATGTAATTCCAAAACTAATCCTGAAGGTAGATGAAGTGGTACTGTGCCGACAGCAACTGTAGCAACGCTTGCTCCATTGCCGACGTGCGGGTTCACCTCGCCCCTTCTTAAGCCTCTAGTTCTTCTCATTCCGCAACGATTTGCAAATATGAGCTACGATCCGGTATCAAATACCCAAGAGTCGGTAGGTGAAGTAGCAAGATTAATGTCTATAACATTAATACCGAAGCGAAGTCGTACTTTGCTTCTTTTTGAGATCCTCATTGTACTTCTTGCAGTTCCTCTTCCAGTGGCTGTCTCCTTGCAATAGAAGCAAACGTCATCGATGCCGCCGACCCTTCTTGCCCTTCTTTGCATTGGAGGCACTCGCGATCTCATCGGGAGTTAACTTCCTCTTGGTGCAAAGTTTCTTGACAGTGGTTTGCGCTTAGCCTTCTGCATCATCATCACATGATGACCATTCTTCTGGATACTCTCCTCAGCTGTCTTTAGCATCCCATGCAATTCAGCCAAGGTCTTATCCATACTGTACATGTGATAATTCAATATGAATGGCTCGAAGCTCGGAGGGAGCGACTGGAGTATCACATCAGTAGCCAACTCTTGGCTAAGGGGAAAACCTAGTTTTTCCAGACTCTCGATATAGCCAATCATCTTTATCACATGCGGACTGACGGGATTCCCCTCAACAAGCCTGCACGCAAACAAGGACTTTGAGGTGTTGAACCTCTCGGCCCTTGCTTGGTTCTCAAACATGCCACACAATCCCTGAATAATATTGTGAGCATCGCTGCTCTCATATTGCTTCTGAAGCTCAGGGGACATTGTAGAAAGCATGAGAAAGCTTATATCTAGGGCATCATTAGTGTGCTTCTCGTAAGCCCTCCGTGCAGTAGCAATGACATTATTAGGCAAATCCTCAGGATAGGATACTTCAAGAACGTACTCCTTACGCTCTTGCTTGAGAACAATTCTCAAGTTGCGATACCAATCCATGAAGTTTGTTTCGTTTAATTTTTTCTTTTCGAGAATAGATCGCAAATTAAAAGCACTGGGTGTAGTATTAGCCGCCATTTATTCTACAACAGAAAAAGCAAAGTTTAGCACAATGTTTATGCTATGTCTATTGTTAAACAATTTAACATTAGACTCTCGTTACGTATTTTACACCTTCCCTCTAGGTTACGTTTTGGGTCAAGATCCACATGTTAGTTAATTGCTAGAAAATTAATAACATCGGTAAGCAACTCCTTGCTAATCACATCTCTATGTGACTCTTGTTGTTGGTGTGGCATCTTCATGCCCCGGCCCCAACCTATGCCCTAAGGCCCAAAACTGTTTTGATAGCCTTGTTAAGTAAAGCAAATGCTCCTGCTGTATATGTCCGACATATAGCCCTTTGTGTTATGATAGAGAATGGCACTCTGCTTTGGCAGACCTACCATTGACGAGCATAACGGTGACGGGTGCAACATTTGGAAGGGCATCATTACTACTTAATTTTTTGAGGGATGCTATCCTATCAAACAAACATATCACATATATGAAAGCAGGTAGAATAGCATATAATGAAATAGTATGGCCCCCTTCACATGGTGATCTCCATCTCCAAGTCGGTGTAGAGGATCTCCATCTTCATCACCGTTCTTCTGAGTGCCGAATGCTTGATTTCTTCAAACTAAGCTACTACTATAGGTGCTCTAATTGAAGATTACATTGACTCGTAGGTCGTGAAAGAATATTACAAGCATTGCACGTATGAAAGAATATTACAGGGATTGCACATATGAAAGAATATTACATGCATCACATGCATCTCATACATCTCATACATATAATAGGGCCATACCATCTCAAAGCATTCTCTGCAAAAACAAGTTAGGCGTAGAACGTTTCTACCTATCACAGAGATACGGCATCGGGACGACCTATAAGGAGGGCGCACACGGCGGTCCCTCGCAGGCTTCCAGGCAGCGCCCGGAACGCCACACGAAATTCATAGATCCAATCTATGAAATCGCTTACAGAAACCATATCGGCATAATCATATTATGTCGTCCCGATACACTATCATGGGAGATGGTTTGCGTTGGCGCGAGGCAGCAAACAAGGCCAGACTACGAGATAGCTTCGGTATAATCACATTATACCGTTCTGATACACTATCAAGGAACGCTATCTCGAAGCCGACTCAAACCGAGTTCTATGGATATTGCTTCGACGTAATCACATTACGCCGTTCCGATACACTATCAAGGAACGCAATTACCATGAACTCTCCTCAACAAATCCCATAAAACCGATTGATCTAATCAACCCATAAGCAAAACTTGTTCTAGATCCAATCTAAAACCCGAACTAAGCAAGATTAGCTCTGATACCACTGAAGGGTTACGTGGAAGCTACGCTAGCTGAAAACAAAAACTTTTCTACCGCGCAAACCAGGAACACTTGCAAGTAAGGGCCGATAGATCGTTACCGATTGGTGTATGCAGTGAAAATAGCCAATCAGGACTATCCGATCTGGAACTATGCTGGCCAATGACAGCCGATTCCCGTAAGCCGACAGCCGATTCCTTGGGACAGCAGATTCACCAATCAGCCGATTCACCGATGTAGCTGATTCGCCGAGTCGTCTGACCGCGTTCTCGCGCCTCGCTCCGATGCGCTCGACCGCAGCCGATTCCACCACAGCTGATTCGTAGCTGATCAACAGCGTGCAATGTAGCAGCGCCTCTACCGGTATCCACACGTCCGAGAACAGAACGCCGAACACCCGTGTGCTAGCACGCGGTGCAAGGCTAGGGTTTGGCTCGAAGGTAGGGAGGGTTTTCGTGGAGATTTATCTCGCCGACTTCTAAAGCCGCATGTGATCAGGTTGATTTCGGCGCAATTGACTTCAATTGACGTACTTTAAAATGCTATCAGCTCTTCACCCCTCGCCCCTTTATATAGAGTTGGCCGATTGGGACTAGTGGCCAATCAGGACTCTATTTCAAATCGGATCCCATCCGAATTTCATAGATTCGGCCGCCCATACGTCGTAAGACCATAGGACTCTATCCGATAGGATTCATATCCGATCGAGCCGTATTCGAGTCCAACAAGAATGCATGTTCTTATCCCCTTAAGCGTGTGACCCTGTAGGTTCAGGTATACTCGGTTTCGGCTATAGTCTAACTTAGCCGATCGTCGGCTCGAGTCCAACTCAGCCGACCTGTCAATAGCGGCGCCTAGAAGCACATATTGACACCATAGTATACAAGAATAAAATATCGACTCTGAACCTGTAATGTGTACACAAATCCATTTGCCTCACGATACCAATTAAGCTATAGGCAAGATGTTTGCCATCCCTTAATAGCTTAACCATTCACTCGAACCGTATTGGATTATCTGTCTGTTGATTGACTCCTCAATCAACTTAGCATGGCCATGCATTTCCATAATCCATTACCTCGAGGGGCCCAAAGATATCTCTCCAAAGGAGGGGCAAATTCCATCTTGATCACTCACATCCCACTCCATGTTTCATAGCAAACCCGAAAACTACCTTTATAACTACCCGATTACGGAATAGCGTTTGGCGAGTCCCAAAGTAGGCTACTACACATGTTGGAATCCATGGTGATCTCGGGTCTAAGGACTTTGTACCAACACTACCGAGACCAACTAATGGCACATTAATTCCTGTAGTGTCTCATGGTGGGTCTATCCAACAATGTGTTCTCTAACACATATGTCCATGTTTATTGATTTGGTATCTCCGTACCCATGATCTATGAGACATGATCATCAATCAATAAACATGCCGATCTTAAAATCATATTAGTCCCAATAATATGATATATGATCACGGATCATTTAGAAATAGATTCATACATATAGAGTCTCATAAATAAGTCACGTACTTATTGATCAATACAAGATGTCTATTTCATGGAACTGAATAACACTTTATTCATAAATACATAAACATTGACAATGATATCCAACATCTCCATGTTGCCTCTAGGGCATATCACTAACACCCTAGGTGTCGGGGAATCTTCGCAGCATCTTCGGGCGTAAACATCGTGCCTGTGACGATCATTTTGCTATCACAACTTATATTCCAGTCTAGTGGCTTTCTCCTCTTGTGCACCGCCTCTTTTCTTTGGTCGGGATCCGGGTATACCAATCCCCTGTTCCATTTCTGATCATGGCCTGCCATCTCCTTTTGAAACTATCTTAGAGTTAGAGAGAGGTAATATCAAAACAATTTTAGTAGAGAAATGGGGGACAAGAGTATATGGGAAAACACATTCTGTTTTGTAGACATAGTTTGTACTTGAAATAATCCTAAGTAGGGATAATTCCCTTTAACCAGTTCTACAGGGGGTGGGGCACGATTTGGTCTTATCCTACAGTCGCATTGCTCTGATACCAGCTCTGTCGACCCCCGTTTTTGGAATGGGAATCATTCGTGTTCATTGTACTATTTCCCTGGATCGAGTAGTTTGGTACCCACGAATACAATACTGAATTATCAGGTGCAAAGTGCATGAATAGTCTTACACCAAAGGTATTACAATAATAGGCCCGAAGGCAATAACATTACATGCAGGACCTACTGGTCCGGATACAACCAAAATCAGAGATTAGATAAGATAGCAGACGGAAGGCAGCGACATGTCAATTGCCACAGGCAACGACTGGGGACTAAGACCTAGTAGGTGCCTTCTTCTTCTTTGCCCACGTGGCAGTAAGCAAAGGGGTCCTCCAGTTCTTCGTTTCCACCATCTGAAGGTTTTGCATATAGCAAGGCTGAGTACCCAATGTACTCAGCAAGCCAACACGGAATGATGCACATGACAGGGTCATTCAAAGGATGGCTGAGGTTTATTTGCGCAAAGCCAATTTTCATAAATCATTTCACAAGCCTAACATCTAGCCAAGTCAAGTTTTAGTTCCAGAGTATATTAAATCGGGACGGTTCTCTCTACCATCCATCGTGATAGTAAGGATGGCTTCCCGCCTCCGGATCGTTATGGTCTTTCTGGGGAGTCTACCCCTTCTCGTAGGTCGAGAAAGTTGAGTCCACCAGCACACAAAATCATTATGCATACCAACCCATAATTTTAAAATTCATGAGTCCTGCCACGGGAGAAACTTGTCACGCCACTCATTATCCGCGAGCACGGCTATTCAAATAGATTGATTTACTCACACTGTAGTGGATGTACACTTTACCCGTACTCCGCAACTGCTCATTGAATGAGCTTTCATCCCTTTATATGGGATGGTCACGACAAAGCTTTACGATAACCTTACTTTGGCAGTACCCGCTCCATGAACTTAATTCCTCTTGCACTCTAGCTGTCCTTTCCTAGCAGTGAGAGGAGTTCTGGCGCTCCCGGGGAGGGGAACTCTTTCAGTCTTTAAGTTGTAATTAATTTTAATTTGATTCATCACTTCAGTATGTGGGCCGCAGCCTCATCTCAGCATCACAAACCACTTCTCGTCATAAGAACCACTATGCAGGGATACTGCCTTCGCTCAGCATCTACTCTACTAGGTCTATACCCATTCGAGAAGTATGGTTGTACTGGCTCGTTCCAGGTTATAAGTCTCATGGCTCGGTCCTTAATCGACCAGGGACGGTAATTGCCTTTGCCGGAATCAACCCAAATCCATCCATCCGCCCCAGTCTAAAAACATTGGTTTTGTATTTTCATTTTTCCTTCAAAACTATTTTCATCATGTTCAAGGCAATGTGGCGCTCATGTCTCCACATGCCGTATCTCAACTACCTTCCCTAGGTAGTTGCCCAAGCATATAGCTTTTGTAAAAATACGAGTATGCAAGATTCTAGAATAAGCATGGCTAAGCATTTTACCGAAGATATCCTTCAGGTATATCACATCGAGGGTTACAAAGATTATATCTAAAGGCAAACAATGTCAAGGCATGGCATATCAAGCATAGGTACTAGTTTGTGTATATAGCATGCATATTTGAAGTTTAAAACAATATCATTTCGCAATTGGGATCAAAATGTTCAAGGAGGTGTGATGACTTGCCTTGCTCGCACGCTTGTTGGATGGGGTCTTCAGTATAGTCAGTGCTTGCTCCCTCGGATGCTAACCGTATGTGCGAAAAATAAATTGAATTCGGTTAGAATTCAATAAAACTACCAAGAGATCGAAAAGAACCATGAAAACGACTCCAAATATTTAGCCCAAGATTTTTAATTAAGTTTGTGTGTGAGTTTTTGGGTGAAAACCGAATTAAAATGCGAGTTCTAGAAATTAGGGTTTTTGCGATATACCGATTTAATTTACAAAGGCGACAAATTTCCAAATTGATGCTATCTTCATAAGATTTGAATTTTAAATTTTAGAAGATCCAAATGTTAGAATAATATTTAATGGCAAGCTAAATATAAATAAACTCCTAGATCAGTAAATTATGCGACGATGAAATTTCTCTGGATTCCTATTTTTGAAATCCTTATTTGTTTCTGAGAATATATATATATGTTTGTCTAGAAATTTTCCCAAATATTCTCAAAAATTTTTCCTAATTTTTCTTAATTTTTTCCTAATTTTTCCCTATTTTATTCTATTTTATTTTTTTCTCTTTTTCTTTTCTTTTTTACTTTTTCTTTTTCTTTTCTTTTTTACTTTTTCTTTTTCTTTTATTTTTCTTTTTTTTCTTTCCTACCATTCCTCCTTTCTTCTCTCCTCTGTTGTGCTCGCCCTCTCTCTGTTTCGACCGGCAGCCGGCGCAAGGCGCAAGGGGAGGGGAAAAGGGAGAGAGCGCGGGGTTGGCTCACCGGCGACGCGGCGGTGACGGCGGCGACGGCATTGCAAGGCGGCGTGAGGCGAGGCGACAGATCGGCGGCGGCTCCCGAGGGCGGTGCCGCGGCTTCGGCGCGGGGCGGCGCAAGGCGAGCGACGGCACGGCGAGGAAGAGGGAATGGGAGGAGTGTGGCGGGGGAGGGAAACGGAGGGCTCACCCCCATTTTATAGCCGATCGGTGAGGGGAGACAAGAGGGGGTCCGGCGCGGTGAGGCGACGTGGCAGCGACACGCGGCGACGCGTGGGACGGGGTTGTGTGAGGTCGGGCGCGGCGCGGCGGCGTGCGGGTGGGGGCCGGGACGGCGCGGCGACACATGGCGCGAGGGCGTGGGGTACGCGCGCGGTGGCGTGTGGCATGGCCGACGCGGGCGCAGCGCCGACGCGCGGCGCGCGCGCGACGTGCGGCGGGAAAAGGGTCGGCGCGGGCATCGCGGCGGCGCTACGCACGGCGCGGCGGTGGGGCGGGCGCGGCGTGGCGCGCGAGCACAACACGCGGCGTGTGTAGGCGAGGGTGTCCGGTCCCCGGTATGGCGTCGCGATTGGTGATGGATGAAGAGTACCATCATATTTTCCCGATTTATTTTCTCTTTTCTCCCATTTTTTCCCTTCACATTTAAAATTAAAATTTGACCTAACCCATTCAAAAATTAATTTTTAACCTACATTTCCAACCTTTTGCCCATTTTTATTATATTATACTTTATTATATATATTTTATTTATTTTCTTTCCCTTTTTTCCAAAAATGTGATTTTTGGTTCAAAATAAATTTTCTTCTACTTTCTTTTTATATTTTTTATAATTTTTATTTTCAAACCTTTATTTTGAAATTTCCTTTCCTTTGGGATTTTTAAATTATTTGATTTTTTTCTCAATCTTTTAGATAAACTTCACTTTATTAATTCCACGCAACAAAGCTGGCAAATAAGAGGCAATAAACACGGCGAGATGCAAAAATACCAAAAGTTTTTGTAAGCTCCGATTTTTAATTCCCGATTTTAAATTCTTCGATTTTTAGGGTGTTACAACCCGCGCCTCCCCGACGCTATAAAATATCTCCCAGAGCTCCCCTTCGCTGTTTTCCCTTTTTTTTCGAGCTCGCTGTGCCCCCTAACTCCCTCCCTGCGCTGAGCCAAGCGCCGCCGCTCGCTGGGCCTCATCGGTCGCGCGTCGTTGCTGCTCTAGCCACCACCGCCACGCTCCAAGGACACTGGCCGCCCCTCCGCATCACTCGCCCAAGCGTCAGTCGTCGTCCTCCCTCGCTGCCATTTACCCATGCCGCCTTCTCTCTCCATGTGCATCGCTGAGCCCCTTTTCTCCACCCTTGACCTCCTACTCCGCTCTCCGTGGGTGCCGCCGTGCCGATGGCCACCACCGGCGACCATCGGGCGCGTGCGCCGTCGCCGCGCCGTCGACCAGCCAGCCGACGGTCGCCGCCGTCCCCTTTCTCCTTGGGCCGCCCGATCTCCCTAGGGGCATATCGTGGCCATCCATCCGGCTGCCCGTGTGGCGGCCGCGTCGGCACCACGTCGGCGCCACGCGTGCGCCCGTGGCTTGCCGGCCAGCGGCACGTGGACCGCCATGGACTTCGTCCACGGTGGACCGGCCCATCAACCATGGCGCCGGCGCCTCAACCTAACGTCGGCCCTCGGTTGCGACGTCCACTCTAGCCCTTTTTCATTAAAAAATAATTAATAATTATGCAATAAATTAATTTAATTTCTAGAATCCATTTAAATGGTCCAAAAATTCTAAAATTCATATCTGATTCGTGTGAACTCCAAATTGGGCCGTTCAAATTTCAAATTCATCTAAAATTATGCTCTACATGTTTGTTTACTCTTTATGTACTATTTATTAGGTTTTATTAGGGTTTTCCCTCGTTTTGCGTGCTAGCATGTAGATTCGACTGTTTCAGTGGTTCATGCTCGCGAGGGAAAGAGTTCGAAAGATTGTTCGAAAAAGCAAGGCAAGTCACACATTCCTCCTTGAGCATATTGTACCTAATTTATGAAATGTTTTACATTTGCAAATAAATTGCATGTTTGCTAATTACATGGGAATAGGTTTTACTTATCTGTTCGTTTGAGTCATATATAATGGGATTAATTATTCTAGTATCTGACGAGCTGTGAGCTCGAAACATCTAGCCATTCATATTGGTCATAATTAACCAACTACGAGCTGTGGATGCATGTTTTTGCTTGTCGCACCCATGACAATTAAGGACTGGTTCATGGGAAACCCTGAAAGACTAACAGTGTTTACCACAAGTAAGAATGGCCAACTAGTGGACTAGTAGTGTAGCTCTTCTCTAGCTGATGTTCCCAGGCGAGGGTGGGCATGATGGAGTCGAGTCGGCCAGGGTGTAACAGTTGATCGGCTGCCGGATTCACCGCAGCACGAGCAGGGGGGGTTGCTCGCTACCTTTTGAGGGGTGGGGGCAAAACTCGAGGTGTGGTGCACTTGGTTAGGTGGAGCTATGCGAAGGGTCTTGTCACGAGTTCCCCTTTGCATTGTCTTGGCGATACTTTGGGGCATGGCAACATGTGTTGAATCGTGTCTTGTTGATAATGTTGTGCAGCCATGATCAGAGTAAAACTATTCGAATAGCCATGCCCGAAGTTATGGGCGATCGACTAGATTCACCGTGATTAGTCTCACCCTTAATAATTTGACTTAATAGACTAGTGTAGCTCAGATAGAATGGTTGGGCATGTTCAATGTGCTTTAGCATTATTCAGTGGAGGATTAATCTCTCCTTAATTAAACAATGGTTTTGATATTTTTAAACTAGAAAGGTTTTCAACCGCTTTTCTGCAAAATAGCCCCAAGCCTCCCTTTGTCTTCCCTTCCACGTCTCCATCTTTGCCGTGGTTTTTTCAGTATGGTGGTTATACTCAATCTTTCTGTTTTCCCCGTTTAGAAGGATAGTACTTCTGAGCTAAAGACGGTGCTAGAGGACCAACGCTCAGACCCCAGGGTAGTTTGCCTTTGGAGTGGAGGTGAAGCCCCACTAGGGTTGCCTTTTTCCGCTGCTGCTGCTGCTTTATTTTGGGTCTGAGGACTAAGTGCCTCTTTCGTAAGTATTTTACACTTTATTTTATGGTTTGATCTGTGTATTAATTTGTTATTTTTGTGTACCTTGGTTGATTCCTAGATAGGTATTTAATACACATAATAGTCTGGAAATTTTGGTTAAATTTCTAGGCGTGACACACAACCATACAAATCCTCTTTATTCCCTGGCCTATAAATTCTTGGTGTCCTTGGATGAACCTGACCATTAGGTAATCCACACACGTTCCCTGTGAATTCGATATCTTGGATTACCCTGGTGAAGTGCTACAATGGTATTCTGTGCGCTTGCAGATTTATCTATGACCGTAAAAAATACCAACACCGGCCGCCTTCGTGACAATATAAGGAGGGCCAGGAAACCCTAAGAGGGTAATCTTAACTGATCGCTCACCGATATAGATCCGATTTACATACAACTGGAGTAAGGTATTACCTCTGGCGAGGGTCTAAACCAGAATAAACATATGTGTTATCATCAGTCCTTGATCTAGTGAACTCTATAAATTATATTGCTGATCACTAGAATCGACACTCCTCATGCAAGAGAACTCGTTCGGTTGTCTTGCCTCATGAAACAAACAAATATTGCATAGCTATCAACCACAATAGTGCATGTGCCTTTCATCTCTTATAGCTTAAAGCATCAAATTCATGTGGTTTTAGTGATGCGACAAAGAAATCTACCAAAAAAGTCATATCAAGTTTTTGGATTGTTGAATATCTAGTCATAATTCAACATAATTTAATCTAGAAAAATAAAATAGTAGACATGACAAGTGTATAAACAGATGATACAGTGATAGTACTAAACTTGAGCAAGCTAATAATAAGATAAACATCATCTGGTAACATGTTTAGCACTAAAAGGATGAAAGTAGCATACCCAAAGAATGCTTCTCCGAATGATGAGGCATTGGTGTTGACATTGCCACCGTTGTCGTTGCTGTTATGTCCTTCTCCTGTACTGTTACCATCGCTGCCACCTCCTTCTTTGCCGGTTGACATGGTGATGCAGAGGAAGAACATGTTGCAGAATAGTCACGCGGTGATGTAGAGGATTAAGATGATGCAGTGCCAAAAGCAGTCCTACAAGAAGCGTTACCCAAAAACTTGATTGTCCGCCTACCCATGCACAAGCGAATGGAGTTCTGGAGGCCTATTTGTTTCGAGTATTAATGCACGTAGGTGCTCGGATCCAAAAAACAGAAGCACAGTGCAGGAACAGAGATGGAATGAGTGTACCGATGGAGATCTATCACACCCTAAAAATGGCCTAAGTATAAATTGTTGTGAAAAAGAAATTTCTAGAAATTATTTAATAATTAAAGGAAGTGTTAGAATAAAATATATGAAAATTTCAGCATCAAATTGAGCTAAATAAAATTTTATAAATTGATTAATTTTTATTAAATTCTCCATGATAAATTATACTCTCTAAATTTTCTCGGATTTTCGAGCTCAATTATTAATTTTAATTATACACGAGCATTTCAGTAATTATTTAAATAAATAAATTAATCATTAAATGATCTAGTGATAATATTTTTAATACTTTGAGTGTCTTTCTATTTTCATGATTTTTCTTGGAATTATTTTGTCACATACCTAAATTCCGAGAGCTTTCGTGCTCACGGTCAAGAGAGCTTTGGTGAAGTGCCATGAGTATAGACTCTATTATTTAAAAAATGTGAACATATGACTTGATTTGAAAATGACAAAATGCGTTGAGTTGTGTGAGTGTGATGATATTTTGTGAATTGTTGTCATGGAAGATGACAAGATATTGATTATGACGGAATCATGATGAAATAAATGAACAAACTTAAAATTTGTTTTGTTAATTGAATTGTCAACTCTGACAAAGATACTTGTGAAATAAAACTTGCTTTATGCTGGAAATGAACTACACATATAGCCCTCCTTTGAATATATATGCCTTACATGTAGTATGTTTGGTTTGTCTTGTGTTTGCGAGTACGTTAACTTGTTTAATGTACTAACTCTTGCCAATTGGAATATCCTTGCTTGCAGGTTTAGACTTAGTTCTTCAGTGATGCGGGTTTTCTATTCGCTTCTTCTAGGATTTGAACTTAACGGGGTAAATGTAACACCCCAAAAATCCGAGGTTTTAAAAACCAAAATATAAAAATCGAAGCTTACAAAAATCTTTTGACTATTTGCATCTTGTCAAATTTATTTGCCTCTTGTTTACAAATCTTTGATGCCGAGTTAAATAAATGAATATTTAATTTGGAATTGAAAGGTCGATAGGGTTTTAAAATACTAAAGGAAAGGAAACTATAAATACTAGGAATAAAATTTAGAAATAGAGATTCAGGGAAAAGTTAAGATTTAATAGAAATTTACTTTTGAGCTGAGGATATTAAATTTTGGGGTATAAATACAAAGATTTACTAAGTTATAAATAAGAAGGAAAAAGTATAAAAAGATAATAATAAATATATATTTAAAATAATGTATATGTATATAATAAGGTGGGCAAAAATTTAAAATGTAATTAAATTACAATTGGGCCAAAATCCTATTTAGTTTATAAGTGAAATACAAAAGGAATTGATGGAATATATATATATAATAATAAAAAAAAGAAAAAAGAAAATCAGGAAAATAAAAAATGCACTATTCATTGCGCACGGGGTGTTCGGTTCGGTCCCAGCCCGCTCGCCTCGCGCGTCCATCCCTCGCACCCCGCGCACGCCGCGCGCGTCACCCTCGTGTCGCCATCGCCCCTGCCGCGCGCGCGCGCGTCGCCCTCGCCGTCGCCATCGCCGCACCGCGCGTCGCCACACGCGCCGTCCCATCGCGAGCCGCGCCCTCGCGCCCCGCGCCCCTTCCGCCGCGCCATTGGCCGTCGCCATCGCCGCCGTCCCATCCCCGCCGACCCCCCCCCGTGCGCCGCGCCGTCTCATCGCACCGAGCCCTGTGCCGCCGCCGCGCGCCTATAAAAGGAGACACAGCCCTTTCGCCCCTCACCCCGCCGTCCCACATCCACTCCCCCATCCTCCCATCTTCCCACCTGTGCGCCAGAGCTCAGCGCCGCCGCTCTCCCTCGCTAGCGCCGTGCCACCTCCGTCGCCGACACACCGCCGGTAAGCCGCCCCTCTGCCCCCTACCCCTTTCGCCACATGCCGCCGTCCTCGTGCGCCACCCCGGCCTTGGCTCGGCAGCTGCAAGAAGAAGAAAGAGAGGGAAGGGAGAGATGTAGAAGAGAGGAGGGAAGAAACAGAGCAGGCAGGGAGAAGAAGGAAAGGGGAAGAAAGAAAGAAAAGAAAAAGAGAAAGAAAGAAAGAAAAAGAAAGAAAAAAGAGAGCAGAAAAGAAAAAATATAAATAAAACAGGAAATATTTTTTAAAAGATTTAAAGTAAAAATCTATATTCTCTCCTAGAATAAGAGTGTATTTTAGCAATATTTATGAATTAGGAATTTAATTATGACCTAGTTACTATTAAACCCCAAGTTTATCTTGAGTTCAATTCTTGAATTTTTAAATACAATCTTTTGTTTGGAATAAATCATTTAGGAATTTGAATATAATCTAGTCTAACCTAGAACCTGTCATATAAAATTTTTAGAATTTAAATTCTAAATCAATTAGCCTAAGTGACACGCTTTAGAGTAAATTATTTTAGATTCGAATTTAATTGCAACCCTAGAATTTGTCGGCTCGTTAAAAATTGGAATTAACCACTTCCTTTGTCGGTATAATATTTTTCTAATTATCGGCCGATATCTCTTTTTCTAAGTTATAATAAACTAACTCGAAATTACATCACCTTATAATTAATTAAGTCGATAAAACGCGAAAATTCACATTATTATATCTCGTTCATTTTAACTCGGATTTTGCCAAAACTCGAACCTAAACGTACGTAAAACCATAACCTAGTGCTAGAAGCCACTTTTGCAATTTATTTTGTTTTCATTGGATTTTATTTGAATTCTAATCGAATTCAATTGAATTTCTTGCACGTACGGTAGAGTCTGAGGGAGCCGTTGAGAATGTCGAAGACTCAAGCCAACAAGGTCATGAGCAAGGCAAGTCATCACTCCCTTTGAACATATTGATCCTATTTGCGAACTTGTGTTTATTCTAAAACTAAAATATGCATGCTCTACATAAAAGAATACCTATTCTTGTTATGCCATGCCATGATGTTGATTACCTTTAGTTTTATTCTTTGTAACACTCGACATGATGTAACCGACGGGAATCCTCGGTAAAATGCTTAGCCATGCTATTATTAGATTCATGCATACTCATGCTTTTGCAAATAGCTATATGCTTGGGCAACTACCTTTGGGAAAGGTAGTTGGGATACGACATGTGGAGATATGAGCGCCACATTGCCATGAGAATGATCAAATAAGTTTTTATGAAAACTAAAAATACCAAACAAATGTTTTAGACTGGGGTGGATGGATGATTTGGGTGGATTCAAGAAAAAAGGCAAGTGCCGACCCCGGTCAATTAAGGACCGAGCCATGAGATAGCCGGGAAACGAGCCAGTACAACCGTACTTATCAAATGGGTATAGACCTAGCGGAGTAAATAGCCGAGCGGAGACGGTACCCCTGCATAGTGGTTCCTATGTATGAGATGAGATTGGGAATGGATGATTGAAAATCAAAATTAATTATAACTTGAAGAATGAAGTTTTCCCTTACCCCGGGAGCACCAGAACTCCTCACACTACTAGAAAAAGACGGCTAGAGTGCAATAGGATTTAAGTTCATGGAGCGGATACTGCCAACGTGAGGTTATCGAAAGGCTTTGCCGTGACACGTCTCATGTGTTGGGACATAGGCTCATTTGTTTGGCAGTCGCGGAGTATGGGTAAAGTGTACATCCACTGCAGTGTGAATTAACCAATCTATTCGAATAGCCATGCTCGCAGATATAGAGCATCGTGACAAGACTTTCACTTGGCTAGACTCTAAATTTTAAAATGATGTGATGGGTTTGCATGATGATTCTTATTCACTGGTGGATCAACTTCTCGAAAGGCAAGAAGGGGTGGACTCCCCAGAAAGCCATGACGATCCTGAGGCGGAAAGCCATCCTTGGAATCACAATGGATGGTAGACAGAACCGTCGCCGACTTAATGAACTATGGAACTAAAACTTGACTTGGCTAGATGCTAGGTTTGTGAGAAGATTTATAAAGTTGGCTTTGTGCAAATAAACCACGGCATTTCCTTGAGAATCCCCTATCATGTGCACCTTTCCATGTTGGCTTGCTGAGTACGGTTGGTAGTCACCCTTGCTATACGCAAAAACCTTCAGATGGTGGAAATGAAGACTTGGAGGATCCATATGCCTACTACCAGGAGGGCGGAGAAGACGATGGTGCCTGCTAGGTCTTAGTCTCCGGTCGTTGGCTGTGGCAATCGACAGGCGGCTGCCTTCATTCCGGTGCCTTATCTAAATTTCTGCTTTTGGTTGTGTCTAGACCATGAGGTCCTATATGTTGGATATTGCCTTCGGGCCTATATTGTAATACTTTTGCTGTAGGACTATTCGTGCATATGCACCTGATTATTCAGTACTATATTTCGTGGGTACCAAACTACTCGATCCAGGGAAATGGTACTATGAACATGAAAGACTCCCGTCCGCAAAAACGGGGGTCCACACAGCTGGTATCAGAGCAATGCGACTGTAGGATAAGACCAACTGGCGCCCCACCCGCTTGATAGCTGGCAAAAGGGAGAAATCCCCATCTAGGATTATTTTGAAAATAAAAACATTATGTTTATAACACAAAATATGTTTTTCCTTGTACTCTTGTCCCTTTCCTCTTTATAAAATTCATTTTACTCCCGTCTTCACCTAACTCTGATTTTCTTAGGAATAGATGGCAGGAAGAGGTCAGAACGGAGTTTGGGAAGTTGAGGTTCCACGGGAGGATGGATACGTTGTGCAGCTACAACAACTGATACGATTCTTGAGACACTCTGGGTTACCCATCTTCAGGAGGAGGAGGTTTGGTACTGAAGACCGACCTGAGTGGGAGCCTATCGTGACGATCAAGACACGCATGGGTAGTGAGCCGGAGTTTCGCTTCAGGAAACGCTACCGGCGTGACTCAGCAGAGGCTGCAGTTCAGGATGCCGCCTGAGAAGCATTCCTTCGCCTTAACGCCGTCCACAGAGTTGAGCTGGCGAGGACCGAGTATGCACATCACCCGTATCGGGAGGATGGCAACTCCGTCTGCACCGTACAGGATACCCCGTGCTGCTACAACCCTATGGTGACCAGTCAGTCTCAGTGGCCTGAGACCATAGACGATAGCTATGTGGAGGCACTACTGGAGATCGAAGAGCAGCAGAGACGCTTGGGCGAGCTCGAGGAGGAGCATCACGCATGTGGCAACAAGATCAACTCGCTGAAGGCCCAACTCCAGTTTAATGATACGCAGTACGATCAGCTCTCGGACCGGTACTTCGCACGTGGTGAGGCTATGGTTACCCTTGAGGAACAGCTGAGGAAGAGCCAGAGGCAAGTCAGTCAGCTGGAGGAGCAGCTCCGTATGGTCTCGATTACTGCTGCGGCTACCTCTACCTCCACTGCACCGCCACCACCCCCTGCATTAGCCCGCGAGCACTACTACTTCCTCACTCCGCCGTGCTTGGCGACTTTCCACTCAATACTAGAGGAGGTGGACATGCTGAACACGAGCACACACCTACACGGTGGATCCTGCGTGACTCGGCTGGTTGCGAGAGAGGAGCCACCCCGATTGCCACGAGTTTGCTTCATCGAGCCCGGTTCCGGAGTAGAGATCCCGATCCAGATCGATTCCGACCCAGGGACTGAGTCAGATCCAGAGGAGGTTGAGAGGGAGCCTAGCATCACAGATCCGTCAGAGGACGAGGCTCCTGCTTACCGCATCACCTATGCAGGAGGACCCATCGCTCGTAGGACTGCCCGCAAGAGCACCCGACCTAGGGGCAAGAAGCCCAAGACTGATCCTAAGGCGACCACTTCTGAACCGTGGGGACTACGGTTTGCATCCGCCAGGGATCACCCACTTCCTGCACCCGGTTCCTGCGGTTGGCTGGACGACTAGACGAGAGGCGCACGGCCTTGACCTTGCTTTGGATTGTTTTTGACGCAAGGATCACACCCTCCCCTTAGTAGGCGATGGCGGTAGTGCGATGTTAGCTTTTGCATTGTGTTGTGTGGGACTGCGTATGTGCAGTCTGTTGTATCTCCCATTGATGTATTAACTATGGACCTATGTAATGTTTTATGGAATGTTATGAATGAGTTTATTTCACCATGCTTGCTCTGTTCAAGGATTACATAAAAACAACTTGAAGAGAAAATCACTTAGAAACCATGACCTTAGTGGGTCCAATCTCTTACCTCATCTATCTTCTTCAGATGGCTCACCGTCGCAGAGCCTCAACATCCAACGAGAACCCACCAGAGCCTAATCCCTCCACCCGAGCAGAGGTCATGACTTTACAAACTCAGTTGCTTCAAGCCATCGCCAACAACCAAGGGAATCACGGAGGATCAAGCTTGGGAGAGTTTATGCGAGCCAAGCCACCTACATTTTCCATGGCAGACGAGCCAATGGATGCTGAAGATTGGCTGAGAGTGATAGAAAAAGTTGACCCTTGTCCGAGTTTGAGAAGCTGACAGAGTCATCTTCGCCACCAACCAGCTGGAAGGTCCCGCATGTGACTGGTGGGACACTTACAAAGAGACACGGGCAGAAGACACCGGAGAACCAACCTGGGAGGAGTTCACGGCCGCCTTCCATGAAAATTTGTACCCATCGCAGTCATGAGAATGAAGAAGAACGAATTTCGAAGGTTGTGCCAAGGCAACACCACGGTACAAGAATACCTGAACAAGTTCACACAGCTTGCCCGATATGCCACCAGTGACCTGGCAGACGAAGAAGAGAAAATAGATAAATTTATCAAAGTATTGAACGATGAGCTGAGAGGGCCAATGATCGGTCGAAGGGTTACGCGGAGGCTACGCTAGCCGAAAACAAAACTTTTTACCGCGCAAACCGGGAACACTTGCAAGTAAGGGCCGATAGATCGTTACCGATTGGAGTAGAGTGCGGCGGAATAGCCAATCGGGGCAATCTTATCCGGAACAGTGTGGCCGATTCCCGGAGACGGCCGATTCGCCAATCAGCCGATTCGAGTCGTCCGGCCGCGTTCTCACGCCTCGCTCCGATGCGCCCGACCGCGGCCGATTCCACCACGGCCGATCGCTCCGTGCGGCCGATCCGAAGCCGATCAACGGCGCGCAACGTAGCGGCGCCTCTACCGTATCCACACGTCCGGGGACGAACGCCAAACACCCGTGTGCTAGCACGCGATGCAAGGCTAGGATTTTGGCTCGGAAGTGGGGAGGGTTTCCGTGGAGATTGATCTCGGCGACTTACATTGCGGATTCGGTTCAATGCGATACAACGATGTGTCGCAGCTCTCCACCCTCACCCCTTTATATAGAGTTGGCCGACTAGGACTAGTGGCGATCAGGACTCTATTTTGAATCGGATCTCATCCGTATCTCATAGAGTTGGCCGCCCACACGTCGTAAGCCCATAGGACTCTATCCGATCGGATCCCTATCCGATCGAGCCGTATCCGAGTCCAACTCGAATATCTATTCTATCCCCTTAAGCGTGCGACCACGTAGGTTCAGGTATACTCGGTTTCGGCTATAGTCCAACTTAGCCGATCGTCGGCTCGAGTCCAACTCAGCCGACTCACACGGCGCCTAGCAGCGGCATATTGACACCATAGTATACAAGAATATAATATCGGCTCGAACCTGTAATGTGTACACAAATCCCTTTGCCTCACGATACCGGTTAAGCTATAGGCAAGATGTGTGCCATCCCTTCAATAGCTTAACCATTCACTCGAACCGTATTGGATTATCTACGTTGATTGACTCCTCAATCAACTTAGCATGGCCATGCATTTCCATAATCCATTACCTCGAGGGGCCCGAAGATATCTCTCCAAAGAGGGGCAAATTCCATCTTGATCACTCACATCCCACTCCATGTTTCATAGCAAACCCGAAAACTACCTTTATAACTACCCGATTACGGAATAGCGTTTGGTAGTCCCAAAGTAGGCTACTACACATGTTGGAATCCATGGTGATCTCGAGGTCTAAGGACTTTGTACCAACACTACCGAGACCAACTAATGGCACATTAATTCTGTAGTGTCTCATGGTGGGTCTATCCAACAATGTGTTCTCTAACACATATGTCCATGTTTATTGATTTGGTATCTTCATACCCATGATCTATGAGACGTGATCATCAATCAATAAACATGCCGATCTTAGAATCATATTTGTTCCAACAATATGACATATGATCGAGGATCGTTTAGAAATAGATTCATACATATCGAGTCTCATAAATAAGTCACGTACTTATTGATCAATACAAGATGTCTATTTCATGGAACTGAATAACACTTTATTCATAAATACATAAACATTGACGTGATATCCAACATCTCCATGTTGCCTCTAGGGCATATCACTAACAATCTCCCACTTGCACTAGAGTCAATCATGTAAGTATCTAATACCCATTGCTCTTGTGTGCGCCTCATGCTTCGGTGAGGGAGAGGTTTTGTTAGCGGATCGGCTATGTTGAGATCCGTGTGCACTTTGCATATCTTGACATCACCTTTGTCCACTATCTCGCAGATGAGATGATATCGTCGAAGTATGTGTTTGGACTTCGATGTGATCTCGGCTCCTTGGCTTGCGCAATGGCTCCACTATTATCACAATAGAGAGACATTGGACCGTCGTACTAGTCATCACACCAAGCTCGAAACAAATTTCTTGATCCAAACAGCCTCCTTTGCGGCTTCGAAGCAGCAATGTACTCGGCCTCCGTTGTAGAATCAGCAACGGTATCCGCTTGGAACTCTTCCAGTCTGCGCCTCCGTTCGGGCGAGAACACGAACCCGATTGCGATCTATAATCATCCTTGTCCGTTTGGAAGCTAGCATCGGTGTAACCACTTACAACGAGCTCTTCTTCACCTCCATAGACTAGGAACATATCCTTAGTTCTTCTCAAGTACTTAAGGATATTCTTTACTGGCAGATCCAGTGACCTTCATCGGATCGGGTATCTGCTCGTAGCACTCAAAGCGTACGAGACATGCAGGCGTGTACAAAGCATGGCATACATGATGGATCCAATTGCCGAAGCATATGGAACCATACCCATCTTATTCCGCTCATCATGTGTCCGAGGACACCGATTCTTGCTAAGATTAATGCCATGTGACATGGGCAAGAAACATTTCTTGGAATCATGCATGTTGAACCTTTTCAACACCTTGTCAATGTATGTACTTTGGCTTAATCCAATTAGCCTCTTGGATCTATCTCTATAGATCCGAATGCTAATATGTATGCTGCCTCCCTAAGTCTTTCATGGAAAAACTATTTTTCAAAGAAGACTTGACGGATTCTAGCATAGGGATATCATTTCCAATCAACAATATGTCATCCACATATAAGATTAGAAATACAATTGCGCTCCCACTGACCTTTTTGTAAACACAGGCCTCTTCTTCGTTTTTGATGAAACCAAACCCTTTGATTACTTCATCAAAACGAATATTCCAACTCCGAGATGCTTGCTTCAATCCATAAATGGATTTATGTAGCTTGCATATCTTTCCGAGCGATTCTGGATCGACAAAACCCCGAGGTTGTATCATGTATACATCCTCGCTTAGGTTTCTATTTAGGAAAGCCGTTTTGACATCCATCTGCCATATCTCATAATCGAAATATGCAGCAATCGCTAGGATAATCCTAATAGATTTAAGCATTGCGACGGGCGAGAAGGTTTCATCATAATCAACTCCTTGAATCTGTTTAAAACCTTTCGCCACCAATCGCGCCTTATAGATGTGAACATTTCCATCCATATCGGCCTTTTCTTAAAAACCCATTTGCACTCAATGGTTTTGACACCATCAGTGGATCAACCAAGTTCCAAACTTGATTGTCGTACATGGATTCTATTTCGGATTTCATGGCTCCAAGCCACTTGTTGGAATCGGGTCCCACCATCGCTTCCTCATAGGTCTTAGGTTCATTGTTGTCCAACAATAATATATCACGTTGTTCCGCACTGTGTACTGCGGGTGCACGACGTGATCTTTCGGCCTCCGTGGGGCTGGTGTATCTACAACCGGTGGCGCAACACTTTGCTCCTCTGTTGTGGTTCGTGGTCGCGAAACGTTTTCCGGTGTTTCTTGAACTTCTTCAAGATGCACCCTGCTCCCACTAACCCTTCTTGAAAGAAACTCTTTCTCCAAGAAGACACCGTGTCGGGCGACAAACACTTTGCCTTGTTCCCGATTATAAAAGTAATATCCCTTAGTTTCCTTAGGATATCCCACAAAGAAGCACTTGTCGATTTGGGTGTGAGCTTGTCGATCAAACGTTTTACATAAGCTTCGCATCCCCAAATTTTGAGAAAAGACAAACTAGGGGTTGCCATGTCCATATCTCATATGGTGTCTTTTCAACTGACTTAGATGGAACTCTATTTAGTGTGAGCGCATGTTTCAAGAGCATATCCCGAGAAGGATAACGGAAGATCACTTTGGCTCATCATCGACCGCACCATGTCCAACAAGGTGCGATTTCTCCGTTCGGACACCCCATTCCATTGTGGAGTTCTGGCGGAGTCAGCGTGGAACAATTCCACAATCTTTCGATGATTACCAAACTCTTGGCTCAAGTATTCCCTCCACGATCCGATCGTAGAAACTTGATTGTTTTTCCTAAATGATTACGTACTTCATTCGGAATTCCTTGAACTTTTCAAAGGATTCAAACTTATGCCTCATTAAGTAGATATAACCATATCTACTAAAGTCATCGATAAAGGTAATGAAGTACGATAACCACCTCTGGCCGTTGAGCTCATTGGTCCACATACATCGGTATGTATGAGTGCCAACAAGTCAATTGTTCTCTCACTGTGCCCGTGAAAGGTGCCTTTGTCATCTTACCAAGTAAACAAGACTCACATGTCTCAAATGATTCAAAATCAAAAGAGTGAAGCAATCCATCCTTATGGAGCTTCTCCATGCGTTTCTTATTTATATGGCCTAAGCGACAATGCCGGATAAACGTGGGGTTTATATCATTAGAGAGTTGCATATCTCGTATTAATGTTATAGATGGGAGACGTTTCAAGATTCAAAACGTATAATCCATTGACCAATGGAGCATGAAAATAGAACATATCTCGAGATATATTGAACAACCATTGTTCATTGATCTAAAATCATATCCTTCCGCTTGCAAACATGAAGCGGAAATAACGTTTTGACATAGTGTTGGAACACAATAACAATTATGTAATTCCAAAACTAATCCCGAAGGTAGATGAAGTGGTACGTGCCGACAAGAAGCGTAGCAACGCTTGCTCCATTGCCGACGCGCAGTTCACCTCGCCCCTTCTCAATCCTCTACTTCTTCTCATTCCACAACGACTTGCAAATATGAGCTACCGATCCGGTATCAAATACCCAAGAGTCGGTAGGTGAAGTAGCAAGATTAATGTCTATAACATTAATACCTGAAGCGAGAGTCGTACTTTGCTTCTTCTTGAGATCCTCCATGTACTTCTTGCGGTTCCTCTTCCAGTGGCTTGCTCCTTGCAATAGAAGCAAACGGCATCGATGCCGCCGACCCCTTCTTGCCCTTCTTTGCATTAGAGGCACTCGCGATCTCATCGGGAGTTAACTTCCTCTTGGTGCAAAGCTTCTTGACAGTGTGGTTTGCGCTTAGCCTTCGCATCATCATCACATGATGACCGTTTTTCGAATACTCTCCTCACTGTCTTTAGCATCCCATGCAATTCAGCCAAGGTCCTATCCATATTGTTCATGTGATAATTCAATATGAATGGCTCGAAGCTCGGAGGGAGCGGCGGAGAATCACATCGGTAGCCAACTCTTGGCTAAGGGGAAAACCTAGTTTTCCGGACTCTCAATGTAGCCAATCATTTTTATCACATGCGGACGACGGGATTCCCTCAACAAGCCTGCACGCAAACAAGGACTTTGAGGTGTTGAACCTCTCGGCCCGAGCTTGGTTCTCAAACATGCCACGCAGATCCCCGAATAATAGTGTGAGCATCGCTGCTCTCATATTGCTTCGAAGCTCGGGGGACATTGTAGCTAGCATGAGACGGCTTATATCTAGGGCATCATTAGTGTGCTTCTCATAAGCCCTCCGTGCGGTTGCGGTGGCATTATTAGGCAAATCCTCGGGATAGGGTACTTCAAGAACGTACTCCTTACGCTCTTGCTTGAGAACAATTCTCAAGTTGCGATACCAATCCATAAAGTTTGTTCCATTTAATTTTTCCTTTTCGAGAATAGATCGCAAATTAAAGGTACTGGGTGTAGTATTAGCCACCATTTATTCTACAACGAAAAAGCAAAGTTTAGCACAATGTTTATGCTATGTCTATTGTTAAACAATTTAACATTAGACTCCCATTACGTATTTTCCACCTTTCCTCTAGGTTACGTATTGGGTCAAGATCCACATGTTAATTAATTTTCTAGTGAGCTTTGGCATCACTTGCTAGAAGATTAATAACATCGGTAAGCAACTCCTTGCTAATCACATCTCTATGTGACTCTTGTTGTTGGTGTGGCATCTCCATACTTCGGCCCCAACCTATGCCCCAAGGCCCAAAACTGTTTTGATAGCCTTGTTAAGTAAACCAAATGTTCCGCATGTATATGTCGACATATACCCCTCGTGTTATGATAGAGAATGGCACTCGCTTTGGCGGACCCACCATTGACGAGCATAACGGTGACGGGTGCAACATTTGGAAGGGCATCATTACTACTTAATTTTGTGAGGGATGCTATCCTATCAAACAAACATATCACATATGAAAGCAACAAGAATAGCATATAGTGAAATAGTATGGCCCCCTTCACATGGTGATCTCCATCTCCATGCCGGTGTAGAGGATCTCCATCTTCATCACCGTTCTTCCGAGTGCCGAATGCTTGATTTCTTCAAACTAAGCTACTACTATAGAAGCTCTAATTGAAGATTACATCGACTCGCAGGTCGTGAAAGAATATTACAAACATTGCACGTATGAAAGAATATTACGGGGATTGCACATATGAAAGAATATTACATGCATCACATGCATCTCATACATACAATAGGGCCATACCATCTCAAAGCATTCTCTGCAAAAACAAGTTAGGCGTAGAAACGTTTTCTACCTATCACGGAGATACGGCACGAGACGACCTATAAGGGGGTACGCACACGGCGGTCCAATCTATGAACACCACACGAAATTCATAGATCCAATCTATGAAATCGCTTACGGAAACCATGTCGGCATAATCATATTATACCGTCCCGATACACTATCAAGGGAGATGGTTTGCATAGGCGCGAGGCAGCAACAAAGTCGGACTACGAGATAGCTTCGGTATAATCACATTATACCGTTCCGATACACTATCAAGGAACGCTATCTCGAACCCAACTCAAACCGAGTTATATGGAAATTGCTTCGACGTAATCACATTACGTCGTTCCGATACACTATCAAGGAACGCAATTACCCTCAACTCTCCTAAACAAATCCCGTAAAACCGATTGATCTAATCAACCCGTGCGCAAAACTTGTTCCGATCCAATCTAAAACCCGAACTAAGCAAGATTAGCTCGATACCACTGAAGGGTTACGCGGAGGCTACGCTAGCTGAAAACAAAACTTTTTACCGCGCAAACCAGGAACACTTGCAAGTAAGGGCCGATAGATCGTTACCGATTGGAGTAGAGTGCAGCGGAATAGCCAATCGGGGCAATCCTATCCGGAACAGTGTGGCCGATTCCGGAGACACCGATTCGCCAATCGCTGATTCGAGTCGTCCGGCCGCGTTCTCACGCCTCGCTCCGATGCGCCGACCGCGCCGATTCCACCACGGCCGATCGCTCCGATTGCAGCCGATCCGAAGCCGATCAACGGCGCGCAACGTAGCGGCGCCTCTACCGGTATCCACACGTCGGGGACGAACGCCAAACACCCGTGTGCTAGCACGCGATGCAAGGCTAGGATTTTGGCTCGAAAGTGGGGAGGGTTTCCGTGGAGATTGATCTCGGCGACTTCATTGCGGATTCGGTTCAATGCGATACAACCGATGTGTCGCAGCTCTCCACCCCTCACCCCTTTATATAGGGTTGGCCGACTAGGACTAGTGGCCGATCAGGACTCTATTTTGAATCGGATCTCATCCGTATCTCATAGAGTTGGCCGCCCACACGTCGTAAGCCCATAGGACTCTATCCGATCGGATCCCTATCCGATCGAGCCGTATCCGAGTCCAACTCGAATATCTATTCTATCCCCTTAAGCGTGCGACCATGTAGGTTCAGGTATACTCGGTTTCGGCTATAGTCCAACTTAGCCGATCGTCGGCTCGAGTCCAACTCACCACACATCACGCGCCTAGCAGCACATACCGACACCATAGTATACAAGAATATAATATCGGCTCGAACCTGTAATGTGTACACAAATCCCTTTGCCTCACGATACCGGTTAAGCTATAGGCAAGATGTGTGCCATCCCTTCAATAGCTTAACCATTCACTCGAACCGTATTGGATTATCGTGCTTGATTTACTCCTCAATCAACTTAGCATGGCCATGCATTTCCATAATCCATTACCTCGAGGGGCCCAGAGATATCTCTCCAAAAGAGGGGCAAATTCCATCTTGATCACTCACATCCCACTCCATGTTTCATAGCAAACCCGAAAACTACCTTTATAACTACCCGATTACGGAATAGCGTTTGGTGGTCCCAAAGTAGGCTACTACACATGTTGGAATCCATGGTGATCTCGGGTCTAAGGACTTTGTACCAACACTACCTGAGACCAACTAATGGCACATTAATTCTGTAGTGTCTCATGGTGGGTCTATCCAACAATGTGTTCTCTAACACATATGTCAATGTTTATTGATTTGGTATCTTCATACCCATGATCTATGAGACATGATCATCAATCAATAAACATGCCGATCTTAGAATCATATTTGTTCCAACAATTTGACATATGATCAAGGATCGTTTAGAAATAGATTCATACATATCGAGTCTCATAAATAAGTCACGTACTTATTGATCAATACAAGATGTCTATTTCATGGAACTGAATAACACTTTATTCATAAATACATAAACATTGACGTGATATCCAACATCTCCATGTTGCCTCTAGGGCATATCACTAACACGGTCAAGACCACGTCAGCTTCCAAAGCCTTATCAACAAGGTTGTGCGATTTGAGCATGACCAGATGGTGGTGGAGAACAACCGCAAGAGGAGACTCGCTATGACCCGCCCACTTCAAGGAGCGTCTCGGCGTCCCAAGGGAGCCACCCCATCTGGATGGAAACCAACCGTCGTGGCAGCCGGTCGTCCTACGCACCCGACAATGTCGGCGGGCCGACGTGCCCCGATTCCATACTCCGACACCGACCCTAGCCGCTCCTGGAAGAAGAACTGTGAACTGCTTCAACTGTGGAGACTTTGGGCACTACTCCAATAACTGCCCCAAGCCACGTAGCACTCATATGCGTACCGGCGCCAATACAATGGCTGTGCAAGGAACTACTGCTCCTGCTGCTAGACGCGGTCTGTTTAAGACGCCGCAACCCAATGAGACTGCTATCGGATTCTGTCGCGGACAAGTGAACCACGTGCGTGCCGAAGAAGCACAGGAAGATCAAAGCGTGCTGATGGGTATGTTATCTATCAACTCTACCCCAGTTAAAGTCTTATTTGATTCCGGAGCATCGGATTCGTTTATATCATCATGAATAAGCAAACAACACCACCTACACCAGGTAGAACTTAAGAGACCCATGTTAGTACACTCGCCTGGGGGAAACATAACCGTACCCCATGCTTGCATCAATGTGCCCATCTGGATTAGAGACGTGGTATTTCTTTCAAACCTTATGGTACTACCACCACAAACTCTTGATATCATACCTGGAATGGATTGGTTGACTAAGAACAATGGAGTCATAGACTGTAGCCAGAGGGAAGTCACAGTATCCACCCCATGGGGATCACCAATGAACATAACCATGGACCAAAACCCGATGCTATGTGAGCAAGCTGCGGGAGTATTTACCATGCTACCTTTGAGCGGGATGCCAGTAGTGCAAGATTACCCAGACGTATTTCCTGAGGAATTGCTCGGAATGCCCCCTGATCGTGACATAGAATTTATCATCGATCTAATGCCTGGTACTGCCCCCATATCCAAGAGACCTTACCGAATGCCGGCTAACGAACTAGAAGAACTCAAGAAGCAAATCAGAGAACTACAAGAAAAAGGATTTGTACGCCCTAGTTCTTCTCCCTGGGGAGCCCCAGTACTCTTCGTCAAAAAAAAGGATGGAAGTATGAGAATGTGTGTAGATTACAGATCGTTGAATGAAGTGACCATCAAAAACAAGTACCCACTACCTCGAATTGATGACTTATTTGATCAACTCAAGGGTGCACAAGTGATGCGTCCCGATAAGGACTGGGATGCGTATTGATGCAGGATGGAAAGGTCGTGGCTTATGCCTCGAGACAGCTGCGACCCCACGAGTAAAACTACCCCACACATGACTTGGAATTAGCAGCAGTTGTTCATGTTTTAAAAATCTGGAGGCACTATCTGATTGGGAATCACTGTGATGTATACACTGATCACAAAAGCCTAAAATACTTCTTTACTCAGTCTGATCTCAATTTATGTCAGAGACGGTGGTTGGAATTGATCAAAGACTATGATCTAGGAATCCATTACCACCCCGGCAAGGCGAATGTAGTGGCCGACGCGTTAAGCCACAAAGCCCAATGCAACCATATGAGACTAGAAGGCATGGCCAATGAGCTCCAAGAAGAAATGACTCGACTCAACTTACACCTGATTCCTCACAGAGAAGTGAACTCACTAGAAATCCAACCTCTCCTAAGGACTCAGATAGAAGAAGCTCATAAGGATAATGGAGAAACTCAAGCGATCAAAGAGCACATGGCCGCTGGGCACACGAAGGAATTTTCGGTAGATGACAATGGAACCATGTGGTATAAGAAAAGGATCTACGTGCCTGAGCAAAGTAGTTTGAGAGGATTGATCCTAAAAGAAGCACACGAATCAGCATATTCGTTACATCCTGGCAGCACGAAGATGTACCAAGATTTGAAGGAGGAATACTGGTGGCCCAATATGAAGAGGGTCGTAGCCGAATACATGGCTGTATGCGATGTATGCCAAAGGGTAAAAGTTGAGCACCAACGACCGGCAGGCTTGTTGCAGCCACTCAAGATTCCCGAGTGGAAATGCGATGAGACAGGCATGGACTTCATCGTTGGACTACCCAAAACTGCAGCAGGATATGATTCCATTTTGGTAATAGTAGATCGGCTCACCAAGACCGCCAGATTTATCCCCGTTAAGACTAACTACAATAGTGCCAAGCTGGCGAAACTATACATGAGTAGGATCGTGTGTCTTCACGGTGTACCAAAAAGAATTATATCAGATCACGGTACGCAATTCACGTCCCATTTCTGGAGCAAAGTTCATGAGGCACTCGGAAGTCACCTTGCCTTCAGTACTGCTTACCACCCGCAGACCGATGGGCAGACCGAAAGGACAAATCAAGTTCTTGAGGATATGCTGAGAGCTTGTGCATTGGATTTCACCAAGGATTGGGAAAGATGCCTACCGTACGCCGAATTCTCCTTCAACAACAGCTACCAGGCAAGTCTGAAGATGTCGCCAAATGAAGCCCTATTTGGTAGGCGATGCCGAACCCCATTGATGTGGTCAGAAACCAGTGAACGAGCCATGTTTGGACCTGACATAATCAAAGAGGCTGAGGAAATGGTCCGCCTGATCCGAGACCGATTAAAGGCGGCCCAATCTCGATAGAAGAGCTACGCGGATACTCGTCGATGGGACTTAGAGTTCAATATAGGCGACTATGTGTATCTAAAGGTCTCACCACTACGAGGGACTCAAAGGTTCAAGGTCAAAGGGAAACTTGCGCCAAGATACGTGGGCCCATTCCTGATAAGCGCTAAAAGAGGTGAAGTGGCCTATCAGCTGGAGTTACCCGAGAACATCTCCGATGTCCACCCAGTGTTCCATGTGTCACAGTTGAAGAAATGCCTGCGAGTGCCAGAAGAGAAAGCTCCTTTGGAAACCGTCCACATCAACAGTGAACGTATCCGGAACATCCAATAAAAATACTGGACGAGGCAGAAAAGAGGACACGAACGAAGTTATGGTGCATGTACAAAGTGCAATGGAGCAATCACACCGAAGAAGAGGCCACCTGGGAGAGTGAGGATTTTCTAAAGACTGAATACCCACACCTACTCAACAACCGGTAAGAAATATCGAGGACGACATTTATTGTTAGGGGTAAGTTTGTAACATCCACGAAAATCGAAGAAATTGAAATCGGAACGTAAAAATCAGAACTTACAAAAACTTTTGCCTAATGCCTGTTTGATCGTGTTTGTTGCTTTTTTATTTGCCAGCTCAGTTGCATGAATTTAGTTGTGAACAATTCCTCTCAGTGTATGTGAAAACCAAACGATTTGGATTTTCGTTGGGAAGAAAATCTCAAAATATAAGGATAGGAATTTTTAAAATAAAATCATAAAAGGGATGCGGATTTATGAAGATATGTATTTGAGAAATAAAATATTAATTGGTGATTATGGAAAATTAATTAGGGAATAAAATAGACAATAAACTATTTTAAGGGATTTATATGAAATCTAGGAAATTTATTTGGAATTAAAAGTGGTGATTTATGGATTTAGGATAAAGGAATAAAATTAAATATGGGAAATGTATATTTAAAAATGAATAAAGTTGGTGAAAAGTTGAAAATATATTTTTAATTAATTTTGGGAATATTATGTATTTCTTTGGAATTTTTAGTCTAAGGAAAACTTAGAATTGGAAAATGAAATTAAAAATCGGAAAAATCAAAACGCCTTGTTCATTGATCACCATCGCTCGACGCCATACGGCCCGGCCGCGCCGCCGCGCGTCGCCGCCATACCGCGCCCGCGCTCACACACGCCACGCGCCGCGCGCACGTGCCGCCGCGCCGCGCGCCCCGGCTACCGTGCGATCCGCGCCTAGGCCCCGCCCGCGCCCTGTGCCCTCGCCGCCACGCGCTCGCCACCGTATCGGGCCCCGCCCGCACTCGCGCCACGCGTCGCGCACCCGCGCCGGACCCCGCTTGCCCGCGCCGCGCGTGCGCGCCCATGCCCCGACCCCGCCCAAGCTCACGTCGCGTGTCGATGCCCCGTGCTTCGCCCTGCGGGTCGCCGCGCTCGCCACGCAGCCCCGCCACCCCACGCGCCGCGTGCCCGTCGCCGTCCGCCGCGCGGGTCCCCTCCTTCCCTCTTCTCCCACTCTCGGCGCGGCTATATAAGGGGCACAACCCTCCCCATTTCTCCCCACCTCGCCGCCTCTAGCCTCCCCCTCTCTCGCCGGTCTCCCTTCCCTCTCCCGAGCGCCGCCGCCGCAAGCCACCGTGAGCCACCGAGCGCCCTAGCCACCGAGCTCTACCATCGCCGGAGCCGCACCGCCCTCCCCGAGCATCGCCATCGCCGGTAAGCCCGAGCCGCCGCACCTTTTCCCTCGCGCTAGCGCCGGCCACCAGCCATAATAGAGAGAACAGAGAGAGGCGCCCGGTCAAACACCTTGCGGGCGATGAACAGTGGGCGAGTGAAAAAAAAAAAAAAGAGAAAAGAAAAAGAAAAAGAGAAATAGAGAAAAAAATAGCAAAAATTATAGAAAATTAGGAAAAATATTTTGAAAGGATTTGAGTGAATTTTTGGGCAAAAATAAATTATTTTCTCATATATTTTCTCGAGCAAAATTTGAAAACTCAAAATCGGACTTTTCGAATTTCGTTTCGCGTCGTTTTTAAATCCGGATTTCGTTTAATTCTTCCTCGCCATTTAAATATGTTTCTCTTTCGTGCTCGAACCTTCAAAACCAGAGCACAAATCCCTTCGCTGATATTTCTAAATCTATTTTCTCAAATAATTACGATCGTCATTTTTGCGAAAACCCGAGGGCATCGACTCGAGTTCAAACCCGGATTTTTCCCTAGCGATCCTCGCCCGAACTCAAGTAGAATTCTAGGCTAAATATTTGGAGTCTTTTTCATGATTTTTATGGTTCTCTTCGATCTCTCGGTCTTTTATTGAATCCTAATTGAATTCAATTGATCTTTCGCACGTACGGATAGTACCTGAAGAAGCAGGCACCGACTCCGTTGAGGACCCTGCTCAACAAGCGTGCGAGCAAGGCAAGTCATCACACTCTTTGAACATATTGATCCCAATTGCGAAATGATATTGTTTTAAACTTTAAACATGCATGCTATACACAAAGAGTTACCTATGCTTGTTATGCCATGCCTTGTTATTGATTACCTGTCATTATTCCTTGTAACCCTCGATGTGATACATACAACCAGAGAAAGACTTTGCCGTGACCGTCTCATGTGTTGGGACGTAGGCTCATTTGTTGGGCAGTCGCGGAGTACGGGTAAAGTGTACATCCACTGCAGTGTGAATGAATCAATCTATTCGAATAGCCATACTCGCGGATATTGAGCATCGTGACAAGACTTTCGCTTGGCTACACTTTAAACTTTAAAATGATCGGATGGGTTTGCATGATGATTCTTATTCACTGGTGGATCAACTTCTCGAGATGCGGGAAGGGGTGGACTACCCAAAAAACCATGATGAACCGGAGGCGGGAAGCCATCCTTGGAATCACGATGGATGGTAGACAGAACCGTCGCCGATTTAATGAACTGTGGAACTAAAACCTGACTTGGCTAGTTGTTAGGCTTGTGAAATGAGTTGAGAAAATTGGCTTTATGCAAAAGAACCCCAGCCATTCTTCGAATGACCCTATCATATGCATCACTTCCGTGTTGGCTTGCTAAGTACGGTTGGTACTCACCCTTGCTATACGCACAAACCTTCAGATGGTGGAAATGAAGACTTGGAGGATCCATATGCCTACTACCTGGAGGGCGAAGAAGCTGATGGCACTTGCTAGGTCTTAGTCTCCAGTCATTGCCTGTGGCAATTGACAAGCCGCTGCCTTCATTCTGCTGCCTTATCTAATTTCTACTTTTGGGTTGTATCTAGACCATGAGGTCCTATGTGTTGGATATTGCCTTCGGACCTATTATTGTAATAATTTTGATGTCAGACTATTCGTGCATTTACACCTGATTATTCAGTACTGTATTTCGTGGGTACCAAACTACTCGATCCAGGGAAATGGTACTATGAACACGAAAGATTCCCGTTCCAAAAACGGGGGTCCACATCAATGTAGGCGACTATGTGTACCTAAAGGTCTCACCACTACGAGGGACCCAGAGGTTCAAGGTCAAAGGGAAACTTGCGCCAAGATACGTGGGCCCATTCCTGATAAGCGCCAGAAGAGGCGAAGTGGCCTACCGGCTAGAGTTACCCGAGAACATCTCCGATGTCCACCCAGTATTCCATGCATCGCAATTGAAAAAGTGCCTGCGAGTGCCAGAAGAGCAAGCTCCTTTGGAAACCATCCATATCGACAGTGATCTCACATACCCGGAACATCCAATAAAGATATTGGACGAGGCAGAGAAGAGGACACGAACCAAGTCATGGCGCATGTACAAAGTGCAATGGAGCAATCACACCGAAGAAGAGGCCACTGGGAGAGCGAAGATTTTCTAAAGATCGAATACCCACACCTACTCAACAACCGGTAAGAAATCTCGGGGACGAGATTTATTTAATGGGGGTAGGTTTGTAACACCCCAAAAATCCGTGGTTTTAAAAACCGAAATATGAAAATCGGAGCTTACAAAAATCTTTTGACTATTTGCATCTTGTCGAATTTATTTGCCTCCTTTTTACAAATCTTCAATGCCGAGTTAAATAAATGAATATTTAATTTGGAAATGAAAGGTCGATTGGGTTTTAAAATACTAAAGGAAAGGAAACTATAAATACTAGGAATAAAATTTAGAAATAGAGATTCAGGGAAAAGCTAAGGTTTAATAGAAAATTACTTTTGAGCCGAGGATATTAAATTTTGGGGTATAAATACAAAGATTTACTAAGTTATAAATAAAAATGAAAAAGTATAAAAAGATAATAATAAATATATAATTAAAATAATATATATGTAAATAATAAGGTGGGCAAAAATTTAAAATGTAATTAAATTACAATTGGGCCAAAATCCTATTTAGTTTATAAGTAAAATACAAAAGGAATTGATGGAAAAATTTATATATATAATAACAAAAAAGAGAAAAAGAAAAATCAGGAAAATAAAAAAATGCACTATTCATTACGCGCAAGGTGTTCGGTCCGGTCCCGAGCCCCGCGTGCCACGCGCCGTCCCATCCCTCGCACCCCGCGCACGCCGCGCGCGTCACCTCCGCGCCGCAGCTCAGCGCCGCCGCTCTCCCTCGCTTGCGCCGTGCCACCTCCGTCGTCGACACACCGCCGGTAAGCCGCCCCTCTGCCCCCCTACCCCTTTCGCCACATGTCGCCGTCCCTCGTGCGCCACCCCGGCCTTGGCTCGGCAGCCCGCAAGAGAAAGAGAGGGAAGGGGAGAGATGTAGAAGAGAGGAGGGGAGAAATAGAGCGAGCGGGGAGAAGAAGGAAAGGGGAAGAAAGAATGAAAAGAAAAGAAGAGAAAGAAAGAAAACAAAAAGAAAGAAAAAAAGAGAGAAGAAAAGAAAAATATAAATAAAATAGGAAATATTTTTTTAAAAGATTTAAAGATTTAATTGCAACCCTAGAATTTGTCGGCTCGTTAAAATTGGAATTAACCACTTCCTTTGTCGGTATAATATTTTTCTAATTATCGGCCGATATCTATTTTTCTAAGTTATAATAAACTAACTCGAAACTACATCGCCTTATAATTAATTAAGTCGATAAAATGCGAAACTTCACATTATTATATCTCGTTCATTTTAACTCGGATTTTGCCAAAACTCGAACCTAAACGTACGTAAAACCATAACCTAGTGCTAGAAGCCGCTTTTGCAATTTATTTGGTTTTCATTGGATTTTATTTGAATTCTAATCGAATTCAATTGAATTTCTTGCACATACGGTAGAGTCCGAGGGAGCCGTTGAGAACGTCGAAGACTCAAGCCAACAAGGTCACGAGCAAGGAAAATCATCACTCCCTTTGAACATATTGATCCTATTTGCGAACTTGTGTTGATTCTAAAACTAAAATATGCATGCTCTACATAAAAGAATACCTATTCTTCTTATGCCATGCCATGATGTTGATTACCTCTAGTTTTATTCTTTGTAACCCTCGACATGATGTAACCGACAGGAATCTTCGGTAAAATGCTTAACCATGCTATTATTAGATTAATGCGTACTCATGCTTTTGCAAATAGCTATATGCTTGGGCAACTACCTTTGGGAAAGGTAGTTGGGATACGGCATGTGAAGATATGAGCGCCACATTGCCATGAGAATGATCAAATAAGTTTTGGTGAAAACTAAAAATACTAAACAAATGTTTTAGACTGGGGCGGCTGGATGATTTGGGTGGATTCTGGAAAAAAGGCAAGTGCCGACCCCGGTCAATTAAGGATCGAGCCATGAGATAGCCGGGAAACGAGCCAGTACAACTGTACTTCTCAAATGGGTATAGACCTAGCGGAGTAAATAGCCGAGCGGAGGCGGTACCCCTGCATAGTGGTTCCTATGTATGAGATGAGATTGGGAATGGATGATTGAAAATCGAAATTAATTATAACTTGAAGAATGAAGTTTTCCCTTACCCCGGGAGTGCCAGAACACCTCGCACTGCTAGAAAAGGACGGCTATAGTGCAAGAGGATTTAAGTTCATGGAGCGGGTACTGCCAACGTGAGGTTATCGAAAGGCTTTGCCGTGACAAGTCTGATGTGTTGGGACATAGGCTCATTTGTTGGGCAGTCGCGGAGTACGGGTAAAGTGTACATCCACTGCAGTGTGAATTAACCAATCTATTCGAATAGCCATGCTCACGGATATAGAGCATCGTGACAAGACTTTCGCTTGGCTAGACTCTAAATTTTAAAATGATAGGATGGGTTTGCATGATGATTCTTATTCACTGGTGGATCAACTTCTCGAAAGGCGAGAAGGGGTGGACTCCCCAGAAAGCCATGACGATCCGAAAGCGGGAAGCCATCCTTGGAATCAAAATGGATGGTAGACAGAACCGTCACCAACTTAATGAACTGTGGAACTAAAACTTGACTTGGCTAGATGCTAGGTTTGTGAGAAGATTTATAAAGTTGGCTTTGTGCAAATAAACCACGGCATTTCCTTGTGAATCCCCTATCATGTGCACCTTTCCGTGTTGGCTTGCTGAGTACGGTTGGTACTCACCCTTGCTATACGCACAAACCTTCAGATGGTGGAAATGAAGACTTGGAGGATCCATATGCCTACTACCAGGAGGGCGGAGAAGACGATGGTGCCTGCTAGGTCTTAGTCTCCGGTCGTTGCCTGTGGCAATCGACAGGCCGCTGCCTTCATTCCGCTGCCTTATCTAAATTTCTGCTTTTGGTTGTATCTGGACCATGAGGTCCTATATGTTGGATATTGCCTTCGGGCCTATATTGTAATACTTTTGTTGTAAGACTATTTGTGCATATGCACGTGATTATTCAGTACTATATTTCGTGGGTACCAAACTACTCGATCCAGGGAAATAGTACTATGAACACGAAAGACTCCCGTCCGCAAAAACAGGGGTCCACAGTAAACCCCTAGTCTGTGTGATTTTGATTGGGTAGTAAAGCTTCCGTTGTTCTCTGATTTATAACTATATTTATTTGGCCGGTCAGGCTATGTAATTATTAAGTTGATGTAAGTCTTTAAATTACTTTCATCTTAATGTACTTGCTATGTATATCCATGCTTAAGATGAATGTGTAAATCTAGTACACATCTTGGAAACTAGATTCACATGATTATGAGTTAAAGGATATTTGAGATGTTGTAGATCTTTAGCCATTATTGTCAAGTCTCCTAATTGTGTAACACATGTGGTCGCCGCCTTCGAGTGGTTTGGCGGGCACATCTCAGGCTGAAGTTGACTGGCAGGCTAAAGGCCCAGCAATGTCTCCAATATCTTTATCTCAAGGCTCCGGACATTCCATTATTATTGATTGAATGACTTGAGCTATTTTCTTCATTCCTCAATTATAATGGGAGGTTTAGGTGCCTTCCGACATATTTGTGCATTGGAAGTATTTATGAAAATTCAAAGATTATTTAAAACGATTAATTTAAATGAAAAAGTAATTTAAATCCTCTCTCCAAATTTTCGCCCAAATTTTGGAAGTACGTTTTCCCTCCTCTCTCCAGTCCGGCCAAGCCTATTCTCCCCTCACGAAGTCTGTTTTGCCTCCCTTTCAGTTCGGCCCTTTTTTGATCAAAAAGTCTACTTTGCATCCCTTCCTCAACCGGCCCAGATCAGATAAGGAAAAAGTTTGTTTTGGTTTCCTCTCACGAGCTGGCCCAGCAAGCCTCTCCAGCCTGCGCCCACTTAGTAGAAGTCTGTTTTGCCTCCCTCCTGTTCATCCTGAGCTGCCTTTTTTCCCTTTCCAAATCCGGTCGATCTCGATCTTCGTTTCCTAAATTGGTCGAGGGACAATCTTTCCCTTTTCCTGCCTCTTTCCTTTTCCCAAAAAGAAAACTGGACCTATTTAGAAATTAATCTCAATTCGTTCCTTAATCAGAGTCCTCTCTTTCCTTAATCCTAGTTTCCTTTCTTGGAACTGCCATGGTCGTTTTGGGCCCAGGTTTGATCTCCTAAGCCTATAAATACAGCCACCAAGCTCTCCCCTTTTGTCCCCTCACTTTCCTGAGTCTCTTCTGTGCCCTAGCCTCTCCGGCGTCTGCGTTCTCTCTGCCACCGCCGCCAAGCATCAGTCGTGTCATGCCTCCTCCTCGGTCATTGCCATCCTTGGCATCGCCGTGCTCGCACGAACCTCGGTCGCCAGTTGGTCTGCGACGAAACCTGCTAGAAGATGCCCATTGCCGTTAAAACATCTGCTGCCAAAAGCTCGACGTCGGCATCTTTCCATCACCGCCCATCATCGTTTTTGTGTCGATAAGCTTTGCCTCGGTCCCCTTTTCGTCCTCGTTCCCTTGGTTTTCACCGCCGAGCTGCCGTTCGCCATCACCGCCACTGTCCAAAGCTGCCGACCGGCGTGCCTACGTGTATGCCGCGTCAGCGCCACGTTGTCACCACCTCACATTCTTTGCTCGCGTGTCACTTGCGTGGCCGCCTGCATGTCTTGCCATGTGGCAGTTATCCCAAACCCTAGCCGGGTTCAATCCTAGCCATCCGATCTATGTCCAATAGATCTTGGCCGTCTATCCATCTCTATAGATCCAGTTGGATCAATTTGAGCCATCCATCTTTATCCGGTTAAATCTCAGCCATCCAAATCTCTTTTCAATGACATATTGGTCCTTTTGCTATATGTCATCTATCAAATTTGATCCAACCTTTTTCTGAAGGACGTCTTAAATCTTTTCTCTCTGATATAAATTTTTTGTAAATTGTTTAATTAAGTTTGAATAGTATTTTCGTTAACAGGTTTAATTGGATTAAATTTGTAAAATTCATAACTAATTCATACGAACTCAGAATAAGGTCATTCAAGTCTCATAATTTATCTAAAATTAAGCTCTACTAATTTATGAACTTTAATTGTACTGTTTATTTGTTTTTTATTAGTGTTTTCCTCATTTTGCATTTGACGTTTAGTTTTCCGTAGTTTCAGAAGATCGTTCATTCGTCGGAGAAGTTCCACAAGGAGAATTGAAGACTAATTGTTGCAAGGCAAGTCACACAGATCCTAAACACATTCCATGTGTTTAGATCAGAGATCAGGACCTCCGACCACGGGAGGCACTCGGTTGGGTCGGTGGAGATGGCATTCACCTGGCGAGAGAGAAGCTTCTGCTGCCGTCGGCTCTCCAACGTTGCTTCGCCACCGAGGATCATGTTGACGGTGTGGGCCGGCTCCTTGATGCCGTCATCCTTCCGATGATCCTCCTTGTGGTGCTTCGCATCTCCGTCCCTCCCCCGCCATGGCCTCGGGGGTCGGGGATTATGTGCCTCCTGGGCCAACTAGTCTGGATGAAGCACGACTTGTCCAGTGCCTCCCGAACCGATTCGCCCGAGGTCTCTCCCCTCAAGCTCGGCCTCTCAATGGCTGCAACCTTAGGGGTCGACTTGCACTTCACCTCGTCCAGCCTGATCTGTGGAGGTGGTCGGCGGTCCGCTCTTCTTGGCGAGCATCGGTCAGGCTTTGTCCGCTCCTTTCCCCGATACTCCCTTGGGACAAGGGGCTCTGGGGCGAGCATTTCCTGTCGTTCGGCGTCCTCGATGTCAGCGAAGCTCTCGGCGATGGAGACCATATTCGCCAGAGAGGTCAGCCGATTTCTAACGAGGAACTAGAACAGCTCGGACGGCTATCGGAGGCCCTTGGAGAAGATGCGCATGATGTCTTCATCGGTGATGCTTGCAACGTTGTTGCGGCGTTTCGAGAAGCATCAGATGTTGTCCTGGAAGGGCTCACTAGCCTCCTACAGAACTTGGCAGAGGTCATAGCATGAGGCGGGGCGCTGCCAAGTGCCCTGGTAGTGGGCAATGAACGCGTCGCAAAGCGAACCCCAAGAGTCAATGGAGCCCTCAAGGAGCCTTGCCAGCCAATTGATTACAGTCGAAGCAAGCATGACCGAGAGCTAGTTCCCCATCACGTGGGCGTCATCGTTCGCCGCCCGAACAACCATGCAGTACAGCTAAAGCCACAGGGCAGAGTTAGTCTTGCTATCGTAGGGATCAGTCCCGGTCAGGCGGAACCCCTTTGGCCACGTCACCTGTCAGAGGCTTGCGGTGAAGGCTGAAAAGCCATTGTGCCGCCGTGGTACGGCCTCGGTGTTGGCGGCACCATCAAGAGGACCATGCACCCGATCGTAATCGTCCCGACGTTGCATCTCCTGGTACCTCCGGCTTGCGATGTGATGCTTGATGGTGTTGCAGGCATCGGTCTACTGTGTGATGATCTCACGCATGTCCCAGTGTAAGAGCTATCATGGTGCTCCGCCGTACGCGCACTCTTGGGGTGGTCGCCCGAACCATTGAGGATGGCCCCGTCCCTTGTGGCTTGGCCCTTTGAGTGGCCAGTGCTCTGCTGCTGTTGAGACCTCGAGCATCGCACGCTCCCCGTGGGGCACTCCGACAGGGCCAGGACGTTGAGCTGAGCAGCGGCCGCGTAGATTATGGCCTTTGCCTTCCGCACATCCGGAGAGTCGGGAAGGCCATGAGCACTCGCTCGATTGCCACCAGGTTGGCCGCTGGCGTCTGGAAGACCTGTTGCCGCTCGAACTCCATGGTTAAGTCAGACTCTACGCTCCAAAGTTGGATGCGAGGGCGCTGGGCCTGCTCACGCGTGCAACCTGTCCCGCATTGCGGTGACGGCGAGTGTTACGATGGGCATCGGACTCTTGGGAGCCCGTGACCTCATCCTAAAAAACCGTGCTCTCCATCATGATGAAGTTCGTCAGCCAGCGGTTGCCCGGGATGAAGACTGGCCCGCCCAGCCACTTCGCCAGTGCTGAGCGTTGGGGAGAAGCATGGCGGGCGATCTTCTTGGTGCTCTCCACCCCGGGAAGCGTGGGGTCCGCTTGGCAACAAACGAGGTGGATGACGGGATCCCCCGTGGCGAAGAAACCGAACACGGGGAGCGGCGTCCTGCAGGGCGCTTGACCCGGATCCAAGTTGAGTCTGTCCTCAAGATGACCGGGCAGGCAGTCAGGGGCTTGGGCAGCCAAGCCTGCGCAGTCGGGCAACCGCAGGGGTCGAGGCCGCCAGGCGCAAAGACCAGGCTCCTAACGGTGAACATCATCCTGGCGGGAGCCGTGAAGTAGGTGGAGAAGGTGATAGCCATCAGGTCGCCAGAACGAAGAAGAAGCGGTCCCCCTACCTAGCGTGCCAACTGTCGACGGGTGGGTTGGCAGTCCTCCAAGGGGGTGCCCAAGGAGGTGAGTGAAGTGGTCGGGAAGACGCTTCTTCTCAGGATCTGATTGTCGACTCGAGTCGCTAAGACAAGCCAAGAAATCAAGAGACATGAGATTTATACTGGTCCAGCCCTCGCGAAGGATAATAGGCCTACGTCCAGTGTTCTTTGTTAGGGTGGATGATGAACAGGATTACAAGTGTGAATTCTTGGGGCTTAGAGCAATCTAGCCAAGAACAAGCTACGAACCGAGCAATGTCTGTCTGTGTGTCCTCCATGTGTGACGCCCTCTCTCTCGGCCCATCCTGCCCTCCCTTTTATAGTCCAAGGAGGGCAGTTACATGGGACTTGAGGGCCAAGAGAGCTAAGACTAAAGGTCTAAAAAGTAAGTACAAACAACACCTAAAAAGGTGCATGGGATGATCTCTAGGTCTTGCGCGCCGTGGGTGTCTTGTGCCTTATCTTGTCTTGGGATCCCTTCTCCGTAGGTACCATCTGTACTGTGCTGTCGGGTGACATCATTCCTTATCGGGTTGTCCCCTCCTTGCCTCCTTCAGCTATCCTTGCCAACCAAGTCTTGCCCCAAGAGGAGGCTAGAGATCGGGTCGAGGAGCCAAGGTCGAGAAAGAAGCGCCGAGGTCGGACCCGGGGAGAGGTCGGGATGGCTGACCCCGAAGGGAGGTCGCGCTTCCGACCACGTCCCGAGGACTCGCAGTCGACTTTAGCCTGACTTCAACTCTCGTCCAAGTGCTACCCTGGGGTGATACCCCCCACACGTAGCATATTACATTTGTAGTTATATTTCTATATATTTTTGTCTCTAAAAAGATTTATGGAAAATGGTGAGAGGGAAAATTTGTTTAGGGAAACTTATGTTATTTTTAAAATTTAGAAACTCATGAATAAAAATGTTATATATAGATGTCAAAGCGAAAATATAAAAAATTTGATAAAAGATTAGAAAACTAAGGTAATTTAAAAATTATGAAAATAGTTAGAAATAAGTACACCGCGTACATTAAGTACAATAATCTAACTTTATTAAGTACAATACATTACATATGTGGGATTATTATATATTAAGTACAATCATGGATTTTTCTTACGATTTTTGTGCATTTCATGTAGATGGATTGACAATGGATGTACATCGTGGACTGACGGTTGACAGAGTTTATCAAGGCGTGCATTATTTTTTTATTGTGGCCAATGCCAACAAGCATAAGGGCTTTATACGTTGTCAATGCAAAAATTGCAAAAACTAGAAGGAGTATTCTACATCAAGAATTATTCATGCCCACTTGTTTCAGTCAGGATTCATGCCTCACTACAATTGTTGGACATCGCACGAGAGGTAGGGGTTGCATTGGAAGAAGATGAAGAAGAAGAGACAACATTCTGGATCGTGGACAATACGGAGGATTTGCAGAAAGTACAACGAGCGAGGTGGATGGGGATGTTGAAGATAACAACGGTGCCGATGATCTTGGACAGATGTTGCGCGATGTACCAGATGACTACGAAGGTAAAAGAAGATGCATAAATTAGAGCCTATGTTGGCGGACCACAAAATGTCCTTTTACCTAGGTTGCGAATAGTGGTACAAAAAGTTGGGTGCCACACTGGAATTCTTGCAATGGAAGGCCAAAAATGGTGTTAGTGTCAAGGCATTCGGTGAGTTATTAAAACTCATGAAGAACATTCTTTCGAAGGGAAACGAATTGCCGAAATCAACGTACGAAGCTAAGAAGTTAGTTTGCCCTCTAGGATTGGAGGTACAGAAGATACACGCATGTCCGTATGATTGTATCCTCTATCGTGGTGAGGAGTACGAGAACCTAGAAGCATGTTCGGTTTGTAAGGCACTTCGATACAAAGATTAGACGAGATGATCCAGGCAAAGTTGACGGACAGACTTCGAAGAAGTGAGTTCCTCCTAAGGTGATGTGGTATATTCCTATTATACCACGGCTCAAGCGTTTGTTAAGGAACAAAGAGCATTTAAGAATGATACACTGGCACACACAAGAACGCCAACAAGACAGGTGTTAACAACCAAATTTGGTAACCAAATCCCCGATTTGGAAGCGGAATTGAAGCAGAGATTGGAGTGAAATCGGAGAAAATGTGTGATCTGCGGGAAACAGAGGCCGCAACCGCTAAGTCCGAATCAGCTACGGAACCAGTTGGCTGAATCCGAGTCGGACCAAGATAGCCAATAGCCGATTCCGAGTGAAGATAGAAGTGGAGCCAATCCCGGAAGGAAAGGTTAAAGATAACGTATTGGATTCGGTTTCCAAAGTGCGTTAAAGATATTGCCATCTACGGATAAGGTCTTGCAACAGCAATTGTATCTTCAAGTTAGGATAGTTTGTATAATTTCCTTTATAGATAATGTTGGTTTGTTTAGAGATTCAATCCGTAACAGGACTCGTGTCTGTTACGAACTCATTATATATTCGGGTATAAATATGACCCGAGACCTTGTAAAAACAACAACACACATCAATACAACTTTGGCGCATCGCCAAACCTTTCTGTTTTTACTTTTGTCGATGAGTTCTTGCTCTGTTCTTGGGCTGCATCGACTTTGGTCTCCAGGAAAGGTAATTTCTTGTTACAAGCGGCTTGTGGTATCGGGGCCAGTGCTTCCATCATTATGATACTCTGATTTTGATGTTGCAAACTGCTTGAAGTTATCATACACAACATATAATCTAGATCAATGTCTAGATCTATCTCGTGATCGGCTGGAGTTCCTCTAAAAATAGCAGCCGACCGGGCTAGATCTAGGGTTCATTTAGATTATATGATGTGTCTACTATCTCGAAGAGTTCTCATTAGCCTATATGGTCATGCTTCTTTTGGTACTTAATGTTGTATCTAATCGACCTATTAAGTCGCCTTTAGAATTATGTAGATCTATTCGGTTTAATGTTTATTATTAGAGATAGCACCGGGGTTTCAACCGGTCTTACCTATTCTAGTCGTCTTTTTATGTATTCTTGTTGTCAGATTATTGGAGCTGCCTTTTATATTAAGATCTCAATCTACTTAAAAGTGCTAAGCTCAGCACCAGTATGTTTGGTCACGCTAATAGCCGATTGATCTTGGTTTAGCGTATTTAGTTCAGATTAATATCTTTTTATAAAACATGTCAGAGTATTAGCCGATTTATATTAGATCTAGGACATCGGCTAAGACCATGAATATCTATAATTATTACTCTAACGTGCCTTTAGATACAAATGGTTTATACTGTCCCGGTAGACTATCGATCTATCCCAATCACTTGGTCTAAATGTGCTTTGGGATAATAATTATATGTTTATTGATATCTATAGCCGATCGAGAAGGATCTAACCTTAACCAAACACCTATTCTATGTTTTCTTGTTGGTTACAGGATCAAACCAACTGGCACGCCCGCTCTATCACCGGAGGCGTCCAATTTGGACCAAAACTGGAGTTAAGCAGATCTCTATTAACGACCAAATTTGGTAAGTAAATCCCCAAGTTTGAAGCTAAGATTGAAGTGGAATCGGAGAAACGTAATCTGCAGAGAAACAGAGGCTACGTCGGCTAAGTGCGAATCGGCTGCGGAGCCAGTCGGCTGTGTCCGAGTCGGACTAGGAGAGCCGATAGACGATTCTGATTGAAGATAGAAGTGAAGCCAATCTCGAAAGGGAAGCTTGAGGACAAAGTGTTGGATTTGGTTTCCAGAGTGCGTTAAAGATGTTGCCATCTATGGATAAGGTCCTACAACGATAATTGTATCTGTTAAGTTAGGATATTTTGTATAGTTTTCTTTCGTGATAATGTCGGTTTGTTTAGAGATTTAACCTGTGATTGGAAACGTGTCCATTACGGACTCATTGTGTATCCAGGTATAAATAAGACCCGACGGCTTGTAAAATATATATCAACAATCAATACAATCTCAGCGCATTGGCAAACCTTTTTATTTTTACCTTTCTCGACAAGTTCTTGCTCTTGCTCGGGCTCCATTGACATCGATCTCCGAACGAGGTAATTCGTTGTTACAAGTGGCTTGTATTGTCGGGGTTAGTGCTTCTATCGTCATGATACTCTAATTTTGATGCTATGAACTACTTAATTTATCATACGCGACATATAATCTAGAACAATGTCTACATCTATCTCACAGTCGGCTGAGTTCTCTCTGACGACGGCAGCCGATAGAGCTAGATCTAGGTGTTGATCTAGATTATAAGCCGTGTCTACCGTCTCGAGGGATTCTCATTGGCCCATATAAATCTAGTGTCTCTTTTTGTACTTAATGCTGCATCAAATCAACCATTTAAGTCGCTCTTAGAGATATATAGATTTATTCGGCATCATGTTTTCCATTAGAGACAGCGCCGGGGTTTCAGCCGGCCTTACCTGTTTTAATCGTCTTTTTAGTATTAATTGCTATTAGATGTATTAGAGCTGCCTTTTAAATTAAGATCTCAATCTATTCAAATGCCCTAAGCCAGTATCAATCTATTGAGTAATATCAATAGCTGATTAATCTAGGTTTATCGCATTTAATTCAGATTGATATCTTTTTATAAAACATATCGGAGTACTAGCCGATTTACATTAGGTCTATGACATCGGCTGGGTTATCAATGCATATAATTTTTATCCTAATACACTTTTGGATATAAGTGATTTATACTGTCTCGGTACATTACCAATATATCCTAATCACTTAGTCTAAAAATGCTTTGGGATAGTGATTATATGTTTATTAATTGCTTTAGCCGATCGAGTAGGATCTAATCCAAACCAAAACACATATTTCTTGTTTTCTTGTTGGTTACAAGATCAAACCAACTAGCACGCCCAAACTACACCAAAGGCGACCAACGTAGACCTGTACTAGAGTAAAGCAAATCTCTCAGGTCAGTGCGTGGGAATCGAATTTCTCATTAACAATCTCCCAGGCCAGCGTGTGTAAAAAATCACACCAACACGCTTTTGGAACGCTCGGTGGGACTATATCTTCTGGATCCAGCATAATGGTGAACGTCATATCGGCTGATCTCGACCAGGAAAACGTCGTCCCGGTCACTATGGACCAGCTTTCGGCTAAACAAAAGGCTGAATATCAGCATATGGTTGAGCAGCTACAAGCACATTATTTGCAATCTTTCGTCCAGACCAGATCTGGGGCAATCCTCCAGAAATTCAAGTTTAGCATTGAAGACAAGAAATGGAAGAAAAAGATGGAGGAAGTCAAGCAGGAACAAGATGATTCAGGGCTCCACACGCTGCAAGACCGGATCGACTCGGCTGTCCACCACGCGCTTGTCAACTAGTCAGGTATACTGGTGAACACATTGAACAATATGATAAGCACTGTGGTTGATTCAAAGATAGCCGAGCAGCTGCCTAGGGGACCGACTTGTTTCCCCGATGCCTAGTTCCCACCTTACAGGGCACTGTCAACCCACGGTTTGCCAGTCCCTCCGCTCGGGCAGCCGATTCCTCTAGGGGGAGCCCCAATCCAACCGAATGCACAGTCGTTGGCTACGCGGCCGCATCCCAAGGTTCTGGTTCGGTAGCAGTCTCAACACCAGGGCCTAAGCATCCCAGTGACGACTCAGGAGCAGGCGAAAGACATGTTCAACACCAGTCGGCAATCCTTCATACATAACGTGTTGATTGGTAACTATCTGCCTGGATCCACCTCAAGACTCCGGCGGCAATCGGCCTCTCCCCGAGCAAACACCACCGTTTTCCTCTCGGCCATCTCCTGCTATGAACCAGTTTCAACATCAGTTTCCAGGCGGCAACTACGAGCGACACTATCGGCCTCTGACGCCACCAATGCAGTATCGGCAAGGGCCCGTCCACCATGAGAAACACGAGCTGATACCACAAATGCAAGAAAACAAGCCTTGGGCCAATTTAATCGCAGATGTTATGGGCGATCAATTCGGCCTCAAGCCGAAGGACTTCGACAACATGTACCGGTACCCATACCCACAATATTTCAAGAGGGCGCCCCAGCCAAAGTGTGTTGGTGTGATTTTTACACGTGCTGCCCTGGGAGATCTGCTTAACTCTAGTGCAGGTCTAAATTGGTCGCCTCTGGTGATAGAGTGGGCGTGCCAGTTGGTTTGATCCTGTAACCAACAAGAAAACAAAGAATAGATGTTTGGTTAAGGTTAGATCCTTCTCGATCGGCTATAGGTATCAATAAATATATAATTGTTATCCCAAAGCACATTTAGACCAAGTGATTGGGATAGATCGGTAGTCTACAGGGACAGTATGAACCACTTGTATCTAAAGGCACGTTAGAGTAATAATTACAGATATTCATGGTCTTAGCGAATGTGGTAGATCTAATATAAATCGGCTAATACTCCAACATGTTTTATAAAAAGATATTAATCTGAACTAAATATGCTAAACCAAGATCAATCGGCTTTTAGCGTGACCAAACATCTGACAACAAGAATACATAAAAATATGATTAGAACAGGTAAGACCGGCTAAAACTCCGGTGCTATCTCTAATAATAAACATTAAACCGAATATATCTACATACTTCTAAAGGCAACTTAATAGGTCAATTAGATGCAGCATTAAGTACCAAAAGAAGCATAGGATCCATATAGGCTAATGAGAACTCTTCGAGATGGTAGATACATAATATAATCTACATGAACTTCTAGATCTAGCCATGTCGGCTGCTGTTTCCAAAGAAACTCCAGCCGATCACGAGATAGATGTAGACATTGATCTAGATTATATGTCGTGTATGATAACTTTTAGCAGTTTGCAACATCAAAATTAGAGTATCATAATGATGGAAGCACTGGCCCCGATACCACAAGGCGCTTGTAAAAGGAAATTACCTTTCCTAGAGATCGAAGTCGATGCAGCCCAAGAACAGAGCAAGAACTCGTCGACAAAAGTAAAAACAGAAAAATTTTGCGATGCACCGAACTTGTATTGATATGTGTTGTTGTTTTTACAAGGTCTCGGGTCATATTTATACCCGAATATACAATGAGTCCGTAACAGACATGATTCATGTTACAGATTGAATCTCTAAACAAACCAACATTATCTATAAAGTAAATTATACAAAATATCCTAACTTGAAGATGCAATTGCTGTTGCAGGACCTTATCTGCAAATGGCAATATCTTTAACGCACTTTGGAAACCGAATCCAATACTTTATCTTTAACCTTTCCTTCCGGGATTGGCTCCACTTCTGTCTTCACTCGGAATCGGCTATCGGCTATCTTGGTCCGACTCGGATTCAGCCAACTGGCTCCGCAGCCAATTCAGACTTAGCCGATGCGGCCTCTGTTTGCCGCAGATCACGCATTTCCTCCGATTCCACTCCAATCTCTGCTTCAATTCCGCTTTGAACTCAGGGATATGGTTACCAAATTTTATCGTAAACAATAGTATGCTGAGACACCCCGCCGATGGGTCGCAATGGTGAAACATCAATAGAACATTTAAAAACTTTGGAGAGGATGCACGAAACATAAGGTTCGGTTTAAGTACGGATGGCTTGAATCCTTTGGAGAGATGAGCAGCGGCATAGCACTTGGCCTGTTACGATGTGTATCTACGACCTCCCCCATTGGCTATGCATGAAGTGGAAGTACATCATGATGCCGATTATTATTCAAGGCCCAAAGCAACCTGGTAACGACATTGATGTGTACCTAAGACCATTGGTCGAAGATCCGAAACTACTTTGGAAGAAACATGCTGTCCCCATGTGGGATGAGGACAAACAGGAGCAATTTAACATACAAGTGTTGTTGTTCGTAACCATGAACGATTGTCCTGCACTTAACAACCTATCTAGACAGTCAAACAAGAGGTAGAAGGCTTGCACCCACTCTATGGATGAAACTAAACGTACGTATCTAAAACATTGTAAGAAGGTTGTGTACATGGGCCATCGTTGCTTTCTTGTTGCAAGCCACCCTGTTCGAAAGAAAGGCAAACATTTTAAATAGAAAATAGACCATCGTACTAAGCCAAAACATCGTAACGGAAAGGCCATGTTTGCCATGGTGAAAGACCTGAAAGTAGTTTTTGGAAATGGACCTGCTAGCCAACAATAGCAAGTGATAATGGTCATGCGGCGATGTGGAAAAAGAAGTCTACTTTTTGGGAGTTACCCTATTGGAAAGTCTTGGACGTCCGCCATGCAATCGATGTGATGCATCTCACTAAGAACCTTTATGTCAACCTGCTAGGCTTCCTAGGTGTTTATGGAAAGTTGAAAGATATACTTGAGGCACGTAATGATCTCAAGCATACGGAATAACGCGACGGCCATCACCCGGAACCAAAGGAGAAAGGAAGCCATTACTTGAGTCCAACCAGCTACACTATGAGCAAAGCAGATAAGGAAAGCATGTTTGAATGCCTCGAGAGCATCAAGGTACCGTCTGGATACTCCTCGAATATAAAGGAGAAGAATTTCAAAAACCTAAATTTTCATGTCTGCCACGTGCTGATGACACAACTGCTTCCTGTTATAATTCAGGGTATCTTTCCTAGTAATATCTGAGCAACAATAACAAAGCTATGTGTGTTATTAAACGCAATTTCTTAGAAGATCATTGATCCGGATAGACTAAAAGCCTTTCATAATGATGTGGTGCAATGTCTTGTCAACTTTGAGATGATCTTTTCACCATCCTTCTTCAATATCATGACGCATCTTCTATGTCACCTTGTCAAAGAGATCCGTATCCTCGGTCCTGTATTCCTACACAACATGTTCCCTTTCGAGAGGTACATGGGCGTTCTAAAGAAGTACGTCTGTAACTGTTCTCGTCCGGAGGCCATCATTGCCAAGGGGTATGGAATAGAGGAGGTCATTGAGTTCTGCATAGACTTTATTGAAAACCTTCGTCAATCGGGGTGCCCGAATCAAGCCATCAAGGGAGACTACGAGGAAAGGGGACTCTTGGAAGGAAAGCAATAATGACCATAGATAATGATTTGTTCTGTAAAGCACATTTCATGGTTTTGCAACAATCTTCATTGGTGGCTCCTTACATCGAGGAGCACTTGGCGATTGTTCACTCCAAAAACATCGGTAAGACCTATGCCTAGATTACACGCGCATCACATTGATACTTTTCCTCCTTGGCTACGACAACATCTCGTGGGCAACCGGACGATTGACCAACAACTAGCCTTCTTTTTTTATCGCTAAAAACTGGGGGGAGGTCCCCACAGTTACGAGCAAATTTTATAGAAAATAAATTGGGGAAAAGAGTTTAAGAGTACAACCTTTAGGAGACTGGGCCAGGGAGCCCAGAAAGTCAAAGAGGCTAAGCGACTAAGAGGCGAACTAGTGGATCAAGAAACCATCCTAGCGGCAACTCAAAAGAAGGAGCTAGAAATCCAGGTGGTTCGGCCGCAAGTAAAAAAGGCTGTCCTAGGCCAAAGACTCCTAGGCCCCTAGGCCCCTAGGCCTCTAGGCCCCTAGGCCCCTAGAGAGAGCATCTTAACTGTAGGCGTCAAGCCAAGCACAGAAGGAGGCTTTGTCTTGCATTCGAAGTCTGAGTATCTGAAGAGAGCATTGTTGTTTGAAGTTCAACTTCCATAGACGAATGGTAGGGATGGATCTTTGAAAAACCTTGTCATTCCTGATCTTCCAAATTTCCCAGGCTGTTATAAGAATAGTTTCCGCAGCGCATGGTAACTCAGATGAGGAGATTGCCTAAACCATTCTGTCTTTGATAGAAATGGAGGTGTCCCACTGCAAATGTATGCTGGACCAGCATTGAACTACAAACAGGCACGAGAAGAAGAGGTGATCTGCATTTTTTTCCTCTCTCGTATCGCACATACTACAGAGGTTATCACCCTGAATGTTGATATGTCTTCTTTGCAGCATTGTCTTCGTGTTTAACATGTCTAGCAGAAGGAGCCAAGCGAAGAATTTTATTCTTGGTAAACATTTTGAATTCCAGATAATTTGAAAACTCTGATGGCTATCTACGGAGTTGAAGATATGGTTGTAAAAGCCTCTTGAAGTGTAAGTTTTTCCCCAAATCATCGTCCAATTGTCTGAGGAGTTCTCATCATAGGGGAGGTCTTGAAGGAGGGGTTGAAGGAGCTGTAGTTCATTGTGAGCTTGTTCAGATAACGGCAGATGAAGTATTGAGTCAAGATCCTCAGCTTCCATGATTTCAGCCACTGATGCATTTCTTTTCTTCGCGAAGGATGCAAGGCAAGAGAAATTCACAGGAATATTCAGATTGTTCCAGTTGTCCATCCAAAAGCTTACCACGCATCCTTTTCCAATCTGACACGAGGCCACCATCCTGAAGAGATCATTTAGGCGAAGGATATCTTTCCACCAGAACGAACCCATTTCTCTACACAGATGTGGGACCTTTGTTTGATAGTGTCAGAACCAGATTAGATTAACCGAGGGGATGTCTTCATGGTTGTAGAATTTTGCTAGTTGCTTGATTAACATATCATCGTTTTGTAAGCGAAGGTTCAGAACCACTAGACCACCCTTCTCCTTTGGTCTTGTGACTAGGTTCCAGGCTACCAGATTGCCCCTTTTTTTCCATGTTATTTCCCCTCCATGGACATTGTTTTCTTGCTATATCAATGGCCTCAATGATCCCTTTCGGGCCTTTGAGGGTGCACATAGCATATGTTGTAACTGGAGTGATTGCTGAATTTATCATCTCTAGCCTTCTTGCATAGGTGAGCCAAGATACACATGAGGATAGCTTTCTTTGCACTCTGTCTAGCATAGGTACCCAATCTTCAATTTTTGGCTTAGTTGTTCCCAAGGGTAAGCCCAAGTAGGTAAAAGGCAAAGAGCCCGCCTCACAGCCGAAAGTATTAGCGAGGTGGTTCAACTTCTCATTGCTTATGTTGATGGGGTACAAACTTGTTTTTTTGTAGTTCACTTTGAGACCCGTCACTGTCTGGATGGCATACAGAAGATTTTTGAGAAAGAAGAGTTGTCTGGCGTCAGCTTGCATGATGATGATAGTGTCGTCCGCATATTGGACTACTGGGAAGTCCTCCGAGGGCTGTGTGATCGGCAAATGAACAAAACTTTCTTGTCTAGATTTGTTGATTAAGATCTGGATGAGGTCAGCTGCCAGAACAAAAAGTAGGGGAGAAAGCGGATCACCCTGTCTGACGCCTCTCTTGCAACGGAAAGTTTTTTCGGGAACTCCATTGAGTAGGACTGAAGAAGTCCCAGATGAGATAATCTCCTGGACCCATTGCAGCCACCTGTTTTGGGAATCACGAATTTTGCATCATAGCTAGAATAGCTGAATGCTCAATTGTGTCAAAGGCCTTCTCAAAGTCCAGTTTGAGGATGATTATTTCATTTCTAGAACGATGACATTGGTGAATGTATTCAAAAGCCCATGCTAGGCAGTCCTGGATTGTCCTTGAACATATAAAGCCATATTGATTCTGATGGATTACTATTTTTATAACTCCTTGGAGTCTGTCGGTTAAGATCTTGGTTATGATTTTCAGGGAAGAGTTGAGAAGGGATATGGGCCGATAATCATTCACTGTCTCAGGGTCTTCCTTCTTTGGGATCAGTGTGATGTAGGAGTTGTTAATTGGCTGCAAACTCGCCTAGCCTTGTTGAAAAGAGTCACAGAGTCTGTAGAAGTCCTATTTGATGATTGGCCAGCAGGTTTTGAAGAATCTCCCATTAAACCCATCCGGTCCTGGGGCTTTATCTGTTGCCATCGTTTGCACTACTAGATCCAATTACTCATGCGAGATTGGATGTGCCAGTGGAGCTAATCCCTCTTTTAGTTGTATGAGACTTGGGGGGTCGAAAATCATTTCTGGCATGGAAGAGGATCCCATTCTGCTCTTGAAGGAGGACCAGAGGACTGCAGCCTTTTCGGAGTGCTCGTGAACACATTCACCCTGTTCATTTTTGATCTATGAGATAGTATTCTTTCTGTAAGCTATGGAAGCCATCTTTGTGAAAGAATTTTGTGCATTCATCTCCCAACCGTATTCTATTTATAGTGTACCTATTTCTCCAAAATATTCCTCATATGAAGCTAGTGCTGAAGCTTTTTTTTAACTATAACCCTCAAATTACTTTTCGTGTTGAAAAGACTTCTTCCTTCTTCAAGCGAATCGAGAAAGGCAATTACAGTGTTGCAGTTTCCGATCAGTAATTTCAGATTGGAAAAGTTTTTGCTCCATGATTAGAGCCTTGCTCTTAGGGTTTTGAACTTTCTTGCTATGTTCTTTATAGCATCCACTGGGATGGCCGAGTGAGCCCAACACTCCAAAACTATGTTCTTAAAATCCGGCTGCTGTACCCAGAAATTCTCAAAGCGAAAAATGCTTGCCTTGGGGATTTTTGTACCAATCACTACTTTGCAGGGAACAGGTCTGATACTGTTCTTGCTAGCGAGATAACTTTGGTATCAGGGAAATCTACCGTCCAGTTAGTGAAGGAGAAAACCCAATCCAGCTGCTCAAGAAGGGGGTCCACTTGCATATTACTCCAAGTATAGGCTCGTCCTTTGATTGGAATTTCAATTAAACCTAGATGACCAATCGCTTCGTTAAAGGTGAAAGTGTCCGAGATGTTTCCCCCCGGTTTGTTTCTGCTGGCCAGAGACAGATAGAAATTAAAATCCCCCAGGAAAATCAGTCATCCCTGTCTTGAATTTCATGGTTCCTGAACCAGTTTATGAAGATGGTGCGGAGTGGCTCGTCACAGGGACCATAGACCACGGTAAAATTCCATGTCGCTGCCGTTTGGAGGGAAGTAAGGGCAATTGAGATGCCGAAACTCTGCTTGTCAAAAACCAGGCCCGAAAACAGGTTTCCCTTCCACAGAACCAGAATTCCACCCGAGGCCCCCACCGAGGGGATAAAGTCAAAGCAATTGGAACTTTTTGGAGCAAAATTTCTGATGTACCTATTATCAAAAATTTCCCTTTTAGTTTCCTGGATGCAAACCACTGAACAAGCGTTCCTCAATGTTGTTCCTAATTGCCACCCATTTCTCGAGGGCGTTGATTCCTCTCATGTTCCAGCAAAGGATAATCCAATCACGAGTGATCATGGGAAACAAAGAGGAACAGAGAAAGACAAATATGAGAAGCATAACTAATCAGATACTCCCAGCCAAACCAGTAAACCCTTCGGGCGGTCCCCACGGCAGTGACACCCCCATAAAGATCAAGCAGAATTAACAGGCTATGCAAAACAGCAGGGTTCAGCAGATCAGAAGTAACAGGATTCTAAATATTGTGAATAAAGAAGTCCAGCAGACCACGATGGCAATCAGTCATATTACAGAAATTATCTATGTCACAAAAGTTATCAGCACGACAACCAAACAGGAAGATAGAGGGGGATAGAGGATTGCTGGCAGAAATGATCAGGGCCCGCAGCCAGTGAATTCTACATCTCTTGATTTTCAACGTTGGTAGTCTTGGGGTTCTGCATCCGGTTATCATCAGCTAGATCACTAGGATCTGCTCCACAGTCTATTCCCCACCCTTGAAGAACCGAGAGCTGTACTGGCCCTTCCTTTCTGGTGTTTTCGTCAATTTGGATCATAGCAATTTTCCGCTTCTTGGAGGGATTGGCATCAAGTTTGACTATTGGAAAGAAAAAATCATTGGAGTTAATATTTCTTCCTGAGCTTCGTCTCACACCGTTGTGACGCAAAGGCATTTGATTGTTAGAAATTGACACTTATGTAGGAAGAGCTAGGGATTTTGTACCTGGTGGGACTTTGTTCTTTTGGACCGATTTGGAGATGGTGCAGGGCGAGACATCTCTTGTTTGTGCCTGGGCTGTCTCCGTGCGTGCAACATCCACCTCCTTCCCCATGCATCCCTTTCTGATCGCCTTGACCACCATGGGCCATAGTTGAAGGGCAATGGCATCCTTTACCGGGTACCAGGGACAATTTCCAACCCATGAGCTGAGCTGGGTTGCAGAGCAGGGGCGAGCGGTCTCCAATTTAAGGAGCTGACGTCTAGACGCACCGGGTGGCTTGAGGCTTCTCCAAGCTCAAAAAAGGTGTTGGGAATCTCTCTTCTGTCCAAAGAGTCCAGGTCGGCACACCGCGTTCTGACTTGCCCCAAACGATCCCTCTCTTCGGTGACATCTGGGTAGGTGGCCTCATTAGATGAGGAGCTATCTTGATCTCCCTCACTGTTCAGGGCCTTGATGAGGTCTTCAATAGGGATGTCAGGACACTGGGCACGGAGATAACGCAAGGAGGAGGAAGAATGATCGAGGTCTCGATAGTGCTGGGGGACGTGCGGGTGCTCGGGGATTTGAGGATCCCATGCATGCCAATCATTGTTGTTTTCCACATTCCCCCCTTCCCGCTCCATGCCTTGCTCAACTTGCTGTTCATTAACTCCGGGTTGGGGGGTTGCTCGACCTGAAGTTGCTGCCACTGTGGCTGATCAGGTTAGTTTGTCGCCTGGTGGGGGTCACCGCCCATAATATCCAGTTGATCTCCCCCTCCTTGCTGCTCATTCTGCCAATCTGGTGCCGGCGGCAGAAGGTCTTCCAGAAGAGGGTTCAGTGGTGGATGCGGCTGACCCCCCTACGGCACTGGGTCTTCGTCTGCTGGAAACTGATCTGGGAACTGCCCATTGAGAATGAAAACTGGGACCGTCTAGGATTTGCCTATACCATCGAAGAGGGAGCCTGCCGAGATCACAATACTTCTTGGTACCCTCTCCGGGCACAGGATCAGCATTCTCACCAGGATCCTGGAGCGGTTAGCGTCCCTGTACCTGTCTAGCAGTCTACCAAAAGGAGCCACCGCTGCTTGTATGAAGGTGTCGTTCTGGAAGTCCAGCGGGAAGGCGAGCAGCATGATCCAGCAAACACGAGTGTAGCTACAGGACCGAAGGTTGATATCTTCATCATGGCGAACAACCCGGATGACATGATCCTGTCCCGGGTGGAAGGGGGAGTTTCGGAGTAGCCTTTCCCGCTGGACCATGGTTCTAAGCCTGATTAAACCCAATCCGAGAGGCGAGAGGTGCGCCTCCATCACTCGCACATGCTGATCTTCTTCGAGGAAATTGCAGACATTGTTGAGGGCTTGTCGGAGGAGGTTTGTGTCTTCTGGCATTGGATCCAAGGAAACAATGGCGAACTCCTCGTGGTCGCGAGGTAGTTCCCCTCCCAATGCGACCCTAGTTCTTGCTGGCCGATCCCATCCTTGTTCAACATGCAAACCCCCGATGAGAAATGGCTCAGGGTTCACCGGAAAGTTGGCCATGCCAGTGGGGGAAGAACCGTTGTTAGTGTATAGCGAGGGCGGGTTGGGGGGAGAAGCCGAAGTGTTCTTGGGTGAAGAAAGCCGAACAGCCGAAGTAATTGGAGTGGTAGATTGGAACTGCTCTCGAGTTGAAACCGAGAGTTGCTGATCGGTGGTGGGGGTGGGATCGTGACCGATGGTTTCCAGGCTGATCCCTTAGGGCACCAAGCTAGGCGAGGGAGAGAGATAGTAACCCCACCTCTCAGAGAGACAAGCTTTCACGCGTCACGAAATTTTGGCCACCACGTTAGGCGCGGACTTGAGGGCTTACGAGACGTGCAACACGCGACCGAGTGCCTAACGAAACTGCACCGGCTGCACCGAGTCCGACACGGGCATTTAAAGCCGATGTGACCAGGCAGGAGGCAAACGCTGCAAGTTTTTGAAAATAGGGACACAAGGGTCGGGGAATGTGCAGACTGAGATATGGAGATCTTCTTTTTGCTGCCCATACTGTTGTCAATAAATGCAGTACTATGATTGTTAACAGCCGACCGTTTCAAGCAAGAATGAAGAACAGTGGAGCCAGTTTGAGAGACAATGCGAGAAGGAGGGCAAGAAAGCCGACGAACATGAGAACCAGATTGATCATTCTGACCTGAACTAGAAGTCCCTTTTCCAAAAACCAGTTTGCTAGGGAACAAGCACGAAGAGGCATCAAGATTAACTTTGAGAGAACCAACGGCAATAGAGGAAGAATGCCCGACAGTTTTGGTTGGAGATCTAAAAGAGCCACTGGCAAACGAAACTTTCTTCAAACTCTTAGAAGCCAATTTTTTGGATCTTTAGAGACCACTTTGATCCATTCCTTTTCCTGTTCTAATTCCCAAAGCCGCTTCTCCCTTTCCCAGTTGGGCATTCCATCATTGTTCCAAAGATGAAAGTAGCAATCAAAGTTATCCATGATGACCTGGCGAAGATTGTAAACATGAAAGCCCACTTGCTTAGAGAAAACCGAGAAACGGAAATGGTTATTGCTTAAGAAATGAACATGAAAGCTTTCAGCGTTGCCGCCCAAGCAAGCTTGAAGGGCAAGAGCCACCAAAGCTTCAGAGAGACAAAAAAATGTTGACGAAAAGTAACCAGCAAAAAGAAGGAGCCCGAAGCAGAGGAGAGAGAGTGATGAATGGGCGACCTGAAGAGGCGGCGAACTTCCTCCTGAAAAGCAAGGCCTTTGTGAAATCCATTTTCTCGGCCAAACCCCTAGCGGACCCCATGACATCAGCTCCAAACAGCCCAGATCAATCGCGAGGAACGCCATGAGAGGGATCTGCTATGGCTCGAAGTTGCAAGCTTGGGCGGGAGAGGTTTGAATATGGGGCAGGGAGGATTGGAGCCGAGAGGAGAGCCGAGGGGAGAGCCATTTGTCGAAGAAACCAACAACTAGCCTTCTTGGCGAGGGGACCATCTTGCTCGATCAGGACATTCTAGGCATATGAAATCAATGGGTATACATTTTGCACACGAGCCCAAGACAGAAAGAGCACGAACTTGAACAGTGTTGTTCGCATAGATGCCATGAGATACGATGATACGACTAGCACGTATTACAGTAGCATCGAGGACAAAGGTCCTCTGTTTCAGTGCCAGTTTCTTAGGCTGACTGGTGGAGGCATAATTATTGATGAAAGTGGGATGACAACAGTTGACCTTAACAAGGTTGGATACTCAAACGAACCCTTCGTCCTTGCCAATGATGTAAGGCAAGTTTTCTATGTGAAGGACATGGCTAGCAAAGCAAAGAAGGGAAAAGGGTTCGACGCAAAAGCGCCACATGGTTCTCCTATGCAAAATGAAAATCGTCAGAGTCGAGGATAAGACTGACGAAGATTATGGTCAGTTTGATGGGCAACCTCCGTTCGCGGTGATGGCTGACCCGCACATCCTCCTATCAAATGAGGGCACCCCTTAGTCACGCAACGATCATAGTGAAGGAACATTACTGAGGAGAAAGTACCATCACACACTAAATTATGTTAAATGTATTGGCCTAGCTAGGTTGTTGTATGGACGATGTAAATTATTATTGAATTTATTAAACATCCATGTGTTAATTAGATATGATTATTACAATTAATTGCTGCTTTCTGCTCTCCCTACACTCGCCTCTTGTTCCATCATGCACATCCAATATCTCTTTTCATGGTTTCTTGTACACCCGAGCTTCAAAAGGCAAGAAGCAAATGTCACACTCGAGCGAGTCATGGTTGATGGAGTAGGTCACCGTGGTCGTCTCGTCGGAATTCGCACCGTATCCCACTACTAATCCGTGAGAAGGTCCCGACGCCTTCTTCGTCGACCTCGGTGTCGCCTTCTTCAAAATGATGTGGTGCAATGTCTAGGAATACCATGTAAACTCGAGCTTCAAATGGCAGGAAGCAAATGCACATCGAGCGAGTCGCGGTTGATGGAGTAGGTCACCTTGGTCATCTCGTCGACATCTACACCGCATCCCGCTGTTGATTTGTGAAGAGGCCCCGACGCCTTCTTCGCCGACCTCGGTCTCGCCTTTTTCAAAATAATGTGGTGCAACGTCTTAGATTACCATGTAAACTCAAGCTTCAAAAGGCATGGAGCAAATGCCACAAGCGAGCGAGTCACGGTCGATGGAGTAGGATGACGGCTACCCACATATCATGTTTTTTGCAATGGAACATATTCCTCCCATGACTTAACTGATTTATGATTATTGTATAATAGGTGCTCCCCTTGGCTTTGAGGGGGAACTCTTCAAAGCTTGCAAACTCAAATCATGCCTCTGTGGCTCTAAGCATTGTCGAGGTTTGTTCTGATAAAATATGATGGGCATTTATACAGTAGTGTACTAAAGTAGGAAAAGTTTGGTATCTCTGGTGGTGGGTTAGTGGAATGTAGCAAGGACTGATTGATGCTTTGTGTGGCATGAGACCCTCAAAAGGCAGGAAGCAAATACCACACTCGAGCGAGTCGAGGTCGATTGAGTATGTCACCTTGGTCGTCTTGTCAGCATCTGCACCGCAAATGTTAATTATATATGATTATTAGAATTTAAAATATTTTTAATAGGGCATATGTTAATTCTATATGATTATTGTCACGTCCGGAAAATAGAACACTATATTCTGTTTGTGAGTGCATATTTCCTTGTCCCAGGAGGCAAGGTACACATTACAATGTCTGTAATTAACAGAGTAAACAAGTGGAAGCATAGATAGGGTACTTTGTTACATGGGCGACCAAAGGCCCAACACTGAAAGATAAACGAATAAAAGACGGCAACTACGATGGGCCATCACAGGCGCTTTGACGGTAGGCATGAGCTAGACACCAAAGCCTTCAACTTCAAAACACTCCTTTGTTGGAAGGGGAAAAAGGAGCAAGGCTGAGTACAACCATCATACTTAGGAAGCCATGCCGGGAGAATGCAAAAAATAATGCAAGGGAGTACAAAGAGTTCATTTATAAGGCTATTTTGCAGAAAAACTAGCATTTCAAGCATTTAAATATTTAAAGGCATTTAAATAAATCACGAGTCTATCTCTAATCATATTATTATCAAGCCGCGCACCGATGCAATCTTGTCTTAACCCAGGCCAACAAGTGCTAACTCCAGTTATTTTAGTTTTAAACGGAATTAAATTCTAACTTGGGTATATTGCTCGCCTTTCCCATAACCGAGGGCGCGACTATTCGAATAGATTAAACTCTGATCAGAGGTGTACATCTTTACCCACCGGACATGTCTCCCTGACGTGTTGCGACGTGCCACATGCCACCACGGCATACGGACGAAAGCCATGACATAACCCATCGCTTAGTATTGCCCTAAACAAACAAGACCGACATAGAATTCCCCCGCCAGGTGCCCTAGATCGAGCAGATAGTCTATGCCCACCGGTATCTCGACTCGTTCTGAGCCTTCACTTGCCAGAGACGTTAGCGCTTCCTAGGGCTTAAACCCTTTCTAGGGCTTCATCAATTCCTATCCGTGTCTTTTTTTATGACCGCACTAGACGACATGTTAAGCCTTACCCATTAGACAGATGGTAGTACAAAATATACTTTGCAACAGAGGCCCGAAGACCGGTCCTTATGTCGGCCAAGGTGCGACTAACCAAAACCAAGCACCCCGTGCCCAACCAAAAACATGTTTGGGGAAATTTTGAAGAGGACATTTATTGTCATAGCTAAACAACCACAATTTCCATTATTTATAAGTTAATCCATAGTCTAATTATTGAAAACATCTAATTGTTTATATTTAAGCAGAGCTAGGCATATTCCTAAGTTTACTAGTAAGCACCACATATCAAAAAGTACTCACTAGTTTTATTTTTCCTAGGGTTACCAAGGTTAATAATAAAACAGTTAATAAGGCAATAACAAGGAGAATCGGTAAGGCTAAATAAAACAGTGATAAACATGGCAATTTAATAAAGCGAAATGCAAATATTTAAATAAACATAATTTTATAAACTGGGACATAACTTGCCTTGCTCGCTATCAAAGTCTTCAAGGTCGACCTTGAGGTAGAGCGGCTCTTCCGGATCTGCAGCACCGACATGACGAATGCAAAGGAAAAAGGCCAAAAGATAAATAAAAACCCATAAGATGCAGAAATAAAGCACAAAAATGGGTTCCACACTGTTTAAGGAAAAATTAGCAATTTGAACGGGTCGATTCCGAGTTCAAACTGTCAAGATATTGCCATTTGAATTTTAGGTGTTGTTTGAATGGCGATTTACTAATTTCGTGAATTATTTTACAAATACAAACTACTGTGCTGCTGCTTGTGAGAGAGAGACAGAGAAAGGAGGGAGAGAGATGGCAGTGAGGAGGGAGACGGATGACAGAGGGTGGCGGCAAGGCTCACCGGAGCAGCGGCGACGGTGAGGAGACGACGACGATGAGCTTGGCAGCGAGAAAATAGAGGACGGCTCGAACCGTCATCATCGACGCAAGAAAAATAAACGGCACTATGGCCGGGAGAGGGAGAGGAGGGAGGACGGCATGGGGAGAGAGGAGGGGTTGGGGCATCCTTTTATAGGCCGAGGGAGAGAGGGACGCCGGGAGAGCGGGAAGCGGTCGGGGAGAGAAGAGGTCGGTCGGCCATGGTGGAGCTCAACCATTGAAGAACACACATCAAAATCCATCACAAATACTACGAGATTGAGTGGGAAATCATGGGCGAAATGATGAAGAAGAGGAGAGGAACTGCTTTTTGTACTTAATTGGAGAGGAAAACGAATGGGGAGGCGGATTGAGGTGGTCGACGATGCTACGGTTCACAGGAGGGAGAGAGAGACGGATCGTTGACTCTAGGTTGAAGACGACGCTTGCTTCCTAGGCTGACTGGGCCGCGTGCAAGGGAAGGGGAGGGAGTTGGGTCGGCTGCTGGGCCGAGGGAAGGGATGGGAGGGACGGCTGCCAAGGAGGGAGAGATTGGGAGGAAGGCTGGGGCAAGGAGGGAGGCGGCTGGGCCGGGCAGGGAGAGATGGAGGTGGGCCGAAAGTGGCCCAGGACACGAAAGGAGTTTTCTTTTAATTTTTCTTTTTATAAATACTCTAAAGAAAGGTTATTGTTGCACTAAAAATATTTATTATGCTGTTAAAATTAAGGTAAAAATTGTAAATATTTTGAAGCATGAGGAATTCGAAAAAAATTCCCACACGCTGGTTCGAGTTGCATGTTGGGGATTTTTAATCGTTGAAGGTTATTTTTGATTTTTACAATTTCTAGAAATTCCCTATTCACAATGATTTATAGTTAAGCGATTTTTAGGGCACAACACACCTACCATCCTTAGAGAGAATCTCGACCCCGAGATTCGGAAGCACTGCTGAAGAGATGGGGATGGGCTGACTTCATCTCGTCTTCACGCTCTTAGGTGGCTTCTTCATCAGAATGATTGTTCCACTAAACCTTGCAAAAATGGATGACTCGACTGCGTGTATGTCTTTTTGGGGTGTCTAAGATTTTGATTGGCTTCTCCACATAAGTTAAATCTTCTTGGATCTTGATTTGCGGAGGATCAGCTTGATCTGTCAACACTCGGAGACATTTCTTGAGATGGGAGACGTGGAACATGTCGTGGACACTTCCCAATGTAACTGGCAAGTCGAGCTGATAGGCAACTTCTCCTCTTCTGCTCAAGATCTTGTATGGTCCAACATATCTCGATGCAAGCTTCCCTTTCGTGTTGAATCTTCGAACTCCCCTAAGTGGAGTAAATCGTAAATACACATAATCACCGGCTTTGAAAGTAAGATCTTGGTGACGATTGTTTGTATAGCTCTTCTGTCAAGACTGGGCCACTTTCAAGTTCTTCTGGATAATCTTAACTTTTTCCTCAGCTCCTCTAAGAACATCTGTACCAAAATCCTATCATTCTCCTGTCTGATCCCAAAGGAGCAGGGTTCTACACTTACGGTCGTACAAAGCTTCATTCGGAGCCATGTGTAGACTGGACTGATAGCTATTGTTGTATGAAAATTCTGCATAAGGGAGACTCTTATCCCAAGTTTTCCTAAAATCAAGGACACAGGCCCGAAGCATGTCTTCAAGAATCTGATTGATTCGTTCTGTCTGACCATCGGTTTGCGGGTGATAAGCAATGCTAAAATTCAAACGTGTTTCCAGTTCCTCTTGCAGATTCTGCCAAAACTTGGAGGTAAATTGACTAGCTCGGTTAGACACAATCTTCTTTGGAACACCATGAAGACAAATGATTGCGAGCAAAATATAGTTCTACCAATTTGTTGCCTGAGTAAGTAGTTTTGACTGGAATGAAATGTGTTGCTTTCGTCGGTCTATCAATGACTACCCATATTGGGTCATAACTACCTTGAGTTCGGGGAAGACCAATAATGAAATCCGTTCAAATTTCCTTCCATTTCCATTCCAGAATCTGAAGCGGTTGAAGCAATCCTGCTAGTCTCTGGTGTTCTGCTTTGATTCGTTGACATACATAACATAAGGCCACAAATTCAGCTATCTCCCGCTTCATGCTGACCCACCAATACCATGCTTTCAAGTCTAAATACATCTTAGTACTGCCCGGGTGGATGGAGTACTAGCTTTCATGTGCTTCTTATAAGATGAGCTTCTTTATTTCTGGAATGTTTGGGGCACAAATACGATCTCCATTCCAGATTGCTCCGTATTCATCTTCAATGAAACCGGTTGCTTTTTCTCTCCTCATGTTTTTCCTGAGTTCTTTGATATCAGTGTCATCTTTCTTGGCTTCGCGAATTTGAGCAAGAAGCAAAGGCCTAGCTTCTAGGGTTGCCAGAAAACCTCGATTGACAATGCCAAGATCCAACGATTCTAACTCCTTGCAAAGAACAAAAGAACATTGATCGAGATGAACTGTGTTGCAATAGCTTTTTGTACTCAAAGCATCAGCCACAATGTTGGGTTTTTTGAGGTGATAGTGAATTCCCACATCGTAATCCTTGATTAATTCCAACCATCTTCTTCAGCGTAGGTTTAGATCTGGCTGGGTGAAAATATACTTCAAGCTCTTATGATCGGTGTATAGCACGCAACAATTTCCAATGAGATAATGACGCCAAATCTTTAAAGCATCCACTATGGTGGCCAACACGAGATCATGAGTGGGGTAGTTATTTTCATGCGGATGTAACTGTCGGGATGCATAAGCCACTACATGTCCGTCTTGCATTAAAACACAACCCAAACCTTGACAGGACACATCGCAATACATTTGGAAATCTTTGTCAATATTTGGCAGAACCAAAACTAGAGAGGACACCAGTTTGTTTTTGAGCAATTGAAATGTCTTCTCGCACTGTGTGGTCCATACGAACTTTTCTTCCTTCTTCAACAAGTGAGTCATTGGTCTAGCGATCTTTGAGAAGTTTTCAATGAACTGGTGGTAATACCCTGCCAGTCCAAGGAAGCTACGAATTTGAGTGATATTACTTGGTGGGGTCTACTGTGGTGGGGTCTACTGCCACTCCTTGAGTAGATATTACTTGGCCTAAAAACTTTACTTCTGACAACCAAAATTCACATTTACTGAATTTGGCATACAGTTGATGCATCCTGAGTTTCTCCAGGGTTAGTCGCAAATGTTGTTCATGCTCTTCTTTTGTCTTAGAACAAATCAAAATGTCATCGATGAAGACAACCATGAACTTATCCAGATATTCCATGAATACTTTGTTCATCAAGTTCATAAAGAAAGCAGGAGCATTGGTCAACTCGAACGACATTACTACACATTCATATATACCATATCTGGTGGTGAAGGTTGTCTTGGGGATATCTTCTTCGTGGATTCATAGCTGGTGATATCTGGATCGGAGATCAATCTTGGAGAATACAGAAGCTCCTTTCAATTGGTCAAGCAAATCATCGATCCGAGGCAATGGGTATTTGTTCTTGATAGTGACTTCTTTGAGTCCACGATAATTGACGTACATCCTCTTGGTCTTTTCTTTCTTCTCAACAAAGATTACTGATGCTCCCCATGGGGATGTGTTGTGACGAATATACCTTTTCTCCTTCAATTCATCCACTTGCTTCTTCACTCCGGCCAATTCGTTGGCGCCAATCCAATATAGTCTTTTGGAGATAGGTGCGGTACTAGGTACTAGATCAATCCGGAACTCGATCTCTCTTTTGGGGCCATTCCTGGCATGTCTTCGGGGAACACATAGTTAACGACCAAATTTGGTAAGCAAATCCCCAAGTTTGAAGCAAGGATTGAAGCGGAATCGAGGGAGCGCATGATTCTCAAAAACAGAAGCCGAATCGGCTAAGGAGACAGTCGGCTGAGTTCGATTCGGACAGGGCAGCCGATATAGCCGATTCCGATTGGGTGAACAGATGCGACCAATCCCATTAAGAAAGCACGAAGATAATCATTGGATTCGATTTCCAAGAACTTCAAAGATATTGCCATCTATGGATAAAGTCCTGAAACGGCAATTGTATCTTTACTTTAGGATATTTTGTATAGATTCCTTATGTATCACGGCAAGGGACTCCATCCCAAGATATTGTCATACTTTAAATAGTAGATAAGATGGAAGTCGTGTCCTACAAGGAATTTGTTGTAACCGGGTATAAAAACGGCTCGGAGGGTTGTAATTTAGTATCATCGAATCAATCAATACAATCTCGGCGCATCGCCATCCTTTTTCTTTTACTTGCAATCTCGACAAGTTCTTGCCTCGCATTGGGCTGCATCGGGTTCCGATCTCCAAAGCAAGGTAACTCATTGTTAGAAGCGATTTGTGCTCTCGGGGTTAGTGCTTTCATCATTATGATACTCTAATCTTGTTATTGCAATCTGCTTAATTTATCATATGCACTATATAAGCTAGATCAATGCTTCGATCTGACCCATGATCGGCTAGCATCTCTCCAAGGATGATAGCCGATAGGGTTAGGTCTTGGGGTTGATTTTGGTTATATAGTGTATCTACCATCTTGAGAGGTTTTCATTGGTTTGTCTATATCTCATGCTTCTTTTTGTACTTAATGCTGCATCAATTTGATCTATTAAGTCGCTCTTAGAATCATATAGATCTGTTCAACACAATAACTGCTATTGGAGATAGTATTGGAGTTTCAGCCGATCCTACCTATTTTAGCCATCTTACATGATTTATTTCTACTAGATGTGTTAAAGCTGCCCTTTATATTAAGCTATAAATGCAGCAAGCTCGTTATCAATCTGTTAAGCTATATTAATAGCTGATTGATCATTGTTTGCTGTATTTAGCTCAGATTAATATCTTAGTATAAAGCTGTATCAGAGTATTAGCCGATTCACATTAGATCTATGACATCGGCTAGGCTATGAATGTATATAATCTTTATCACGAAGTACTTTTAGACATAAGTTATTTATACTGTCTCGGTATGCTACCGATCTATCCCAGTCACTTGGTCTAAATATGCTCTGGGATAACGATTATATATTATCAATATCTACAGCCAATCGAGTAGGATCTAATTATAACTAATTGCCTATTCTTGTTTCCTGTTGGTTACATGATCAAACCAACTGGCACGCCCCGAACACTGAAGGCAATCCAATTTGGACCTGCACTAGAGTAAAGCAAATCTCTCAGGCCAGTGCGTGGGAAATTTTCTCATCAACACACATCCGCGTAATCCTTGACTATTGGGATTTCTTCAAGATGGACCTGATGCAAAACTTGCGAGCAGGTCAGGGTGGGATGAGCATAGGCGATAAATGGCAAATCAGGACCATTGTGCAATGTGACGGTTCTACGGGCACAATCCGATACCACCTGATGGCGAGTAAGAAAGTACATTCCAAGGATAACATCCAGATCTTCGGATTCCAGAAGGATGAGATTGGCTAGAAAAGGAATCCCATGGATTTCTATGGATACTGATGGACTAAACTGCCGAGCTGGCATTTGACCACCGGGGGTAGTAATTATCATAGCATTGCTAAGGCTTTCTACCCTCAAGTTGTGGTGCCCCACAAATTTTCTTGATATGAACGAGTGTGTAGCTCCAGAATCAAATAAAACTGATGCACGAATAGAATTAACTAGAAACATACCAATGATAACTTCGAGAGTTGCCTGCACTTCCTCTACAGCGACGTGGTTCACACGTCCCCTGAACATGTTGTTGCTGCCACCATAGTTGTGGGCCGGTGCCTGACCTTGTGGACGCTTCGGCTTCGGGCATTTGTTGGCAAAATGCTCCGGTTCATGGTAGTTGAAGCAGCGGAGGACTTCTCCATCGCGATCTTTGTTGGTTGGAACACCTGGTGCTGTTGTTGGAGTGGAACGAGGTGCACGGTTTATCACTTGGTTCTGCTGCTGCGATGAAGACCTGATGACAAATTGCATAGGGGAACATGGGTGGAACTGTGAGTTGGAGGAAGATCCACTATGATGAGGAGTGGTATAACGAAGCTTCTGACTTGGCCCCTACTGTGCCTTGAAGTTTGCCATACGACCCTTGAGACTGTCGAGTTCTTTGTTCTTGGCTTCTTCGTGGATAGACTTGTCCACCAAAAGCTGAAAATTGACATAGTCGTTGGAGATCAATGAACTGACAGCTCAGGGTTGAGTCCCGAAAGAAACTTTTCCTGCTTATCCTCATCTTCGCGCACTTCCTCTGGAGCATATCTGGCAAGATGGTTGAATTCCTGCAGATATTTTGTCACGAGCGGTTGCCTTGCTTTAGATCCCGGAACTCTCGCTTCTTCAACGCCAGAATACCAGCTAGCACATGGGGACTTTCTGAAAGCGGCATTGAAGCGACCCCAAGTGATAGGTTGTTCCGCATGTTGGGTGGCTTGGAACTGGTCCCACCATTCAGAAGCAGGTCCTTGGAGTTGGTGGGCAGCGAAGGCAACTTTTTTAGCATCTGGATTTGGTCAAGTTTCTTGGTGATGGTGAGCAGCCAATCTATAGAATCTACGGGTTGGATGTGCTAGAGAAAGTGGGTAGGCGAACACGTAGGAACTCTGCGAGCTTGGGCTGGGGAGGGGGAGGTGGTGGAGCGTTAGCGGCATTCTGGTTTTGGATATGATGGATAAGAGCGGCCATCATATTGGTTTGTTGAGCTAGGATCTTGTTGAGAATGGGTTTGTTATGAGGTGGGGGTGGTGGTGCGTTCCCATGATCATGTGCATTGCCTTCTCTCTTGTGCTCATCAGCGGCTGACCTCCTGGTGTTCACCATATCACCGAACCAAGGAAGAGAAGGGTAAGGAGATAGAAAAGAAAAATAGGAGCCAAACTATTAACCCAACTTATTTAGATTTTTATTATACTGATGTTGGTGAGATAGCTCAAGTTTTTAACTGTGCGAAGCTATACCACAACGAGCCGGTATAGGCTGCGGCCACACAAACCACAAAAGCAAAGAGACAAATGAGAAAAAACACTCGCGTCCTGAAGCTACTCGTCTTCTGCCGGAGGAGTGCTACCGCTGCTAGAGGCGTCATTGTAAAGGGCCTTTGGAGTCAGAACCTTGCCTTCTACTAGGGCTTTGGGGACGAGGGACGGCCTTGTGGTGCTATTGCAGGCGGTGATCTTCAAGTTGCGGCAGACCGATGCTTGGGAGAGGCATCCTGACCATTGGCAAGCTTCAGTTGACGCATTTCCTCCTCTAGGGCGTTGAGCTCCTTCTTGAGACTCAGGTTCTCCTAGTGCAGACTCAGGATCCGCAGGTTGTTCTCCACAACCCACGCTTCACAAGCCTGTGGAAGTCAACGCGAGCGGTGTCGTAGGCCTCCACCATCCGTGCAAGGTGACGAAGGGTGGTGTCGTCCTCCAAGCAGGTCCCCCCTGAAGCTAGCATAGTCGTTCGGGTCCATGCGACAAAGGTGGTAGCGGTACGGAGTGTGTTGCAGCTCGTAATTGTACATCATCCCTAGCATGCCGATGAAGAGAAGTGTCACGCTCTGGCAGGCCCCACGAATGTGTCTCCTCCAGCCAAGGCAGTCATCAAGGAGCGGTTGGGGTGGCTGGAAAGGAGGGTGGCCGTGACCTCCCATTCAGCCCGGGAAGCATCGTCATCGCTGGTAGCAGGAAGCTTCACTCCCATGTACTCCACCTCGTTGGAGTAGCCGAGATCAAGGCAAAGGTGACGCAGCTCCGAAACAACCTTCATGCCCAAATCCATGACGGGTCAAGCGGAGGGCCATCTACAAAATTTTTGGAAATGAAAGGTCAATGGAAATTTTTTAAAAGAGTAAGCAAGTAAAGATAGAATACAATTTTTTGTAAACGGGGATGATTTTAAGTAAAATATTATCTAGAGGTTGTCTCGCTCGTCCTAGGGTCAAAGGAGGCTCTCATACCAACTTGTCACGCTAAAAAAATATAACAATATATTTCGATTGTGAGTGCATATTTCCTTGTCCCAGGAGGCAAGGTACACATTACAAAGTCGGTAACTAACAGAGTAAACAAGGAGAAGCGTAAATAGAGTACTTTATTACATGGACGACCAAAGGCCCAACACTGAAAGATAAACAAATAAAAGACGACAGCTATGACGGGCCACCATAGGCGCTTTGACAGCAGGCACGAGCTAGACACCAAAGCCTTCAACTTCAAAACACTCCTCTGTTGGAAGGGGAAAAAGGAGCAAGGTTGAGTACAACCATCGTACTGAGCATGCCATGCCGGGAGAATGCAAAAATAATACAAGGAAGTACAAAGAATTCATTCATAAGGCTGTTTTGCAAAAAACTAGCATTTCAAGCATTTAAATATTTAAAGGCAATTAAATAAATCATGAGCCTATCTCTAATCATATTATTATCGAGCCACGCACCGACGCGATCTTGCCTTAACCTAGGCCAAAAAGTGCTAACTCTAATTATTTTAGTTTTAAATAGAATTAAATTCTTTCTTGGGTACATTGCTCGGCTTACCCATAACCGAGGGCGCGGCTATTCGAACAGATTAAACTCTGATTAGAGGTGTACATCTTTACCCACCAGACATGTCTTCCTCACGTGTTGCGACGTGCCACATGCCAGCACGGCATACGGATGAAAGCCGTGACATAACCCACTTCTTAGTATTGCCATAAACAAAGAAAACCAACATAGACTTCCCTGCCAGGTGCCCTGGGTCGAGCAGACAGTCTATGCCCCCTCACATCTCGACTCGTTCTGAGCCTTCACTTGCCAGAGATGTCAGCCCTTCCTAGGGCTTCAACCCTTCCAAGGGCTTCATCCATCCCTAGCTGTATCTTTTTTTGTTTATGACCGCACTAGACAACGTGTTAAGCCTTACCCATTAGATAGATGGTAGTACGAAATATGCTTTGCAACACAGGCCCGAAGACCGGTCCTTATGTCGGCCGTGGTACGACAAACCAAAACCAAGCACCCCGTGCCTAGCCGAATAAGTTTTTGGGGAAATTTTGAAGGGGACATTTATTGTCGTAGCTAAACAACCAAAATTTCCATATTTATAAGTTAATCCATAGTCTAATTATTGAAAACATCTAATTGTATCTATTTAAGCAGAGCTAAGCATATTCCTCAGTTTGGTAGAAAGTACTGTATATATAAACTACTCGCTAGTTTTATTTTGTCTATGTTTACCAAGGTTAATATAGTACAACTAATAAGGCTAAATAAAACAGTCATAAACACGGGAATTTAATAAAGCAAAATGCAAACATTTAAATAAACATAATTTTATAAACTGGGATGGCAATATGATCAAAATGACATGACTTGCCTTGCTCGCTACCAAATTCTTCAAGATCGACCTCCAGGTAGAACGGCTCTTTTGCATCTGTAGCACCGAAATGCTAAACGTAAAGGAAAAAGGCCAAAAGATAAATAAAAACCATATCAAATGCAAAAACAAAGTACAAAAATGGGTTTGACACTGGTTAAGGAAAAAATAGCAATTTGAATGGGTTGTTTCTGAGTTCGAATGGTCAAGATATGGCCATTAGAATTTTAGGTGTTGTTTGAATGGCAATTTGCGCACTTCGTGAATTATTTGGCAAATACAAACTACTGTGCTGCTGCTTGTGAGAGAGAGATAGAGACAGAGAGGAGGGAGAGAGATTGCAGTGAGGAGGAAGAGGGATGACAAAGGGTGGCGGCAAGGCACATCGGAGTAGCGGGAATGGCGAGGAGATGACGGCGATGAGCTTGGTGGTGAGGAAACAGAGGACGACTCGAACCATCATTGTCGGGGCAAGAAAAATAAACGGCACTATGGCCGAGAGAGGGAGAGGAGGGAGGGCGGCGTGGGGAGAGAGAGGAGGTGGTTGGGGGCATCCTTTTATAGGCCGGGAGAGAGAGAGAGGGACGCCGGGGAGAGGAGGAGAACGGCCGGGGAGAGAGGAGGCCGAATGGCCATAGTGGAGCTCAACATTTGAAGAACACACATCGAAATCCACGATGAATACTGTGGGATTGGGTGGGAAATCATGGGGGAAATGATGAGGAAGTGGAAAGGAACCAATTTTATCACTTAATTAGAGAAGGAAATGAACGGGGAGGTGGATTGAGGTGGTCGGCGGCGCTAGGGTTCATGGGAGAGAGATAAATGACACACTGGCTCGAGGTTGAAGACGATGCTTGCTTCCCGGGCTGACTCGGTCGCGTGCAAGGGAATGGGGGGAGTTGGGCCGACTGCTGGGCCGCGGGTAGGGATGGGGGGATGGTGGGCCAAGGAGGGAGGCGGTTGGGCGGGCGGGAGAGATGGAGGTGGGCCGAAAGTGGCCCAGGACGAGGAAGGAGTTCTCTTTTAATTCCTCTTCTATAAAAACTCTAAAAAAGTTTATTGCTGCACTAAAAATATTTATTATGCTCTGAAAATTAAGGTAAAAACTGGTTAAATATTTTGAAGCATGAGGAATTCGAAAAAAATTCCCACACGCTGGTTGGAGTTGCATCTTGAGGATTTTTAATCGTTGAAGGGTATTTTTACAGTTTTTTATTTTTATAATTAAGCGATTTTTAGGACGCGACAATTATTAGAATTTAAAATACTTTTCAATAGGGCATATGTTAATTATATATGATTATAAGAATTTAAAATACTTTTTAATAGGGCGTATGTTAATTATATATGATTATTAGAATTTAACAGCATTAAACTATTTTAAATGTTTTCTCATTAAAATTGTTGATTTTACTAATGTTTAACGCATTACTTAACGCATTAAACCTATATTTAATGAAATTAATTTGGTCTGGTTTAATGGATTATTTAATATTTATTGTCGATTGTTAACACCAACCAGGACAAAAAATTTAGAAATAGTCAAAAAAATATTTTTAGTTCCGGTTGAAGCCAAAAACCAGGACTAAAGATGCTCACCTACCAGGGTACAGGAGGCCTTTTAGTTTAGGTTGTTGGCTTCAACTGAGACTAAAGATTGTATCTTTAGTCCTGGTTATTGCCATCAACGGGGACGAAGATTTCTTTAGTCCCAATAGTTGGCTTAAACTGCGACTAAAGATATCTTTCGTCCCGGTTGTCGGCAACAACCAGGACCAAAGATCCCGGGATCTATATATAGCATAGTTCCGAGGGACTGTTCAGTGCCTGATGAACTTCCTCCTTCTCCTCCAACGGTTGTTTTCTAACGTCATCAGGCACTGAACAATCCCTCAGACAGTGAACAAGGGGAACCACGTTGGAGGAGGCACCAACACCATCCATTGAATTCATAGTCAATTCCCCTAGATCATATTACAATTGCAGGAAGCTATGAATAAAAACGGTAAAAGGGTGAGACCGAGGTTGACGAAAAAGTCCTTAGGGAGAATTACAAGCGGAGGAGGAGGGCTGCCGTCGACATGCTCCATACTCACAGAAGATCCTAACTTGTGGTCAGGACAATAATGCTCTAACGGCTAATGCTTATGTGGCAATTCACGAGAATAAGGCAGAAGATATTAGCAATGAGAACTTGAACATTGCCGCTGAAACACAGAGAAAGCACACCTCTAAATCAGGAAGACCGGCTGCAGCGGTGGTGGCTGGAGCCAAGTCTGGGGCGGCGGCGACGGATAGTACCCATCGATCACGACGGGCGGATAGAGGTAGTCCACCGTCGTGCGTGTCACCAGCGGCTTCCATGGCGCCGTCGAGACATTGAGACAAGAACGGGGGAGGCAAGCCGTCATTGCCATATATAGCCGCACTATCCAATCATTGCCATATCTCTCGCTATTCAAAGTTTGATGGAGATACACGAGTACTGCTACATCGTACTCGAAGAAAGAGCAAGACAGAAAGATTATGAAGCAAAGGGAAAAAAGCAAGAAAAAAGACCGTAATCCGGATCATTAAATATTGAAGAGACCAAGATCGGTGAAGAAGGCTACTACGATGGATCATGACATGTTGAAGAGACCAAGATCGGTGAAGAAGGTAGGAAAAAACGTTGGGGCCTCTCCACGGATCATCAGGAGCAACTCGATATGGATGTGGATGAGACGACTAAGATAAGCTATTTCTTTGATCCCGACTCATTGGAGTGTGAGATTTTCTTCATGTCTCTCAAAATAATGGAGCCCAGCCAAAAACATAGGTAAATGCAGTTTTGCCTTGCATCATGAATATGGTTAACCATGCTCATCGTTGAGAAAATTTATAGCAGTAGCTTCTTTTGGCTGCAAGACTGTCTTTGTTTATATGTTTATCTGTTATTGATCTAACCTTTTTTCATGAACAAGCTGGTGGCCTTATTGCACTAGCCTTTGGCCTGATGGTTATCTGCTTAAGGAGGAAGCTCTCTTTTCCAGTATCTCCTTCCCAAGCTTCCATCCCAGCCATTCTGCTCTACTGTCATGCAAAGCAACGTTTTACAAGGTATGATTCTTTTCTTTCTACTCAGATCAACGCAAGAATGATGCTCTCTTTTTCTAATCGAAAAGAAATGGTGCTTTCTGGATTTGTGTTGCTTAGACACTTGTTTCTTGCCATGCACACGAGCTTGGTGTCATCTTTGAAGATGATGTGCTGAAGTATTGGGATGAGATGGAACAATCGGAGAATAAGGTAGAACAAAGTGAGAAGAGATTGCCACTGCTCTATTACAGTGATGAGAACGGAGCAGCCTACAAGAACATGAGAGACGATGTTAGATCAGAGGAGAAGGCATGGACGTTCCAGCTCGTGTCGCAGTACTTCTACATGCCAATCACGCAGGCCGCACGAGGGTTCAGGGTTTAGGGTTTGGGGTTTAAAATAGGGTTTAGGGTTTAGGTTAAGGGCTAATAGTAAAAGGGTTTTGGTTTAAGGTTTAGGGTTTAGGGTTTATGGTTTAAAATAGTTTTAAATACGACAAATGTTAATTATATGTTATTATTTCAATTTAAATTTTTTTCAAATAGGCCATATGTTAAATATATATTATTATTTAAATTTTAAATAGTTTGGAATATGACAAATGTTAATTATATGTTATTAATTTAATTTATAATATTTTATGTTAATTATATGAACATATGTTAATTATATATGAATATATGAACATATGTTAATTATAATTATATATGAATATAACACAATATAATTGGGCACTGTAATAATTAGTCTCGGTTTTTAAAACCAACCGGGACTATAGATGAATTTCAGTGGGCGGGAAACATCTCTTCATGTTTGCATACAAATCTAGATATGAAAATGTATATAAAATAACCGTAAAATGCGAAGTGCTAAGATTGTAGATAGCACATGACATGTAGATAGCAAAATGTATAGAAAACAACCGCAAATCTATAAGAGGAAGAAGTTGCTAACCTTATAGATAGCAAATATCTGTGTATTATCACCAAAAAAGTTGCTAACTTTGGCAGCACCGGACTAAAGGTCCCCGGCGTTCTGACACGCGCTGACAACATTTGAACCGTCATCTCTAGTCCCGGTTCTTGAAACGAACCAGGACTAAACGTCCTAGAGAGCCGTTGAAATTTTTATACCGTTGCCTCGGGACTAGAGATTTTCTTTATATACTCATTCCTCCTCCATCCCGTGACACGAACCGGGACTACTGTTCCTAGAGGGTTGTTGAATTTTTAAACCGGGACTAGAGATCATCTTTAGTCCTGGGTGCAACTCAAACCGGGACTACTGTGCTTTTTGCCACTTTAACCAATGATGGTTTCTTCAGTAGTGGAACAAGTAAGACTATTCCGATTGAAAAAAAAGGATGGTGTACAAATACAATCCTAAGATGAATGCGGAATCTGAAACTAATCTGTTTTCGTAACAACTGTACACCCCCCAAATTCCGTCATGGCGACGGCTCTGTTCTGCCCTGGGATTAACGATTGGATCAGGTGCACCTAACAGGCAGACATATATATAGCTGCCAACTAATCCTTCATCGTCACCATCCAAAATGATTTAATTAATTCCTGCACGCGTAGCCTGTGCCGGATGGCACAGTACGATCGAACCCCATACCATACACTTCCAAAGCTAGAAAGTAGTCGCTTCTTGCTAATCAAATCCATCATGAGAGACACGCTCCGCTGGACTCTCTCGTCCTCTAGCTTCACATGCGATGTTAGGCGTCCTGTCGCTGCAGTTGCTTGCTCTAGCTCTGGCCTCTCTCCCCGCCCTCAACCACCACCCCTCGATGCAGTACCCTCCTCCAGTCCAATCCCATCCCTTCTTAAATACATAGCAAACAGCACAAAAAAATAACCCAATCATTTTTATAACTAGCCAAGTACTGACATACAATGAAGCTAATGATCCTCTTCGCCGCCACCGTCGTCGCTGCGGCGGCGGTGCTGGTGGCCGCAGTGGATGTCGGCAGCGGCGCCTTCAAGGGCGCGGAGACGATGGTGCCGATGCATGCGCTGCGCGGTCGGGTGGCCGACGTCGAGGACGTGGCGAGCGTGGGGGCGGAGGAGGCGGCGTACCCGCGGAGGAGGATCCTCTACGACAGCCGGTACACCAGCTACAACGGGCTCACGGAGAGCAAGGCCGCGTGCTACGGCTCCTGCCCCGGCAGGGGCCAGCCGTACAGCGGCCGCAGCTGCCTCAACATCTACCAGTGCAAGGGCTAAAGCTTCGAGAAATTAAAGCCTCAACATCTACCAGTGCAATTCTGCGCCTGTGTTCCCCCGGCCCGGAGTAAGATGCTGCAGGGAAGATATATTAAAACTAACTGTTGAAATGATACTGGTGAATTTGTATACTGTTGATGACTTTGTGTTAGTCGTTCACTCATATATATAATATGTAAAGTGTTGTATCCAACTCATGTACGCTCGTAGTTAATAGCTAGTTTGAGCGTGAGATACGATTAATATCCTGCCTAGTGCTTACATGATTGATTGTTGTTCGATGAATTACTGGGACGAAGAAAGTGGTTAACCCATGAATAAAACAAAGGTTTGCATCTGCATAGAAGTAACATGGTGGATGATCCTGAAAAGGAGACATGTCACACCGGCAACTGTGTGTTCTCCCTCTCTCTCGGTTCTGCTGCAATGTCATCAACATAATTCTCCTATAGACCTTTTGCGAGCAGTTCTGCAAAAAATAACTACGTGCTCTCTCCCCGTTTTATGTTATAAGTTATTTTAACTTTTTTTCTAGTAAATATGTTTTAAGTTTGATAAAATTTATAAAAAAATATAGTAACATTTTCAACATAAAATAAATAAATTATAAAAATATATTCAATGCTAGATTTAATAAAGCAAATTTGGTATTATAGATGTTGCTAAAATTTTCTATAAATTTGGTCAAACTTAAAAAAGTTTGAAAAAATCAAAATGAAAAAAATATGTATGCTACAATAGTACCTTTGTACTCCTTTTTTTCTTGTGATACACAAATGGCCCCCACACTAACATATTCCAACACGACATCGAAAAGACAATATATTAGAATTACCTACGGTTGTTGTCCCCCTGCACACAACCATGGACAAAACCGGCCTATACTATTTAACTATCATCTTAGCCCATTACGGTGAAAGAAAGTTTTGGCCTATGGGCTTACAACGCTAGGCCCCAGGCCACAGCCTTGCTAGGGTGCCCGGGGTCTGAGTCCACCTCTACATACAACAATACTACTGTTCCGTAGCTTCCGCTTTGACTCTATGGTGAATTAGGGTTATAGGGTCGAGGCGAGGGATGGGAGAGGAGCAGTTGGAGCAGAGTGTCAGCTGTGGGGTAGGATAAGGTGGGAAGGGACATGGGCCATGGCCCAATAACACATGTGAAATGTGTTAGAGTTTGTGTCGAATATGTGTACAAAGTTGGTTATAATTTAGGACTTGAATTGTACTAGGTGTTAGAAATAGAGTAAGAGTAGAACTCTATCCTATGTTCTCTCTTAAATAGAGAGACACACCAGTTATAACCGCAATACGACAATAGCATAGATGTGGGTACGACTGGTCGGCGGCCTAGCCGGTGGAGGGTTGTGAATGCCCGGATACACTGTAATATGCTGAATCGGGGAGGAGCGCTCGTAATCAGTGTCCCGGGGATGTAGGCTTCGGCTGAACCTCGTTAACAATTATCATGCCTCGGTGTCGTCATCGTGTTTGGATTTCCTATGACGTTTCTTCCATGTTTGATTCTCGATGTTCTATCGAGGCTGGTTTTATAATGGGCCGCACGCGACTTATAACTTGTGTTTGTCTCTTGCCAACTGATTGAAGCCTTGATTGAGGCTCTTCTGTTGAATGGTACTATCAACGAATAATTATAGCTACTATGTTTCAAGCTAATATATAATTAGAAGAAGCATGTCTTAGTGGATTGCAAATAAACATAGTACTCCCTAGCTAGCTAGCGGGAGGGCCAACCAATAAGCACTCGAAGGAGAGCGATGAGGCTGCTCCTCCTGTCCTCCATCGCCCTGACATTTTTCCTCATACTCATGAGCCGTGGTGTCATGGCCCTCACCGTGGATTATGGCACCGCTGGCACAACGATTGGCATGTGCATCCGTCGCATGGAGGACCTGAGCCTGAAAACGGAGGCCGCGGAGTCGGGGAGCTACCCACTGCACAGGAGGGTTTTGCAGGGCAGCAGAGGGGATGTTGGTGATGAGGACATCCCAGCACATGGTCCAGTAGCTAATCCGATTGTCATGCATGAAGGACCGATCACACACAGTCGTGCAAAGAAGCTACAAGAGCAAGTGAATTCATTCCTCGCTACCTTTGATATAGATGTTAATGAGAATTGTTTGCTACCTAATTCTTATGGTTTAACCTTCCTTAGGTTCACACATGAGGATATCCCAATATCGAACCTGATTGGACATGTTCAGATTTCAGAACCTGACTGGCGTGTTCGGACGTCCGAACCTAACCTCACTTTCGGCCATCACTGCGGGCAGAATACGAAGAATTAAAAGGTGTGTGACCTATGGATGAAAAGATTATCAAGTTTAATTTCACTTCCAACAAGCAGCATAAATTAGAGTTCCCAATCAAAAGTTATGAGCCATTTACTAGAGACTAAACAGAAGCCGAATAGATGCACGATGTTTAAGTTTCCCATGCAAAACTGTGCCATTTTACAATAATTCGTGGTGCATGCTATATATGACTATAAAGCTTATTGAGTCTGCTTTTACACCCAACAAACGAATCATCATTTGGAGTTTTCAAGATGGAGTTATGGCCAAATTAGTGAAGACTGCGCAGAAGACCAACAGCCACCCGAGGCCACTCCGGGAGTAGTTTTGTTGAAACATTTTCACATACTATGCCTCTTCATTTCCATTTCAGTTTTTGCACCAATCTAGGAGGGTTATTCATAGTATAAATATCCCCTTGCTCCTAAAGCAAAGGACAACATTTGATCATTTGATAAACCAATATGGTGTATTGTAGTCGCGCTGCTTGAGTGTCTACTTACGTTTGTTCTTGCTAGTTCATCGTGAGCTTGTGAAAAAGATCTCTCTGAGGTCCTGTACTTCGGGCTCTACGGTTTTCGTTCGGCTGCGCCACATTGCGTGGATTAGTCCCGGTTTGTGCTTCTGCGATCGTTTTGGAGATCGACTCGAAATCCTAGAGGTTTCAGTGCCTCTCTCCCTGACGCTTGGTCACATCCAACCTTGGTCAGGTATAAAGAAAATTACCCATTGTTCGTATCAAGTTATCTTTTGTTCATAAACGTACTGTCGTGAAGATAGGGCCACCCTCTTGCTGATATATATATCGGTACTTATCATTTCGTATCAGAGGCTTCTTTGTCGCGGTAGGTTTTGTTATTATCCACTTATCCATCCTTTTACCACCGCTACTGTTTTCACCCATGACATATATTTGTGTTTTTTCATATCCTACAGTCCACCGCGGTAGGTTCGGATGAAGGTTTTGATGAGAGTGAAAATCCCTTTGTTGGTCACGGGAGGTATGGGCAGCACCGTGATCGCCATAGCGGTGTTGGTCATGATGGAGGGCAACATCATGGTTGAAACAATAGGGATGATCCAAACAGCATTGCTCGGGTCAAGTTGAGTATCCCTAAATTCACTGGTCGAGAAGATGTAGATGCATATCTTGAGTGGGAAGAGCAATGTGATAAGATTTTTAGAGTGCACAATCTCTCTAATTAGGGACGTGTCCCCCTTGATTCTGTTGAGTTCTTAGGTTATGCTCTCACTTAGTGGAATCAAATACAAGAAAATTAGCTTGTGTTGGGACATGATCATATCAACACTTGGGATGAGATGAAGAGAGTGATGAGAACATGTTTTGTGCCATCGTGATATCTGTGTGATGTTCGCAATAGGTTGCAAAACCTAATGCAAGTATCTAAGTCAGTTGATGATTATTATAAGGAAAGTGAGTTACTCTTAGTTCATTTAGGAACTAGAGAAGATGTTGAATCAAAGATGACAAGCTGCATGGTCTCAATGATGAAATCTCAGGCTTTGTTGAGATGTTTTCATATCATAATCTACATGATCTTGTTGATCAAGCTAGGCGCACTGAGAGGAAAATTCAACAAAAGGTTCGTCAGAGGTCATATGGCAGTCAAACACTTTCAGCAGCATGGGGTAGGAAGCTAGATGGTTCTTCTGCTGCTAGTGGACGGTCTCAAAACACAACGATACCTACTCCATCTATTGGTGCTGCAAAGATAACATTTTCCACTGCCTTTGCCCCTTCCGTTCAGCAACAACAACGACATCCTGTTGCAAATACAGCAACTCCCTCTGCTAGATCAGCTGCTGCATCATCCTCACATAGCCGAGGAATCGTGTGCCACAAGTGCCAAGGCCATGGACACATTGCTGCTTAATGCCTGAGCAGAAGGACCATGATTCTGAATGAGCATGGTGAATGGAATCTGAAAGTGATCTTGAGGAACAAGGTCCAAGATATGATGAAGATTCTGAAAATGTTGAGAGTGAGATCCAACCCGATTAAGATGATAATAATTGCTTCATTTCTCTTCGAGTGCTCAGTGTTACTGCTGTGAAAGAAGAGAATGGACAGCAACACAATCTCTTCCATACTCGAGGCATGATCAAAGACAAGTTGTGTAGAATTATTGTTAATAATGGTAGCTGCAATAATATTGCCAGTCAGGAATTGGTTGAAATAATGGGGCTTAAATAGTGAAGCCATCCTAAACCATATAAGATGTAATGGCTTAATAATTGTGGTGCGCTGCGTGTGAACCAAGTGGTCACAGTTCATTTCTCAATCGTGCGATATAATGACCATGTGGAGTGCGATGTGGTGCCTATGCGAGCATGCCAACTGCTGCTTGGAAGACCATATGGTTATATGATCATGATGTTTAGATTTTTGTAAAAACCAACATTTTGGCTTTCAAGTACAAACGAGAGCGAATTTCTTTGCTTCCTTTGACACCGAAGGAGATTTTGAAAGATGATATAAAAAGAAAACATTGAGAGAGCGAGAACCACTTATGAGTGACTCACAAAAATAGTGAGGGAGTGTTTCCAAAGCCAAATAAAACCCCACAGCTGCAAAGAACCAAGACAACGGGGAAGGAGTTAGTTATGATGGCTAAAAAGGGGGATTTAAAAGAATTGAGTGAACCCAATGCTATGTTTTTTGTACTCCTGTAGAAGCAAAATTTGCTTTCCACTAGCGACTTATCTTGTACTTTGCCAAATGTTGTTTTTAATGTGTTACAGGAATATGAGGATGTATTTCCAGAAGAGTTACCACTGGGACTTCCACCTAAAAGAGGGATCGAACATCAAATTGACCTTGTTCCTGGTGCTTCACTTCCAAACCCCAAGCTGCATGCTGCACCAATTCGGAGAAAACAAAAGAATTCAACAACAAGTGGAAGAATTGATAAAAAAAGGTATGTGCAAGAAAGTCTTTCACCTTGTGTTGTTCCTGTTCTGTTAGGTCCAAAGAAAGATGATTCTTGGAGAATGTGTGTGGATTGTCATGCTATTAACAACATCACCATTAGATATAGGCATTCCATACTGGGACTTGATGATATGCTTGATGAACTTAGTGGTGATATCATTTTTATTAAAATTGGCCTAAGAAGTGGCTACCACCAAATTTGAATGAGAGAAGGAGATGAGTGGAAAACAACTTTTAAAACTAAGTTTGGGTTGCATGAATGGTTTGTAATGCCTTTTGGGTTGATTAATGCACCTAGTACGCTTGATGAATTATGTGTTTAGAGCCTTCATTGGAAAGTTTGTTGTGGTTTTACTTTGATGATATATCAATTTATAGCAAATTCCTTGATGAATATGTTTACCATATTTGAAGAGTGCTTGCTATCCTACGTGATAAAAAAATTGTATGTTGACCTTGACAAGTGAACCTTTTGCACCGACAAGATAGTATTTCTTGACTTTGTTGTTTCAGGTCAAGGTGTGGAGGTAGAAAAGGAAAAGATCAAAGCCATTCAAGAATAGAAGCCTCCACAAAACTGCAAGTGCAAGCTGCAGCCTTTCAAAGTGCTTCAAAGGATCAACAACAATGCGTATCTGATTGATTTTCTGAGCACCTATGGTATAAGTGCAACCTTCAACGTAACAACTCTCTCCATTTTCTGGGATAGAAGAGTCGAGGATGACTCCTTTTCAAGAGGGGGAGAATGATGAGGACGTCCCAGCTGATGAGGACATCCCAGCGCATGGTCTAGTAGCTAATCCGACCGTGATGCTTGAAGAACTGATCACGCGCAGTCGTGCAAAGAAGCTACAAGAGCATGTGAATTCATTCCTCGCTACCTTTGATATAGATGTTAATAAGAATTGTTTGCTACCTAATTCTTGTGTTTTAACCTTGCTTAGGTTCACACATGAGAATATCCCAATTCCGAATCTAATTGGATGTGTTCGGATGTCCGAACCTAACTGGCATGTTCGGATGTTCCAACCTAACCTCACTTCCGGCCATCACTGCAGGCAAAATACGAAGAATTAGAAGGTGTGTGACCTATGGATGGAAAGCTTATCAAGTCTAGTTTTACTTTCAACAAACAGTTCATAAATTGGATTTTCCAATCAAAAGTTATGGGTCATTTACTAGAGACTGCTCAGAAACCGAATAGACGCGTGATGTTTAAGTTTCCCATACAAAACTGTGACATTCTACAATAATTCATGGCACACGCTGCATATGGCTGGAAAGCCTATTGAGTTCCCAAGATGAAGTTATGAACAAATTAGTGAAGACTACGTAAAAGACCAACAGCCACCCGAGGCCACTTCGGGAGTAGTTTTGTAGAAGCTTCACATAGTATGCCTCTTTATTTGCATTTCAGTTCTTGCACCCTTATAGGAGAGTTGTTCCTATTATAAATATTTCCTTGCTCCTAAAGCGAAGGACAACTTTTGATCATTTGATAAACCAATATGGTATATTGCAGCTGATCTGTTTGAGTGTCTACTTAAATTTTGTTTTTGCTAGTTCATCATGAGTTTGAGAAAAAAAATCTCTCTGAGATCCCCTACTTCGTGCTCTGTGGTTATTGTTCGGCTGCACCATATTATGTGGATTAGTCTCGAATTGTGGTTCTGTCGTTCGAAGATCGAGTCAAAGTTCTCAAGGTTTCGGTGTCTCTCTTTCCGATGCTTTGTCACATCCAACCTTGATCAGGTATAAAGCTAGTTACCTGTTGTTCGATGCAAGTTCCTCCTTTGTTCGTAAAGCTACTGTCGTAAAGATCGAGCCACCTTTTGCCGATACATATAGGTACCTATCAGTTGACCACAACGTACGTCCTCGTCCCGGACAACGCGGGTTGGCAGCATGGTCTGCTCATGCACCCTTCTCCCAACCCCAACACCGCCCGTGCAGCCCCGTCTACAGGTGCCAGTCTTGATGATCTGGACGCTCTTATCACCTGGCTGTGTATATGGATCCACTGAAGGTTTGTTGTATTATTCATTGAATGGATTCAGCAATCGGATCTCTCTTTCTCTTGTTTCAAAATAATGTACATGTTCGAGAATATGGTGAATTTGTACTGGTAGCGTGGTCAATATCGATTGACTTGATTCGGAAAACATAGGGAGTTAATGAAGGTGATGCTTGCACGTGGATCAGACAAGCAGGGGTTGATCTATAGGAATTTGAGAGGGCTACATGTTGGGAATCTGATACGCGCGCGTGCTCGGAGAGAACAGCCATCAAGTAAAGCCTTCTTTTCTTCCTTCTATCGTTCGTTTGTCCTCCATACTCTAGCCTTCGCTTATCTCTCTCCTTTATTTTCCCCTTCTCCATCGTAGATCCAAAACAGGGAAACCAGAAAGCATGTTTCCTTCGGCTTGCCAATGACCAATGCGAGGAATGCATATCCGCTCGTCCCAACTCCCAAATATCTGGACCACTAGAAGGAGATCTATATCAAGTTCTCGACTGCCGCAGCTCTGGTGGTGGGCAGGCAGCGGGATCGGTAGTTGCGGTGGCGACAGAGGGATTGGAGGAGAGCAAGCTGAAGGCGGCAGAGGTGCTACGTGTGAAGAGGGACGGGGGTGGAGGGACCCTGGACCGTCCCTGGGCACATGCCAACTGACCGTTCACGCATGGCCCTAAAAATTTCACACCAAAAAGTTATATTTTTTATCTATACTAATGCATTCTGATATATTTAGCATCTCTTCACTCCATTCTTTTTAAAATTTCTCCCTGTTATCTTCATTGATTTGGCTAAAATAAGAATTTTTCATAGGCTCTAACAAGTGACTATACTTCATGATGATAATGTGTACGATAATGTGTACGTGTGTCCGGTTTCATTTTTGTACTTAGTAAAAAAACTGACTTGGTGGAACAATTCTTCATCGCTACTGCACATAAGTAGGTGGGTGGACTTTTTATATAGCTGTAGTTATCGCCAATACATATAAGACCTCATTTTATATTTGAGCACTAGCTAGGCTTCCAGATTCCTAGCAAGGTCCCTGGTGGTACCATAGATTCGGAACACGAAGATGATAAGCCACAACATGCAGCTAATAATAGAGGCGACGACGAGCAGCCTTCGATCCTTCTACCTGTGCATGAAAGGGCTAAAACTTTGTGAGTGCTGGTCATTTGCAATTCTTAATCGAACTGTGTTGTTAGGTGCGGGGATCGACCAGAGAGGTCTAAAATTCCACTAATACGAAACTGTTTAGGATGTTTAGTTAAACGTATAATGATAAAGAGACCGAACTTCAATAAAATGTAAACTTTGGACTGATGCTAAACCAGGGCTATACACTACTGGTGGAGAAACCATTTTTGGTTAACTATCAAAATCCACAATAGTCCTGGTTGGAGTTGCATCCGAGACTAAAGAATTTCTCTAGTCCCGGTTTAAAAAGTCTACGGATTTCGAGAATTATTAGTCCCGGTTCGTGACAAGAACTGGGACTAAAGATCATCTTTAGTCCCGGTTCAAATTTTGTCAGAACCTGTCAGAGCGCGGGACATTTTTAGTTCCGGTTGGTAACACCAACCGGGACTAAAGATGCTATTTTTTATTCCGGTTGATGTTATACCCCGGAACTAAAGATGCCCGACGCTCCGACAGGTTCTGACAGCCCGTCATCTTTAGTCCCGGTTGGTAACATCAATCGGGACTAAAGATGATCTTTTGCACCGGTTGGTAACACCAACCGGTACTAAAGATGGGGTTCCTTTTTAAACTCCTTTTTCCTCTTTCAGCCCGAGCCAGCTACACTTATCTTCAAAATTTTTCTCTAGAGGGGAGGTGCTGCCAAAATTTTTCGTAATTTTGTTTTGGTGATAATACATAAATCTTTGCTATCTACAAGGTTAGCAACTTCTTCCTCTTATGGTCTATGCTTAGCACTTCACATTTTATGGTTGTTTTCTCTACATTTTTATCTCTAGATTTTTTTTAAACATGAGGAGAGAGAAAATTTGTTTGGACTAATTATTTTGCTAAGCACATTACATTATGTTTATAAAAAAGTTAGGAAAAATAAAGAGGAAGAAAAGTATGCTTAGCACGTTACATTTTTAGGAATTTAGTCCGTACAATTTTATCTCAAAAAAATTATGGAAAATGATGAGAGAGAATCTTTTGGACAAAAAAGTTATAAAATATATGACAAAGGTCCTTTTAAAATAGATGCAAAATACTTAATTAATTTTATGTTTATCACTTTAAAATACCTTTTAAAAATAATTCTAATTTTTAGAACAATACATTACGTATGTTGGATTAGTATATAATAATTGTCGATTATATATATAATTATTGTAATAATATTTAAATAATTTGAATTTCGTGGATTTGTGCATTCCATGTAGATGGATCGGCAATGGATGTACAACGTGGATCGGCAGTCGAGAGAGTTTATTCAAGGCGTGCATTATTTTTTGAGTGTGGCCGATTCCAACGAGCAGAAGGGTTTCATACGTTGTCCATGTAAAAAGTGCAAAAACGAGAAGGAGTATTCTACATCAAGAATTATTCATGCCCACTTGTTTCAGTCGGGATTCATGCCTCACTACAATTGCTGGACATCGCACGGAGAGGTGGGGGGCTACAATGGAAGAAGATGAAGAAGACGACGACAATATTCCGGACTGTGGTCAATACGGTGGGTTTGAAGAGAATACAGCGGGCGAGGCGGGTGGGGATGCTGAAGAAAACGACAGCGCCGATGACCTTGGTCAGATGTTGCGCGACGTACAGGGGGACTATGAAGGCGTAAAGGAGGTGCAAAAATTGGAGCGTATGTTGGCGGACCACAAAAGGTCCTTGTACCCAGGCTGTGAACAGGGGCACAAAAAGTTGGGTACCACGCTGGAATTCTTGCAATGGAAGGCCAAAAATGGTGTCAGTGACAAGGCATTTGTCGAGTTACTAAAACTCGTGAAGAACATTCTTCCAGAGGGAAACTATTTGTCGGAATCAACGTACGAGGCTAATAAGTTAGTCCACCCTCTAGGACTGGAGGTACAGAAGATACACGCATGTCCAAACGATTGTATCCTCTACCGCGGTGAGGAGTACGAGAACCTAGAAGCATGTCCGGTTTGTATAGCACTTTGATAAAATATTAGACGAGATAATCCAGGCAAAGTTGACGGACGGCCCTCAAAGAAAAGGGTTCCTGCTAAAGTGATGTGGTATTTTCATATAATACCATGGCTGAAGCGTCTGTTCAGGAACAAGGAGGATGCAAGCATGATGCGCTGGCACACGGAGGAACGCCTAGAAGACGGCCTCTTGAGACATCCCGCCGATGGGTCACAGTGGCGAAACATCGATAGAACATTTGAAGACTTCAGCGAGGATGCAAGAAACCTAAGGTTTGGCGTAAGCACGGACGGCATGAATCCTTTTGGAGAGATGAGCAGCGGGCGTAGCACTTGGCATGTGACGATGTGTATCTACAACCTCCCGCCTTAGCTATGCATGAAGCAAAAGTACATTCAGATACCGGTTATTATTCAAGGCCTGAAGCAACCTGGTAACAACATCGATGTGTACCTGAGACCACTGATCGAGGATCTAAAACTGTTGTGGAAGAAAGAAGGTGTTGCCGTGTTGGATGAAGATAATCAGAAGCAGTTTAACCTACGAGGGTTGCTGTTTGTTACCATCAATGATTGGCCTGCACTTGGCAACCTATCCGGACAGTCAAATAAGGGGTACAACGCTTGCACCCACTGTATGGATGAGACTGAGTGTTCGTACCTAAAACACTGTAAGAAGGTAGTGTACATGGACCATCGTCGCTTTCTTGATGCAAGCCACCCTATCCGGAGAAGAGGCAAACATTTTGATCAAAAGGCAGACCATCGTACTAAACCAAAGCATCGCAATGGAAAGGCCGTGTTTGCCATGATGAAAGACCTCAAAGTAGTATTTGGAAAGGGACCTGGCAACCAATCTATAGCAAGTGAAGGTGGTCACGCGGTGATGTGGAAGAAGAAGTCAATTTTTTGGGAGTTGCCCTATTGGGAAGTCTTGGACGTCCGCCACGCAATCGACGTGATGCACCTCACCAAGAACCTTTGCGTAAACCTGCTTGGCTTTCTAGGTGTATATGGAAAATCAAAAGATATACTTGAGGCACGTAACGATCTAAAACATATGGCACAACGCGACGACCTTCATCCGCAACCAAAGGAGAAAGGAGTCCAATACCTAAGTCCAGCCAGCTACACTCTGAGCAGGGCAGAGAAGGAAATAATGTTTGAATGCCTGGAGAGCATCAAGGTACGGTCTGGATTCTCCTCGAATATAAAGGGAATAATAAGCACGAAGGATAAGAAGTTCACAAATCTAAAGTCCCATGACTGCCACGAGCTGATGACACAGCTGCTTCCCGTTATAATTCGGGGTATGCTTTCTGATAATGTCCGGGCAATAATAACAAAGATATGTGCTTTCTTGAACGCAATTTCATAGAAGATCATCGATCCAGACAGACTAGAAGACTTTCAGAATGATGTGGTCCAATGTCTTCTCAGCTTTGAGATGATCTTTCCGCCTTCCTTCTTCAATATCATGACGTATCTCCTATTCCACCTTGTCAAAGAGATCCGTATCCTCGATCCAGTATTGCTACACAATATGTTCCCCTTCGAGAGGTATATGGGCATTCTAAAGAAGTACGTTCGTAACCGTTCGCGTCCGGAGGCCCGCATCGCCAATGGATATGGAACAGAGGAGGTGATTGAGTTTTGCGTCGACTTTATTGAAGACCTCCGTCCCGTCGGGGTGCCTGAATCAAGCCATGATACGGGGGAAGGGAACTCTTGGAAGGAATGCAATAATGAACATAGACAATGACTTGTACAGGAAAGCGCATTGGACCGTGTTGCAACAATCTTCCTTGGTGGCTCCTTACATCGAGGAGCACTTGGCGATTGTTCGCTCGGAAAACATCGGTAAGACGGATGCCTGGATTACACGCCATCACATCGATGCATTCCCTGCTTCGCTGCGACAACGTCTCATGGGCAACGCGAGCATAGACCAACAACTAGCCTTCTTGGCCAGGGGACCATCTTGCTCGATCACCATATTCCAGGCATATGAAATCAATGGGTACACATTTTACACACAGGCCCAAGATTTAAAGAGCACGAATCAGAACAGTGCTATCCACATCGATGCCGTGGGATACGACGGTACGGCTAGCACATATTACGGCAGCATTGACATATCGGAGCTGGAATATGGACCTCTGAAGGTCCCTCTGTTTTGGTGCTAGTGGGTTAGGCTCAGTGGTGGAGGCGTAACCATTGATGCAAGTGGGATGACAACGGTCGACCTGAGCAAGGTTGGATACTCAGACGAACCTTTCGTCCTTGCCAATGATGTACGGCAAGTTTTATATGTCAAGGACATGGTAGCAAATCAAAGAAGGGGAAAGGGTCCGACGAGCCAAAGCGCCACATGGTTCTCCCAAGCAAAAGGAAAATCGTGGGAGTCGAGGATAGAACTGACGAAGATTACGATTAGTTTGATGAGCAACCTCCGTTCGCGGTGGCGGTTGACCCGAGTATCCTCCTATCAAATGAGGACACCCCTTACTCATGCAACGATCATAACGAAGGAACAATTGTGTGGAAAAAGTACGTGAGGACAAATGTTACATAGCTAAATTTATGTATGGACGGTGTAAATTAAATTGAATCATTGAATATTATTGCTATCATTTGAATTTATTGTAAATTATTGAATCTATTGTAAATTATTGAATCTATTGTAAATGTATTGAATATATCGATTCTATTATTGAATCACTGCCACCAGCCTCTGCCGGCAGCCACCATAGGTGAGATTTCTTTGATTACTCATCAGCGAACGGCAACTGCATATCCGTGCTCGATCGTCGTCTTAGCTGGATCCAACGATCCATAGGTAGTAGTAGTATTGGTATAATCACTCAATGTTGGTGTAACAGAGGTTGGTGTAATCACTCAATGTTGCTCACCTAAGAGTCTTCAGAAAGGTGGGAAACAGAGGTTGGTGTAATCACTCAATCACTCAATCTAGAAGGAGGAGGACGGCGGCCGTCGACATGGTCCATACTCACAGAAAATCCTAACTTGTGGTCAGGAAAATAATGCTCTAACAGCTAATGCTTATGTGGCAATTCACGAGAATAAGACAGAAGGCATTAGCAACGAGAACTTGAACACGAGTACTGCTATTCCAAGTTTGATGGAGATACACGCCGCCATCACGGAAGCGGCTTCGTCTATCGCCAGCTTCACCATCCGCTCCATGTGTTTGCTAACCAGCAGTAGAACATGAACCGCTTAACATGATCGACTTTGTATATGTTACAGGGAGCGATGAGTCAAAACGGCAAAAAGGCTACTACGATGGATCATGACATGTTGAAGAGACCAAGATCGGTGAAGAAGGTAGGAAGAAGGCGTCGGGGCCTCTCCACGAATCATCAGGAGCAGCTGGATGCGGATACGGATGAGACGACTAAGATAAGCTATTTCAAGTTTGATGGAGATACACGAGTACTGCTACGCCGCCATCACGGAATGAGGTGACTGTCAGATTATCTAAGGAAGAGCAAGACAGAAAGATTATGAAGCAAAGAGAGAAGAGCAAGAAAAAAGAAGCAGTGTCCACATTCTCCTTGACTTCAGGAAGCGGCTTCGTCGATCGCCAGCTTCACCATCCGCTCCATGTGTTTGCTCATCAGCAGTAGAACATGAACCGCTTAACATTCTCCTTGACTTCAGGAAGCGGCTTCGTCAATCGACAGCTTCACCATCCGCTCCATGTGTTTGCTCACAAGCAGTAGAACATGAATGGCTTTGTCTATGTTACAGGGAGCGATGAGTAAAAATAGCAAAAAGGCTACTACGATGGATCATGACATGTTGAAGAGACCAAGATCGATGAAGAAGGTAGGAAGAAGGCGTCGGGGCCTCTCCACAGATCATCAGGAGCAGCTGGATGTGGATACAGATGAGACGACTAAGATAAGCTATTTCAAATAGGCCATATGTTGATTATATATTATTATTTAAATTTAAAATAGTTTTAAATATATCAAATGTTAATTATATGTTATTATTTCAGTTTAATATATTTTCAAATAGGTCATATGTTAATTGTATATTATTATGTAAATTTTAAATAGGTTGGAATATGACAAATGTTAATTATATGTTATTATTTAAATTTATAATATTTTTGTTAATTATATGAAAATATGTTAATTATATATGAACATATGAACCTATTTTAATTATATATGAATATAAAATATATTCACATATTCAAGGTCGGCTTCCATTTTCTCCCATTTCTCCATTGCTTTCTTATAGCCGCCTGACCCAAGCCTCTGATGGTATTTCTTTTTGGCTGCATTGGCCTTGTTCTTTTTTATGATAGCTTGTGCTTCTTCCCCAGTCTTGTGTTCAACAAAAGCATCCTAATGATCTCTGAGCTTTGGAAACTTGTCAAAGTCGGAGGTCGCCCTTCAGATATATTTCTTGTGTATCTCTTTCTTGTAGTTCTTGAAGAGCTCTGCTATTTTTTTTAACGTCCATTCCTTGACCCTTGCTTGTTGTGAGTCTGGGATGGTGAACGTCGCACATTATTGTCCGAGCATCTCTTTCTCTGTGTCCGTAGATAGCTCGCTCATCTCCTCTGTCCTTGATTGCCTCCGGTTGGCAACGCTTACGGGCACGTGATCCCTCACCACCCATCTGCTGTGCGCCACAAATTTCCTTGCGGCGTCCTCTGGGGCAATTGGGCGACCGTCAGATGCTACCTCCATTATGACATGTTGACCCTCTATGCGCTTGCTGAGGCCGCGTTGCCCACATGCCCTCTTCTGTCCAGCAGAGGCGGAAGCAAAGCCCTCATTCTCCTCCTCGTTCCCCTGCTCGTCCCTCCCCCCTCGTTCCCCTCCTCGTTGAGATATTTATTTGGATCTTCATTCCCCTCCTCATTGTAAAACTCTGTTCCTCGTGCGATCTCATCAAGGAGAAACTGTTCCTCGTCACGACCCGTCATTTGATTGTTGTGGGTTGAGGACTTAATCAAAGAATTCTGAAAAAAATTATTTGGTTAATACATGTATAGATTATTCAGGGAAATCATGCATGTCTACGTAAAAAAAAGACAAAAAGAAGAAGATGGATTCAGAATCATAGATTATCTCCATCCTAGGAGAGACTTCTAAAGAATATCATAATTATAAATATGCACACTTGTCTCTAGCAAGTGCCGGACTACGTTCTATATTTTCCTTCTTCTTCTCTTTTGTTGCTCTTTGCTAGAACACGACCCTAACCCTAACCCTAACCCTAATCCTAACCCTAACCCTAAACTATCGTCTGTTCGTTCTATCGTTCGTTCATGTCCGTGAGTACGATCATCTGGAAGAGAGGAGAGAAAGAGAGGAGAATGATGTGAGGGAGATAAGGTGGAGAGGAGTGGAAGTGGAGAGGAAAGGAGAGATAGAGGTTGTTGCACTCCTATGTACGTTGTAACGACCGAACGAACGACCGACCCAACGACCGAACGACCGACCGACCGACCGACCGACCGACCGAACGAACGAGTGTCCGTCCGTCTGTTCGTCCACGTCCATTCGTCCGTCCGTCCGTTCGTCCGTTCGTTCGTCCGTGAGTACGATCATATGGAGGAGAGGAGAGAAAGAGAGGAGAATGATGTGGGGGAGATAAGGTGGAGAGGAGTGGAAGTGGATAGGAAAGGGGAGATAGAGGTCGTTGCATGCCTATGTACGTTGTAACGACCAAACAAACGACCGAACGAATGAACGAACGAGTGTCCGTCCGTCCGTTTGTCCACGTCCGTTCGTTCGTCCGTCCGTCCGTCCGTTCGTCCGTTCGTTCGTTCGTCCATGTCCGTTCGTCCACGAACGAACGAACGAACACTCGTTCGTTCATTCGTCCGTCCGTCCGTTCGTTCGTTCGTTTACGTCCGTTTGTTGATTTTATCATTCCCGTTCGTTCGAAAATACAAAATTCACAATTCACATACACATTCAAAATTCAAAATTCAAAATTCACATCTAAATAGTCCATTCACATATAAACAGTGCATTTACATATAAATAGTCCATTTACATACAAAATTGCGGGTTTCAAAATTCAAAAGTCACATATAAAATTCACATATATTTAACAATCCATTCACATATAAAATTCACATATATTAATTCCAATCGGCGGAGTGCGGCGGCGGCGGGATGCGAGGGCGGCGGCGGCGGTGTGGAGTGGAGGGTGGCGCACGGCCGTTTAGGGTTTAGGGGTCGGCCGGCTCGGGGGCCGTGGGGAGGAGCGCAAGGGGAAGGGATGGCGTGGGAAGGGGGCGGCGGCGACGGCGGCGGCGGCGATGATGGCGGCGATGGCGATGGCGGCGACGGCGGCCAAACCTTAGCGCATAATGTGGGGAATTCTTTGGGGGGGCGGCGGCGCTAACCTACGACGGCGACGAAGACGGCAGCGCGGCGGTCCTCCTTCTCCGACGACGGCGACGAAGACGGCGGAGACGGCGTGTTGCGACGGCGTCCTGGGGCTCGGCGACGACGACGAAGACGAAGACGATGCAGTTTGCGAAGTGCGAAAACGGCTAAGTGTTGGATCCCCAGTGAGGCCATTGCTATATATAGTCACGGCATGTTTTGTCCCGGTTGAAGCCAACAACCCGGACAAAAGATACTTTAGTCCCGGTTGGTAGCTTCAACCGGGACAAATGATATGATCTTTAGTCCCGGTTGAAGCCACGAACCGGGACAAACGATATGATCTTCGTCGCCATCGTAGGTTAGCGCCGCCGCCCCCCAAAGATTTCCCCACATTATGCGCTAGGGTTTGGCCGCTGTCGCCGCCATGGCCATCGCCGCCATCATCGCCGTCGCCGCCGCCCCTCCCCTTGCGCCCCCTCCACACGGCCCCCTGAGCCGGCCGACCCCTAAACCCTAAACGGCCGCGCGCCGCCCTCCACTCCACACCGCCGTCGCCGCCGCCCTCTGCGTCCTCGCCGCCGCCGCACTCCGCCGGTTGGAATTGATATATGTGAATTTTATATGTGAATGGATTGTTAAATATATGTGAATTTTGAATTTTGAAACCCGCAATTTTGTATGTAAATGGACTGTTTATATGTAAATGGACTGTTTATATGTGAATGGACTGTTTAGATGTGAATTTTGAATTTTGAATGTGTATTTAAATTTGAAATTTGAATGTTTATGTGAATTGTGAATTTTGTATTTTAGAACGAACGAGAACGATAAAATCAACAAACGGACGTAAACGAACGAACGAACGGACGGACGGACGGACGGACGAACGAACGAACGGACGAACGGACGGACGAACGGACGAACAGACGGACGGACGGACGGACGAACGAATGGACGTGGACGAACGGATGGACGGACACTCGTTCGTTCGGTCGTTCGGTCGTTACAACGTACATAGGCATGCAACGACCTCTATCTCTCCTTTCCTATCCACTTCCACTCCTCTCCACCTTATCTCCCTCACATCATTCTCCTCTCTTTCTCTCCTCTCCTCCAGATGATCGTACTCACAGACGAACGGACGGACGGACGAACGGACGTGGATGAACGGACGGACGGACACTCGTTCGTTCGGTCGGTCGGTCGGTCGTTCGTTCGGTCGTTACAATGTACATAGGCATGCAACGACCTCTATCGCTCCTTTCCTCTCCACTTCCACTCCTCTCCATCTTATCTCCCTCACATCATTCTCCTCTCTTTCTCTCATCTCCTCCAGATGATCGTACTCATGGACATGAACGAACAATAGAACGAAGGGACGATAGTTTAGGGTTAGGGTTAGGGTTAGGGTCGTGTTCTAGCAAAGAGCAACAAAAGAGAAGAAGAAGGAAAATATAGAACGTAGTCCGGCACTTGCTAGAGACAAGTGTGCATATTTATAATTGTGATATTCTTTAGAAGTCTCTTCTAGGATGGAGATAATCTGTGATTCTGAATCCATCTTCTTCTTTTTGTCTTTTTTTACGTAGAGATGCATGATTTCCCTGAATAATCTATACATGTATTAACCAAATAATTTTTTTTAGAATTCTTTGATTAAGTCCTCAACCCACAACAATCAAATGACGAATCTTGACGAGGAACAGTTTCTCCTTGATGAGATTGCACGAGGAACAGAGTTTTACAATGAGGAGGGGAATGAAGATCCAAATTAATATCTCAACAAGGAGGGGAACAAGGGGGGGACGAGCAGGGGAACGAGGAGGAGAATGAGGGCTCTGCCTCCGCCTTCGCTGGACAGAAGAGGGCACGTGGGCAACGTGGCCTCAGCAAGCGCATAGAGGGTCGACATGTCATAATGGAGGTAGCATCTAACGGTCGCCCAATTGCCCTAGAGGACGCCGCAAGGAAGTTTGTGGCGCACAGCAGTTGGGTGGTGAGGGATCACGTGCCCGTAAGCATTACCAACTGGAGGCGATCAAGGACACAGAGAAAGAGATGCTCTGGACGACAATGCTACAGATGTTCACCATCCCAGACTCACAACAAGCAAGGGTCAAGGAATGGACATTAAAGAAAATGGCAGAGCTCTTCAGAAACTACAAGAAAGAGTTACACAAGAAATATATTCTGAAGGGCCAGACCTCTGACTTTGACAAGTTCCCAACGCTCAGAGATCATTAGGATGCTTTTGTTGAACAAAAGACTGAGGAAGAAGCACAAGCTATCATAGAAAAGAACAAGGCCAATGCAGCCAAAAAGAAATACCATCACAGGCATGGGTCAGGCGGCTACAAGAAAGCAATGGAGAAATGGGAGAAAATGGAAGCCGACCTTGAAGCGTGAGATATCGTTCCAGGCACAGCCAACTGGCCGGAACGATCAAAGCACTGGTTTTATGCTCACGGCGGCTCACCTAATCTCGTCGATGGAACAGTTATATTTGGTGATGAAATTCAAGAAGCCAGACGGAGGTTAGAGGAGGTGCTGCAGGCCACTTCCTCGGGCGCGTTCAGGCCCGACAGAGAGAAGGATGAGCTAACGCTCGCCCTCCAAAACCCAGAGCACCCGGGGCGTACGCGAGGAAAAGGCGTCGTCCCTTGGAAATACGGGTTCCAAGCTGACATCGACACATACAAGAGCCGAATGAGGTCAAAGCGAGAGCAGGATGCAAGGTTCGCTGAAATGGAAATGAAGTTCTCACGGATTGATCAGATTGTGGACGAAAGGCTGGCCCTAAGGTTGGTAGAGGAGCAGAGCCATTGGGTTAGCCAACAGCTGGATACAGCAACAGCCACTCAACTACAGCGGCAGCACAGCAGCTGCGCTTCAAGTGGAAATGAAGGTGACTTGGCCCCACAAGCTGAACCGGGTCCGCCATGCCCCGTTGATGACATCACACAGCGGACCCCATGTGAGCTGCACATTCCGCTGAAGAACATAACAATAAAGGTATGTTCGTACTTTTATGTTGTACGTATATTTCTTTGAATAACTTGTCAATCGATGTTCATTACTAACTAATAAGCAATCTTCTCGAATAAGTCACGTCGGGCATGGCCATTCCAGTAGACCGAGACGGCACCTACCACTCCCGGCCCGTTCCACCTGCGTACTCGAAAGTTGAAATTGAACAGGTGGAACGCGACTATGAAGATCTCGAGCTGGATATCCCCGGAGGAGACAGGGAGCTGACGCTAGGAGAAATAGCTCACGGAATATTTCTCTGGAGGAAGATCTTCATAATATTCCCCGGACGAACAGCGTCTACCATCGTTCCACCGTCCTCGCCTCCACGTGGGCTGTCTCCTCCGCCTCCACGTGAGCCGCCTCCTCCGCCTCCTTCACCGCCTCCGCCTCCTCCGCCTCCTGCGTCGCCTCCACGAGCACCGACTCCTAAACGGTCGTCTCCAACTCCACCGCCTTCTCAGTCTCCTCCGTCGCCACAACGAGCACCGAGTCCTAAACGGACAACATCTCGAGCCACGCGGTCAAGGTCAACCAGCAACGGACCAAGAAGCAAGAGGCCTAAACTTGACCAACTCCTGCTGCCCCAAAGAAAACGGCGTACGACATGACTCCGGAGGAGCTGCACGAGGCCGTCCAAGCTAAATTCAAGGCCCACTTCAGAAAGAAGTCTACTGAGAAGCCTGCTGAAATCCCCCAGGAGACCAAGGACTTCTTCAAGAAGACGTACCTAACGCCGCAGCCTGAACCGCAACCTCAACCGCAGACCGACTACGACAGGACTATTCGGAAGGCTGTTGGCAAGGCGAAGAGAACAGGCAAAGATGTACCCTAGCTCGGCATGCAGCCTCAGAAACCTATGGAGTTCAGCACAGTTCCAAATGTCAGATCAGAGACAATTTATGGAATCTGCTGGAATTTCAATGGATCAATTACACGGCCGTGCTCCCCTGGCGAAGGATCAAGTAAAAAGGCTATCTACACAGATGTACCGCTTCCACAAGTGGTACTTGCAAGAATCCAGCAAGGGTGGAGAGATGGTAACGGGCAGATATTCACTGGACTATTTCTTCGATGGAGGTGACGACTTCTATATCCGATTCGAAGACATATTCGACCTGTACTAGCTTGATGCCCTCGACGTCTCACTTCTAGCCACGCGGGTTCTGTAAGTATCATTCTGTTATTTAGCTGACTAAAATTCTTTTTAACCGTTGTAGAATGGCGATCCAATACTGCAACAAGCACGACTGTACCAAACATGGATTCATGGATCCACACAAAATCAACGGCTTATTGATTGATCAATTTCCTGATCCAACAGTGGACAACATTTACAATGCGCTGGTGATAAACCACTTCCGATCGTTTATCCTTCTGCCCTACAACACTGCGTAAGTATTTTCTTCCTTTCGTACCGATTTCAATCCCGTGTGCATACATAAATTTTAAAATGTGTCATCTAAACCAATTTGCAGATTCCACTGGGTTCTGTTCATAATTGACATGGATAACTTGTGGATCTATGTCTTTGACTCAATGGATAAACCAGAGTCCACGTACGCAAAGATATTTGAACTGCTAAATAGGTAATGCCATCTTACTTGCTATTGCATATATTCGGTTCTCTGATAATTACTAGCTAACTTTCAACTGCACGTAGGGCATGGGAACGGCTTCGGGCTAATGTTCACGGAAATTGGAAAGATAAGCTCTCCGTGAGGATGAACTTTCAAGTGAGTAACATGCTCCAAAGTTGTTTTGAATTATTACTTTGTTCTAAAATATGAAATGTATATTAAATCTGTCGTCGTTTCTCCTTTAGTGTGCAAAACAGTCACAGGGCACCAACTTATACGGATATTACGTCTACGACTACATTCACCGCTTTGTGACCGATGTCACAACTATCGACGATATAGATGTATCGACGATATAGATGTACATATAACAGCCATTCATACATTACGTCTCGATTTCTTAGTCACTTCATATATTTATTTCTCGTTTGATCGAATTAATGACAGCTTATGCGAGTAAGAGACAACCTCCCCCACGAGACTTTCAATACAAGCCACTCAAGAAGAATTGATGGGGTTTATAAACGAGCAGATCATTGATCCCGCGAGGGAGTTCTATTTTAAATAAGTAACTTAACCACCGGATCCACAAAATAGACAATGTTTTGTAACATACAAAATATATGTGGATATTGTACATGTGTATATGTTTTGGTAATATATTATATGTATATATTTCATTTCTTAAGTTCATTTATATGTGTGTAACTTATATATTTATACACATATATTAACCAACCGGACTAAAGATGGCGCATCCGGCCACATGGCTCCGCCATCTTTAGTCCCGGTTGAACCACAACCGGGACTAAAGATGCATCTTTAGTCCCAGTTATTCAACCGGGACTAGAGATGGCGATCTCTAGTCCCGGATTCGTAGTCCCGGTTTGACAACCGGGACTACGAGGGTTATCAACCGGACAATTGAGCATTTCTCCGGTAGTGATATATAGGCTAGACACGTACATTCGAAAATGCATCTCTTATGAAAATATACTGTAACACCTTTCAAGCTTGAGCAAAGCTCAAACTTACTATCAGAAACTGACTTTATCTTTATATCAGCTGGATTATCATGAGTACTTATATTGCATACCTTAAAATCACTTTTAGCAGTCACACCTCGAATAAAGTGATATCTCACATCAATGTACTTTGTTCTCTTATGAAACATTTGCTCTTTTGTAAGATATATTGCAATTCGACTATCACAAAATATATTAATGCAGGAGGTAACTCCACAAAACTCAGTGTACAAACATCTTAGCCAAATAACTTCCTTACAAGCTTCAGAAATAACCATATACTCTGCTTTAGTAGTAGATAAGGCTACAGTTGCTTGCAAACTTGCCTTCCAACTAACAACACAACCTCCAATAGTGAAAACATATCCTGTGAGTGATCTTCTTCTATCCAAATCTTCAGCAAAATCTGAATCCACATAACCAACAAGTCCATCTCTAGATCTTCAAAAGTGCAAAAAAAGCATTAGAAGTACCATGCAGATTTATGAAAATTCACTGAACTGCTTTCAAATGCTCTTTGCTAGGATTAGCCATGTATCTACGGACAACACTCAATGCATATGATAAGTGAGGACAAGAGCATACCATAGCATACATAAGTGAATCAACTGCACTTGAATATGAAACTCTAGACATGTACTCAACATCTTAATCAGAATATGTACATAAATCTAAAGGTAATCTGAAATTATCAGCTAAAAGAGTACTCACTGGTTTTGCATCATGCATATTAAAACAATGAAAGTCTTTTTTAATATAACCTTTCTGACTAAGATATAACTTGCCAAACTATCTTTCTTTAGTAATTTCCATACTGAGAATTTTGTTCGTTGCACCGAAATCCTTCATCTCAATCTCATTGCTCAAATGTGCCTTTAACTTTGCTATCTCTGATTTGTCCTTTTCAGCAATCAACATATCATCAACATAAAGAAGCAAATATATAGCTGAACCATCAACAACTTTGTGATAAACACAGCTATCAAAATTGGATCTTCTAAACTTTTGAGAAAATATGGAAGAGTCAAATCTCTTATATCACCATCTAGATGACTGCTTCAACTCATAAAGGGATTTCTTCAATCTACAAACTATGTTTGCTTTTCCAGGAACAACAAAACCTTCAGGTTTCTCCATGTAAATGTCCTCTTTTAACTCCCCATGTAAAAATGCAGTTTTAACATCCATTTGCTCTAGTCCATAATCATACATTGCAACAATACTCAGTAAAGTGTAAATTAACCTATGCTTCAAACAGGGAAAAAGACATCATTGAAATCAATACATGAAATCTGCCTATAACCTTTAGCAACTAACCCTGCTTTGTATCTTGTCTCATCACTTGTAGATATACCTTCCTTTCTTTTGAAGATCCACTTGCAACAGATAGGTTTCTTCTCCTTCGGCAATTTCACCAATTTTCAAGTATGATTCTTTTCAACTGACTCCATCTCATCATGCATAGAAGTTATCCATCTATTGGAATCATCAGAAACAATAGCCTCATGGTATAAAGAAGGTTTTGTAATACCTTCAATTTCTTCTGCCAGACTCAAAGCATAAGCAACTATATTCGCTTCTTTAATATATCTTTGAGGTCGTTTAATATTTCTTTTGGGCCTATCTTGCACAATAGAATGTTTTTGGCCTATCTTGATATTGTTCAACAGTAGAAGAATCTAAATCTTCACTAGTAGGTGCATCTTGGTTAATAGCAACATCTTCACTTTTTGGTACATGCCCTGAACTGATCAAGTGCTCCACCTGTACACTTGCTTTCTGCTGATTCTCAACAGGAACATTAGTAGAAGGTTTGTCATGTAATATAACTGACTCATAAAAGACAACGTTTCTACTAATCACAACCTTTCTAGTTTCAGGACACTATAACTTATAGCCTTTCACACCAGATGGATAACCAAGAAAAATGCACTAATAGCTATATGCTCTAATTTACCATTATCAACATGAGCATAAGCAGTACAACCAAATACTCTTAAGTTTGAATAACTTGATGGCGAACCAAACGATACCTCAATTGGAGTCTTTTTGTCAATGGCATAACGAGGTGACTGATTAATAAGATAACAAGCTGTGGAAGCAGCTTCCACCCAAAACTATTTAGGCAAACTTGCATTAGACAACATACAACGGGCCTTTGATATAATTGTCATGTTCATATGCTCAGCTACGCTGTTTTGTTGAGGTGTATGAGGAATGGTTTAGTGACGCACAATGCCTTCAGACTTGCAATATGATTTGAATATCTTAGAACAGAATACCATCCCATTGTCAGTACGAAGTATTATCACCTTTCTTTCATTTTGTCATTCAACCATAGTCTTTCACTCTTTAAACACACCAAAAGCTTGATATCTGTGCTTCAATAAATAAGGCTAAACTTTTCACGAATAATCATCAATGATAGTTATCAGATAACGAGTACCTCCAAAAGATGTCTTACGAGCAGGGCCCCATAAATCAGAATACATAAAATCAAGAATACCTTCTGTAGTATGTGTAGATGTGTTGAACTTCACCCTTGTATACTTGCCAAAGATGCAATGCACATAGAACTTAAACTTCCCGATGCTTTTTCCATCTAGCAATCCTCGCTTGCTCAATTCTGTCAAACCAATTTCACTCATTTGCCCAAGACACATATGCCAAAGATTAGTAGCATCGGAATTAGATAATGAATTTGAAACTACAGCAATATTACCTAATATTGTTGTACCTCGTAGATGGTACAGGTCAGCAGTTTTAATATCAACTTTCATCACAACAAGAGATCCTTTGGGTACCTTCAAAATTCCATCTCCACCGGAATATTTGTACCCTTTGCGACCAGGAGTACATAAAGAGATGAGGTTTCTCTTCAAATTTGTAATGTGCCGCACATCTGACAATGTTCTAATACAACCATCAGACATCTTGATCTGAATTGTTCCAATATCTACAACCTTGCATGGCGTATTATCACCCATCAAAACACTATCACCTTGGACAACTTTGTAGGTGGCAAACCAATCCCTATTTGGGCACATATGATAGGTGCTAGCAGTATCAAGGATCTATTGGTCACTAGTTTATGCAACCAGCATATGCAACAAGCTCCTTTCCTCGAGACTCCCTCGCGACGAGGGGCTCTGGGGCGAGCATTTCCTGCCATTTGGCATCCTCGGCGTCGGCGAAGCTCTTGGCGATGGAGATCATATCCACCGGAGAGGTCAGTCGATTCCTCATGAGGGAATGGAAGAGCTCGAGAGGGATTTCGGAGGCCCTCGGAGAAGATGCGCATGACATCCTCTTTGGTGATGCTCGCAACGGTGTTGCGACGTTCCGAGAAGCGCTGGATGTAGTCCCGAATGGACTCACTAGCCCACTGCCGAACTTGGCAGAGTTCATATCATGTGGCGGGGCGCTGCCAAGTGCCCTGGTAGTTGGCAACGAAGGTGTTACAGAAAGCTTCCCAAGAGTCAATAGAGCCCTCAGGGAGCCTTGCCAGCCAATTAATGGTGGTCGGAGCCAGCATGACCGGAAGGTAGTTCGCCATCTTGTGGGTGCCACCGTTTGCCGCCCGGACAGCCGTGGAATACAACTGAAGCCATAGGGTGGGGCGGTCTTGCCATCATAGGGATCAGTCCTGGTCGGGCGGAACCCCTTGGGCCACGTTAACTGCCGAAGGCTAGCGGTGAAGGCCACAAAGCCGTTGTATCGTGGCACGGCCTCGTCGTCGGGGGCGCCATCAGGAGGGCCGTGCGCCCGACCATAGTCGTCCCGACGGCGCCTGGAGCCTTCGGTTCGTGACACAACGCTCGATGGTGTTGCGGGCATCAGTATTCTGCGTGATGATCTCACACATGTCCCCAGTGTAAGAGCTGTCCTGGTGCTCCGCCGTATGGGCATTCTTGGGACGGCCACCCAAACCATCAGGGACGACCCAGTCCATCGTGGCTCGGCCCTTGGAGGGGCACGGATAGGCGGAGTGGCCAGCACTGTTCTGTTGCTGAGAGCTCAAGCGTCACGCGCTCCCCGTCGGGCGCTCGGATGGGCCTCGGACGTTGAGCTGAGCAGCGACCGCCTATGTCATTGCCTTCACCTTCCACACCTCCGGAGAGTCGGGAAGGCCGTTGAGCACCCGTTTGATGGCCACCAAGTTGGCTGCCGGTGTTCGAAAGAACTGTTGCCCCTCAAACTCCATGGTGAAGTCGGACTCCAGGTTCTGGGGTTGGATACGAGGGCGCTGGGCCTGCTCACGCTGTGTAACCCGTCCCGCATTATGGTGATAGTGGGCGTTGCGATGGGCATCGGACTCTTGGGAGCCCATGACCTCCTCCTCGGAAATTGTACCCGCTATCATGACGAAGTTCGCAGGCCAACGGTAGCCCGGGACAAAAACTGGCCCGCGTAGCTATTTCGCTGATGCCGAGCTTGGAGGAGAAGCACGACGAGCGATCTTCTGGGTGCTCTCCGTCCTGGGGTGCGCAGGAGTCTGCCGGGCATCAGACGAAGAGGATGATGGGCTACCACGTGGCTGGAAAGCCGGACGTGGGTAGCGACGTCCCACAAGGCGCTCGGCCCAGATCCAAGCTGAGCCCACCTTCAAGATGACCGGGAAGGCAGTCTGGGGCCTAGTCTGCCAAGCCTGTGCAGTCGGGCGATCTATAGGGGTCGACGCCGCCTGGCGCGGAGTCGCTCGCCTCAGCCCCCCACCTCGTGTTGTCGCACGGCCGCACGCTCAAGCTCACACGAAGCCACCTGGGAGAGGGTGAGGCGGTTGAAGTCGTCAGCGCGGAATACCGGGCTCCAGAAGATGAATGTCGCACCGGCACCGTGAAGTCGGTGGATAAAACGACAGCCATTAGGTCACCAAGAACGAATAAGAAATATGTTCCCTACCTGGCGCGCCAACTGTCGACGGGTAGGTTGGCAGTCCTCCGAGGGGGTGCCCAAGGAGGTGAGTGAGTGGTCGGGAATGCGCTTTCTCTTGGGATCTGATGGTCTACTCGAATCACTAAGACGAGCCAAGAAATAAGAGACACGAGATTTATACTGGTTTAGCCCTCCCGAAGAATCATACGCTTACGTACAGTGTTCTTTGTTTGGGTGGATGATGAACTAGGTTTACAAGAGAGAGGGAGAGAGTTCTTGGGGCTTAGAGCAAGCTAGCCAAGAACGAGCTAAGAACTGAATGATCAACCCCCTCTCTCAGCCCATCCTGTCCTCCCTTTTATAGCTCAAGGGGGGCAGTTACAAGGGACTTGGGGGCCAAGAAAACTATTTCTAAAGATCTAAAAAGGTAAGTACAAACAACATCTGAAAAAAGGGTACATGGAGGTGCTCTCTCGGCCCTGACGCGCTGTGGGTGTCTTGTTCCTTATCTTGCCTTGGGATCCCTCCTCTGCAGATACCACCTGTACTCTACTGTCGGGTGACGTCATTCCTTGCCAGGTTGTCCCCTGCTCGTTGTCGACGGGTGGGTTGACAGTCCACCAAGGAGGGTCCCGGAGGAGGTAGAAGAGAGAGCGGCAGAGAAGCTACCTTCCGACGGATCCGATGGTCGAGTCGAGTCCTAAGACGAGCCAAGAATAAGACACAAGGAATTATACTGGTTCAGCCCTCCCGAAGGATAGTAGGCCTATGCCCAATGTTCTTTGTTGGGGTGTATGACGAACAGGGTTACAAGTGTGAGAGAGCGTGGAAGTTGAATCTGGGATCCTTCTCTCCTCCCCTGTCCCCGTCGCCCTGCCCTCCCTTTTATAGTTCAAGGTGGCAGGTACAGATGAGCTTGGGTGCCAAGAAAGCTAAGATAAAAGAGACAAAAGGTGGGATACAAAGAATATCTGATATAGTACATGTTGGTCTCGTAGGTCCTGTACACCGTGGGTATCTTGTACTCCTATCAGCCTTGGGATCCTGCTTCTGTGCCACTAGGTGGTGTCAGATGCTGTCGGGCTGTCTCCTCCCTCTTCCTCCATGCCTGCCAAGTTTCTTCCCGAGGATGCTCGAGGTAGAGCGATGAGTTGGAGTTGAGACAAGGGGCCGAGGTTGGACTCGGGGGAAGGCCGGAATGCCCGATCCCTAAGGGGGGTCGGGCTCTCGGTCACATCCCGAGGACACTCGGTTTGACTTCTGTTGGGGTTCAATCCGGGTTTTTGAGTCACCCTGGGGTGACACCTCCCACACTCGCCTGCTTGCAAGCCAAGTCTTGTCTCGAGGAGGCTGGAACTTGGGTCGAGGAGTCAAGGTCGAGAGAGAAGTGCTGAGGTCGGACTGGACGGAGGTCGGGGCGGCCGACCCCGATGGGAGGCCGGGCTCCCGACGGTATCCCGAAGACCCGCAATCTGACTCCAGCTTGACTTCAACTCTAATTCGAGTGCTACCCCGGAGTGACACCCCCTACACCATAGCAACCAGTTGCAAGTAGAAAGCAACAACGGTATTGCCCACCTCGTCCCACACTGTCAAAGGTCCACACAAACGAAGAAGCCAAGACTTGACGAGCCAAAGAAAGCCGCTCTCAAGAAAAGACTGTATGATATGACCGTGAGGAGACTGACCATGAAGTGAAATGCCAAGTGAAGGAGCACTTAAAGCCGCGGATACAACATAAGAAGATTCCAACAGAGTTGGCAACCAAGGCCTTTTCTCAGAAGATGAGCGAACTTATGAGAAAGACCTTAGTATTAGACTATGACTGCTCAATTCGCAAGTCTTATGGGAAGAGCACAAGAAAGATAAAGGTTGTCCCCCAGCTTGGAATGCAAGAAAACAAGCGATTGACCCGATGCCATTGAACCTTGTTTTTACTTGACAATAATTTATGGTAGATACACATCTTAGCAAGGATAAACTGCTGGGGAAAGCCCCTATCAAGGAGGCCACAGAAGAAGATCTAAAACACCCATCGACGCACCACTTGTCAAGCCAGGACTGGTCAGGAACCTAATTACACAAATATACCAATTCCATCAATGGTACATGGATCAATCAGCTCATGGTAGGATTATGTTCGTGACAAGGACTAAAGATGAAGATTTCTTCCATGGGATGTACGATATGTGGATCAACTTCAAGGATGTTTATGACGTATACCAACAAGATGCCCTTGACGTCTATCTTCTTAGTTGTTGGGTTCAGCAAGTGTCGTTTAGTTTTATTTCATTCATTAGCCCATCTTATGTAACATTGAAGATTTGACATCCTTTTTTCACGGTAGAATGGAGATTCAAAATTGTCGTAGGCATGGATACTTCAAGTGTGGTTTCATAGACCCCTACACAATCAATGAGAAGATTGTAGATGATTGGCCAGACGAAACTGAGGAAAACATTTACACATTCCTGGTGCAGCAACATTTTAAGTAGTTCATACTTTGCCTTACAACACATAGTGAGTTTTTATCACCTTTTGTCCCAATTTCTTTCTCGTATTCATAAAATAATATGTATATCATATGTCACGCAATTGCAGATTTCACTGGGTCCTCTTGGTCATAGACATTTCCTAAAGCAAGATGCATGTCATGGACTCTATGTGGAAACCAAGGGATACTTTCAACAAAATCTTTGACATGTTTAACAGCTAATGTCATCCAGTAGTACTGTCATTATGATTGCTACTATCACTACTATATAGATCAAAGCATCTTATAGTTTGCAACTATAGGGAATGAGCAAAATTTCGTAGAAATATCTACGGGGAATTCAAGGAAGAACTAGTTGTGAGGATGGACTTTTCGGTACATACATGGTCCAAAATTATATACCTCATAAGGAAGAACTAGTAAAATTTCATAAGTTCGTTTTGCCTTTAGTGTTTACCTTTAGTGTTTACGACAGAAACAAGGGACCAACTTGTGTGGCTACTATGTTTGTGATTTTATTTATTGCGTAGCACAAGGCGTTAACACTGATAAGAATATTGAAGTACGTAAACACCATTCTAGAATTATTTACACTTTTCTCATTGATTTAATATATTAATATCTCATTTTTTGAAAATGACAGGTTATTTGGATGAAAAACCAACTCCCCCTGACGGATTATATAAAGGCTATTCAAGAACAACCGATAGAATTTATTATGGATGAGATTTTTAATCCATCGAGAAAATTCCACGACAACGGACAATCTATTCATTGTCATGAATAGTTCACCTCTTAGCTTTTGTAATATATGATAGAACATTAGAAATTAATGCAAATATAAAAATATATTTAATTCCCATTATGCATGAGTAATATATATACCAGCAAATATATAGATGATGTTATATATAAATATATATTAATCATATATTTACTTATATATGTAGAAAGACATATATATATATAGATGTACTTATATATATGTATGTATTTGAATTTAAATATATATGTATATTATATATATAAGCATATATATTTATGTATGTATTTTTACATATATATGTATATATATATATAAAGACACGAAGTAATAAAAAGCATAGAAAAAATAAAAAACATCTTTAGTACCACCAACCGGTATTAAAAATGGTAGCACCAGCCACGTGACTTTAGTGTCGGTTGGTAACACCAACCAGTACTTATGATGATTTTTAGTCCCGATTTATACAACCAGGACTAAAAATACCCATATTTACTTTCGGATTATGCGTCCTAATTTCACGACGGAGACTAAAATAGGTTGTCAACTGGAGATAAAGTGACTATCCCAGCAGTGTATATATATAAGTACATCGTCGAACTTGAAAAAGTCCATAATTGGCCATCGAATTATTGTCGAAGTTTGTATTTGGCCATTCAACTAGAAAACCGGGTATTCTACACCTCCAACTATCAAAACCATACATATTCGACCATCCGACCCGGTTTTATAAAAATTACATGCCACGTGGCGCGCCGAGGGATTTTCAAAACTTTCAGGGACTTTTTTGCAAAATCACAGGATATCCTTCTTTTTCCGTCGTTCCTTCTTCTTTTGTTCCTTCAAATACAAGCTACCGTGGCGTCGAGCGGATCCCCACGCCACGGGTGCCCATCATGCCGACGCAGGCGGGAGATGTTCTGGGCAAGGTTGAGGCCGCCGCTCCGGAGGGCGAGGTGCGGTGCGGCGGTGCGTGAGGTCGGGCGCCTCGCGCGGGAGTCCGACCGGGACCGGCGGTGCTTCGCGTTCGCCGGCGCGGCGCGAATGCTCACAGTGGCAGTCGCGTCGTTCACTGTGGCGGCTGACTCGTCGGCGTCGGCGCTCCTGCTCGACGACGTCCTAGCGGCACTGGTGCTTGTCATGCCGCTCGACGAGGATGCCATCATGGCCATCGGCTCGTCAACCTCGTCATTGGCGCTGCTCGCCTCCATCGCCAAGCACGGCGACCTATAGAGGAGGCTTCAGGCGGTGGTCGTCGGTGCGCGCGTCCAGGACTCATTGTCCATCTCCGGCTCATCTGCCTCGTCGTCCGACTCCTCCGGCTCCCTTGTCGTCGCCGGGCGACGCGCCTCCACCGCCTCGCGTCCCTCCTCCTCAGCCGCCTTCTTCTCGGCCTCGAAGTGCGCAAACACCGATCGATCGCTGGCCGACTTCCGCGGCCACGCCGGTAGCCGCGGGAGCTCCGCCACCATCGTCGCTGCCTCCGACCTGCTCATCCGAGTCCTAGCGCGACAAGGCAAGGCGACGTGACACGAGCAGCTTCTGAGGCGGTCGAGGGAGACGGCGGCGTCGCCTTGCCATGGGGAGGGCAGAGGTGTGAGCCTCGGAGGGTGAGGCTGGTCGGGGTGCGCGGCCCGCGGCCGATCGGAGGGGAGAAAAGGGGCGGCAGAGCCGGTTTTGGGGAAAAACAGCGGCGGTGGTTGTTGGGATCCGGCGAGGATTGAAACGGGGTTGTGGTGGGACGATGGACTTGTGATGTCGGCTTGATCCATTGAGCACCGGAGCTCTCGTCAGCCGCGTCTAGCCGGTGGCTCGCCTCCCTATCCGCGCCGCCTGGAGGAGCGCGAAGCCGACGGTCGGATTCTCGTTCTCGGGGAGGGACCGCCAGCTCGCCGTGGCCTCCGTTGTGCAGGAGAACAGGGACAACACCGCCGTCAACGTGCACGTCAACCAGTAGAACGGCAGGAACCAGCAGGGTAACGTCGTGCAGCGCCGCCCGCGCCGCTCGACGTTAGACAACATCTCCCCGTTTGGCCTTGTGGACCCGATGTCACCGATGCGGATGATGCGGCAGATGGTGGACACGATGGACCGGATGTTCGATGACTTCGCATGGGGTTCCCCTCCATGCAAAAAAGAAGGATATCCTATGATTTTGCAAAAAGTCCCCGGAAGTTTTGAAAATCCTCCGGTGTGCCACGTGGCATGTGATTTTTGCAAAACCGGGTCGGATGGTCGAATATGTATGGTTTTGATAGTTGGGGTTGTAGAATACCCAGTTTTCTTGTTGAATGGTCAAATAAAACTTCCATAATAGTTCGATGGCCAATTATGGACTTTTTCCTATATATATATGTATATCTACAACTATCTATAAAGTAAGTAGTGTTTCCACCCAAAATTTGATTTTACCTGGCTATTTTCTAGAAAACCCCTTGAGTTTTTCCAAAATTGACCCGCAGTCCCAACGCTGAAAAGAAATGGAGGGCTTGGATGAAAAAAAGACCTCCTGCGTCCCTCCCTCCCATCCCCATCCGCGCCGCGCCTGCGCTCCTCCCTCCCATCGTTGCTCAAAGCTCCTGCGGGGCGCTTGCGCCCTTCCCTCCCATTCCCATCCGCGCCACGCCTCGATTTCACCCGTTGCCTCCCATCATTGACTGTCGATTTGGAGGCTGAATAGGCGCCGGCCGAGCGCATGGCCTCGGCGGTCTCCTTTAGCTCGCGCATGGAAGAAGATTTAGGCCCTGTTTACGTTCTATAAAGTTTTGTAAAAATTTGAGATTTTAGTCACTTTTTGGCATTTTGAAAGTAAACATGTAGATGTAAAGTTGGCCTGTAAAAATTTTGGATTTGGGAGGTTTGGGAGCCAAAAAGTGCAAATTTTTATTGGGAGAAGTGCTGCCCACCCCTACCCCCAACAACTCCCCGCGGACGCCCCACCCAGCCGCCGCCCGCCGGTGCCCCGCCGCTCGTCCCCGTGCAACGGTCGCCCGCCGTTCGGCCTCCACGGATGTCGCCGTCGCCGTCACGGACGTTGTCGTCGCCGCCTCCGCCGTCACCCGCGCCGAACGTGCCGAGCCACACGGAGCCGGACCATGCCGTTGGCGCCACGGAGCTCGAACCATGGAGCAACGAAGCGAGCGGGCAACATAAATCAACGAGCACCGGCCACTACGGCGGAGACGACGAGCTCTACTCCTCCTCCTCCTTGCTCCTTCCAACATCATCATCACAAGCGAATTCATCAAGAGAAAAAAAGGGAACAGGGGGAGATCAAGAAAGGAAACAGGGCACAATCCGCCGCCGAGCCACACGGATCCGTCACCCCGCGGACGCCCCCTCCCTCCCTCCCCCCGCCGCCGCCGCCTCCGCCGTCACTCGCCCGGCTCGGCCGTCGCCGCGTCGGCGCGCTGCGGGCCGCCGGATCCGGATCGGACGCCGCCGGATCGCGCGCCGCCGCGCGACGTCGAGGCTGCCGCCGCCGTCGCCTCGGTCGCGCCAACCACCTCCGCCGCATCTTCACGCCCGTGTTCTCCCACCGTCGGTCCCATCCTGTCCCCCTCCTCTCCAGCCTCGCGTTCTTCTCCGGCCCCGCAACCTCGGATCGGGCGGCGGTGGGGGCAACGGCCGAGAAGAAGGGAGAGGCTGCGAGCGAGGACGGGAAGGGAGCAGCGGAGGGAGAGGAGAAGGGAGGCGTAGCTGGTGCGAGGAAGGAAAGAGAGGGGAGAGAGAGATGGGTAAATTTGTATTTTTATAGCATCTTAAAATCTTTACACAAATAGAAATAAACACCCCTCTTGGGTGTAAACTTTACACCCAAAATCTTTTGGGTATAAAGTTTACACCCAAATTTTGAAAGTAAACGGGGCCTTAGGAGGGTAGTCCGGCGCTGGGTGACCTTTCCGCCGCCTCGCACCCACGTTGCCACTTCGGGCCACAGCCCTTGGTAGGTCGGCAGCCACGCGGTAAGACAGTCATTGTACCATTGCGCATGACGCCGCTGTCCGAGGATGGCGGTGATCTCGAAGCGGAAGTCGGAGAGGTTGACGACCTCCCAACCGTGGCAGTAAATGCAGAATTGCAGATGTATTTCATGGCTACAATCTTCCCGGAGCAATGGCCCCGCGACCTGCACGATGACGGTGTCCGCTCCACCGCACCAAAATTCCCCCGAACCCAATGCGACCTGCAGTGATCGATTCGGTGGAAGCTGACAAGGTGGAGTGGCCAGCAGTACATCCTCTTGCCGCACTGTTGATGTGAACACGAGCTCCTCCTCTTGTGTGCCATTGACAGCGAGCACAAGCTCCTCACATGACATGAGCCATCCAGCTCGAGCTCCTCGGGTGTAGGAATCCGGCGAGCACCCGTCCCCTGCACGCTACCGGTCAGATCGTCCCCTGCACAGTACGCGTCCTCATCGTCAGACTCTGAGTCGGTGTACTGATGTACCCCATCAACCCCTCGTCATCAACGGTGACCTCGACAGAGTCAGGGTCTTGATGTCGTCCAGGTGCTTGGTCAAGCAAGGAGACCTGATGGCAACCTTCTCGAACAACTTCGAGGACTGCAGCTCTGCTGGCTTCTGGTTGGCTGTTGCCTTCCCGCGGAGTATCTTGGAGAGCATAACTTCGGAGCCGCCCTGTGGCCGCAGGCGCCTTATTCTTGCCACCCGAGGTCTTCGCCACTGCTGCCCCTCTTGCTGGTGAGCCGAGGAGGCATCGTTGTGCCTGCCGGCTAGCACATTTGCCGTGGTGTCGTACTCGGTACACCGTACACATCGAGCAGCTGTGACGAGCACCCCTTCTTGAGGAGGCGCACGTTGAGGAAGAACGGCTCCTGCTTCGATTTGGCCAAGGAAGAAAAGGAGGAGAGAAGTATTTATAGTGGGTCCATAGAAATTTTATTTTTTTAACCATACACCTATTGATATATGGGCTCAACATATTTGATTTAAAATTTTCTAACCATATTCCCATTTACTTGTGGGTCGCGTTGGCATTTTTGTTTTGCTTAGATCATATATGTGCCATATGAGAGAAAGACTAAGTAAATAAGCCACGTGGATAGCATGTCAGTCAAAACCGTTGTTAAGAAACTTATTTTTTTACTGGTTTTAGAAACTAGAGGACGCTTTATATCTAATTTAGAAAAAAACTATATGCATCGGCAGATTTTCAAAACAGTTAATTTTTTGCACCGTTGGATTAGGTCCAAAACAACAGATCAACGACCATGTGTACAAGTGCGTACCCCTTGAATTTTGCTGCTGGATATGCTATTAATTGGTGCTGCTGTTGAATGTTGTTGGCTGCTGTTGATCTGAACGTTTGCTGCTAGTGTTGATATATACTGCTGGATGATCTGAATGCTTCGTGCTACTGCTATTCAGCTGGATGGTGCTTGCTGCTGTTTGCTGGATGCAGGATGCCTGGATGGTGCTCTTGCAGTCTTGCTGTTTGCATGCCGCCGTTGACTGCTGAATCTAAAATGCAGAAATGCTGCTACTGGCTGGACATGCTACCGAAATGCTGTTGTCGAATGGACGGTGGCGAAGGCCGAGCAGCGAGCGCAATCATGGATCACTACAACGACGGTTACCCTCATCTCAATCGACCGACAACTCTTATATGTGTTGCGTATAACGTCCATCACGATATAAAGATTAATAAAGTGAGAAATCATCTCTATCGGGCAAAAGTCCGTCACCTATGCATTTATCTTTGAGAGGCCTAAACTAAATCTCATCATCGATAGGTTTGATTCAGAAGACCAGTCAAATAAAAGCCATCACCGATGATATAATCTCAATTGGACCCCAACTAAAACCCGTCACAGATGACTTTTTCTAATCAAAAAATATATTATGTTTTTTGGCTAGCCTCAGGCCTTTGCTAGCCATGCCCGCTGAAAAAAGAGAGAAACATAGATATATATTGTCTTTCCCAGCATCCCTATTCATATATACAATTATTTATAGGAAACACAATTCAAAAATCACATATGACATTCGCATATACATTCATTATTCACATATTTCACAATAACATCTTCAAGTGCTAAGCATCAAAACCTGCAAAACTGAGTTATAAATTGAAACAATTTTTATTTAGCATTGCAAGTATATACATAAACACATTTGACCAGATTGTAATTTACAATATAAACATAAGTGTTACATAATTACATGTCTTTTGACATTAATTTTCACACGTTCAAAAATGTTTATCATTTTACTTTGAAATTTCACACGTTCAAAGGAATTTTCAAACATTCCTTTGGGGTGCACTATGTCACAGACGATGAAGTTCGCTATCTCTTCTCTAATCTCCTCAAAGCTGGCAGTTGCATACTTGTACATATACATACTTTGAAATTAGTCGATCGATCTATATATATATACTTCAAAGTAGTTAATATATATCAATTGACATCACAAACCTCAAATTCAACCAGTCTTCACCTTTTTGTTGTACAGAATCCGTATGTTGTGACACACATGAAATCCGCACTTCGCCAACTTGTCATTTGATCGGGAAGTCCTGTTTGTGGATGAGGCTTTTTTGTACTTTCTTATGCAGTGCTCATTTCTTCACATATGGGCCCCACGCTTCATTTATTGTTTCTTGGGTCGGGGTCTAGTCATAGTCTTTATTGATTTTGGAGTTCATGTAATGACATGTACTTCACTTTGACGTTATGACCAGAAGATTCAATCGGCACTGCGGCATTAATATAGTGAAAATTAAATACTAAAGCTAGACGTATCATGTAATTGCATATATTTAGGGTACATACTTACTATTGATATTAGGCGCACAAAATGTACTCCTTGTCTTGGCAGGCCCACAAGGTGTCTATCATTCCCTTCCGGTCGCCATGGAAATTGATGACTGTGACCATTTGTGGATCGAGTAAGGCCACTCCCGGTGCATTTTTCTGACACCACTTTCAACTATACCTACACACAAGACAAACACTCTTATAAGCATGTTATAAGGATTGTTGTCACCAAATTAAGAAATGCAACAATACTTACAATGAGTAGCACTTAAGTAGAGTTGTGTCCACCGCTCATAGTCTATAGAGGTCAAACAAATCCTTGAAGTCTTTGACAATATAATTTTCTGACCCAAGAAATGGTTGTCGATCATAATGGCCTATTGTGTCACTCTCCCTATTGTTGTCACACGCTGGAGTTTTTCCCCTTTTAAAAATCATTTAATAATTCCCCAAAAGAAATTAATTGTTAAATTAACCTAGAGCAAAGAAATAAATTTAAAAGGCAAAGTATAAGTGGAAATGTCAGTCATTAACTAGATTTTTAGTGGAATTTTTAGAGCACTAAAAATAAATTTTGACCAATTAAATAAATCCTCAGAATTAAATAAATCCCTGGGAATCTTTTCCCTTTTTCTTTGTTTTCCCACCCAAAATTTCCTTTTGGGCCAACGGCCCAATCCCCCCGACCCAACACGCCGCGTGTGCCCCTCCCTCTCTCTCTCCTCCCTCGGGCCAGCCCAGAGGCCGTGGCCCGTTTTGCCTCGCAGGTGCGTCGCCAAAAAGTTCACTTAGCCTCGCTCTGTCTTGTGTCACTGACAGGTGAGGCCCACCTATCAACCCCGTCTTCAACCTCCGGCCATGCCTCCGCCGATCGAAGGTGCCTCGCCGTGCGAATTTTGCCCCATCTCGCCGTACCCACACGCTCTAACTCGCGCATTCAACCCGCCTTCTTGGCCAAAATTCATCTTTTTAATTCGAGTTCCGTTTTAGCCCATTCAAATTTTATTAAATTCATAAAAATTTCAAGAATCCATTAAAATGGTTTTGTTCCCTGTTTCAAGAGACTTTTAGCATGTTTTATTGAGTGCTTTATTTGTCGTGTAGATTCCGGTAGTTCCGGTGACCCGATTTACTTTGAAGTTGTTGTAGAGTTCCCCCAAGCTTTAGAGCAAGACAAGTCATGCTCCATTCTTGATCAATATGTTCCTAATTTATCAGAACATCTCTATTTCCTTAAATATTGCATGCATTTTAGAATGTTATTTTATGGGAATATTATACCTATTGTACTCAGCCTTAGGACTTGATTACACTGAATCTTTGATAACTTCGGTATTAATATGATTAAATACTGGTATAGGAAATGCTTACTCATGCTTTGATCAACTAGCTCATTAAATGGGTCTTTTCACTTAACTATTCCGGTATATACTCAATAATGTTGGATTCAATTATGAGACACTATAGACATGATGATCAACTAAAATGTGACAATGGTGGGTTGTGGGCGCAATGGTTTTGATAGACGCACCCGTGGCAATTAAGGACCGTTTCGCGGGAAACCCCATAAGAAATATCATGCGTACCATAAGACAGCGTGGGCAACGGCTCGGCTTGTATTGTAGCTTTCCTCTAGCCGACATTCCCCGACAAGGGTGGGCGTGCTGGAGTCGATTCGGCTGGGGTATACAGGTTGTTTGACTATCGATTCACCGTGGCACGAGGGGGGACTGTCCACTGCCTTTAGAGGAGTGAGGGCGAAAGCCGAGGTGTGATGCGATTGGTTAGAGGGGGTTATGCGAAGGGTCCTGTCACAATCCCTTTCCGGGGTACCGTGGCGGTATTCTGGCACATGAAAATATTTCGTGGAGCTGTGTTTTGTGGGTACAGATGTACAACTCCGATCAGAGTAAACTATTCGAATAGTCATTCCTACGGTTATGATCGATCAACCAGATTCACCATGATTAGTCTCACCTTAGTAAATAACCTGATTTAATGGAACTTGACTAGATTAGGTGTGGACCCCTGTTTTTGGAATGGAAATCTTTCGTGTTCATAGTACCATTTCCCTGGATTGAGTAGTTTGGTACCCACGAAATACAGTAGTGAATTATCAGGTGCAAATGCACGAATAGTCTTACACCAAAAGTATTACAATATAGTCCTGAAGGCAATATCCGACATATAGGACCTCATGGTCCAGATACAACCAAAAGCAGAAATTAGGTAAGGCAAAGGAATGGAAGGCAGCGGTTTGTCGATTGCCACAGGCAACGACCGGAGACTAAGACCTAGTAGGCGCCATCGTCTTCTTCGCCCTCCTGGCAGTATGCATATGGATCCTCCAAGTCTTCATTCCCACCATCTGAAGGTTTGTGCGTATAGCAAGGGTGAGTACCAACCGTACCCAGCAAGCCAACACGGAAAGATGCACATGATAGGGGATTCTCAAGGTAATGCCGTGGTTTATTTGCACAAAGCCGACTTTGCAAATCTTTTCACAAACCTCGCATCTAGCCAAGTCAAGTTTTAGTTCAATAGTTCATTAAGTCGGCGACGGTTCTGTCTACCATCAATAGTGATCCCAAGGATGGCTTCCCGTCTCCGAATCGTCATGGTTATCTGGGGAGCCCACCCCTTCTCGTCTTTCGAGAAGTTGATCCACCAGTGAATAAGAATCATCATGCAAACCCACCCCATCATTTTAAAATTTAGAGTCTAGCCAAGCGAAATTCTTGTCACGATGCTCTATATCCGACCGAGCACGGCTATTCGAATAGATTGATTCATTCACACTGCAGTAGGTGAATCAATAACATGAGACGTGTCACGGCAAAGCCTTTCAATAACCTCACTTTTGGCAGTACCCGCTCCATGAACTTAAATCCTCTTGCACTCTAGCCGTCCTTTCCTAGCAGTGTGAGGAGTTCTGGCGCTCCTGGGGTAAGGGAAACTTCATTCTTCAAGTTATAATTAATTTCGATTTCCAATCATCCATTGTCAGTCTCATCTCATACACAAAGAACCACTATGGAGGGGTACCGCCTCTGCTCGGCTATTTACTCCGCTAGGTCTATACCCATTCGTGAAGTATGGTTGTACTGGCTCGTTTCCCGGCTATCTCATGACTCGGTCATTAATTGACCGGGGTCGGCACTTGCCTTTTCCAGAATCCACCCAAATCATCCAGCCGCCCCAGTCTAAAACATTTGTTTGGTATTTTTAGTTTTCATCAAAACTCATTTGATCATTCTCATGGCAATGTGGCGCTCATGTCTCCACATGCCATATCTCAACTACCTTTCCCAAAGGTAGTTGCCCAAGCATATAGCTCTTTGCAAAAGCATCAGTATGCATGAATCTAATAATAGCATGGCTAAGCATTTTACCAAAGATTGTCTTCGGTTACATCATGTCAAGGGTTACAAAGAATATAACTAAAGGTAATCAACATCAAGGCATGACATAACAAGAATATGTATTTTTTTGTGTATAGCTTGCATATTTTAGTTTTATAATCAACACAAGTTAGCAAATAGGATCAATATGTTCAAAGGGAGTGATGACTTGCCTTGCTCGTGACCTTGTTGGCTTGAGTCTTCGACGTTCTCAACGGTTCCCTCGGACTCTATTGTACGTGCGAGAAATCCAATTGAATTCGATTAGAATTCAAATAGGAATCACCAAAGGCCAAATAAATAGGAAAAGTGGCTCCTAACACTAGGCTACGATTTTAGGTGAATTTAGGTTCGAGTTTCGATTGAATCCGAGTTAAAATGAACGAGATACAATAATTTGAAATTTCACATTTTATCGACTTAATTAATTATAAGGTGATGTTATTTCGAGTTAGTCTATTATAATTTAGAAAAAGAGATATCGGTCGACAATTCAAAAAATATTATACTGACAAAGGAAGTGGTTAATTCCAATTTTATTTCCAATTTAACGAGCCGACAAATCCTAGGGTTGCAATTAATTCAAATCCTAAAATAATTTACTCTAAAGCGTGTCACTATGCTAAATGATTTAGAATTTAAATTCTAAAAATTTTATATGACAAGGTTTTAGGTTTTACTAACAAACAAGATTATATTTAAATTCCTAAATGATTTATTATAAAAAAAGATTGCATTTAATAATTTAAGAGTTGAACTCAAAATAAATTCATATGATAAAATTGGGGTCTAATAGCAAACTAAGTCAGAATTAAAATTCCTAATTTATAATTATTGCTAATTTATATTGTCTCCAAATACACTTTTATTTAGGAGAGGAAATATATTTTCACTTTAAATCTTTTTCAAAAACATTTCCTATTTTTTTATTTTTCTTTTCTTTTTTTCTCTTTTTTTCTTTCTTTTCCCCTTTCTTCCTTCTTCTCTTTCTTCCTGCTTCCTCTGTTTTCTTTCCTTCTTCTCTCTCCTACCTCTCTTCCCTTCCCTCTCTCTTTCTCTTCCTTGCATGCTTGGCCGAGCCAAGGCCGGGGTGGGGCGCACGAGGGGTGGCCGAATGTGGCGAAGGGGTTAGGGCGAGAGGGGGCTTGCGGCGGCGTGTCGGCGACGGAGGCGACGGCTTGCGACGGAGCTCTGGCACGGAGGTGGCGCTCGGCATCGCACGACGGCGGAAATAGGGAAGATGGAGAAGGGAGGAATCGAGGAATGACACGGGGGAGGAAGAGAGTAGGGGGGATTTATAGCCACGCAAAGGGAGGGAAGAAGCGGCGATGGCGACGGCCGGCGACGTGACGGGCAGCGGCGTGCGGGGCGATGGCGATGCACGCACGACGAGCACGGGCGCGAGGCTAGAGGCGACACGGCACGGCGCGGCGCGGCGATGGGATGCGGTGTGGCGCGGCACGGGGCGCGCGAGGGCTCGGTGGCGACTCGACGAGCGGTCGAGCCGCGCGGCAACGCGACGCGCGGAAGGGTAGGGGTGACACGCGCGGCACACGCGGGGCGCGAGGGACGGGACGGCGCGCGGCGCGCGGGGCTCGGGACCGGACCGAACACCACGATCGCAATGAATAGTGTGATTTCCAATTTTTTCCAATTTTTCTTTTTTCACTATCAATTCCTTTTTGTATTTCACATATAAATTAATTAGGATTTTTGGCCCACTTGTAATAAAATTAGATGTTAAGTTTTTGCCCATTTTATTATATATATATATTATTTTAATTATATATTTATTATTATTATCATTACTTTTTCTTCTTATTTATAACTTAGTAATTTTTGTATTATACCCAAAAATTCAATATCCTTTGTTGAAAAGTAAATTTTATTAAATCTTAACTCTTCCCAAAGTCTTTATTTTTTTAATTTTATTTCTCATATTTGCAATTTCCTTTCTTTTAGGATTTTAAAACCCTATCGACTTTCCCTTCAAAATAAATATTCATTTATTTAACTCGGCATCGAAGATTTGAACATAAGATGCAAATCAATCAAAAGATTTTTGTAAGCTCCGATTTTATATTTTGATTTTTTTAAAACCTCGGATTTTTAGGGTTTTACAAACCTACCCCCCTTAAATTAATCTCGTCCCCGAGATTCCTTACCGGTTGTTGAGTAGGTGTTGGTATTCAGTCTTTAGAAAATCTTCGCTCTCCCAGGTGGCCTCTTCTTCGGTGTGATTGCTCCATTGCACTTTGTACATGCGCCATGACTTGGTTCGTGTCCTCTTTTCTGCCTCGTCCAATATCTTTATTGGATGTTACGGGTATGTAAGATCACTGTCGATATGGATGTTTTCCAAAGGAGCTTGCTCTTCCGGCACTTGCAGGCACTTTTTCAATTGCGACACATGGAATACTGGGTGGACATTGGAGATGTTCTCGGGTAACTCTAGCTGGTAGGCCACTTCGCTTCTTCTGGCGCTTATCAAGAATGGGCCCACGTATCTTGGCGCAAGTTCCCCTTTGACCTTGAACCTCTGGGTCCCTCGTAGTGGTGAGACCTTTAGGTACACATAGTCGCCTACATTGTGTACCCTACATTAAACTCTAAGTCCCTTCAACGAGTATCCGCGTAGCTCTTCTATCGAGATTGGGCCGCCTTTAATCGGTCTCGGATCAGGCGGACCTTTTCCTCGGCCTCTTTGATTATGTCAGGTCCAAACACGGCTCGTTCACCGGTTTCTGACCACATCAATGGAGTTCGGCATCGCCGACCAAATAAGGCTTCATTTGGCGACATCTTCAGACTTGCTTGGTAGCTATTGTTGTAGGAGAATTCAGCGTACGGTAGGCATCTTTCCCAATCTTTGGTGAAATCCAACGCACAAGCTCTCAGCATATCCTCAAGAAGTTGATTTGTCCTTTCGGTCTGCCCGTCGGTCTGCGGGTGGTAAGCGGTACTGAAGGCAAGGTGACTTCCAAGTGCCTCATGAACTTTGCTCTAGAAATGGGATGTGAATTGAGTACCGTGATCCGATATAATTTTTTTGGCACACCGTGAAGACATACGATCCTACTCATGTATAGTTCCGCCAGCTTGGCACTATTGTAGTTAGTCTTAACGGGGATAAATCTGGCGGTCTTGGTGAGCCGTTCTACTATTACCCAAATGGAATCATATCCCGCTGCAGTTTTGGGTAGTCCAACGATGAAATCCATGCCTATCTCATCCCATTTCCACTCGGGAATCTTGAGTGGCTACAACAAGCCTGCCGGTCGTTGATGCTCAGCTTTTACCCTTTGGCATACATCCCATACGGCCACGTATTCGGCTACGTCCCTCTTCATATTGGGCCACCAGTATTCCTCCTTCAAATCCTGGTACATCTTCGTGCTGCCAGGATGTAGTGAATATGCTGATTCGTTTGCTTCTTTTAGGATCAATCCTCTCAAACCACCTTGCTCAGGCACGTAGATCATTTTCTTATACCACAGGGTTCCATTGTCATCTATCGAGAATTCTTTTGCATGCCCAGCGGCCCTGCGCTCTTGGATCGTTTGAGTTTCTCCATTATCCTTTTGAGCTTCTTCTATTTGAGTCCTCAGAAGAGGTTGGATTTCTAGTGAGTTCAATTCTCTGTGAGGAATCAGGTGTAAGTTAAGTCGAGCCATTTCTTCTTGGAGCTCACTGGCCATGCCTTCCAGTCTCATATGGTTGCATTGGGCTTTGCGGCTTAACGCGTCGGCCACTACATTCGCCTTGCCGGGGTGGTAATGGATTCCTAAACCGTAGTCCTTGATCAATTCCAACCACCGCCTCTGACGTAAGTTGAGATCGGACTGAGTAAAGAAGTATTTCAGGCTCTTGTGATCAGTGTATATATCGCAGTGATTCTCGATCAGATAGTGTCTCCAGATTTTTAACGCATGAACAACTGCTGCTAATTCCAAGTCATGTGTGGGGTAGTTTTCCTCGTGGGGTCGCAGCTGTCTCGAGGCATACGCCACGACCTTTCCATCCTGCATCAATACGCATCCTAGTCCTTGTCGGGACGCATCACAGTATATCACAAAGTCCTTATGGTTGTTAGGTAGGATTAATATTGGGGCGGTGGTTAACTTTTCTTTTTGTTGGTCAAAGGCTTGCTAACACTTCTCGTTCCAGGTGAATTTCTTCTCTTTCTTCAGAAGTTGAGTCATGGGTCGGGCTATCGTGGAGAACCCTTCGATGGATCGCCGGTAATTTCCGGCCAATCCCAAGAAACTTCGAACCTCTGTTACTGACTTGGGTGCCTTCCATTCCGTAACAGCTTCGACCTTGGCAGGGTCTACCACTACTCCTCCGGAAGATACTACATGGCCAAGAAAAGCGACTTCCTTAAGCCAGAACTCACATTTACTAAACTTCGCATACAACTGATGCTCTCATAGCTTCTCCAGTACAAGTTGTAGGTGTTCTGCATGTTCCTCATCGTCTTTGGAATAGGTAAGAATATCATCGATAAACACCACCATGAATTTATCCAGATATTCCATGAATACTTTGTTCATTAGGTTCATGAAATACGCTGGGGCATTGGTCAATCCAAAAGACATTACTGTGAACTCATACAAGCCATAACGCGTAGAGAATGCTGTTTTGGGAATATCTCCGGCTCTAATCTTCAACTGATGGTATCCTGACCAAAGATCAATCTTCAAGAACACTTGGGCACCCTTGAGTTGATCAAATAAGTCATCGATTCGAGGTAATGGGTACTTGTTTTTGATGGTCACTTCATTCAACGATCGATAATCTACACACATCCTCATACTTCCATCCTTCTTCTTGACGAAGAGCACCGGGGCTCCCAGGGAGAAGAACTAGGGCGTACAAATCCTTTTTCCTGTAGTTCTCTGATTTGTTTCTTGAGTTCTTCTAGTTCGTTAGCCGGCGTTCGGTAGGGTCTCTTGGATATGGGGGTAGTACCAGGCATTAGGTCGATGATAAATTCTATGTCATGATCAGGGGGCATTCCAGGCAATTCCTCAGGAAATACGTCCGGGTAATCTTGCACTACTAGCATCCCGCTCAAAGGTAGCATGGTAAATACTCCCGCAGCTTTCTCACATAGCATCGGGTTTCGGTCCATGGTTATGTTCATTGGTGATCCCCATGGGGTGAATACTGTGACTTCCCTTCGGCCACAGTCTATGACTCCATTGTTCTTAGTCAACCAATCCATTCCAAGTATGATATCAAGAGTTTGTGGTGGTAGTACCATAAGGTTTGAAAGAAATACCACATCTCTAATCCGGATGGGCACATTGATGCAAGCATGGGGTACGGTTATGTTTCCCCCAGGTGAGTGTACTAACATGGGTCTCTTAAGATCTACCTGGTGTAGGTGGTCTTGTTTGCTTATTCGTGATGATATGAATGAATGCGATGCTCCGGAATCAAATAAGACTTTAACTGGGGTAGAGTTGATAGAGAACGTACCCATCAGCACTCTCTGATCTTCCTGTGCTTCTTCGGCACGCACATGGTTCACTTGTCCGCGACGGAATCCGTTAGCAGACTCATTGGGTTGCAGCGTCCTAAACAGACCGCGTCCAACAGCAGGGGTAGTAGTTCCTCATACAACCATTGTATTGGTGCCAGTACGCATAGGGGTGTTGCGTGGCTTGGGGCAGCTGTTGGAGTAGTGCCCAAACTCTCCACAGTTGAAGCAGTTCACATTTCTCCTTCCAGGAGCGGCAAGGGTCGGTGTCGAAGTGCGGAACTGGGCAAAGTCGGCCTGCCGACATTGTCGGGTGCAGTAGGACGACTGGTTGCCACGATGGTTGGTTTCCATCCAGATGGGGTGGCTCCCTTGGGACACTGAGACGCTCCCTAAAGTGGGCGGGTCATAGCGAGTCTCCTCTTGCGGTTGTTCTCCACCATCTTCTGGTCATGCTCCAATCGCACAACCTTGTTGATAAGGCTTTGGAAACTGGCGTGGTCTTGACCGATCATTGGTCCTCTCAGCTCATCGTTCAATCCTTCAATAAATTTATCTATTTTCTCTTCTTCGTCCTCCAGGTCGCTGGTGGCATATCGGGCAAGCTGTGTGAACTTGTTCAGGTACTCCTGTACCGTGGTGTTGCCTTGGTGCAACCTTCGAAATTCGTTCTTCTTCATCCTCATGACTGCGGCGGGTACAAAATTTTCACGGAAGGCGGCCGTGAATTCCTCCCAGGGGTGTTCTCCGGCATCTTCTGCCCGTGTCTCTTTGTAGGTGTCCCACCAGTCACTTGCGGGACCTTCGAGTTGATTGGTGGCGAAGATGACTCTGTCAGCTTCTCGCACTCGGACAAGGGTCAACTTTTTCTCTATTACTCTCAGCCAATCTTTAGCATCCATTGGCTCGTCTGCCGTGGAGAATGTAGGCGGTTTGGCTCGCATAAACTCTCCCAAACTCGATCCTCCACGATTCCCTTGGTTGTTGGCGATGGCTTGAAGCAACTGGGTATGCAAAGCCATGACCTCTGCTAGGGTGGAGGGGTTAGGCTCTGGTGGGTTCTCGTTGGATGTTGAGGCTCTGCGACGGTGCGCCATCTGAAGAAGGTAGATGAGGTAAGATATTTGACCCACTAAGGTCATGGTTTCTAAGTGATTTTCTCTTTAAGTTGTTTTTAAGTGATCTTTGAACAAAGCAAGCATGGTGGAATAAACTCATTCATAACATACCATAGAACATTACATATGTCCATAGTTAATACATCAATGGAAGATACAACAGTCTGCAGATACGCAGTCCCACACAACACAATGCAAAAGCTAACATCGCACTACTGCCGTCAGCTACTAAGGGGGAGGGTGTGATCCTTGCTGTCAAAAACCATCCAAAGCAAGATCAAAGCCGGTGCAGACCTCTCATCTAGTCGTCCAGCCAACCGCAGGAACTGGGTGCAGGAAGTGGGTGGTCCCTGGTGGATGCAAACCGTAGTCCCCACGACTCACAAGTGGTCGCCTCAGGGTCAGTCTTGGGCTTCTTGCCCCTAGGTCGGGTGCTCTTATGAGCAGTCTTGCGAGTGAGGGGTCCTCCCGTATAGGTGATGCGGTAAGCAGGAGCCTCGTCCTCTGACGGATCTGTGATGCTGGGCTCTCTCTCGACCTCCTCTGGATCTGACTCAGTCCCTAGGTCGGTATCTATCTGGATCGGGATCTCTACTCTAGAACCGGGCTTAGATGAAGCAGCTGTGGCTATCGGGGTGGGCTCCGTCTCTGCAACAGCAGGCTAAGTCGTAGTAGGATCCACCAGGTAGGGTCCGGGCTCAGTGCTCAGCATGTGCATCTCCTCCAGTATTGCGTGGAAGGTCGCCAGGCATAGTGGAGTGAGGAAGTAGTAGTGGTCGCGGGCCGTTGCAGGAGGTGGTGGCGGTGCGGTGGAAGTAGAGGCAGCCGCAGCAGTAACCGAGACCATACAGAGCTGCTCTTCTAACTGACTGACTTGCCTCTGGCTCTTCCTCAGCTGTTCCTCAAGGGTGACCATAGCCTCACCACGGGCGACGTACCGGTCCGAGAGCTGCTCGTACCATGTGTCATTAAACTGGAGTTGGTTCGTCAGCGAGTTGATCTTGTTGCCACAGGCGTGGTGCTCCTCCTCGAGCTCGCCCAAGCGTCTCTGCTGCTCTTCGATCTCCAGTAGTGCCTCCTCATAGCCGTCGTCTGCGGCCTCAGCCCACCGAGACAGACGGGTCACCATAGGGTTGTAGCAGCACGGGGTATCCTGTACGGTACAGACGGCGTTGCCATCCTCCCTATACGGGTGATGTGCAAACTCGGTCCTCGCCAGCTCAACTCTGTGGACGGTGTTAAGGCGAAGGAATGCCTCTCGGGCGGCATCCTGAACTGCAGCCTCTGCTGAGTCACGTCGGTAGCGTGTCCTGAAGCGAAACTCCGGCTCACTAGCCATGCGTGACTTGATCGTCACGATAGCCTCCCACTCGGGACGGTCTTCGCACCAAACCTCCTCCTCCGAAGGTGGGTAACTCGAGTATCTCAAGCACCACATCGCTGTCGTAGCCGCACAACGTATCCAACCTCTCGTGGAACCTCAACTTCCCAGACTCCGTTCTGACCTCATCCTGCCAACTATTCCTAAGAAAACCAGAGTTAGGTGAAGGCGGAAGTAAAACAAATTTTATAAAGAGGAAAGGGACAAGAGTACAGGGGAAAACATATTTTGTCTTATAAACATAATGTTTTTATTTTCAAAATAAACCTAGATGGGGATTTCTCCCTTTTGCCAGCTATCAAGGGGGTGGGGCGCCAGTTGGTCTTATCCTACAGTCGCATTGCTCTGATACCAGCTCTGTGGACCTCCGTTTTTGGATCGGGAATCTTTCGTGTTCAAAGTACCATTTCCCTGGATCGAGTAGTTTGGTACCCACGAAATACAGTACTGAATTATCAGGTGAAAATGCACAAATAGTCTTACACCAAAAGTATTACAATATAGGCCCGAAGGCAATATTCGACATATAGGACCTCATGGTCCAGATACAACCAAAAGCAGAAATTAGGTAAGGCAAAGGAATGGAAGGCAGCGGCTTGTCGATTGCCACAGGCAACGACCGGAGACTAAGACCTAGTAGGCGCCATCGTCTTCTTCGCCCTCCTGGCAGTATGCATATGGATCATCCAAGTCTTCATTCCCACCATCTGAAGGTTTGTGCGTATAGCAAGGGTGAGTACCAACCGTACCCAGCAAGCCAACACGGAAAGATGCACATGATAGGGGATTCTCAAGGTAATGTCGTGGTTTATTTGCACAAAGCCAACTTTGCAAATCTTTTCACAAACCTCGCATCTAGCCAAGTCAAGTTTTAGTTCCATAGTTCATTAAGTCGGCGACGGTTCTGTCTACCATCCATAGTGATCCCAAGGATGGCTTCCCGCCTCCGGATCGTCATGGTTATCTGGGGAGCCTACCCCTTCTCACCTTTCGAGAAGTTGATCCACCAGTGAATAAGAATCATCATGCAAACTCATCCCATCATTTTAAAATTTAGAGTCTAGCCAAGCGAAAGTCTTGTCACGATGCTCTATATCCGCAAGCACGACTATTCGAATAGATTGATTCATTCAAACTGCAGTGGATGTACACCTTACCCGTACTCTGCGACTGCCCAACAAATGAGCCTACGTCCCAACAGATGAGATGTGTCACGGCAAAGCCTTTCAATAACCTCACTTTGGCAGTACCAGCTCCATGAACTTAAATCCTCTTGCACTCTAGCCATCCTTTCCTAGCAGTGTGAGGAGTCTTGGCGCTCCCGGTGTAAGGGAAACTTCATTCTTCAAGTTATAATTAATTTTGATTTTCAATCATCCATTCTCAGTCTCATCTCATACATAAGAACCACTATGCGGGTACCGCCTCCGCTCGGCTATTTACTCCGCTAGGTCTATACCCATTCGAGAAGTACGGTTGTACGGCTCGTTTCCGGCTATCTCATGACTCGGTCCTTAATTGACCGGGTCGGCACTTGCCTTTTCCGGAATCCACCCAAATCATCCAGCCCCAGTCTAAAACATTTGTTTGGTATTTTTAGTTTTCATCAAAACTCATTTGATCATTCTCATGGCAATGTGGCGCTCATGTCTCCACATGCCGTATCTCAACTACCTTTCCCAAAGGTAGTTGCCCAAGCATATAGCTCTTTGCAAAAGCATCAGTATGCATGAATCTAATAATAGCATGGCTAAGCATTTTACCAAAGATTTCCTTCGGTTACATCATGTCGAGGGTTACAAAGAATATAACTAAAGGTAATCAACATCAAGGCATGGCATAACAAGAATAGGTATTTTTTTTGTGTATAGCATGCAGATTTTAGTTTTAGAATCAAAACAAGTTAGCAAATAGGATCAATATGTTCAAAGGGAGTGATGACTTGCCTTGCTCGTGACCTTGTTGGCTTGAGTCTTCGACGTTCTCAACGGTTCCCTCGGGCTCTATTGTACGTGCGAGAAATCCAATTGAATTCGATTAGAATTCAAATAAGAATCACCAAGGGTCAAATAAATCACAAAAGCGGCTCCTAACACTAGGCTACGATTTTAGGTGAATTAGTTTCGAGTTTCGATAGAATCCGAATTAAAATGAACGAGATACAATAATTTGAAATTTCGCATTTTATCGACTTAATTAATTTTAAGGTGATGTTATTTTGAGTTAGTCTATTATAATTTAGAAAAAGAGATATCGGTCGATAATTCAAAAAATATTATACCGACAAAGGAAGTGGTTAATTCCAATTTTATTTCCAATTTAACGAGCCGACAAATCCTAGGGTTGCAATTAATTCAAATCCTAAAATAATTTACTCTAAAGCATGTCACTATGCTAAATGATTTAGAATTTAAATTCTAAAAATTTTATATGACAAGGTTTTAGGTTTTACTAACAAACTAGATTATATTTAAATTCCTAAATGATTCATTCTAAAAAATATTGTATTTCATAATTTAAGAGTTGAACTCAAAATAAATTCATTTGATAAAATTGGGGTCTAATAGCAAACTAAGTCACAATTAAAATTTCTAATTTATAATTATTGCTATTTTATATTGTCTCCAAATACACTTTTATTTTAGGAGAGGAAATAGATTTTCACTTTAAATCTTCTTCAAAAACATTTCCTATTTTTCTTTAGTTTTCTTTTCTCCTTTTTTTTTCTTTTCCCCCTTTCTTCCTTCTTCTCTTTCTTCCTGCTTCCTTTGTTTCTTTCCTTCTTCTCTCTCCTACCTCTCTTTCCTTTCCTCTCTCTTTCTCTTCCTTGCATGCTTGGCCGAGCCAAGGCCGGGGTGGGTGCACGAGGGCGGCGGCATGTGGAGAAGGGGATAGGGGCAGAGGGGGGCTTACCGGCGGCGTGTTGGCGACGGAGGCGCGGCTTGCAGCGGAGCTCCGGCATGGAGGTGGCGCTCGGCGTCGCACGACAGGCGAAAATAGGGGAGATGGAGAAGGTGGGGGAGGAATCGGGAATGGCACGGGGAGGAAGAGAGGAGGGGGAATTCATAGCCACGCAAGGGAGGGAAGCGGCGATGGCGACGGCCGGCGACGTGAAGGGCAGCGGCGCGCGTGGCGATGGCGACGCGCGCACGGTAGAGCATGGGGCGCGAGGCAAGATGCGACGGCGACGCGCGCGCGCGGCGATGGGACGCGGTGTGGCGCGGGCGGGCGCGAAGGGCTCGGCGGCGACGAGACACGTGGCGGGGTAGGGTGACACGCGCGGCGCGCGCGGGGCACGAGGGACGGGACGGGGCGCGGCGCGCGGGGCTCGGGACCGGACTGAACACGTCGATCACAATGAATAGTGCGATTTCCAATTTTTCCAATTTTTCTTTTTTCACTATCAATTCCTTTTTGTATTTCACATATAAATTAATTAGGATTTTTGCCCACTTGTAATTTAATTATTAGATGTTAAGTTTTTGCCCACTTTATTATATACATATATATATATTATTTTAATTATATATTTATTATTATTATTTTTAATACTTTTTCTTCTTATTTATAACTTAGTAAATTTTTGTATTATACCCAAAAATTCAATATCCTTTGTTGAAAAGTAAATTTTATTAAATCTTAACTCTTCCCTAAGTCTTTATTTTTTATAATTTTATTTCGATATTTGCAATTTCCTTTCTTTTAGGATTTTAAAACCCTATCGACTTTCCCTTCAAAATAAATATTCATTTATTTAACTCGGCATCGAAGATTTGTAAATAAAAGGTAAATAAATTCGACAAGATGCAATCAATCAAAAGATTTTTGTAAGCTCCGATTTTTATATTTGGAATTTTTTAAAACCTCGGAATTTTAGGGTGTTACATTAGGTGGTTGGTTTGGGCCTGTTGCAACGTCGTGCAACGTTGGACAGTGATGGCTTTAATATTGCTTAATAATTACAAATGTTTTATTACTTTCAAATTATCATTGTGAAATTGCTGCTTTGTGCTAAAAGTAAACCCTAGCCTATCCTTGTCTCCCCTTGAATTCATACCTTCTCTTCCAGTATGACTTGCTTAGTATTGTGGAATTACTCAACCTTGCCCTATCTCCCCCACTAGAGCCAGTCTTCGAGGTAGAGGAAGACTTTGAAGAGGAGAAGGCTTCGTCCAACGTTTGAGAATGCCTGTGGAGTGGCGGTGCCGCCCTGCAAGCGTCAAGACTAGGCTTAGGCCCTCCTTTTTCTTTTCCGCTGCACATTTGTCCTCCTGGCATTTGATTTCAACATATAGTAGCAGTGAAGCTCCTTGCAAGCGTCGCCCATCATTCCTAGGGCGTCGTCTCCAACCAACGACATGCCTTGTTATAACAACGCCGGAGCAACGCTCTTCTTACGTGCTTCCTGCCCCTTGTCTAGCTTCTTTTGAGCAAGATGTGAGGTCTACACCTTGTCTTTACCTCTTCCTCTCCTCCTTGCCACAGTTTTTTCGATAGTTATCTGTGGAGGAGAGGAACGTGCCCTCCTGGGTTGTTTCATCGGTGGGGGATTAAGGATCGCCATACTGTTGGCCTCCATGTGATCGTCCCCAAAATCTGTGTCATATTGTAGCTCGACATCGTCAACTTGTGGGAAATGTGAAGGGTTACGCGGAAGCTACGCTAGCCGAAAACAAAAATTTCTACCGCGCAAACCAGGAACACTTGCAAGTAAGGGCCGATAGATCGTTACCGATTAAAGTAGAGTGCAGCGGAATAGCCAATCAGGGCAATCCGATCCGGAACAGTGTAGCCTATTCCCGGAGACAGCCGATTCGCCAATCAGCCGATTCGAGTCGTCCGCCGCGTTCTCACGCCTCGCTCGATGCGCCCGACCGCAGCCGATCAAGAGCGCGCAACGTAGCAGCGCCTCTACCGGTATCCACACGTCCGGGGACGAACGCCGTACACCCGTGTGCTAGCACGCGATGCAAGGCTAGGGTTTGGCTCGAAAGTGGGGAGGGTTTCCGTGGAGATTGATCTCGGCGACTTCGTTGCACGTGATGCAATTGACGTCTCACAGCTCTCCACCCCTCCCTCCTTTATATAGAGTTGGCCGACGGGACTAGTGGCCGATTAGGACTCTATTTTGAATCGGATCTCATCCGTATCTCATAGAGTTGGCCGCCCCACACGTCGTAAGCCCATAGGACTCTATCCGATCGGATCCCTATCCGATCGAGCCGTATCCGAGTCCAACTCGAATATCTATTCTATCCCCTTAAGCGTGCGACCGTAGGTTCAGGTATACTCGGTTTCGGCTATAGTCTAACTTAGCCGATCGTCGGCTCGAGTCCAACTCAGCCGACTGTCAATAGCGGCGCCTAGCAAGACATATTGACACCATAGTATACAAGAATATAATATCGGCTCAACCTGTAATGTGTACACAAATCCCTTTGCCTCACGATACCGCTTAAGCTATAGGCAAGATGTGTGCCATCCCTTCAATAGCTTAACCATTCACTCGAACCGTATTGGATTATCCGTCCGTTGATTGACTCCTCAATCAACTTAGCATGGCCATGCATTTCCATAATCCATTACCTCGAGGGGCCAGAGATATCTCTCCAAAGGAGGGGCAAATTCCATCTTGATCACTCACATCCCACTCCATGTTTCATAGCAAACCCGAAAACTACCTTTATAACTATCCGATTACGGAATAGCGTTTGGTAGTCCCAAAGTAGGCTACTACACATGTTGGAATCCATGGTGATCTCAGGTCTAAGGACTTTGTACCAACACTACCCGAGACCAACTAATGGCACATTAATTCCGTAGTGTCTCATGGTGGGTCTATCCAACAATGTGTTCTCTAACACATATGTCCATGTTTATTGATTTGGTATCTCCATACCCATGATCTACGAGACATGATCATCAATCAATAAACATGCCGATCTTAGAATCATATTTGTTCCAACAATATGACATATGATCGGGATCGTTTAGAAATAGATTCATACATATCGAGTCTCATAAATAAGTCACGTACTTATTGATCAATACAAGATGTCTATTTCATGGAACCGAATAACACTTTATTCATTTATACATAAACATTGACGTGATATCCAACATCTCCATGTTGCCTCTAGTGCATATCACTAACAATCTCCCACTTGCACTAGAGTCAATCATGTAAGTATCTAATACCCATTGCTCTTGTGTGCGCCTCATGCTTCGGCGAGGGAGAGGTTTTGTCGCGGATCGGCTATGTTGAGATCCGTGTGCACTTTGCATATCTTGACATCACCTCGTCCACAATCTCGCGGATGAGATGATATCGCCGAAGTATGTGTTTGGACTTCGATGTGACCTCGGCTCCTTGGCTTGCGCAATGGCTCCACTATTGTCACAATAGAGAGACATTGGACCAGTCGTACTAGTCATCACACCAAGCTCAGAAACGAATTTCTTGATCCAAACAGCCTCCTTTGCAGCTTCCGAAGCAGCAATGTACTCGGCCTCCGTTGTAGAATCAGCAACGGTATCCCGCTTGGAACTCTTCCAGTGATCGCGCCTCCGTTCGGGCAACACGAACCCGCATTGCGATCTATAATCATCCTTGTCCGTTTGGAAGCTAGCATCGGTGTAACCACTTACAACGAGCTCTTCTTCACCTCCATAGACTAGGAACATATCCTTAGTTCTTCTCAAGTACTTAAGGATATTCTTTACTGCAGTCCATGACCTTCACCTGGATCTCGACGGGTATCTGCTCGTAGCACTCAAAGCGTACGAGACATCTCGGCGTGTACAAAGCATGGCATACATGATGGATCCAATTGCCGAAGCATATGGAACCATACCCATCTTATTCCGCTCATCATGTGTCCGAGGACACCGATTCTTGCTAAGATTGATGCCATGTGACATAGGCAAGAAACCTTTCTTGGAATCATGCATGTTGAACCTTTTCAACACCTTGTCAATGTATGTACTTTGGCTTAATCCAATTAGCCTCTTGGATCTATCTCTATAGATCCGAATGCCCAATATATATGCTACCTCCCTAAGTCTTTCATGGAAAAACTATTTTTCAATGAAGACTTGACGGATTCAAGCATAGGGATATCATTTCCAATCGCAATATGTCATCCACATATAAGATTAGAAATACAATTGCGCTCCCACTCGACCTTTTTGTAAACACAGGCCTCTTCTTCATTTTTGATGAAACCAAACCCTTTGATTACTTCATCAAAACGAATATTCCAACTCCGAGATGCTTGCTTCAATCCATAAATGGATTTCTCGTAGCTTGCATATCTTTCCAGCGATTCTGGATCGACAAAACCCCGAGGTTGTATCATGTATACATCCTCGCTTAGGTTTCCATTCAGGAAAGCCGTTTTGACATCCATCTCGCCATATCTCATAATCGAAATATGCAGCAATCGCTAGCATAATCCGAATAGATTTAAGCATTGCGACGGGCGAGAAGGTTTCATCATAATCAACTCCTTGAATCTGTTTAAAACCTTTCGCCACCAATCGCGCCTTATAGATGTGAACATTTCCATCCATATCGGCCTTTTTCTTAAAAACCCATTTACACTCAATGGTTTTGACACCATCAGTGGATCAACCAAGTTCCAAACTTGATTGTCGTACATGGATTCTATTTCGGATTTCATGGCTCCAAGCCACTTGTTGGAATCGGGTCCCACCATCGCTTCCTCATAGGTCTTAGGTTCATTGTTGTCCAACAACAATATATCACGTTGTTCCGCACTGTACTCGTGTGCACGACGTGATCTTTCGACCTCCGTGGGGCTGGTGTATCTACAACCGGTGGCGCAACACTTTGCACCTCCCGTTGTGGTTCGTGGTCGCCGAAACATTTTCCGGTGTTTCTTGAACTTCTTCAAGATGCACCCTGCTCCCACTAACCCTTCTTGAAAGAAACTCTTTCTCTAAGAAGACACCGTGTCGGCGACAAACACTTTGCCTTGTTCCCGATTATAAAAGTAATATCCCTTAGTTTCCTTAGGATATCCCACAAAGAAGCACTTGTCGATTTGGGTGTGAGCTTGTCGATCGTAAACGTTTTACATAAGCTTCGCATCCCCATATTTTGAGAAAAGACAAACTAGGGGGTTGCCCTGTCCATATCTCATATGGTGTCTTTTCAACCGACTTAGATGGAACTCTATTTAGTGTGAGCGCAATGTTTCAAGAGCATATCCCCGTAAAGATAACGGAAGATCACTTTGGCTCATCATCGACCGCACCATGTCCAACAAGGTGCGATTTCTCCGTTCGACACTCCGTTCCATTGTGGAGTTCCCGGCGGAGTTAACGCGTGGAACAATTCCACAATCTTTCGATGATTACCAAACTCTTGGCTCAAGTATTCCCCTCCACGATCTGATCGTAGAAACTTGATTGTTTTCCCTAAATGATTCGTACTTCATTCTGGAATTCTTTGAACTTTTCAAAGGATTCGGACTTATGCCTCATCAAGTAGATATAACCATATCTACTAAAGTCATCGGTAAAGGTAATGAAGTACGATAACCACCTCTCGGCCGTCGAGCTCATTGGTCCACATACATCGGTATGTACGAGTGCCAACAAGTCACTTGCTCTTTCACTGTGTCCCGTGAAAGGTGCCTTTGTCATCTTACCAAGTAAACAAGACTCACATGTCTCAAATGATTCAAAATCAAAAGAGTGAAGCAATCCATCCTTATGGAGCTTCTCCATGCGTTTCTTATTTATATGGCCTAAGCGACAATGCCGATAAACGTGGGGTTTATATCATTAGAGAGTTGTCTTTCGTATTAATGTTATAGATGGGAGACGCTTCAAGATTCAAAACGTATAATCCATTCACCAATGGAGCATGAAAATAGAACATATCTTCGAGATATATTGAACAACCATTGTTCATTGATCTAAAATCATATCCTTCCGCTTGCAAACATGAAGCGGAAATAACGTTTTGACATAGTGTTGGAACACAATAACAATTATTCAATTCCAAAACTAATCCGAAGGTAGATGAAGTGGTACGTGCCGACAAGAATCGTAGCAACGCTTGCTCCATTGCCGACGCGCAGTTCACCTCGCCCCTTCTCAATCCTCTACTTCTTCTCATTCCCGCAACGATTTGCAAATATGAGCTACTGATCCGGTATCAAATACCCAAGAGTCAGTAGGTGAAGTAGCAAGATTAATGTCTATAACATTAATACCCGGCGTAAGTCGTACTTTGCTTCTTCTTGAGATCCTCCATGTACTTCTTGCAGTTCCTTTTCCAAGGGCTCGTCTCCTTGCAAGAGAAGCAAACGGCATCCGATGCCGCCGACCCTTCTTGCCCTTCTTTGCATTAGAGGCACTCGCGATCTCATCGGGAGTTAACTTTCTCTTGGTGCAAAGTTTCTTGACAGTGGTTTGCGCTTAGCCTTCGCATCATCATCACATGATGACCGTTTTTCTGGATACTCTCCTCACTGTCTTTAGCATCCCATGCAATTCAGCCAAGGTCCTATCCATATTGTTCATGTGATAATTTAATATGAATGGCTCGAAGCTCGGAGGGAGCGACCGGAGAATCACATCGTAGCCAACTCTTGGCTAAGGGGAAAACCCGCTTTTCCGACTCTCAATGTAGCCAATCATCTTTATCACATGCGGACCGACGGGATTCCCTCAAAGCTCGCACGCAAACAAGGACTTTGAGGTGTTGAACCTCTCGGCCCGAGCTTGGTTCTCAAACATGCCACGCAGTCCCCGAATAATAGTGTGAGCATCGCTGCTCTCATATTGCTTCAAGCTCGGGGGACATTGTAGCAAGCATGAGACATTATATCTAGGGCATCATTAGTGTGCTTCTCATAAGCCCTCCGTGCGCTTGCGGTGGCATTAGTTGGCAAATCCTCGGATAGGGTACTTCAAGAACGTACTACTTACGCTCTTGCTTGAGAACAATTCTCAAGTTGCGATACCAATCCATAAAGTTTGTTCCATTTAATTTTTCCTTTTCGAGAATAGATCGCAAATTAAAGGTACGGGTGTAGTATTAGCCGCCATTTATTCTACAACAGAAAAAGCAAAGTTTAGCACAATGTTTATGCTATGTCTATTGTTAAACAATTTAACATTAGACTCCCATTACGTATTTTCCACCTTCCCTCTAGGTTACGTATTGGGTCAAGATCCACATGTTAATTAATTTTCTAGTGAGCTTTGGCATCACCGCTAGAAAATTAGTAACATCGTAAGCAACACCTTGCTAATCACATCTCTATGTGACTCTTGTTGTTGGTGTGGCATCTCCATGCCCCGGCGCCAACCTATGCCCCAAGGCCCAAAACTGTTTTGATAGCCTTGTTAAGTAAACCAAATGCTCCCGCATGTATATGTCGACATATACCCCTCGTGTTATGATAGAGAATGACACTCGCTTTGGCACCCACCATTGACGAGCATAACGGTGATGGGTGCAACATTTGGAAGGGCATCATTACTACTTAATTTTGAGAGGGATGCTATCCTATCAAACAAACATATCACATATGAAATCAAGAAGAATAGCATATAATGAAATAGTATGGCCCCCTTCACATGGTGATCTCCATCTCCATGTCGCGCCGAGGATCTCCATCTTCGGCACCATATTCCAAGTGTCGAATGCTTGATATCTTCAAACTAAGCTACTACTATAGAAGCTCTAATTGAAGATTACATCGACTCGCAGTCGTGAAAGAATATTACAAGCATTGCACGTATGAAAGAATATTACAGGATTGCACATATGAAAGAATATTACATGCATCACATGCATCTCATACATCTCATACATACAATAGGGCCATACCATCTCAAAGCATTCTCTGCAAAAACAAGTTAGGCGTAGAAACGTTTTCTACCTATCGCAGAGCTACGGCATCGAGACGACCTATAAGGGGGTACGCACACGGCGGTCCCGGAACACCACACGAAATTCATAGATCCAATCTATGAAATCGCTTATGGAAACCATATCGGCATAATCATATTATGCCGTCCCGATACACTATCAAGGGAGATGGTTTGCGTAGGCGCGAGGCAGCAACAAAGTCGGACTACGAGATAGCTTCGGCATAATCACATTATACCGTTCCGATACACTATCAAGGAACGCTATCTCGAACCCAACTCAAACCGAGTTATTTGGAAATTGCTTCGACGTAATCACATTACACCGTTCCGATACACTATCAAGGAACGCAATTACCATTAACTCTCCTCAACAGATCCCGTTAAACCGATTGATCTAATCAACCCGTGCGCAAAACTTGTTCCAGATCCAATCTAAAACCCGAACTAAGCAAGATTAGCTCTGATACCACTGAAGGGTTACGCGGAAGCTACGCTAGCCGAAAACAAAAATTTCTACCGCGCAAACCAGGAACACTTGCAAGTAAGGGCCGATAGATCGTTACCGATTGGAGTAGAGTGCAGCGGAATAGCCAATCAGGGCAATCCGATCCGGAACAGTGTAGCCGATTCCCGGAGACAGCCGATTCGCCAATCAGCCCGATTCGAGCCGTCCGGCCGCGTTCACGCCTCGCTCCGATGCGCCCGACCGCAGCCGATCAAGAGCGCGCAACGTAGCGCGCCTCTACCGGTATCCACACGTCCGGGGACAACGCCGTACACCCGTGTGCTAGCACGCGATGCAAGGCTAGGGTTTGGCTCGAAAGTGGGGAGGGTTTCCGTGGAGATTGATCTCGGCGACTTCGTTGCACGTGATGCAATTGACGTCTCACGCTCTCCACCCCTCCCTCCTTTATATAGAGTTGGCCGACGGGACTAGTGGCCGATTAGGACTCTATTTTGAATCGGATCTCATCCGTATCTCATAGAGTTGGCCGCCCCACACGTCGTAAGCCCATAGGACTCTATCCGATCGGATCCCTATCCGATCGAGCCGTATCCGAGTCCAACTCGAATATCTATTCTATCCCCTTAAGCGTGCGACCCGTAGGTTCAGGTATACTCGGTTTCGGCTATAGTCTAACTTAGCCGATCGTCGGCTCGAGTCCAACTCAGCCGACCCAATAGCGGCGCCTAGCAGCACATATTGACACCATAGTATACAAGAATATAATATCGGCTCGAACCTGTAATGTGTACACAAATCCCTTTGCCTCACGATACCGCTTAAGCTATAGGCAAGATGTGTGCCATCCCTTCAATAGCTTAACCATTCACTCGAACCGTATTGGATTATCCGTCCGTTGATTGACTCCTCAATCAACTTAGCATGGCCATGCATTTCCATAATCCATTACCTCGAGGGCCGAGATATCTCTCCAAAGGAGGGGCAAATTCCATCTTGATCACTCACATCCCACTCCATGTTTCATAGCAAACCCGAAAACTACCTTTATAACTATCCGATTACGGAATAGCGTTTGGTAGTCCCAAAGTAGGCTACTACACATGTTGGAATCCATGGTGATCTCAGTCTAAGGACTTTGTACCAACACTACCCGAGACCAACTAATGGCACATTAATTCCCGTAGTGTCTCATGGTGGGTCTATCCAACAATGTGTTCTCTAACACATATGTCCATGTTTATTGATTTGGTATCTCCATACCCATGATCTACGAGACATGATCATCAATCAATAAACATGCCGATCTTAGAATCATATTTGTTCCAACAATATGACATATGATCAGGGATCGTTTAGAAATAGATTCATACATATCGAGTCTCATAAATAAGTCACGTACTTATTGATCAATACAAGATGTCTATTTCATGGAACTGAATAACACTTTATTCATTTATACATAAACATTGACGTGATATCCAACATCTCCATGTTGCCTCTAGTGCATATCACTAACAAAATGAGCGGGAGCTATGGGGGCTGAAAGAGTAGGTGCAGGTTTTAGCAACAGATGAGTGCTCGGTGCAGTGGCTTACGTCGGAATTAACTTGATGTCAATGAGGTCCTTGGGCCATTGCATAAAGCTTCCATGTGCAACTGCTAGGGATAGGATCTCGTCATTCGGTGGATGCTGCAGTGGCAAATGGGCCCTATTCGGTCTTCACCGTGTCCACTTGCACTTTCACATGGCCAGCCATCAGCTGCACCCCATGCATTCTTGTATCGGTGGTCAGCTTGAAAGCTAGCCCCTCGGCTGCCGGATCCGTGAAGGAGGGCATCACCTTAACTATTAGCACATAGTTAGTCGGTTTCTGCGATATATTCGTCCATAATTTTAGAATAGTATATAATATATGGATTTGTTAAGAGTGTTACGCATTGTGGCCGAGAGTTTTACCGTTATATGGTTGACGGCGGCTAGGACCAGTGGTGGATTTTTCGCCCCCTCAGTTGATGCGCAATTGCTATGCCTTTGCGTTGGACTTTCTTAGTACGGAGCGGCGATGGGCTCAATGGTCTGTTGCTTGGCTCGGATCTGTTGCCTGATCCATGCCTCTACCTGGACCAGCTTCTCGTCAAATTCAGAGCTCAGCTCGGCTCTTACCTGCTCCCGGATCCCCTCAGCACGACATGCATCTTTTTTCGCCTTCGTGAGGGTTCGCTTCTTATACTGCCCCGTGTATTCTGAAAATCCTTATTTCACGGTGTTCGTCGGTGCCCAACCCTTGCGTGAGGATGTCATCCTCACGTATAGAAGAGCAGGCCTCTTGGGAAGACTGTCTCATGGCAACCAACTCTTTCTGCTGTACCATGAGTTCTGTATAAATCGAGAGTATCTGTGTAAAGAAAATAAACATATTAAGATGAGACACTTACAATATTTTCATACACTGTTTGATCTTGCGCATTTGCCAAAGTGATTGTTCCATTGTTGTTCCTCACACTCCTTGCTTCTAGTACAATATGCAGTCGTTTGGACAAGCATGAATTCTACGGACCTCTAACCCCAGGGGACACAAAACTGCTTTGCTTCATATGTCATCTCGGGCAATGTATTCTCATCAGGAAGCATGACCTTCAAAATTTCCAACAGATCTGTGAAGCTCTTGTCTGTCCATCCATTACTTGCCTTCAACTTCATTAGGTCCAAGCTAGCTAACAATTTGGTGTGTTTTCCATTGCATCCAACGTATAGAGGCGTCTCCGAGTTATTGACCAACTTGCTGAACTTCATGGTATCTCTCTCGTTGTAAGCTAGGTCCTCAATGTCACGTAACATGTCTTGGAGCAAATCGTGATCCACATCAACCATTTTACCGCCAATTGGAGAAGGTACAAATATCTCATGCTAATCTTCATCTTCCTGATTTTGTGCACCACTTCTGTCTACAGCTGCACAACTGACTGATTCTTGCTCTCCATGCTTCACCCAACATGTGTAACCCTCCATATATTCTCGTCGTACCAGATGAGCATGTATGTCCACTCTGCTATCGAACATATTCTCATTTTTGCAATCTGCACATGGACAACACATGTAATCGCTCTTTCTTCTTTTTCTATCCTCTTCTGCAGCGTTTATAAAATTTAATATGTCATTTCTATATTCTTCGCTATGACGTCACATAGTTTTCCCATACATCAACCTTCGATCCATCATTGAGCTATAAAAAAGTAAAAAAATATTAGATAAACATTTTGTAGGTAAGTATTTACTAGATTTATGAGAATTGACTACTATTTATAGTGAACACTCAGATAAACAATACACTAGGTGGTTGGGGTATTTATAGCGTGCAATAAATATGTCTAAGGATAAACCAACTAACAACGGTGACAGGTATTTCTTTATCTGTGGCGGGCCTAAGTACAATCGATAGGGCCTAAGTACAATCAACCGTTGACACTCATCGGTGATGAGCCTAATTGTTATCTCAATCGGGTCTCAAGTTGGAGCCCGTCACTGATGATGAACATCGGTGACGAGATTCTTTTAGGGCCCGACAAAAATAGCATTGATTATCTTTGTCGGTCCGTGATTTGTGCCTGTCATCGATAACTATCGACGGGCTCGAGTTTTATGGACATTTAACATATCTGTGCAAGCATTTATTTGTCGGCTTCTTTTTAGGTTTGTTTGAGATGACTTCGTTATCGTTATGATGGCCTGCAAAACCCACACATGTTTTGAGATGACTTCGTTATCGTTATGATGGCCTGCAAAACCCACACATGTGAAAAGCCACCATATATGAGAAATCTATACTAGTGGATCACACGAGCAAGCGCAATCTGGCGGGAGGAAGGGTGACATAGAAATTAGTTTTGTAGGGAACCCACCTTTTAGTTTAGGAGGTTCATTTTGGCTGATCTGTTTGAGGATGAAAAATTTCACATCTTAAATGCTGTTGAGGATTTCCATAAACAAAATTTTTGGGATGAAATATTAGGATATTCTTGGTGACGTGGCGCTCTTAATGGGCATGCAGCTTGTATAGGTCACCATGGAATTGGAGCCCATGTCAACTCCTTGGTGGGTCGATTAAATTTTGCATTTCTTTTTTTTGGCTAAAATCTTTTGAGCGGAACATTTCGGGGATGTCTACTTATTCAAAAAAAGCATATATATGACTTTAACAAATAAATTTTACATTCTGAAGGAAAACAAAGTTCTTTCCAGCAAATTTGATTTATTTACAATCAATAAATATAGAAGTTGCAGTCAAAATTACGTAAGTAATATTTTATATAATATATTGCTCCGTATATACCATATTGAAATTAAACCAAAGTAAAAATAAACCATAGAAAAGATGTAATAACAGAAATTAACAGCTTGCAATGATACTAACAAAAATTACATGCCATTTACGCTGTAACTTTAGTACTTATGTACTGTAATTAACATTTTTGGCACCAGTAGACTGGAGCAGCTATGGTTTTGCTGCATCATCGGCAGTGAAAAAACTTCTAGAAGCGTAGAACATGTCTGGCTCATAGGCAGAGGGGTTTGGAGCATTGTGGCTGTCTGTCTTTGCAGATGCCATTCCAACCGTTAAGGCAGATAGCTACAGTCGTGCTCCATGCAATTAGCAATTTCTAGTCATTGGATTAAATATGGGCTCACGAGATCAATCGTAACAGTAATCTCCAATGAACTAAAACAAACCAACCCAACCGTATTTTTATCTGCCCCTACAGTAGTGATGGTAAAGTGGTGTCTCATGTTAATTTTACTGTAGCCTCCACCATTCAAGAAGACCAAGAATGCCAACCTAACTCGATAACAGCGACGAAACCAAAATCTTTATAAATGTAGAAGGCCAAGAATACCAACCTAACTCGATGGCTCAAAATCTTTCTAAATGTAGGGCTCAATTAATATAGTTTATATAAATTTAGTTTATGTCTAATTTTTAAAATTTTAAAATGCAATTTTAATCGATATTTAGGTTTAGGGTAGGGCTACAATCCTAGCCGCCCTACTCCTATCTCGGCCCCTGCCTGATGGGGATTATCTCGGCCCCTGCCTGATGGCGATCCCGGCGGAGAGTAACACATGACTAGAGCCAAGCACCAAATCTGATCCTAGATCATACCCTCGACGCATACCTAGATGGAGTTGAATGGATGAAAATTTGACAAATTTGACAGATGTGTAACAATTCGATCTAGTTTTATGTTATGTTTGAGGGTCACAAACGAAATTTCACCAATAGTTGACGGATCTGTGCGTAAAGTGGACCTTATCATTTTCTAGCTGTGGCTATCAATCAACTGGGGCTGTCGCTTACCATTATTTTCTTCCAATCTTGTTTAACAAAGTCAGTGGTTAACACAAAATTTTGCCGCATAAGCGTGTGATTCTATTATTGTCCAATTAAGAGCATTTTCGAACGAAATTTGTCAAATTTACAAATGTTTTGGGTAGTTATGTAGTAATTCATTCACTGTACTAGTTATAATGCGTTATCAAAAATAAAATATTTTATTTTGTTTAAAGAAGTAGAAGATATTATTAATAAAAAACCACCCAGAGACAGCTAGCCTTGTGACATCTTTCAAGGAGTCACTACTACACAAAGTCTAATAGGTGCCTATTTCAAACCCAAACCGACACAAATTTAGGCAAATGGTTACTATTAAAAACTGGCACCTATTTGACCTAATAGGTGCCGATACCTATTAAGAACCGGCACCTATTAGGTTAAATAGGTGTCGGTTCCTATTAAGAACCGGCACCTATTCGGCCTAATAGGTGCCGACACCTATTACAAACCGGCACTTATTAGACCCGTATAGGTGCTGGTCCTTATTAAAAAAAAGCACCTATTCCCTGAATAAAATAATATAGCACTAGTTCACTCTGTATATTTTCTATCTATTTATTTGTGTATGTGAGGAGGGAGAGGAATAAACAAAGAGATCACGTGATAAAAAGAAAAGGCTCAAGTTTGCTTCGATGGCAATATCAGCTAGTCTGACATGATCCTAGAATAATAAAGAGACCCACAAACATGCAATATCATCTAGTATGCACTAGTTTGCTTCACAAACTAGGAGCAAATATGGAGAAAAAACTTTTATCTTTTGAATATTAGAAGGTACACAGGATTTACTCTAAAAGTAACATATTGGCCTTGCTAACTATTGTGTACATGTCATTTAAAATTTTAAATTTGATTGATTTTAGTATTATATACATATAATGTTTTGCAGAGCTTAGATTGAGCTGTATGGTTGTATTTTTTTCGAAAATAAAGGCTAGTCAAAGTTGGTAGCAAATAGCAGGAAGAATAAAACAACCAGGCAGATACCAGAACTGATATCAGCCAGTATGCACTAGTTCGCTACATTGGACCATCATGTTTCCACACAATTAAAATACTTTGCCTTCGTCAACACACAACTAACCAGTATTTCTTTTCCCGAAATAAGATTTATATTTTGTACCCAAACATAAGGTTTTTCTAACACTCCTTTGATCTGTATTCTTGTCCATAACTTCCATAACTAATTAGATATTTAACACTTTTAAAAGCAAAAGAAAAGAAATCTCGTTTTCTCACTACATGTACATTAATTTAAAATTATTAACACTTCATGAGAGTTACCACGCACTGAGATATATACGTGTGTTTTTATATATATAGTGAAACAAAATTCAAACCATATGTAGTAAGATATTTTTTGACATGACCACAAAGGAGTAATATTACAATTTCGATGAATTATGAGCTTTCGATGAATTATCAGTTAAGTTAATTGCATTTCATTATCATGAGACCTGAGATCTCATAAAGAACACAGAATATTACTCCACTAGTCTGACATGGCCAAACATATAAAATCCAAAGCTCGAGTAAAGAACATAGGAGATATTGATGGACTTAGCGTGCCAGTCAACTTTAGACATGCCCATCAAACCACACGAAGGCGGCGACTAGATGTGTTACACATCTCAAGAGACTTGACAAAAATTCACTTGAGCTCTACAACATCTCAAATGCTCTAAACTCATACTCATATGAAAACTTTAGTTACACATGCTCATTTGTTGCTTATAGGGACAACAATGACAATATAGGCCTCATCCATGCTACATCCAGTTGGTGAGATGACCTGTTGCTTTGAGAGATAAAAATATTAACTAGAGAAACTTAACACATGATAAGATAAGTATTTTAGAAATAAATAGATAAACATTAACAAAATAGATAAACTTAAATCATGTTCGATACATCAATCCAAATAACCGACCTACAAGCTACTTAAAAATGTACGTTCTGTCCACTAATGCTTAGTCTGCATATCCTTTGTCGTCGATCGACTGTCTAAAAGGTCACTAGGGCCGCCAACCTCAAGGAAGCCAACTAGCCCATCTGGAGCTCTCGAAACGTGATATGCACCATTCGACGAGATGACATGTTGAAAGATGAATCCACAGAGTTGTTCAGCGAGGGCAAAGCAAACATGTGGTAGCAACTTACTAGCCGGGAGCTTTAATTTCTGCAAATGGAAGGATTGAATATGTGAAAATATATTATGTGTTTGAAAACGTGTATTTAAGTCTTAACAAAATTTGCGAACCTCAGAATACGAAATGTTCCAGTTGTCATCCTCCAGAAAAATCCATATAAATTTCATCACGTAGAACCCACATGTGCTCGTGCCTGGATCTTGAATTTGGCACCAATGGTGGCAGCAAACCCAGAATGTATTTGCACATGGAGCATGTCAAATACACTTCTTCTTATTCTTCACAAGTGCCTTATTTAGGATATCAATGACAGATTGGAAAGCTTCTCGCGGTTTCCACAATCCATCCATGACGACAATCGTGGAATCATTTAAATGGATCACAAGAAGGATCCAGTGATTCCTACATACAAAGGGAAAGAGCAATTAACATCTTAAAGCACAAATGGTTGGTACAACGATATATGCCACACTTACTTAAAGTTGTAGGGAAAAAGGATTATATTCATGTCCTGAAGCTTGACAAAGGAGTTGTACAGGTAGTCCAACACCCTTTTTTGGGACTTTGGGCCATCATCAATATGATTGGAATTGACAACCATTGGATCGAGGAATCCTACTTTGTTATGGGTCACTCTACATTCAAGCGTCCCATTCTGCATATGGAAACAAGTTAGATACTCTGTGAGAATATTAACTTAGAAATACTAGTTGTGGATTTGAGTATGCTTACAATGCCCATAACTGAAGTAGCGATACGTCTAGCTCCCTCAAATTGTATAGTGGATATAGTTCCTCAAATGGGACCCAGATTACGCCATCCTCATGATGGAAGTCCTTGTTCCTATAAAAGATGGCGAACATCTCCTTTCCCTCTTTTGCCATTTGTTAGTACCACTCTTCTATCCTTCTCATATGAGTGCAATTCCCAACGATGTTGCGATATTCATCGGTAGTCAAAGGATATTCGAACTTGAACTTAGCCGCCAACGAGGCCTTCGCAATATTGTCCACATCAGACAAACTCTTCAGCCCTGCACCTTCTAGAAATTCTTGCTTATTCTTCTTGGTCTTGTCTTTCGTGAATTCTTCCATGGAAAATGCTTGCAATTTTTTTTTCTTGATCATGCGTTGGATGTCCGAAATAGGTTGCTTCGGGGCTGGTGGCCTTGCCATGCGAATGAAGTGGTCATGTACTTCAATTAGCACATTTAGAGACGGCTCCGACATGCTAAGAAATATAACCTTTTTGGTCTTATTAAGTGATGGTGGTGCAAACACATGTGACCCCTCTTTTTCAACTGTTCTTCAGGAGCTTGTTGTGCCGGTGGAGGAGACTGGCTCTTACGTGGCAACGGTGGTGGAGTTGGCATCCTTCGGGGAGAGACAACAGGCCCTTCAGACATAGACCCGCCAACGCTTGGCTCGTCATGACCATCTCCTGAAGGAAAGGCAATGAACCGCTTGTGCCACAGGGTAATGTTGTGGACAGCTTCTCCAAGAGTGTTCACCCTTCCTCTAGTGGAAATTCAAGTTGGAAGGCTCTATATTTGCTCGACACGTCCTCCACTTCGACCCTTGAGTAGCCAGTTGGTATTGGATTACCGTGTATCCTTTCTCCCTCCACTACAGGATGTGCCATACCACGTGCCACCACTATAGCGAGGTTTGGACCTGGCACATGCAACCTGCATGCAGTACGTATGGTGATGGCGTCCATAGGATGACAAGTCATGTCCGGTTCTTGAGGATCCTCTGTTGAAGGGCAATTGCTTTTCCTCCCAGGTGGACTGTTTACACGGCCAGCATCGCCGCCATCTTGCCTTTGAATCCCCGTCGCCATTAGTAGTGCCTCCATCCTGACCAATCATTCCTTCAGGAGTCTTATCTCTTGTGATTGATCAACGAAATTTGTATTACTTTGAGACTGGTACCCATGTCTGTCTTCAGGAAAACTTTCCCTCCATGATACTAGGCCTACTCCTCTTGTGTGTCCCGGATGCTTTGCATTCTACAATGCAAGTGTGAGCTCATCTTTGTCCCTACTCGGAACAAAAGAAACCTCTGAGGACTACTAATGCGCATCATGGAGCATCCAGGGACACTTCTTGTGAACTTGGACACTTGTGCACCAACTCGCCTGTATCCGAGAGTGTTGCCCCTCAGGCGTATTGGTAATTCTTTCCTCGTTGGGCACAAGTCCTTTGTCTCAATTTCGATTTCCTTTTTCAACAGCTCATCTTCCCTCGCTCGTCATTTTTGTCTATGCTGTTACCATAACTTCTAGGGCCAGGACGATGAGGGTACAGGTTTTTGGCCGCATTGGCCTGATTACTTTCGTTAACCTCCTTTGCCTCATCTGATGTTCTGTATGCCATAAAGTCATCCCAGAAAAGGCGACACCTTCGATAATTGGGATCTTCACAATTTGGTGTCAGCCCCCGCTTCACAAACTTCATGGTAAGGTCTGTCTTGAACTTTTGGAAGCTAATGCTCATCCTCTCAAGGGCCCTACGCTTTCCGAGTTATTCTGAACCCATGGGAAACTGGAATGTTCACTTCAACTTGTCCCAAGCAAGGTCCTTGTCTCTGTCTGGTACCGTTCACTCCAATAGATCTGGATCATTGCTCTTCCAGTATCAGTATTTGATTGGGATGTCATCCTTTGCGATGACACCTATAGCATTTGAATATGGCGTGAGTACTGATGCGGGAGTTGTAGGGTTCTCATCTGGATCTATATGGGCACAAGAGGTACCGGTTGGAAATTAAAACTGGCACCTATTGACTTATAAAAAAGTATAATTTAAACTAAATAGGTACTGGTTCCACCATATAGGTACCGGTTCTAAATAATAACCGCCACCTATTGACTAAATAGGTGCCGGTTTTATTTTGGATCCGGCACCTATTAACTAAACCGATGTAATTTTTTATAAGATACTTTTTTATAAGATGGAATTAAGGATTTTTATAAGATGGAATTAACCATTTTATAAACATTTTTTCACCATCATTTTATGAACATTTTTTTATAAGATGGAATTAACATTTTATGAAAACTCGGAATTAAGGATTTTTATAAGATGGAATTAACCATCTGACCTTAACTTTTTTTCACCATCATTGAATGAACATTTTTTATAAGATGGAATGAACATTTTTTTGTAATTTGCAATATACATATAAAGAAAATCATTTTTCCAAATACATTAATGTCTAAAATTAGTTGCATCATGAAATTGTCGTAATCCACCTTACAAATTCATGTTTGTTACAATCAAATTCCAACTTGTAAATCAATCACAATTACTCCTTCTTCATGATCACTGCGAACATATGGGGTTTTCGCTCGTCTTCGTCTTCGTCTCCGTCTTCTTGACGTTTCTTCACCTTTTTCTACATCTGTTGCGAAAGGTGGTAGCTCGTCGATTTGATTGTAGCCTTCCTCATCGGTGATATTCTCAACTCCAACAATGTTTCACTTTCCATTGAAAGCCATGTGGTGATCAGTCACCGATGAAGGGTCCTTGACATAGAATACTTGCGTTACGGAGTTTGCAAGCACAAATGGTTTGTCTTGATAACCCACATTGTTTAGGTCCATGATGAATATTTCATACTTGTCAATCTCAATGTATGATGAATACCATTGACACTGGAAAAGTGGTACCTTTAGTGGTCCATACTCAAGCTCCCAGATTGCCTCTATATAGCCATAGTAGTTTTGTTTTACACCATTACTATCGAAGGCATCTATGCAGATACCACTTTTCTGATACTTGCTCTTGGCATCCTGTGTTCTCATGTAAAATGTATACCCATTAATGTCATGCCCTTGGAATGAATGAATTGTGCTCGCAGGCCCCAAGACAAAATGTGCAACTGGTCACTACCAGGATTCGTAGCCATGATATGCTTCTGTAACCAATCACCAAAATTTAGCCTATGCTGCTTAGCGATCCATGCTTCTGATTAGCCTGGGTTCTCGGTACGAAGTGTGTTGTAATGCACATCAACAAATGGAGCCACCAAGGCTGACTGCTGGAGCACTGCAAAATGTGCTTGTCGTGATGTTTCAAGGCTAGGAGTGAATATTGCTTTATGCCCTAATGTCCCTTTCCCAAGTAGCCTATCCTCGTGTCGGGGCATCGGCACACCAGTGCGATGCATATCCATGTAGTCGATGCAAAATTCAACCACGTCCTTTGTTGCATAACCCTCTACGGCACTGCCTTCCGGTTGAGCTCTGTTACACACATACTTCTTTATGATCCCCATGAATCTCTCGGAAGCCCACATGTTATGCAGATACACTGGGCTGAGAATCTTTATCTCTTTCACAATATCTATCACTAGGTGAACCATTATGACAAAAAATGATGGTAGGAACTTATGATTGGGTTTCGAACCCTGTTTGGCAAGATACCTCTAATCACAACAGGGAGTAGCTGTGTCATCAGCACGTGGCAATCATGTGACTTGATGCCCACTATTTTATTCCTCTCATGTTGACGAGTCATTTAATGTTAGCGGAGTAACCATACGGGACTCAACCACTCTGCAGGCACACCAATAGGCTGATTTTCTCGACGGCACTAAGGGTGTAGCACGCGGGAGGGAGGTACTGCCGGCCATTGGGACGCTCTTAAGGTTGTAGCTTGGATCTGGTGTTCATGACTACGTGGTCTCTCCAAGACTTCAACGTATCCTTTGCCTTGCCGGGTATATTTAGCAGGACTGCCATCAAACTCTTGCACACTTTTTTCTCAACGTGCATCACATCGATTGCGTGGCGGACATTCAAATCTTCCCAATACGGTAGTTCCAAAAAGATAGATTTCTTCTTGCAAAGAGGCTTCTCACCACCCTTGCGTACCGCGCTTGTATTGCAATGCCCCTTACCAAATACATGTTTAATATCTTTTACCTCTTCAAAAAATATCTCTGCCTGTACGATGTATTGAAGCTGTCCTCTTCTCCACTGTGCCATCGAAATCTCTTCTATTGCTATGGTACTGGTGGCCGGGAGGAAGAAACCTCCGATGGCGCATGTACACAGTCTTTCCAGAGTACCTTAGCCACCTGCTTGCTTTGTCCTGAATGCACTGCACACATGCACAACCACTTTTCATAGTTTGTTCGGATGTGTTGCCAGCCACACGATAATCTTGAATGGTAACTAACAATATTGCCCTTAAGGTGAAGTACTCCCTTTAGTGAGCATCCCACATCTACACTCACCGATCCCATAGTAACAGAAGATCATCTAGTATTAGCCTGAAGTAGACATCGCTACCATTGCCAGGTTGCTTGTGTTAGTGATATGCCCTAGAGGCAACATGGAGATGTTGGATATCACGTCAATGTTTATGTATAAATGAATAAAGTGTTATTCAGTTCAATGAAATAGACATCTTGTATTGATCAATAAGTACGTGACTTATTTATGAGACTCTATATGTATGAATCTATTTCTAAACGATCCCTGATCATATGTCATATTGTTGGAACAAATATGATTTTAAGATCGGCATGTTTATTGATTGATGATCATGTCTCATAGATCATGGGTATGGAGATACCAAATCAATAAACATGGACATATGTGTTGGAGAACACATTGTTGGATAGACCCACCATGAGACACTACAGGAATCAATGTGCCATTAGTTGGTCTCAGGTAGTGTTGGTACAAAGTCCTTAGACCTGAGATCACCATGGATTCCAACATGTGTAGTAGCCTACTTTGGGACTACCAAACGCTATTCCGTAACTGGGTAGTTATAAAGGTAGTTTTCGGGTTTGCTATGAAACATGGAGTGGGATGTGAGTGATCAAGATGGAATTTGCCCCTCCTTTGGAGAGATATCTCTGGACCCCTCGAGGTAATGGATTATGGAAATGCATGGCCATGCTAAGTTGATTGAGGAGTCAATCAACAGACAGATAATCCAATACGGTTCGAGTGAATGGTTAAGCTATTGAAGGGATGGCACACATCTTGCCTATAGCTTAACCGGTATCGTGAGGCAAAGGGATTTGTGTACACATTACAGGTTCGAGCCGATATTATTCTTGTATACTATGGTGTCAATATGTGCTGCTAGGCGCCGTCTGATGTGCTCACGAGTTGGACTCGAGCCGACGGTCGGCTAAGTTAGACTATAGCCGAAACCGAGTATACCTGAACCTACAGGGTCGCACGCTTAAGGGGATAAGAACAGGCATTCGAGTTGGACTCGGATACGGCTCGATCGGATAGGGATCCGATCGGATAGAGTCCTATGGGCTTACGACGTATGGGCGGCCAACTCTATGAGATACGGATGAGATCCGATTCAAAATAGAGTCCTAATCGGCCACTAGTCCCAGTCGGCCAACTCTATATAAAGGAGGGAGGGGTGGAGAGCTGCCACACGTCAATTGCATCGCGTGCAACAGAAGTCGCCGAGATCAATCTCCACGGAAACCCTCCCTACTTTCGAGCCAAACCCTAGCCTTGCATCGCGTGCTAGCACACGGGTGTTCGGCGTTCTGTCCCTGGACGTGTGGATTCCGGTAGAGGCGCTGCTACGTTGCCGCTGTTGATCGGCTTCGGATCGGCTGCGATCGGGCGCATCGGAGCGAGGCGTGAGAACGTGGCCGGACGACTCGAATCGGCTGATTGGCGAATCGGCTGTCTCCGGGAATCGACTACGCTGTTCCGGATCGGATTGCCCTGATTGGCTATTCCGCTGCACTCTACTCCAATCGGTAACGATCTATTGGCCCTTACTTGCAAGTGTTCCTGGTTTGCGCGGTAAAAAGTTTTTGTTTTCGGCTAGCGTAGCCTCCGCGTAACCCTTCAGCTTGGGCCCTTGGATTAGCAGTGGCATCATGATATACTTGCACTTCATGCAAAAAATGAAGGAAGGTTGTAGATAACAAGTGCCATTGGCCACGTGCTATGCCGACTGCTCATGTCACCGAATGGATTCATCCCGTCTGTGCTCAGCCCAAACCTTACATTCCTAATCTCACATGCAAACCTTTTGTACTGTCTATCTAACTTTCTCCATTGAGACCCGTCAACAGGGTGCCTTATCATCCCATCCTTCTTACGTTCTTCATATTTGCATGCTTTTTGTTTGCATACAAGTGCTCAATCCGAGGGATTATAGGAAAATACCACGCAACCTTAACGGGCACTTTCCTCTTCTATAGGACGGGGCCACCACTGTCATCATCAGCATCATGATTGTTATCTCCATCCTTATATCGCGGTGCTTCGCAAACTGGACATGTATCCAGGTCTTCATAGTCACCTCGATATAGGATACCATCATTTCAATATGTGTGAATCTTCTGCACCTCCAGTCTGAGTGGATAGACAACCTTCTTTGCTTGTTATGTTGTTTTTGGCAGTACATGACCTCTGGAAGGAGGTCTCAGATCAGCTGCAGAAGCTATGTGAAGCTCGTCACTCCAGCCATTGGTTAATTTCATCTGCAACAATGAGACGACGACGTGTAACTTGGTGTGCTCCTCGTTGCATCCTAGATAAAGCGGTGTTCTTGAGTCCTCCACCATGGCTTTGAACTTCTCGTATTGCTTGTCATTGTTGTAGGCTGTCTCCCCATCCCACAACATCCGATCCAACCAATCCGATTCGCCATTGTCATATTCACCTTCGTCAGGAGGCAACTCCACATTGTCTTCATGCATTGCATCACCATGATTGTCCACACTGTCATTCTTATCTTCACCGTGATTGTCTTGACATGTGTGATTACGCATAAAACCTCTTGTTAGCAAATGCTCGTGAACTTGTTTTCCAGGAAGCCATCTTTTCTTCCTGCAATCAACACTTGGACAATGCAAATATTCTGTCATGCTTAATGACTGGGAACTCGTGGCCCTGATCACGAAGTTGGTTAGTCCTCTCGCATACTCCAAGGTACCACGCTTCGCACCGTTCATCCCTCCTTCATCCATCGGCCCTACGAAGATTCTTAAATTAACCGCTAACATATATATATATATATATATTGTTGGAATTAATAGGCCTAGCCCAAGAGTTTTTCAATTAATTCCTGAAATAAATCTCAAAAAGCCCAATGAGGCCCATATATGGCATGGCAAGGTGGGAAATTTTAGTACCACCTTGCTAGTTTAGAGTGAGGTGTCCAACTTATATAGTGGAACTTCTCATTTCCTCCCAAAGCCATGGATGAGGGAGAAGAAGAGAGAAAATCACACGCGCGCGCTCGCTCGCCTCGCCACGCCGCGTCGGGCCGGGCCGAGGCCACGATTCACATACGTACTCGCGTGCCTTATTTTTTTGGACAAATTGACAATTGTTCTCAAGCGAATTTTTGGAGAGTGCTAATTGGATACGAGTCGGTTTCTGTTGGATAATCCTGACCGGATACGCAGCTGAGTCCTAACCGAATCCGCTACGGGTGCTGCCTTATCTGGGGCTATATATATATTCGCCTGCGCGTAGTCATCTAGAATCAATCTGATATGAGTTTTGCCATATTTCTCGCTGCTACGCCGCCGCTATCGTCTGCCCTATCCTACCGCCAGTGTGCACCTACAACCGGGAGAACAGGTCTCCGAAGCAATCGTCCTTGCAATCCTGCACCGGGAGAGGAGGAATAAGGTTTTTTGGAAGCGTTGTGCACAACTGCTCAACTCAATCTGGCACGTCTTCCTGCTGCATTGGCTCAAGGTGAACATCTTCGTTGACTATGTCCGTGGTGAGTTTCTGTGATCTGTAAGCCTATAAACGTTTGGTACACATGTATTGTTATTATGATTATGGTTATTTTTTTGATATATGCTAGTGTGAAAGATCTGTTCATGCTAGTTTCTGTGATAGTTTTGATCTATTTAATTCAAAATTTAATTAAACAATTGCCTTGTTTTTCAACATTCCAAAAACCTTATTTTAGTCAATCTGTTTAATTTTCTATGGCTAGTTTTGCTGATGCACTGAGGCCAAATTTTTTTTTCTGTTGTGCACTTTAAGAGATGGCAAGCAAAGGTTTGCCTTTGGCTTATTGCTATGAATGTGTGGAAGCAAGACTTGGCAAACCTAAAGGAGATGTTTCTGCTGATGATCAGAAGAAGTTCTCGGATGCCAACAATCGCTTCATAGGATGCATTCTTGGCGTGCTCACTGATCGTCTGTGCGATGTGTACATACACATGACAGATGCCAAAGAATTGTGGGATGCACTGATTGCTAACTATGATGCATCAGATGTAGGCAGTGAACTATACAGCATGGAGAGCTTCCATGACTACAGAATGGTGAACAACTGATCTGTGGTGGAACAGGTGCATGAGGTACAATGCATTGTCCAGGAACTCGAACTCCTGAAGTGTCGTTTGCCTGACAAGTTTGTGGCTGGGTGCATAATTGCAAAGCTTTCTCCGTCTTGGAGAGGAGACAGGAGATATCAGTTGAAAACCTAATATCGTCTCTAAATGTAGAAGAGAAGGCTTGGGCTAAGGATACTTCTGAGAAAGAAGGCGAGGTCCAGTCCAATGCCAATGTTGTCCAGAAGTTCCCACATGGCAAGAACAAAGGGAAGAACTAGAAAATTCACAAGTGTGTGAAGAGTACTGCCTTCAAGAAGAAGAAGAATAAATTTGAGTTGACCTGCTTCACATGCGGTGAGCTGCGGCACTTCTCTAAGGATTGCCCAGACCGTGCAGACTGCAAATGGAAGAAAGCTGATAGCGGGTCAAAGACTGTCAACACGGTGACCATGGAAGACGGGTATGATAATTTACCTAATGTACTTTCAGTTTTTCAATCCGCGAGTTGGTGGTTTGATACTAGTGCCAATGTCCATGTGTGTGCTGACATAACTATATTTTCTTATTATTAGGGCACCCAAGGCTTAGTGATGATGGGAAATGGGTCGCATGCGGCTGTTTGTGGTGGTGGTATGGTAGATCTGAAGTTTACTTCGGGAAAGATCGTGCAGCTGAAGAACGTACAACATGTCCCTTCTATCAACAAGAATCTAGTTAGCAGCTCCCTAATTTTGAAGGACGGTTTTAAGTTAGTCTTAAAGTCCAATAAATTAGTATTGTCTAAGCATGGACAGATTATTGGTAAAGGCTATGAATGCGAAGCCTTGTTCCGCTTTTCCCTAGTAGATTTTAGCATAAGTCAGTAAACCATATTTGTGGTCATATTAGTGATGACAAAGTGTTTGGCATTTTCGTTTATGTCATGTGAACTTTGTCTTAATGTCTCCGCTATCCAGCATGGGTTTAATTCTGAATTTCACAATTGCCGGAGGTTCTAAGTGCAATAGTTGTGTGCAATCTAAGCAACCACGAAAACCTCACAAGATGTCTGAGGAGAGGAACTTGGCACCTCTAGAACGCATGCATTCAGATCTCTGCGAGATGAATGGTGTGTTGACAAAAGGTGGAAAGAAATACTTTATGACGTTCATTGATGATGCTACTCGTTTCTGTTATGCTTACTTGCGCAAACTAAGGATGAGGCATTAGACTATTTTAAAATCTATAAAGCTAAGGTTGAAAACAAACTTGAAAGAAAGTTTAAACATTTTAGGTCAGATAATGGTGCCAAGTTTTTCTCTAATATTTTTGATGAGCTCTTTGAGGAACATGACATTATTCATGAGAGGATGCCACCCTATTCACCCAAATCAAACGGGATTGCCGAGAGAAAAAACCGCACGATGACTGACTTGGTTAACGCCATGTTAGACACTACTGGTTTATCTAAGGCATGGTGGGGGAGGCCTTGTTGAGTGCTTGTCATGTACTGAATAGAGTTCCAAACAGGAGTAACAATCAAACGCCATATAAAATGTGGATTGGGAGAAAACTATCACTTTCTTACTTGTGCCCACGGGGGTGTCTGGCTAAAGTAAAAGTGCCAATTACCAAGAACCATAAGCTAGGACCTAAAACAGTGCACTGTGTCTTTCTAGGATATGCTCAGAGGAGTATAGTGTGGGGGATATCACCCCAGGGTAGCCCATGCACGGGAAAGAATACTGGATGGAGCGGACCGATGGACCTCAGGCCGGGGTCGGCAGCCCGACCTCATGTAAGGTCGGGCGTCTTGACCCCTGCCCCTGGGTCCGACCCTAGTCCACTCCTCTCGACCTCAACTCTTTGTCCCGACCCTAAAAGGGAAACCTCATCCTCGGGGAGCAAGGCTTCCTTGATAAGCCTCGCGGATAGGAAAAACAGGAGACCACCCGATAGGAAACAACATCATCTAACAGCACTGCGCACAGGGCACTAGCAGATGGCGGATCCCGAGGGAAGGAAGCGCACAGACGCCCACGACGAACAGAGCCCAAGATGATTCAGTTACACTATTTTAGGAGATCTCTGTATTTGCTTTTTACATTATGACTAAGCTTTCTTGAGCCCCAAGTCTACTTTGTAACTGCCCCCTTAGACTATAAAAGGGATGACAGGAGGTTGGGGCTTGGGGTGGGGGGCTTGGAGGGCGCACTTAGTTTGCTCTGGGTTTAGTTTCGTTTTCATCTTGTAAACTTTGATCATACTTCACCCCAACCAAGAACACTGGACGTAGGCCTATTATCCTCCGGGAGGGCTGAACCAGTATAAAAATCCCTGTCTCTTGGCTCGCTTAGTGCTTGAGTCGACAATCAGACCAATCGGTGAGACGCCCCAATCACTCTTTCACCTCCTTGTGTAACCCCCTTGGAGGACTGCCAACCATCTCGTTGACAGTTGGTGTGCCAGGTAGAGGTGCATCTTCACTGTTCCAAGCGGTTTGATGGCTGTCTTCTTCTCCATCAAATTCACGGGGTTCGCTGGGACGACGTTCGTCTTCGGTAGCCTAGTCTTCCGTGGCGATGACTGCAGCCACCTCACCTTCTCCCGGGAGGCCTCTGGCATGCTGGAGCACGTGATCGTGCAACGGCGCATGACGAAGGTGCCGAGGAGTGTGGTTCCGCGCTCTGCAGCCTTGACACCCATGGACCACCCAGAGATGAAGGTCTGGCGGCCCAAGCCCCCGACTACCAGCTCGGCGGTCTTGAGGGCAGACTCCGCGTGGACCCGGATCGAGCGTGCTGAGGGGTGTCGCTCTACGCGTCTTGCTTCCTCGCCACGAAAGACGTATTCAGCTACTTCATCTGTCGTCGGGCGTGCTTTCATTCTCCCCGGGCCGGTGAGCTCCAAGAAAATGGTCCAACGTGCTTCTCCTCGTCACACGACACCAGCCAAGCTATCGTGCAGGCCAAAGTTCGTTCCCGGCAAACATTGGCCAACGAACTTCATCTTCCAGGTGGATGTAGTTTCGGACGATGAGGCCACGGGCTCCTAGGAGTCCGATGCCCATCACAACGCCCGCTGTACCCGCAACGCTGGTCGGATTGCACGATGCGAGCAGGCCCAGCGCCCTCGTGTCCAGCCCAGGAGCCTGAAGCCCGACTTTACCATGGAATTCGAGGGGCATCAGGTCTTTCGGATGCCTGCGGCTAACCTGGTGGCCATTGAGCGTGCACTCATCGCCTTCCCGACTCTTCGAAGGTGCGGAAGGCGATGGCCATGACCCAGGTGACTGCCGCTCAGTTCAATGCCCCGGGCCCCGTCCGAGCGCCCCTCAAGGAGTGCTCATCGACTGAGGTCTCGGCAGCAGCAGAGCGTCGGCCACTCCGCTTTTCCGTGCAACACCCAGAACCAAGCGGCGAGGGCCAGAGCCACCCTCGCTGCCTCGGACGGCCGCCCAAAAAGTGCCCGACCCTCGAAACAGCAGGGCAGTTCCTACACTGGGGACATGTGTGAGATCATCGCGTAGAGAGTCGATGCTCGCAACACTATCGAGCATCGTGCCGCCGACTGTCGGTGCTAGGAGCTGCGGCGCTGAGAAGACTACGACTGTGAGCACAACGCCCCCGAGGGTGTTGTCGACGTCGAGGCTCCGCCCTGGCACAATGAGTTCCTGGCCTTCACCGTTTACCAAGCATCGATCCTTACAAGGGCAAGACCGACCCCTCTTTATGGCTTTGGCTATACTGCACAGCTGTTCTGGAAGCTAACGGCAATGCTCACGTGATGGCGAACTACCTCCGTGTCATGCTGGCGCCGACCGCCATCATTTGGCTCACCGGGCTCCCCGAGAACTCCATCGACTCTTGGGACAAGCTCTATGATGCCTTCATCTCCAACTACCAGGGAACCTGGCAATGTCCGACCTCCCGCTACGACATCTGGCAGGTCCGACAGGGGGTTGACAAGTCGATCTGGGGCTACATCCGATATTTCTCTGAGCGCGGAAACACTGTTGTGAGCATCTCTCATGATGATGTCATGTGCATATTCTCCGAGGGCCTCCGAAAGCCCTCCAAGTTGTTCCCTTTCCTGGTCATGAACCAGCCGACCTCTCCCAACTGACATGATCTCCACCGCCGAGCGCTTCGTTGATGCCGAAGACGCCGAGCGGGAGCAAATGCACGTTCCTAAGCACCGACCTCCGAGGGAGTCCTAGGGTAAGGAGTTGATCGAGCCTGACTGCCGCACCCCTGAGACGGCAAATCTCCAACCACCCGAGCAACCTCGGCGGGATGAGGCAAAGTGGAAGCCGAACCCCGAGGTCGCGGCCATCGACAAGCCTAGGTCGAGGTCGGGAGGAGAGGCTTCGGGCGAATTTTTTCAGGAGGCATTGAACAAGCCATGTTTCCTACATCCAGGTGGCAAGCACACCATCCACCAGTGTTACACTCTCCAGGACCAGATGGTCCGAGAGGCACAGAACCCCCGACTGCCAAAGGGGTGATAGAGGAAGGATGGTGGTGCTAAATGCCAGAAGGAAGATCATTCGAGGAAAGATGACTTCCAAGAGCTAACCCGCACGATTAGCATGATCTTCGGGAGGGAGGCTGCCTCAGAAAGCCGTCAATATCAGAAGCTACTTTTTTGATGGGTGAATGCCATCTCCACGGAGCCATCCAAATGCCTCCGGTGGTCAGAGGTCCTGATCTCCTTCTCCCAGGCCGATCAATGGGCTGATGTTCCGAAGCCGGGGCGGTTCCTGCTAGTAGTGGACCCAGTGGTGCTCAAGGTGCGCCTCAAGCGCGTAGTCATCGATGGGGGAGCGGCATCAATGTCCTCCTCCGAGGCACATTGCATGAGCTTGGGCTCTGCGTCACTACCCTCGAGCCCACTGACTCGCCCTTCTAAGGCATCATCCCTAGCAAGGCCAGTATGCCTCTCGGCATGGTCTCACTCCCCGTGACATTAGGGACGCGTGAGAACTTCCGCACCAAGTTCATTAGGTTCTATGTGGCGGACATTGAGACGGCATACCACGCGGGGCTTGGGTGCCCTGCCCTCGTCAAGTTCATGGCGATCCCACACTACACGTACTTGGTTCTCAAGGTGCCAGGGCCCGCGGGTGCATTCTCCTTTCGAGGCAACATCGCCACCTCCTACGCCAGTGAGACCAAAAACCTTACTCTGGGCGAAGCTGTTGACCTCTCGGTTCGCATTGGAGAATTGACCTCCCTATGCGCCGACACCAAAGGAAAGGCGCTGATGGCCAACGAAACCCCATACTCGGCGTCGACCGCACCAGGACTCACCGCCGACCCCACCGAGTACAATGCTAACTCCATCTCTGACGGCGACCCCGCCAACACAGTGCTGATAGGCTTCGAGCTCGGTGAAAAATAGGAAAGTGCGCTCGTCGACTTCCTACGTGCAAACATCGACATGTTTGAAGGGTTACACGGAACCTACGATACCTAATAACAAAATTTTTACTACGCAAACCAGGAACCTTGCAAGTAAGGGTCGATAGATCGTTACGATTAGAGTAGAGTGCGGATATAGCCAATCAGGAGCTATCCGATCCGGAATAGTCCCACCGATCACGTCGATTCCCGAGTATAGCCGATTCCCCACACAGCCGATTCCCCTGACTGCAGCCGATCCGACGTAGCTGATTCGCTGATGCCGGAGCCGATCTAACCTCAGCCGACTCACCGATTCGCTCGACCGCGCTTGCCTCAGTCAGATGCGCCCAACCACAACCGATCTAGCCGATCGCACCCGATTCACAGCTGCCAAACAACACCGCAATATAGCAGTGCCTTTACCGGTATCCACACGTCCAGGGATAGAACGCCTAACACCCTTGTGCTAGCACAAGATGCAAGGCTAGGCCTTTGGCTCGGAAGTGGGGAGGGTTTCCGTGAAGATCAGATTGATTCGGGTCAATGCAATGCCTCTGCTCTCCACCCCTCGACCCTTTATATAGAGTTGCCACCTGGGGCTATAGGCCCATCGGGACTCTATTTTGAATCCGATCCTATCCGAATCTCATAGAGTTGGCCGACCGGACTTCGTAAGCCCATAGGACTCTATATTAAATCGAATCTTATCCGAATTGAGCCATATTCGAAAGCAACTCGAATCTCTGTTCTACCCCCTTAAGTGGAGCAATCCATCCTTATGGGCTTCTCCATGCGTTTCTGATTTATATGGCCTAAGCGACAACGCCAGATAAACGTGGGGTTTGTATCATTTGCGAGTTGCCTCTCTGTATTAATGTTATAGATGGGAGACGCTTCAAGATCCAAAACATATAATCAATTCACCAATGCTGTATGAAAATAGAACATATCTCGGAGATAAACTGAACAACCTTTGTCCATTGATCTAAAATCATATCCTTCCGCTTGCAAACATGAAGCGGAAATAACGTTTTGACATAGAGTTGGAACATAACAACAATTATTTAATTCCAAAACTAATCCTAAAGGTAAATGAAGTGGTACTGTGCCGACAGCAACTGTAGCAACACTTGCTCCATTGCCGACTCGCAGGTTCACCTCGCCCCTTCTCAAGCTTCTACTTCTTTTCATTCCCTGCAAAGATTTGCAAATATGAGCTACTGATCCGGTATCAAATACCCAAGAGTGAGTAGGTGAAGTAGCAAGATTAATGTCTATAACATTAATACCTGAAGCAGAAGTCACACTTTGCTTCTTTTTGAGATCCTCTATGTACTTCTTGTAGTTAGTGACCTGTCTCCTTGCAGTAGAAGCAAATAGCATCTGATGCCGCTCACCCCTTCTTGCCCTTCTTTGTGTTGGAGGCACTCGCGATCTCATCGGGAGTTAGTTTCCTCTTGGTGCCAAGTTTCTTGACAGGTGGTTTGCGCTTAGCCTTTTGCATGATCATCATATGATGACCGTTTTTCTGGATACTCTCCTCAGCCATCTTTAGCATCCCATGCAATTCGGCAAAGGTCTTATCTATAATGTTCATGTGATAATTTAATATTAAAGGCTCAAAGCTCGGAGGGAGCGACTGGAGAATCATATTAGTAGCCAACTCTTGGCTAAGGGAAAAACCTAGTTTTTTCAGACTCTCAATGTAGCCAATCATTTATATCACATGCGGATTGACGGGACTCCCCTCAACAAGCCTGCACGCAAACAGGGACTTTGAGGTGTTGAACCTCTCGGCCCTAGTTTGGTTCTCAAACATGCCACGCAGTCCCTGAACAATAGTATGAGCATTGTTGTTCTCGTATTGCTTCTGAAGCTCAGAGGATATTGTAGCAAGCATGAGACAGCTTGTGTCTAGGGAATCATTAGTGTGCTTCTCATAAGCCCTCCATGCAGTAGCAGTAGTATTATTAGGCAAATCATCAGGATAGGTTACTTCAAGAACGTACGCCTTATGCTCTTGCTTGTGAACAATTCTCAAGTTGCGATACCAATCCATAAAGTTTGTTCCATTCAATTTTTCATTCTCGAGAATAGATCGCAAATTAAAGGTACAGGGTGTAGTATTAGCTGCCATTATTCTGCAACAAAAAAAGCAAAGTTTAGCATAATTTTTATGCTATGTCTATTGTTCAACAATTTAAGAAAAGACTCCCATTACGTATTTTATACCTTCCCTTAGGTTACGTATTGGGTCAAGATCCACATGTTAATTAATTTTCTAGTGAGGTTTAGCATCACGGCTAGATGATTAATAACATCGGTAAGCAACACCTCGCTAATCACATCTCTATGTGAGTCTTGTTGTTGGTGTGCCATCTCCATGACCTGGCACCCACCTATGGACCAAGGCCCAAAACTGTTTCGATAGCCTTGTTAAGTTAACCAAATGTTCTTGCTGTATATGTCCGACATAAACTCCCTCGTGTTATGATAGAGAATGACACTCTGCTTTGGCAGACCCACCACTGACGAGCATAACGGTGATGGGTATAACATTTGGAAGGGCATCATTGCTACTTAATTTTGTGAGGAATACTATCCTATCAAACAAACATATCAATATATGAAAGCAGGTAAAATAGCAATTAATGAAATAGTATGGCCCCCTTCACATGGTGATCTCCATCTCCATGCCGGTGTAGAGGATCTCCATCTTCATCACCATTCTTCCAAGTACCGAATGCTTAATTTCTTCAAACTAAGCTACTACTATAGAAGCTATAAATGAAGATTACATCGACACGTAGGTCGTGAAAGAATATTATAAGCATTGCATGTAAGAAAGAATATTACAGGGATTGCACATATGAAAGAATATTACACGCATCAGATGCATCTCATACATACAATAGGGCCATACCATCTCAAAGCATTCCCTGCAAAAACAAGTTAGGCGTAGAACGTTTTCTAATTATCGCAGAGATACGGTATCGAGACGACATAAAAGGGGGTACACACACCGATCAGGAGCTATCCGATCCGGAACAGTGCCAACTGATCACAGCCGATTCCTGAGTACAGCCGATTCCCCACACAACCGATTCGCCTGACCGCAGCCGATCCAACATAGCCGATTCGCTGATGCTGGAGCCGATCCAACCTCAGCCGACTCGCCGATTCACCCGACCGCTTGCCTCACTCAGATGCGCCCAACCACAACCGATCTAGCCGACCGCAACCGATTCACAGCCGTCGAACAGCACCGCAATGTAGCAGTGCCTCTACCGGTATCCACACGTCCATGGATAGAACGCCTAACACCCGTGTGCTAGCACAAGATGCAAGGCTAGGGTTTTGGCTCGGAAGTGGGGAGGGTTTCCGTGAAGATCAGATTGATTCGGTTCAATGCAATGCCTCTGCTCTCCACCCCTCGCCCCTTTATATAGAGTTGCCGCCTGGGCCTATAGACTCTATTTTCAATCGGATCCTATCTGAATCTCATAGAGTTGGCCGGCCGAACTTTGTAAGCCCATAGGATTCTATATTAAATCGAATCTTATCTGAATTGAGCCATATTCAAGTCCAACTCGAATGTCTATTCTATCCCCTTAAGCGTGCGACCCTGTAGGTTCAGGTGTACTCGGTTTCGACCCGAGTCTAATCCAGTCGATCATTAATAGCGGCGCCTAGCAGCACATATTGACACCATAGTATACAAGAAAATAATATCGGCTCTGAACCCGTAATGTGTACACAAATCCCTTTGCCTCACGATACTAATTAAGCTATAGGCAAGATGTGTGCCATCCCTTCAATAGCTTAACCATTCACTCGAACCGTATTGGATTATCTATCTGTTGATTGAGTCCTCAATCAACTCGGATGGCCATGCACTTCCATAATCCATTACCTTGAGGGGCCCAGAGATATCTCTCCAAAGGAAGGGCAAATTTCATCTTGATCACTCACATCCCACTCCATGTTTCATAGCAAACCCGAAGACTACTTTTATAACTACCCAGTTATGGAATAGCGTTTGGTAGTCCCAAAGTAGGCTAGTACATGTTGGAATCCATGATGATCTCAGGTCTAAGGACTTTGCACCAACACTACTTGAGACCAAATAAGGGCACATTAATTCCTATAGTGTCTCATGGTGGGTCTATCCAACAATGTGTTCTCTAACACATGTCTACGTATATTGATTTGGTATCTCCATACCATGATCTATGAGACATGATCATCAATCAATAAACATGCTGATCTTAGAATCATATTTGTTCCAATAATATGACATGTGATCATGGATAGTTTAGAAATAGATTCATACATGAAGAGTCTCATAAATAAGTCATGTTGTGGAGATTGTGGCAATCGGGTATCTACATCGCAAGCTTATCCGACTGGAGGTAGGGATAGATTGCGCCTGCTATATCTGTAAGCCGAACTTGACTTAGGTGTTACGGTTGCCGATAGAGATAAGGCAATCGGCCTATAGTCACGGTTTGGTAAGATTGAGGAAACCAACTTAGAATAAGATAGGGTTTCTGACTTGTAAACCCTTCCTCCCAAGACTATATAAGGGGGGTAAGGGGCGTCCCTTGAGGGATATCTTAGACTTGATCAGAGATTAGATTCTAGATACGACTTCATAAGCGAGAGCTTTAGATCACGAGATCAATAAAGTCACTCGGCGGATCAAATCCACCGAAACAGGAGTAGGGTATTACCTCACGAGAGGGCCTGAACCTGTCTAAATCTTCCTCTTTTCCTAACCCATTGTGCTTGGCGATCTTGACTGCGACCCCAGAAATTATATTGCCGAAACCAAGTTTCGACAGTTGGCGCGCCAGGTAGGGGGCCGCGCGTCAAGACTTCTTCAACAATCTCGCCGACAAGCGTGATGGGAACTCCTTCAGGATTCGGCGACTTCGCCGCCAACCTCTTCGACGACTCCTCCTTCGACTCGGACCCAAACCAGTCGAAGGAAAAGAACCACTCGGCGCCGTTCGGGCTTCCCAACAGCACCAAGATCTTCGACAACATCTTGAAGACCAAGATGCGATCCACCTTCTCCGACGACGGACTTCACTCGGCGCCACTCGAATTACCGGATGCCGCCGAGATCTGCGCCAATCTTCTTGCCTCTCCGACGGAAGCAATCTACTCAGCCGAAGACCTCTCGGTGCCGTTTGGGTTACCAAACGTCGCCAAGATCTACAGTCAACTGCTCTCCCCCGAGTTGGCGGCAATCCACTCGGAGGAGCCTGATCCTCCAAGCTCCGACTCGGACTGGAGCGACCCAGATCCAGATTTCCCAGGATCAAGGGAGGTCGCTGTCATCCTCCCGTCCTTTGGCTCCTGCTCATCTTCAGAGCTCAACGGATACCTCAGCTCCGCCGGCTTCGACAATCTCTACGGCATCCCTTCTGACGAAGCCGACAACTCCGACTGCCCCATGGACTGCGAGCCGAAGTGCTTCGACGTCCTCATGGCCGAGCCGGATGAGTCCGACTCAGCCATGGCCAGAAGGCTTGCCGAAGAGGAGCGAGCTAGAGTGGAGCTTGAGCGCAAGACAGCCGAGGAGGACAAACAACGCAAAGACGAGGCTGACAAAAGGAAGCATGATCTGCGTGCAGCCGGACGATCTGCCCAGGAGGCCATCCTCCAAACACGGGTTCGCAACACCAACGTCTTCCGACGCCGCAGCGTAACGCCGCGCCGCACTCACGCTCTTGGACACCGTCATGGAGACGGCTCCGGCCAACGTGACTCCTATACTTGATAAGATCAAGACCATCGTTGCTGCCACGGCTAACGGCCCTCCCACCACTTCGGCGCGAAGGCCGACTGAATCCGTGGCCGAAACGCCAGACAAGAGCCGGCTCCCACCCCTAAAGTCAGGAGATTACTCGACAACCAGGCCAAGAGGCCCACCTCGCGAGTCCACGCCAAGGCACCAAGAGCAGATGGTCGATTCTCGCCACAAACGACAGGGACGTCCACCCGTCCACCACCGAGTCCGCCGCAACAGTTCCAGCTACCCAACCAGCCAACAGAAGACCCCGCCGAGTGATTTGCGGGAAGTCCTCGATCACCGCTACCAAGAGCGCGACCGTCGCACCCAGGAAGATCGGAGGGGATCACCCGATAGCGGCGACGATGGAGTACCAGCCTTCACTCGGGAACTCCGCCGAGTGCACTGGCCGAGTGGCTTTAAGCCAACAGGGATAGAAAGGTACGATGGCAAAACCGACCCCGAATCTTGGTTAACCGTATATACTCTTGCCATCCGAGCTGCAGTGGCGACAACAAAGCCATGGCCAACTACTCGCCCGTGGCCCTCGCAAACTCAGCCTGAAATTGGCTCACCACCGCCAAGAGGCTCAATCGGCTCATGGAGCGAGCCGAGGGACCACTTCATCGCCAACTTCCAAGGCACCTTCGAAAGGCCCGGCACGCACTTCGACCTCTACAATGTCATCCAGAAGCCGGACGAGCCTCTGAAGGATTACATTCGTCGCTTCTCCGAGAAGCGCAACAAGATCCCGAACATCACCGATGACATCATCATCGCCGCCTTCCAGAAGGGAGTCCGTGATGAGCTGCTTATCGGCAAGTTCGGACGAAAGCCACCGAAGACGGTGAAGCAGATGTTTGAGACGGCGAATTCATACGCCAAATCAAACGACGCCATCAAAGCCGCCCGTCAAGACCGGCCTGACAGAAGAGAAGACAAGCAAGCAGGAGGAAGCCGAAATCCTAAGAAGGATGGCGGCAATAACGGCAACCAGGGCCCGAAAGATCGCAAGCGCCGATCTGAAGACCTGTGGCCGCAACCTCCAATACTCAACGCCGTCCCCGAGTCGCCGCCTACGACGCCATCATGAACGCCCAGTGCACCCACCATCCGAATCACAAGCACGCGGCAAAGGACTGCTTTATCTACAAGCAGTTCGCTGAACAGTACGCGGCGCAGCTCAACAAGAAGCCGGCTGACGAGGCTGGCCCATCTGGCGTCAAAAAGAACAACGCGGCTGAAAATGCCGAACCTTTTCAAGACCCAGTGGGGGAGCTCAACCACATCTTCGGAGGCCCGCTAGCTTATGAATCCAAGAGGAAACAAAAGCTAACTGACCGGGAGGTCAACGCGGCTCAACCCGAAGTCCCTCAGTATCTGCGATGGTCGGAAGTGGCCATCACTTTTGACCGCTCGGATCATCCTGACCGAGTGGTCCACCCGGGACGCTATCCACTCGTCCTGGACCCCGTAGTCCGCAACATCAGGCTTAAGCACGTCCTCATCGATAGGGGCAGCGCCCTCAACATCCCGTTTGCCAAGACCATGGATGAGATGCATCCCGAGGGCCGAACTCAAAGCAAGCTCAGCCCCTTCCACGGAGTTATCCCGGGCTATCTTCAACACCACTCGGGCACATCTCCTCCCAGTCACCTTCGGAGCCCGAGAGAACTTCCGAACGGAGAACGTCACCTTCGAGGTGGCCGACTTGAAACAAAGATACCATGCTATCATCGGAAGGCCCGCGCTTGCCAAGTTCATGGCGATCCCTCACTACACTTATCTTTGCATGAAGATGCCGGGTCCCAACGGCGTCATCACTCTTCGCAGCGACGTGAAGCAAGCCTTCACTGCGACAAGGAGAGCTGCGACATGGCCCAATCTCGTGAGAGATTACGTGGCCAACAAGAAGTCCGATTGGCTGCATCAACTTCGGCGAGGGCGAAGTCCCCGCGAAGAAGATAGCCAAATCGGGATCCGCGACGCCAAGACCAAGAAGATCTCCCTTGATTCGTCCGATCCCTCCAAAACTGCCGTAATCGGCGCCGACCTAGATCCTAAATAGGAAAGCGCGCTCGTCACCTTCCTCCAAAATAATATAGATGTTTTTGCTTGGAAACCATCCGATATGCCCGGAATTCCTAGGGAGGTGATCGAGCACTCTTTGAACGTCAAAGATGACGCCAAACCAATAAAACAACGATTACGCAGTTCGCACAGGATCGAAAAGACGCGATCAAAGAAGAACTTGCAAAGCTCTTGGCTGCCGGCTTCATTAAAAAGTCCTTCATCCCGACCGGTTAGCCAACCCAGTCCCGGTCCGCAAGAAAACGGGGCAATGGCGCATGTGCGTTGACTACACCGACCTCAACAAAGCCTGCCCCAAGGATCCATTCGGGCTGCCTCGCATCGACCAAGTCGTCGACTCCACAGCCGGCTGCGAACTCTTAAGTTTCTTGGACTGTTACTCGGGCTATCACCAGATCAGTTTGAAAGAATCCGACTGCTTGAAGACATCTTTCATCACGCCGTTCGGGGCCTACTGTTACATCACCATGCCTTTCGGCCTGAAGAACGCTGGAGCCACATACCAACGCATGATCCAAAGATGTTTCCAGACGCAGATCGGCAAGAACGTTGAAGCTTACATCGACGATGTTGTCATCAAAACCAAGCAGAAAGAAGACCTGATCGCCGACTTAGAAGAAACCTTTGCAAACATCCGGCCTTCGAATGAAGTTGAACCCGGAGAAGTGCACCTTCGGCGTCCCATCGTGCAAACCGCTCGGCTTCATGGTATCACATCGCGGCATTGAAGCAAACCCGGAGAAGATTAACGCCATCTTAAACATGAAGCCCCCGAGTAATCAGAAAGACGTCCAAAAGCTCACTGGCTGCATGGCGGCACTGAGCCGTTTCATATCCCGACTCGGCGAACGAGGCATGCCCTTCTTCAGGCTGCTGAAGAAGACAGACGACTTCCAGTGGACCACAGAAGCTGACAAGGCCTTTTAAGATTTCAAAGAGTTCCTTACCACGCCACCCGTCCTGGCTTCACCTCAGCCCCAGGAACCCCTCTTGCTGTACGTCTCAGCCACTCACCAAGTGGTCAGCACGGTCCTTGTGGTTGAACGAGAAGAAGAAGGACGGGCCCAGAAGATTCAAAGACCAATTTACTTTGTCAGCGAAGTATTGGTAGGAGCCAAAATCCGATACCCCCAGGTACAAAAATTGCTTTATGGTGTTCTAATAACCGCGAGGAAATTGGCACACTACTTTCAGGGTCACTCGGTCACCGTCATCACCTCTTTTCCACTCGGCGACGTCGTCCACAATCGCGAAGCAACTGGGCGCATCGCCAAGTGGGCCCTGGAACTGATGCCGCTGGATTTAACTTTCAAGCCCAGGACGTCCATTAAGTCACAAGCCTTAGCGGACTTCCTGGCCGAGTGAACTGAACAGCAAGAACACGTACCTCGGGAAGACCTCCAACACTGGACCATGCACTTCGACGGATCCAAGAGGATCACTGGCTTGGGAGCAGGAGTCGTGCTTATCTCCCCGACTGGGGAAAGGCTAAGATATGTCCTTCACCTCCACTTCTCCGCATCACACAACGTCGCCGAATACGAAGCTCTTTTACACGGACTGTGCCTCGCAGTCTCACTCGGGATTCGTTGGCTTATTGTGAAAGGCGACTCCCAGCTGGTCGTCAATCAAGTGATGAAAGACTGGTCCTGCTTAAACAACACTATGGAGGCCTACCGACAAGAGGTCCGCAAGCTTGAGGACAAGTTTGACGGGCTCGAACTCTCACATGTCTTGAGACATAACAACGAAGCTGCCGATGAGCTAGCACAGTTCGGATCCAAGCGCGAAGCTGCTCCAACAGATGTCTTTGTCGAACATCTTTACGAGCCAACCGTCGTGGCTAAGACAGCTCTCAACGAACAAACCACGAACGAAGTCACCATGATCGATACCGACCGGAGGACGCCGCTCATCAAATTCTTAACTCAGCAAGAGCTGCCGGATGACCGGGATGAAGCAGAACGCGTCCGGCGTCGTTGCCAAGCGTACGTCATGGTCGACTCCTATCTATATAAGAGAAGCCCCTCTGGAATTCTAATGAGGTGCATCACACCCGAAGAAGGGAAACAATTACTCCAAGATATCCACTCGGGCATATGCGGAAGCCACGCGGCAGCACGCACTCGGTCGGCAAAGCTTACAGCAAGGATTCTTCGGCTTACCGCGGTCTCCGACGCGAAAAAGTCGTAAGAACCTGCGAAGGCTGCCGCTTTTGCCCGACAAAGCCATGTTCCGCCCAGAGCTTCAAACAATCCCACTTTCTTGGCCGTTCGCGGTATGGGGTGGACATGGTTGGCCCTTTCAAGAAAGCTCCAGAGGTTTCACACACCTCTTCGTCGCAATCGACAAGTTCTCCAAATGGATTGAAGCCAAGCCGGTTGTCACCATCACCGCCGACAAAGCGCGAGACTTTTCCTCAACATCGTGCACCGCTTCGGCGTCCCAAACGAATCATAACTGATAACGGGACTCAATTCACGGGAGGCATCTTCAAGGAATTCTGCGAAGACTTTGGAATCAAAATCGCTACGCATCGTAGCTTACCCTAAAAGCAATGGGCAAGTCGAGCGAGCAAACGGCATGGTCCTTCAAGGCATCAAGGCTCGCGTCTTCGACCGGCTAAGCCCTTACGCTGGCAAGTGGGTCCAAGAACTTCCCTCGGTTCTATGGTCGCTGCGAACTACACCCAGTCGGGCCACCGGCCAGACTCCTTTCTTTTTGGTCTATGGCGCAGAAGCCATGTTGCCAAACGAGATGGAGTTTGAGTCCCTCCGGGTCCGCAGCTTCAACGATGAGCGCTACGACATCGACCGAGTGGATGACCTCACCCGATTGGAAGAGGCCCGCGAAGCAGCCCTCATCCAGTCGGCCAAATACCTTCAAGGGCTCAGAAGATACCACGGTCGCAATGTGCGAGCACGAGCTTTCATTGTTGGCGACCGGTCCTACGCAAGATCCGACCACCAAAGACCGACACAAGTTATCTCCCTTATGGGAAGGATCGTATATAATCGCCGAAGTGACTCGGCCGGTGCTTACGGCTAAAGCGCGAAGACGGGTCCATGGTGGAGAACTCCTGGAACATCGAGCATCTTCGACGGTTTTACGCCTAATTTGGCTAAGGCCTCATGTTTTCCTTGACTGCCAACCTCAAGCAAGATGACTTCTTGAGCTAGCAGTCGGGGGCTGATACACATATCAATAAAGCTCGAATTTTTCTCATCAAATTTTTGTGCACAATTTGGTGTATCATTGTTTAATGTCCTTCGACTCGAGCTCAGTGTCTAAGGACTGAGAGTTTTCCGATGACCTAATCGAGCCTAGGCTTGATGACAGCCAAACGAAAACTACTTAAGAAATTCCACGCAAAGGCTCGAATCAAGGCATTGACATAAATAAACTAAAAATAGTCACAAAGATTCCACGCCAGAGTTTCACAATTACATGATATCTACAAAGCAAAATCAAAATACAGTTCAGAGTTTAAAATTGTTTACTACATCTAATGAGATCTTCTTCGCCGCCTCTTGCGCCTCGCTGAGCATATCTAAGGCCTGCTCGTCTGTTGTCCCCTCAGCGAAGCTCTCCCCGATTGAATGAATATCCACTCGGGGGTAGAGGGACTTGGTCTGCAGAAGAGCCGGACCAGCCCCATGTTGGCCGCTTCGGTGATGTTCTTCGATATCGCTCGGGAGCCGGCGGAGCTTGTCGAAGATCTCGATTGGCCCCAGCGAGCGGCCCCAACTCCTTGATCAAACAAGGATGTTAAGATCGGCGTGGCGGCGTTAGCGACCTCTTCCCGAATCTCGTCGCTAGACTTGATCCGCCCAAGTAAGACGTCGTATTGGGCTCGGGTCTTCATCTTATAAGCTGCAAGAAGTTCCAGATCATTCAAGGCACTCGGGAATGAAGCAGCACATGAAATTCAACTTCAAAGAAGGTTACCTTCAAACTCGGCCTCCATCTCGGCCTTGTCGAGGCTGACCGCTTCCAGTTGGACTTGAAGCGAGTGGACCTCCGAAGAATTTTCTACAACGAAAGAGGATTATCAATTGACAAGATCAACAAAAGAATCATAATGAAGCTGGGAGAGGCAGGCTTACTTCCTATTGATCCGCGGAGGTCGAGGTTCGCTTCCCGAAGCTCCGAGATCTCCTTCCTTAAAGCGGCCTCCCTCGAAGCGGCCTCCTCCCCAGTGACCTTCACTGCCGCGAACGTCCTCCAAGGAGTTTAAGTGAGGCACCAGCTTTTCCAGACCTCGGATTTTGCCATTGAGCGGCAATATTCTTTCTGCATGCGAAAGCAGAAGAATGATCGACTGAAGAATAACGAAGATATAATCAAAAAGAAAGACGAAGGCCTACGTTGAGCAGTCGGGTCGCCTCATTCAGGCTCTCGACGAGGGCATCCCTTTCATCCTTTTCAGCTTGCCGGTCGAGGATGATGCCCTGTCTCTCGCCTTCCGAGTCCCGCCACTCGATTCTGATCGGAGGAACCCAGGTCTCAGCAGACTGTAGCCTGGGGATCTCTTCTACCGTGGCTGGCAAACAAGAAAGACCAATGAAGACATGAAGGATTCAAAATTGAAAGAACAAAGGAAAGTTTTGAAGCAAGTCTCACCGCTTTCGGTGGCTGCCTGCCTAGGTGGGGCAGCCGGGCCCTTCTTCTTCTTCGGGCTCTGCGCCGAGTGACCCTCAGTCGGGGGCGCTCGGGCCGCAGCCGTGGGTTCCCCGGCAGCCGACTGGTTTCCAGTCGGGATACCCCGGCTGGCAGTCGGGGGCTCCTCCCTAGGGGCGCTCTCCTTCTGAGGAGAAGGATGCTTCTCCGGAGCGCTCGCACTCGGTTGCGGGCTCCGGGGTTTTGGCTCTGACGGCCTTGGCACTTCGGGAGCAGCGGCCGGGGTCGGCCCTTCCCCCCCTCCGGCAGGATCTATGTCCTGGGGCCTCCTATACAAGTGAACACATCGAAGATAAAGAAAGGTTTTCTGCGAAAGAGCTCAGGACTTTGGTTTCAGAGCATACCTTGAGGATCGACGGATCTTCGGCGCTGTCCGCGGTGATCGCCTTAGGGGCGGGGTCTCAACTGGAGGAGCCGGGACGTCGTCATCCGAATCCTCGATGATCAGCCGCCTTTTGCTTGCGCGCTTGTTCGAGTCCTCGCTCGGCGCTGCCCGCTTCCCGACTGGATCAGCTTGGATTTTGATCCCGCCAGTCGGCTTCTTGGCGGGGCGACGCGGCGCGTCATCATGAGCCAACTTATATGGCTTGGAGGTAATAAAGGCGTTTTCCTGCGGAAGAAGGAAGGTGCAATATTAAGCGACAAGACGTCATGATTGAAAGATACTGTGAAGCAACTAATCGGCTTACCGGAGGAGGAGGTCGGTGGATGCTGAATGGAAGGACAGGCAGAATGAGGGCCCGCTCGACTGCGATCCCGGATGAAAAGAGCTTGTACATCCGGATCTTCAAGATCTCGTACGTGAGTGGATCCGGGTCCTCCCGATTGGGGTCCGTTCCGCCTTCATACTCGAAGGCCGGCTTCGACCGCTCCTTAATCGGCGCCAGTCGGCACCTGATGAAGTGCCGAGTGATTTGCTCCCCGCGAAGATTTCTCTTCTTCATCGCCAGGATCTTCGCGAGCAGATCGTTGGCTTCATCCCAATCTTGGGCTACCGGGACGGTGCTCCAAGATGGCTTAGGGACAGGAGGAAGACCGACAAAAGCGGGTAGACTGGGTTCGAGGTTATTGATGTAGAACCAGCCCGCGTGCCAGCCTTTGTTGGAGGATTTCAAAGGGAGAGAAAAGTAGTCTTTGCGGAGAGATCCGCGAAGTTGGAAGCCTGCCCCACCAACGACGCAAGGTTGATCCTTGTTCGGATGGGGTTTCAGGTAGAACATACGACGGAACAGATTGAAATGAGGAAGAATGCCAAGGAAGGCTTCACACACATGAATAAAGAGTGCAATGTGAAGCATCGAGTTGGGGTTCAGATGGTAGATGTGAAGGCCATAATAGTCCAAGAGCCCCCGAAAGAATTGGGAGGTGGGAAGACTGAATCCGCAATAGAAAAAGGAAGTAAAGACGACCAGCTCACCGGTGTTTGGGGTCGGGAAGTCCTCCCCCGCCGCCGGGCGCCATCCCACAAGTTCCTTGGGCGGAAGCACGCCGTGCTTCACCATCTCCTTGAGGGTATATTCCCTCACATCTGAGGTGGCCCATTGGTCGAACGGAATATTCTTCTCCTCTGACATGAGAGCGGGGTTGTTGAGGAGTGGATCTGGCTGAGAAAGGTTAGATCTTGGGCGATGGATGTGGGAGTTTTGGCTGCAGAAGCTAGTTGTCGCGGCAAGCGAGCTTCTTGGCGGATGGACTAAGAAGTGCGCAAGCCTAGGGTTCTCCGCAATGAACTGATGAGCAGTATTGCGAGAAGGGGAATTTTTGGAAGATGAAGAGGCGGGGACGACCTCGTGTCTTTATAAGAAAGATTTGAGGGTTGCGCTAGGTTTTCTGATGAGTGGGCCGAGCCCATAAGAAAATCTACGGCCCAGCGAAGGTGTGGTCCGATACGTGTCCTTAGGGACTTAAGCGGATGAGCTTAAGCAGATTTGCCCTGGCAATATGCGCGTGTCCGAGTGCCCAATACCTTTAAAGATCCTTCCATGCCGCGGTTTGTCTGACTTCATGAGAAGCTGACACGATGCAATTTGGAAGGTGACCAACAGCTGAGTTTTTATAGCTACCTTGGCGAACAAGGGCTGTTTGGTTTTTTGGCATTTGGTCGGATAATCTTACCAATGCTGTTTGTTTTCCACCTTGGTGAAGATCTTTATAAGATTGAGACCAGTATTATGGCAAAATCTATTTAATAACTTGGTCATATTTTTCATATGATTGAAAAAACTTGTTTTCCCATGAGGGATGAATGAAATGTTTATTCCGGGATGACTCGGGCAAATCCACTCGGTTGGGCAAGAGCTTACCGAGTGCTTTTTACCCATAAGGGATGATTGAATTATTTGTTCTGAGGTGACTCGGGCAAATTCACTCGAATAAGTATGAACTTGCTGAGTAATGAAATTTCTATGATTGTTTTAGCATGAGCTAGGCATCTACATGAGAATAATTTTTTATAGTTCTTGACTATATGCTTAGTCTATTTTTGACTAACCACATAGTCGGGGGCTACACCTATAATTAGGTGCATCAGGAGATGCACCTAGATATTTATTTTTTGAGAAATTTTTATGTATATTTTTTCCAGCCCTTCACAGTCTTTGGAGCCACTCGGGAAGATTCAGGCAGAGATGATGGAATCACTCGGCGCCAAAAGCACTCGGTCAAAGAAATTTTTTGGTTGAGTGCTGCTTTGGTCTCAGCGAGTTGTCTCGTCGACCGAAAAGGACTCGGGGGCTACTGTGGAGATTGTGGCAATCGGGTATCTACATGGCAAGCTTATCCGACCGGAGGTAGGGATAGATTGCGCCTGCTATATCTGTAAGCCGAACTTGACTTAGGTGTTACGGTTGCCGATAGAGATAAGGCAATCGGCCTATAGTCACGGTTTGGTAAGATTGAGGAAACCAACTTAGAATAAGATAGGGTTTTCGACTTGTAAACCCTTCCTCCCAAGACTATATAAGAGGGGTAAGGGGCGTCCCTTGAGGGATATCTTAGACTTGATCAGAGATTAGATTCTAGATACGACTTCATAAGCGAGAGCTTTAGATCACGAGATCAATAAAGACACTCGGCGGATCAAATCCACCGAAACAGGAGTAGGGTATTACCTCACGAGAGGGCCTGAACCTGCCTAAATCTTCCTCTTTTCCTAACCCATTGTGCTTGGCGATCTTGACTGCGACCCCAGAAATTATATTGCCGAAACCAAGTTTCGACACATGTACTTATTGATCAATACAAGATGTCTATTTCATGGAACTGAATAACTCTTTATTCATCAATACATAAACATTGACCATGATATCCAACATCTCCATGTTGCCTCTAGGGCATATCACTAACAATGTTTGTTTGGAAACCGACCGATATGCCTAGAGTACCCATCGAGCACAAGCTCCATGTCTTTCCCAACGCGAAGCCAGTCAGACAGAGACTGCGGCAGTTCACCCAAGAACGCAAAGATATGATCAAAAAGGAACTAGATAGGCTTTTTTATGCCAGTTTCATTAGGGAAGTGTATCATCCGGAGAGGCTCGCCAACCCAGTCCTTGTAAAGAAGAAGAATGGGAAATGAAGGATGTGTGTTGATTATACCGATCTGACAAACACTACCCTAAAGATCCATTCTCTCTTCCCCATATCGACCAAGTTGTTGACTCCACCGCGGGTTGTTTCCTCCCATTCCCTAAAGACGTCATTCATTCCCAGAACACGATGGCCTTCAGAGTTAAAAATGCCGGGTCAACCTACCAGCGAGCTGTTCAGCGCTGCCTTGCCACCCAGATCGGCCGCAATATAGAGACCTATGTCGACGACGTGGTGATTAAGACGCGGAACACCGACGACCTGTTGGTTGACGTCGCCGAGACCTTCAAGAACCTCCACATGTATCGATGGAAGCGTAATCCCGAGAAGTTCCTCTTCGACGTACCCTCTGGGAAGCTCCTCGGCTTCATCGCCTCGAACCGAGGGATCGAGGCCAACCCCAAGAAGGTCTTGGCTCTCCTAAAGATGGGCAGGTCGTCCTATGTCAAGGATGTCCAGAAGCTCGCAGGGTGCATGACATCTCTCGGGAGGTTTATCTCCTGGCTCGGGGAGCACGGAGCACCGTTCTTCAAGCTGGTCAGGAAGGACTCGGACTTCCAGTGGTCAGGCGAGGCCGACCAGGCCTCCACCAACCTCAAGCGCCTCCTGGCTATGCCGTCCATGCTCGCCGCTCTGAACCTCGAGGAGCAATTACTTCTAAGTATCGCCGCAACCACTTCGGTCGTAAGCACTGTGATGCTTGTCGAGCGCCCGGAAGAAGGCCACGTCTCCGAGATCCTCGGACCGTCCAAAGTACGATACCCTTAGGTACAAAAGTTATTGTACACCATCCTCGTCACTACCAGAAAGCTGAGGCACTACTTCCAAGCCCACAAGGTAGTGGTGGTGACCGAGTACCACCTCGGGGACATTATTCGAAACCACGAAGCCACTGGTCGAGTGGTCAAGTGGGCTGTGGAGATGGGTGAGTTTTCAATCGACTACAAGCTACGCAACGTCATAGTTAATTAAATCAGTTCAAAGCAAAACATCGAATTTTCATAACTCGCTCGTTCTAACTTGGATTCTATCGAAACTCAAACCTAAATTTACTTAAAATCGTAGCCCAGTGTTAGAAGCCGCTTTTGCAATTTATTTTGCTTTTGGTGATTCTTATTTGAATTCTAATCGAATTCAATTGGATTCCTCGCACGTATTGTTAGAGCACGAGGAAACCGTTGAGAACGTCGAAGACTCAAGCCAACAAGGTCATGAGCAAGGCAAGTCATCACTCCCTTTGAACATATTGATCCTATTTGCGAACTTGTGTTGATTCTAAAACCAAAATGTGCACGCTATACACAAAAAGAATACCTATTCTTGTTATGCCATGCCTTGATGTTGATTACCTTTAGTTATGTTCTTTGTAACCCTCGATATGATGTAACCGAAGGAAATCTTCGGTAAAATGCTTAGCCATGCTATTATTAGATTCATGCATACTCATGCTTTTGCAAAAGAGCTATATACTTGGCATCTACCTTTGGGAAAGGTAGTTGAGAGACGGCATGTGGAAACATGAGCACCACATTGCCATGAGAATGATCAAATGAGTTTTGATGAAAACTAAAAATACCAAACAAATGTTTTAGACTGGGGCGGGTGGATGATTTGGGTGGATTTCGAAAAAGGCAAGTGCTGACCCTGGTCAATTAAGGACCGAGCCATGAGATAGCCAGGAAACGAGCCAGTACAACCGTACTTCTCGAATGGGTATAGACCTAGCGGAGCAGATAGCGAGCGGAGTCGGTACCCCTGCATAGTGGTTCTTATGTATGAGATGAGACTAAGAATGGATTATTGAAAATCGAAATTAATTACAACTTGAAGAATGAAGTTTTCCGTTACCCCGGGAGCAGCAAAACTCCTCACACTCCTAGGAAAGGACGGCTAGAGTGCAAGAGGATTTAAGTTCATGGAGCGGGTACTGCCAAAGTGAGGTTATTGAAAGGCTTTGCCGTGACTTGTCTCATGTGTTGGGACGTAGGCTCATTTGTTGGGCAGTCGTGGAGTATACGTAAAATGTGCATCCGCTGCAGTGTGAATGAATCAATCTATTCGAATAGCTGTGCTCGCGGATATGGAGCATCGTGACAAGACTTTTGCTTGGCTAGACTCTAAATTTTAAAATGATGGGATGGGTTTGCATGATGATTTTTATGCACTAGTGGATCAACTTCTCGAAAGGCGAAGAGGGGTAGACTCCCCAGAAAACCATGATGATCCGGAGGCAGGAAGCCATCCTTGGAATCACTATGGATGGTAGATGGAACCGTCGCCGACTTAATGAACTATGGAACTAAAACTTGACATGGCTAGATGTTAGGTCTATGAAAAGATTTGCAAAGTTAGCTTTGTGCAAACAAACCAAGACCATTCCTTGAGCATCCCCTATCATGTGCATCTTTCCGTGTTGGCTTTCTGGGTACGGTTGGTACTCACCCTTGCTATACGCACAAACCTTCAGATGGTGGGAATGAAGACTTGGAGGATCCATATGCCTACTGCCAGGAGGGCGAAGAAGACGATAGCGCCTGCTAGGTCTTAGTCTTCGGTCATTGCCTGTGGCAATCGACAAACCGCTGCATTCCATTATGCTACCTTACCTAATTTCTGCTTTTGGTTGTATCTGGTCCATGAGGTCCTATATGTTGGATATTGCCTCCGGGCCTATATTGTAATACTTTTGTTGTAAGACTATTTGTGCATTTGCACCTAATAATTCAGTACTGTATTTTGTGGGTACCAAACTACTTGATCCAAGGAAATGGTGCTATGAACACGAAAGATTCCCGTTCCGAAAACAAGGGTCCACAGTAGCTGGGGAACCTGCCATCTATAGAAACAAAGGAGTGGGAATCAAAGCATGCTTAAAAACCAAAAGACCTTAGACCCATTTTCACAAATTGTAAAACTCTAGACTGACTTTACTTTTTGAAACATTCCCTTTTTTCTTTCTAACCCATGCAAATGAAAAGATTAGAGGGCTCTTAGGGTTTCCAGTTGGCTTGTCCTACAGTCAAAGGCTGGCTCTGAAACCAACTTGTCATGCCCAGAAATTCAGACCATAATTTCCGCAGCTAATTTGTGCATTAATTCCTCGTCGAGGCATCAGCCAAGGTACACAAATCGACAATTATTAACATTGCAGAATCCACGTCTTAGAAACAATATATAAGAATTACATAAATGCAATGGAAATGAAAAAGACTGACTAAACTAAAACTAACAGCACGACGGAACTCCAAAGCACCACAGGCAACCTTGACGGCAGACGCAAGCCTAAACCTCATCGAAACTTTCTTCTTCTGCAACCTCTGACTATGGAGGGGGAAAATCAAGCAAGACTGAGTACTCCCACCGTACTCCACAAGTCATACCCGAAGAGAAGGTATGACGCAGGATAATAATCAAGGAAGGAATATAGTCTCATTTGCATACATAGCATGTCGGAACTAGTAATAATTGAAAGCTGTAATAATTAAGCAATATTAAATAAACAATGTCAGTGCTAAAACCACATTGCAGACATGCCCATCCATCCAACTATACTAGTCAAGTCCCAGCAGTTCATTCATGTAAATAAGTGAGACTAATCAAGTTGAATCTGGTCGATCGCCTGTAACCATGGGCATGGCTATTCAATTGGTTTTACTCTGATCAGAGGTGTACAACTGTACCAATAAGACACAATCCCACAACACGTTACCATGTACCGGTGTACCACCACGATACCCCGAAAAGGAACTGTGACATAACCCCCTCTAACCAATCGTACCACACCAAGGTTTCGCCCCCACTCCCATTGGGGTAATGGGCAGGCCCCTCTCGTGCCACAATGAATCCGGTAGCCGATCAACCCCTAAAACCAGGGCCGACACAACTCCATCACGCCTACCCTCACTACGATACGTCGGCTAGAGACGGCTACGCTACAGACCCCGCGATTGCCCATGCTGGCTTGTGGTATGCACGATAATTCTTCTAGGGTTTCTAGAGAACCGGTCCATAATTGTCATGAGCACTCTAACCAATATGCAACCATGTGCTCACAACCCACCATTGTCATATTTCAGAATTATTAGAATAGGGTCACATACTTGACATTTCTGAGTATTAGTCTCTAATGTAATAATTGATTAATGTGATTCCCTTAAGTGAGCTAGTGGATCTAAGCCAGGCTAAGCATGTCCTAAACCAACATCTAGTCATATTGAACCCAAGTTATCAATGGTATAAGGCATTCAATTCCTATGGCTGAGTACAATAGCTATAATAGTCCCATGAAATGACATTCTAAAACATATGCAATTTTTGAGAGAAAAGAGATATTTAAATAAAAATAGGTACAATATGATCAATGTAAAGTATGACTTGCCTTGCTCTGGAGACTGGGGTACCTCGGCGACTACTTCAAAGTAAACGGGATTGCTGGAAATATCTGAATCTACACGACAAACAAGGCACTTCAACAAAACGTGCTAAAAGTCTAGTGAAACCGCACATGAAACTATTTTTAATGAATTCTTGACATTTTCCCGTATTTAATGAAATTTGAAAGGACTAAAACGAAGCTTGGATTAAAAACATATGAATTTTAGAAGTTTAATTGCGATTTTTAAACTAAAGAGAAAATACTAATTAATTTATTATGCAATTAAGTCCCTTGCTGACGCAAGCATGCGTGGGCGGTGGGTAGGGCTGACGTCAGCATGATGTCATGCTGACGCAAACGACGAGCGTGGCCTCGGGCTGACGTCATCACTGACATCAGCGGCTGACATCAGATAGGACTAACGTCAGCACCTAGGGCTGATGCAAGCGGGGCATGGGCTCGGTCTACCGTGGACCGAGTCAACGGGTGGGGCAGCGGTGGGACACATGGCGCAATCCGAGCGAGTTAGTGTCGCGGTCGGTGGCGATGGCGACATGTGGCGGCCATCCACGGCACGCGGCGCGATCGGACAGCGCGCGTGCGGGCGGAATCGGATGGCCCCGGTCCACTCGCGCGGTGGATCGGACGGCGGCGCCGAGGCTAGTGTTACGGTTTGCGGTGGCGGCGGTGGCGAGCATTGGCTTGGCTGCATGGCCGCGCGGCGGCCCGTCCGGCTCACCGGTGACACGGGAAGCGGCGGCGGGCGGCGGCACGACACACGGGAAACGGTGCGGGACCGCGCAGCGCCTCGGGACGACGCGGCGATGACGGGTGGCATGGGTTTGGCTTGCTCGCGGGAAGGAAAAGAGAGGGAGTAGTGTGGCTCACCGGAGATGGAGGGGACGATAGAGGCAAACGGCGGCAAGCGGCGGCACTAGGCGATTTAGGGCTAAACTCGATCGGGAGACAAAGGGGAAACGCAACGGATGGCACGAGGAGTTTTATAGGAGGCTCGGGAGTCCGGATTAGGCACGGATGGGCCAAGAATTTCTCGCCAGTGCAACCGACTTGGAGAGGGAGAGAGAAAAGCAGCGGTGGAAGTTCGGATCAGATTGCGGTAGTTGCGGGACACGAGAAAAACAGGGCCGGGTGCGGGGAAGCGCGTGTGGGCTCGGCATGGGCCTGACGTGGCACGGGGCAGCGCAGAAGAGGCGGGGCGCGGCGGCGCGCATGGCGGCATCGGCTCGGGTCTGTCGGTCGTGAGGAAGGCGACCTTGATAGGTAGGGCCTACTTGTCGGTGCCCCAGGGGTGCGGGCAGGGGCCACGGACTTTCCGCGAGCGGCGGCTTGGCTCGTGGGCTACGGCCCACGGTCGGGAGAGAGGAGGAGCGCGCGGCGGCTTGGGCCGAAGGGGAAATGGGCCGGCGGGGAGGAGCGGCGTGGGCTGCCGGCCCGAGAGGGAAAAAAAGGGCAGGAAACCGTACTGAAAAAATGAAAAAGGGAAAATCAATTATGGGACTTAATTCAATTGCTCATTATTTATATAATTGATTAAAAATATTTCTAGTGCTCTAAAAATTCCCATAAAAATCCTGTTAACGTATTTTGACATGTAGAATTTAAGAAAAATCCGACCATGCCTTTTTCCATTTATCAATTGCATTTTAAAATTACTTGTTGGCTCCAGATTAATTTCAAAAGTTCCAATTATTTTAGGGTTAATTATTTAAATGATTTAGGGGCAAAACTCGGGTGCGACAATCCTACCCCTTAAACGGAATCTCGACCCCGAGATTCGGAGGCACTGCGAAGAGGTGCAAATGTGCGGCCTTCAACTCATCTTCTCTTTCCCAAGTAGCTTCTTCTTCTGAGTGATGAGTCCACTAAACTTTGCAAAATCTGATAACCTTGTTTCAAGTCCTTCTTTCACCGGTCTCGAGGATACGAGCTGGTTTCTCCATATAGGTCAAGTCCTCTTGTATTTCAATCTGGTCTAGACTCGTCTGCTCTTCTGGTACCCTCAAACATTTCCTTAACCGAGACACATGTAACACGTCGTGAATACCAGCCATGTTGGATGGAAGTTCAAGCTGATAGACTACTTCTCCTCGACGCTCCTAAATTCTGTATGGTCCTACAAAACATGGTGCCAACTTGCCTTTGGTTTGAAAGCGGTGTACTCCCCGGAGCGGTGTAACACGAAGGTACACATAATCCCCTGCTTCAAAAGTGATATCGCTTCGACGATTGTCTGCATAGCTCTTATGCCGAGACTGCGCAATTCTCAATCTTTCCCGAATTGTTCGGACTTTTGCTTCTGCTTCACTTATTACTTCTGTGCCAAACAACTAATGCTCACCAGTCTCATCCCAGAAAAGGGGTGTACAGCACTTCCGTCCATACAACGTCTCGTCTCATAGGGTGCCATTTGAATGCTGGCTTGATAACTGTTGTTATAGGAGAATTCTGCATAAGGCAAACTCTTGTCCCACGCTTGACCAAACTCAAGCGCACATGCTCTCAACATATCTTCCAGAATTTGATTCACTCTCTTGGTTTGACCATCTGTCTGCGGATGATAGGTCGTACTGAAGTTCAAACGGGTACCAAGCTCTTCTTGCAACTTCTGCCAGAACATGGAAGTAAACTGACTTCCTCGGTCAGACATGATTTTCTTAGGCACTCCATGTAAACACATGATTCTAGCAAGGTATAGCTCTGCTAGCTTTTTTCCCGAGTAGGTGGTATGCGCTGGTATGAAGTGAGCCACCTTTGTGAGTCGATCAAAGATGACCCAAATTGAATCATACCCTGACGATGTGCGGGGTAAACCCGTGATGAAGTCCATTCCAATCTCTTCCCATTTCCATTTCAAAATTTAGAGGGGTTGCAACAAACCTGCGGGCCATTGATGTTCTGCCTTGACTCGCTGACAAACATCACAAAGTGCGACAAATTCAGCTATTTCCCTCCTTATACTGACCCACCAAAACTTCTCTTTGAGGTCTTGATACATCTTTGTACTGCCCGGATGGATTGAATATTGGATTTGGTGAGCTTCCGTCATAATCAGCTTCTTCAAATCTCTATCTTCTGGCAGACACAATCTTTTACCCATCTAGATGGTTCCATGCTCGTCTTCTGTAAAGTCACGAGCTTTTCCGACTCTCATGTTCTTCTTGAGTTCAGCCATCTTGGGATATGATGCCTGAGCAGCCCGAAGTGGGTTGAGCTTCGAGAGCAGGCACAAGACCATAATCCAAAACCTGCAGGTTCAGGCGCTCAAATTCTCGCTGCAAATGGTTACACATTCTTTCGATGTTAATGGTGTTGCAGTAACTCTTCCGTCTCCAAAGCATCTGCTACCACATTACCTTAGTCGGGATGATAGTGTATCCCCAAATCATAATCCTTTATCAATTCCAACCATCTTCGTTGACGAAGATTCAAGTCCGGTTGGGTGAAGATATACTTGAGACTTCTATGATCTATGTACAATTCACAACGATTGCCGATTAGGTAGTGTCGCCAGATTTTCAAGGCATGGACCACTGCGGCTAACTCTATATAATGGGTAGGATAGTTATTCTCATGCGGACGCAGCTGATGGGAGGCGTATGCGACCACTTTGCCTTCTTGCATCAACACACATCCCAGACCTCGGCGGGATGCATCACAATATACATGGTAATCTTTGGTTGGATCCGGCTAAAGGGTTACGCGGAGGCTACGCTGGCCGAAAACAAAAACTTTTCTACCGTGCAAACCAGGAACACTTGCCTCACGATACCAATTAAGCTATAGGCAAGATGTGTGCCATCCCTTCAATAGCTTAACCATTCACTCGAACCATATTGGATTATCTGTCTGTTGATTGACTCCTCAATCAACTTAGCATGGCCATGCATTTCCATAATCCATTACCTCGAGGGGCCCAGAGATATCTCTCCAAAGGAGGGAAAAATTCCATCTTGATCACTCACATCCCACTCCATGTTTCATAGCAAACCTGAAGACTACTTTATAACTACTTAGTTACAGAATAGCGTTTGGTAGTCCCAAAGTAGGCTACTACACATGTTGGAATCCATGGTGATCTCAGGTCTAAGGACTTTGTACCAACACTACCTGAGACCAACTAATGGCACATTAATTCCTGTAGTGTCTCATGGTGGGTCTATCCAACAATGTGTTCTCTAACACATATGTCCATGATGTATGAGACATGATCATCAATCAATAAACATGCCGATCTTAGAATAATATTAGTTCCATTAATATGATATATGATCAGGGATCATTTAGAAATAGATTCATACATATAGAGTCTCATAAATAAGTCACGTACTTATTGATCAATACAAGATGTCTATTTCATGGAACTGAATAACACTTTATTCATATATACATAAACATTGACGTGATATCCAACATCTCCATGTTGCCTCTAGGGCATATCACTAACAATCTCCCACTTGCACTAGAGTCAATCATGTAAGTATCTAATACCCATTGCTCTTGTGTGCGCCTCATGTCTCGGCTGAGGGAGAGGTTTTGTCAGCGGATCGGCTATGTTGAGATCCGTGTGCACTTTGCATATCTTGACATCACCTATGTCCACTATCTCGCGGATGAGATGATATCGTCGAAGTATATGTTTGGACTCCTGATGTGACCTCAGCTCCTTGGCCTACGCAATGGCTCCACTATTATCACAATAGAGAGACATTGGACCAGTCGGACTAGTCATCACACTTAGCTCGAAACAAATTTCTTGATCCAAACAGCCTCCTTTGCAGCTTCGAAGCAGCAATGTACTCGGCCTCCGTTGTAGAATCAGCAATAGTATCCGCTTGGAACTCTTCCACTTACTCGCGCCTCCATTCAGCGAACATGAACCCGTGCGATCTATAATCATCCTTGTCCGTTTGGAAGCTAGCATCGGTGTAACCACTTACAACGAGCTCTTCTTCACCTCCATAGACTAGGAACATATCCTTAGTTCTTCTCAAGTACTTAAGGATATTCTTTACGGCCGTCCAGTGACCTTCACCTGGATCTGGCTGGTATCTGCTCGTAGCACTCAAAGCATACGAGACTTCTGGATGTGTACAAAGCATGGCATACATGATGGATCCAATTGCCGAAGCATATGGAACCATACCCATCTTATTCCGCTCATCATGTGTCCGAGGACACCGATTCTTGCTATGATTAATGCCCTATGACATGGGCAAGAAACCTTTCTTGGAATCATGCATGTTGAACCTTTTCAACACCTTGTCAATGTATGTACTTTGGCTTAATCCAATTAGCCTCTTGGATCTATCTCTATAGATCCGAATGCCCAATATGTATGTTGCCTCCCCTAAGTCTTTCATGGAAACCTAACCCTTTGATTACTTCATCAAAATAAATATTCCAACTCCGAGATGCTGGCTTCAATCCATAAATGGATTTCTGTAGCTTGCATATCTTTCCAGGCAATTGTGGATCGCGATAAAACCCCGAGGTTGTATCATATATACATCATCGCTTAGGTTTCCGTTTAGGAAAACCGTTTTGACATCCATCGGCCATATCTCATAATCGAAATATGCAGCAATCGCTAGGACAATCCGAATAGATTTAAGCATTGCGACGAGCGAGAAGGTTTCATCATAATCAACTCCCGAATCTGTTTAAAACCTTTCGCCACCAATCACGCCTTATAGATGTGAACATTTCCATCCACATCGGCCTTTTCTCGCAAAACCTATTTACACTCAATGGTTTTGACACCATGAGGTGGATCAACCAAGTTCCAAACTTGATTGTCGTACATGGATTCTATTTTGGATTTCATGGCTCCCACCACTTGTTGGAATCGGGTCCCACCATCGCTTCCTCATAGGTCTTAGGCTCATCGTTGTCCAACAACAATATATCACGTTGTTCCACACCCGTGTTCTTGTCGCGCACGACGTGATCTTTCGACTCCGTGGGCTGGTGTATCTACAACCGGTGGAGCAACACTTTGCTCTTCCCGTTGTGGTTCTCGTGGTCGAAACATTTTCTCGGTGTTTCTTGAACTTCTTCAATATGCACCCGCTCCCACTAACCCTTCTTGAAAGAAACTCTTTCTCCAAGAAAACACCGTGTCGGGCAACAAACACTTTGCCTTGTTCCCGATTATAAAAGTAATATCCCTTAGTTTCCTTAGGATATCCCACAAAGAAGCACTTGTCGATTTGGGTGTGATCTTGTCGATCAGAACGTTTTACATAAGCTTCGCATCCCCAAATTTTGAGAAAAGACAAACTAGGGGGTTGCCCGTCCATATCTCATATGGTGTCTTCTCAACCGACTTAGATGGAACTCTATTTAGTGTGAGCGCAATGCTTCAAGAGCATATCCCGAAGGATAACGGAAGATCACTTTGGCTCATTATCGACCACACCATGTCCAACAAGGTGTGATTTCTCCGTTCGGACACTCCGTTCCATTGCGGAGTTCTAGGCGGAGTCAACTGTGGAACAATTCCACAATCTTTCGATGATTACCAAACTCTTGGCTCAAGTATTCCCCTCCACGATCCGATCGTAGAAACTTGATTGTTTTCCCTAAATGATTATGTACTTCATTCTGGAATTCTTTGAACTTTTCAAAGGATCCGGACTTAAGCCTCATTAAATAGATATAACCATATCTACTAAAGTCATCGGTAAAGGTAATGAAGTACGATAACCACCTCTAGCCGTTGAGCTCATTGGTCCACATACATCGGTATGTACGAGTGCCAACAAGTCACTTGCTCTCTCACCGTGTCCCATGAAAGGTGTCTTTGTCAACTTACCAAGTAAACAAGACTCACATATCTCAAATGATTCAAAATCAAAAGAGTGAAGCAATCCATCCTTATGGAGCTTCTCCATGCGTTTCTTATTTATATGGCCTAAGCGACAATGCCGGATAAACATGGGGTTTGTATCATTAGAGAGTTGCCTTTATGTATTAATGTTATAGATGGGAGACGCTTCAAGATTCAAAACGTATAATCCATTCACCAATGGAGCATGAAAATAGAACATATTTATAAGATATATTGAACAACCATTGTCCATTGATTTAAAATCATATCCTTCCGCTTGCATACATGAAGCGGAAATAACTTTTTGACATTGTGTTGGAACATAATAACAATTATTTAATTCCAAAACTAATCCCGAAGGTAGATGAAGTGGTATGTGCCGACAAGAACCGTAGCAACGCTTGCTCCATTGCCGACGCGCAGTTCACCTCGCCCTTCTTAAGCCTCTACTTCTTCTCATTTCCCGCAACGATTTGCAAATATGAGCTACCGATCTAGTATCGAATACCCAAGAGTCGAGGTGAAGTAGCAAGATTAATGTCTATAACATTAATACCTGAGGTAGAAGTCGTACTTTGCTTCTTTTTGAGATCCTCCATGTATTTCTTGCAGCCTTTTCCAAAGGGCTTGTCTCCTTGCAATAGAAGCAAACGACATCGATGTCGCGAACCCTTTTTGCCCTTCTTTGCATTAGAGGCACTCGCGATCTCATCGGGAGTTAACTTCCTCTTGGTGCAAAGTTTCTTGACAGGTGGTTTGCGCTTAGCCTTCTACATCATCATCACATGATGACCGTTTTTCTGGATACTCTCCTCAGCTGTCTTTAGCATCCCATGCAATTCAGCCAAGGTCTTATCCATACTGTTCATGTGATAATTCAATATGAATGGCTCGAAGCTCGGAGGGAGCGACCGGAGATCACGTCGTAGCCAACTCTTGGCTAAGAGGGAAACCTAGTTTCTCAAGACTCTCGATATAGCCAATCATCTTTATCACATGCGGACGACGGGATTCCCTCAACAAGCTCGCACGCAAACAAGGACTTCGAGGTGTTGAACCTCTTGGCCCGAGCTTGTTTCTCAAACATGCCACGCAGTCCCCGAATAATAGTGTGAGCATCGCTGCTCTCATATTGCTTCTGAAGCTTTGGGGACATTGTAGCAAGCATGAGACAGCTTATATCTAGGGCATCATTAGTGTGCTTCTCGTAAGCCCTCCGTGCGTTGCGGTAGCATTGTTAGGCAAATCCTTCGGATAAGGTACTTCAAGAACGTACTCCTTACGCTCTTGCTTGAGAACAATTCTCAAGTTGCGATACCAATTCATAAAGTTTGTTCCGTTTAATTTTTCTTTCTGAGAATAGATTGCAAATTAAAAGCACTAGGTGTAGTATTAGCTGCCATTATTCTACAACAGAAAAAGCAAAGTTTAGCACAATGTTTATGCTATGTCTATTGTTAAACAATTTAACATTAGACTCCCATTACATATTTACACCTTCCCTCTAGGTTACGTATTGGGTCAAGATCCACATGTTAGTTAATTTCTAGTGAGCTTTGACATTACGCTAGAAAATTAATAACACCGGTAAGCAACTCCTTGCTAATCACATCTCTATGTGACTCTTGTTGTTGGTGTGGCATCCCCATGCCCCGGCCCCAACCTATGCCCCAAGGCCCAAAACTGTTTTCATAGCCTTGTTAAGTCAACCAAATGTTCCTGCTTTATATGTCCGACATATACCCCTCGTGTTGTGATAGAGAATGGCACTCGCTTTGGCGGACCCACCATTGACGAGCATAACGGTGACGGGTGCAACATTTGGAAGGGCATCATTACTACTTAATTTTGCGAGGGATGCTATCCTATCAAGCAAACATATCATATATGAAAGCGTGTAGAATAGCACATAATGAAATATTATGGCCCCCTTCACATGGTGATCTCCATCTCCATGCCGGTGTAGAGGATCTCCATCTTCATCACCGTTCTTCCAAGTGCCGAATGCTTGATTTCTTCAAACTAAGCTACTACTATAGAAGCTCTAATTGAAGATTACATCGACTAGTAGGTCATGAAAGAATATTACAAGCATTGCACGTAAGAAAGAATATTACAGGGATTGCACATGTGAAAGAATATTACACGCATCACATGCATCTCATACATACAATAGGGCCATACCATCTCAAAGCATTCTCTGCAAAAACAAGTTAGGCGTAGAACATTTTCTACCTATCGCAGAGAAACGACATCGAGACGACCTATAAGGGGGGCGCACACGGTGGTCGAGGGGGAAGCCGCCCCCTCGTGGGCTTCCGGGTAGCGCCCAGAACACCACACGAAATCCATAGATCCAATCTATGAAATCGCTTACGGAAGCCATATCAGCGTAATCACATTGTGCCATCCTGAGACACTATCAAGGGACGCAAATACTATCTACTCTCCTCAACAGATCCCGTAAAACCGATTGATCTAATCAACCCGTGTGCAAAACTTGTTCCAGATCCAATCTAAAACCCGAACTAAGGAAGATTAGCTCTGATACCACTGAAGGGTTACGCGGAGGCGACGCTAGCCGAAAACAAAAACTTTTCTACCGCGCAAGCCAGGAACAGTTGCAAGTAAGGGTCGATAGATCGTTACCGATTGGAGTATGCAGCGGAAATAGCAAATCAGGGCTATCCGATCTGGAACAGTGCTGGCCGATGATAGCCGATTTGCCGACAGCCAATTTTGGGAACAGCCGATTCACCAATCAGCCAATTCGCCGATGTCGCAGCCGATCTGACTTGTCCGACCGCATTCTCGCGCCGATCTGCCACAGTCGCCTCGCTCCAATTGCAGCCGATTCGTAGCCGATCAACAACGCGCAACGTAGTAGCGCCTCTACCGGTATCCACACGTCCGGGGACGAACGCCGAACATCCGTGTGCTAGCACGCAATGCAAGGCTAGGGTTTGGCTTGAAAGTGGGGAGGGTTTCCGTGGAGATTGATCTCGCGACTTCGTTGCGCGAAATCGATTGATTCGGTTCAATTCGATTGCACAACTCTCCACCCTCGCCCCTTTATATAGAGTTTGCCGGTTGGGCCTAGAGGCCCATCGGGACTATTTTGAATTGGGTCCTATCCGAATCTCATAGAGTTGGCCGGCCGGACTTTGTAAGCCCATTGGACTCTATCCGATCGGATCCGTATCCGATCGAGCCGTATCCGAGTCCAACTCGAATGCCTCGTTCTTATCCCCTTAAGCGTGCGACCCGTAGGTTCAGGTATACTTGGTTTTGGCTATAGTCTAACTTAGCCGACCGTCGGCTTGAGTCCAACTCAGCCGATCACAACAGGGCGCCTAGCAGACATATTGACACAATAGTATACAAGAATATAATATCGGCTCGAACCTGTAGTGTGTACACAAATCCCTTTGCCTCACGATACCAATTAAGCTATAGGCAAGATGTGTGCCATCCCTTCTATAGCTTAACCATTCACTCCAACCGTATTGGATTATCTGTCTATTAATTGACTCCTCAATCAACTTAGCATGGCCATGCATTTCCATAATCCATTACCTCGAGGGGCCCAGAGATATCTCTCCAAAGGAGGGGCAAATTCCATCTTGATCACTCACATCCCACTCCATGTTTCATAGCAAATCCGAAGACTACTTTTATAACTACCCGCATTCGGAATAGCGTTTGGTAGTTCCAAAGTAGGCTACTACATATGTTGGAGTCTATGGTGATCTCGTCTAAGGATTTTGTGACAACACTACCCGAGACCAACTAATGGCACATTAATTCCCGTAGTGTCTCATGGTGGGTCTATCCAACAATGTGTTCTCTAACACATATGTCCATGTTTATTGATTTGGTATTCGCATACCCATGATCGATGAGACATGATCATCAATCAATAAACATGCCGATCTTAGAATCATATTAGTTCCAATAATATGATATATGATCAGGGATCATTTAGAAATAGATTCATACATATAGAGTCTCATAAATAAGTCACATACTTCTTGGTCAATACAAGATGCCTATTTCATGGAACTGAATAACACTTTATTCATATATACATAAACATTGACCATCATATCTAACATCTCCATGTTGCCTCTAGGGCATATCACTAACACCGGCAATATCAAGACTGTTGCAGATACCAACTTCTTCTTAAGCTCTTCAAAACTCTTGTTACATTCCACTGACCACTTGAATTTCTCATCTTTCTTCAACAATTGTGTCATCGGCTTGGCAATTTTGGAAAAAAATCTCAATGAAGCGACGGTAATAACCCGCAAGTCCAAGAAAACTTCGGATCTGCGTGACTGTATTTGGCAGAGTCCACTTGGTAACTAACTCCACATTTAACGGATCCATGGCTACTTCTTGGGCATTCACAATGTGGCCGAGGAAGTATACTTCCTTTAACCAGAATGCACACTTGCTAAACTTGGCGTAAAGTTGATGATCCCTCAACTTCTCGAGCACTAACCGAAGATGATGCTCATGTTCTTCTTCGGTCTTGGAGTAGATCAAAATGTCGTCAATGAACACCATGACAAATTTGTCCAAAAATTCCATAAACACCTTGTTCATCAGATTCATGAAGAAAGCCGGTGCGTTGGTCAACCCAAAAGGCATGACCGTACACTCATACAAACAATACCGAGTGATGAAAACGGTCTTGGCAATATCCTCTTCCCGAATTCTCAATTGATGGTAACCTGATCACAGGTCTATCTTGGAGAACACTTTTGCCCCCTTGAATTGATCAAACAAATCTTCAATCCGTGGTAGAGGATACTTGTTCTTGATAGTGACCTCATTGAGTGCGCGATAATCGACACACATTCTCTTGGTCTTGTCTTTCTTCTCTACAAATATCACCGGAGCACCCCAAGGTGACGTGCTCCGGCGGATATAACCTTTCTGCAACTATTCGTCCACTTGCTTTTTGACTTCTGCCAACTCGTTGGCTCCCATTCTATACAGTCTCTTGTGAATTGGGGCGGTCCCGGGTACTAGATCAATCCGGAATTCAATTTCTCTTTCTGGTGGCATCTTGGTTAAATCTTCTAGAAAAACTTCAGGGTATTCCATGACTATGGGGATATTTTCTAATTTGATAGGGATCTTTGCTGCTACTTCAGACGATTCCCCGGTAGAAACATGATTCAAACTTGCTACAGTCTTGGCTTGTATGGGAGAATGAAAATCAATCTCTTCTCCTTTTCAATTGATTAAAGTGATTGTGCGGTTAGCACAATCAATTACTCCCTTATGTCTGGACAGCCAATCCATCCCAACAATGTTATCCAGGCCTTTGGATTTAAGAAGGACAAGGTTGGCTAGAAATTTGAATCCTTGGATTTCTATTGCCATCGAGGAACATTACTAAGCGGTGTCCAAATGGTTTCCAGGGGTTTGAACCTGCATCGGTATCTTAAGTTCCACTACTGATAACTCATGTGTCCCAACAAACTGCTTGGAAATAAATGAATGCGTAGCACCCAAATCAAATAATACTGTAGCAAGAGTGAGATTCATAGGAAACGTACCCAGTATAACTTTGGGAGCTGCCTGCGCCTGTTCGGTGGACGCATGGTTGACACGAGCCTAGATGAACCTGGGTCCAGCACGCTTTCGCTTTGGACACTTGTCTGGAATGTGCCTAGGGTCACCACGGTTGAAGCAAACTCGTGGCTTCCCTCCAGAGTCCTTTCTTGGAGGTGGTGGCTTAGACTACTGCTGGGGTGTCACCGTTGGAGGACGCGGAGCTAAATTGCCTTGCTGTTGTCCACTGCCCCTGCCTCTACTACCAGCTTGAAAATTCTCTAGTTGATAAGGTCGATGCTGATGAACAAAGGTCTGCTGATTTCCCTGCTGTTGAGGATGCCTAAACTGTACTGCCTTTCTTTTCTTGATCATCTTGCTGCGCTGGTCTTCCTGTCGAATGGCCTTGTCAACCAGCTTATCAAAGTTAGCATACTCCACTGAGATCAGCTTGTTAGTGAGTTCATCATCCAAGCCTGTCATATACCCAAATTCTAGGGACAACAAAACTTTTGTCCAATTAAGATAAAATAGAGTTTCTCAATTTTTTGAACCAAAAATTTTCTTTTTCTTTTAAACATAGGTTGAAGGGTTCTGATTCAGACTTTTGCATGAAGTGGAGTTCTGAGGACAAATTAAAACTTTTTTTATTTACAACGTAGGACAAAAATGCAAGCTCATGAAGAAGCATGCGTCCTAACATAAAGCCACTTTGACCTTGGTCATTTACGTGCATCCGGATTTTCAAAAATGCATCTCATTATAAGACATATACGCGTAGCCTAGCCGAGTTAAGTTACCAAGAAAATCTACACCTAATTTTGGATGCAAGCATGTAGACTGAGGGATTAAATCTAAAAGATCAATTCCTCATCCCAAAAGGAAAGTCTACGAATCCGAAGAATAAAACAATCGTGAGCACCAAGCGTAGACGCATAAACCTAGGGAGGCTACCCTAATTTTCTAGGTCAAACCAAAAAGATAAATTCACGAAAATTCCATATAGGTGCGATTCTATACACAATGTAAGATAATTTTTGTGCAATTTAAATCACTAAGATTTATGCCCAAACAAATTAGGCGAAACAGTTGGAAATTACGGCAAATAAAATCCTTATCGGCTAAAATGACAACTTGTTTAAAAGTCTATTAAAATGCAAAGAAGTGTACCTGGAAATAATTTATTTAAATACTAGTTTAATTAAAATAAATAAATAAAATTTTTCCAGAATTTTTCTCTTTTGTTTAGGCCTTCTAAAAATTCAGAACAACTCCCAAAAGTACCCTATATTTAATTAATTAATGGGAACAAACCACTAATTATTTTTTAGTGGAACCAAATAAAATGAAATCTAGAGATGATCAACTACCCTCAGTAAAAATCTCACGAATTTACCATGCCCATAGAATTAAATATGAAGCTCCAAAGTCTAGGGAGGAAATAATTCCGAGATTAACAACAAAATCCATGTTCACCCTCTGCTGTATCCATCCCTCTCTTTTATATCTAGCTTGCCACGCCTAGGACCCACCGACAGCCGCTCATGCTAGCTACATTCAAGTACAAGACAGTCCATCGCTTAGAACTTGTCGGACCTGACCAGGGAGCAAGGGAACTAGAGCGAGAGCAAGGAAGGGCGAGCCGCCAGCATGCTCGATGCGTGTCCGGTGTCGTGGCCACGTCGAGCTTGCCTCAAAACCTATAGAACGCTTCGCCCATTCCACACTCCCCCCTAGAGCCAGAAAAACGAGAAAGGAAGCCCTCTACCTCGCCGTCGCCAACAATCTAGCCGCCGGCTGTCGAAACTTGGTTTCGGCAATAGAAAATGGGCGTGCAGTCAAGATCGCCAAGCTCGATGGGTTAGGTGGAAAACAAGGTTTAGACAGGTTCAGGCCCTCTCGTGAGGTAATACCCTACTCCTGTTTTGGGGATTCGATCCGTCGAGTGTCTATTGATCTCAAGATCTGTTGCTCTTGTGTTGCATATGAAATCTGATATCCGTCAAGGGACGCCCCTTACCCCCTTATATACTCTTGGAAGGCGGGCTTACAAGTTGGAAACCCTATCATACTCTAAGTTGATTTCCTCAATCTTACCAAACCGTGACTATGGACCGTTGCCTTATCTAATCGGCAACGTAATACCCAAGTCGTAGTTGGTTTACATAATTGGCAGGCGCAACCTATCCCTATCTGCAGTCGGATAAGCTTGTCATGTAGATATTCGATTGCCATAATCTCCACAGTAGCCCCCGAGTCCTTTGCAGTCAACGAGATAGCTCGGCCTCGAACCAAAATAGCACATAGCCAAACAACCCTTTGGCCGAGTGCTTCTGGCGCCGAGTGATTCCATCACCTCTGCTTGAATCTTCCAAGTAGCTCCAAAGACTGTGAAGGGCTGGAAAATATCCAAAAATTCTAAAAAATAAATATCTAGGTGCGTCTCCTGATGCACCTAATTAGGTGTAGCCCCCGACTATGTGGTTAGTCAAAATCTGACTAAACATATAGTCAGGAACTATAAAAAATCATTCTCATATAAATGCTTAGCTCATGATAAAGCAATCATAAAAAATCTCATCACTCGGCAAGCTCTTGCACATCCGAGTAAATCTACCCGAGTCATCTCAGAACAAGTAATTCGATCAACCCTCATAAGTAAAAAGCACTCGCTAACATCATGTTTATCCGAGTGGATATGCCCGAGTCATCTCAGAACAAATATTTTAATCATCCCTCATGGGTAAACAAGTTTTTCAGTCATCTGAAAAGCATGACCAAAATATTAAATAGCTATTCCCACAATATCGGTCTCAATCTTAAAAGATCTTCACCAAAGTGGAAAAACAACATTGATATAATCATTTAATCGAATGCTTAGCTGTCACCAAATAGTCCTGTCATCAAGGCAGCCATGAAAAGCTTCACTGTTTGTCACCTTTCAAATTGCATCGTGCCAACTTCTCATGAAGTCGTGTAAACCGCGGTATGAAAGGATTTCCAATGGTACAGGGCACTCAGACATGTGTATATTGCCAAAGCAAATCTGTTTAAGTTCATCCACGTAAGTCCCTAAGGACACGCGTCAGGCCACACCTTAGTTGGGCCGCAAGTCTCTCATGGGCTTGGCCCAATCGCGAGAATACCTAGCGAAACCCTCAAATCTCTTACAAAGCCTCGAGGTCATCCCCGCCACTTCGTCTTCCCAGAAAAAATGCCCCACTCGCAACACTGTTCACCAGTTTGCAGCGGAAAACCCTAGGCTTGCGCGCGCACCCAATCCACCGATCCAGGAGCTCGCACTTCTCCACAAGCTAGCTCTGCATCCATCTCCACAGATCCCCATCCTAAATCCCCATCGTCTGAGCTAGATCCACTCCCCCAAAACCACATCAATGGCGGGAGAGAAAAAATCCCCTTCGACCAATGGGCGACTTTAGACGTCAAGGAGTCCACTCTTAAGGAGATGGTGAAGCACGGAGTTCTCCCTCCCAAGGAGATCGTCGGCTGGCGCCCGACGGCCGGTGAGGAGTTTCCCACTCTGAACACCGGTGAGCTCGTTGTCTTTACCTCTTTCTTCTATTGTGGTTTCAGCCTCCCCACCTCTGAGTTCTTTAGGGGTCTTCTTGATTATTATGGCCTTCAGCTTTACCATCTGAACCCCAACTCTATGCTCCACATTGCTCTCTTCATTCATGTCTACGAAGCCATCCTTGGCATCCTTCCCCACTTCCAACTCTTCCGACGCATGTTCTATCTCAAGCCGCATCCAAACAAGGATGAGCCCTGCGTCGTCGGTGGGGGCCGGCTTTCAGCTCCGCGGATCCCTCCACCGAGACTACTTTTCTCTTCCCTTGAAATCTTCTAATAAGGGTTGGCACGCAAACTGGTTCTCTGTTGCCAACCTTGAACCCAATCTGCCAAACTTCGTCAGCCTTCCTCCTGTGCCTAGACCCAACTGGAGCACCGTGCCAGTGGCCCAAGACTGGGACGAAGCCAACATGCTTCTGGCAAAGATCTGGGAGATGAAGCAGAAAGGTCTTCGGGTGAGCAGATCACTCGGCACTTCATCAGGAACCAACTGGCCCCGATCAAGGAGAGATCCAAACCTGCCTATGAGTACGAGGGCGAGAGGGACCCCAATCGGGAAGACCGCGACTCCCTCAGCTTTGAGATTTTGAAGATCCGTATGTATAAGATTTTCTCGACTGGGATTGCAGTCGAGCGCAGCCTCATGCTGCCGGTCCTCCCATACAGCCTATATCGCCCTCCTCCTCCGGTAGGCTGATTTAACTCCTTTGTTGCCTTTCAATCTTGATGCCACACTTCTTAGTGTTGAAAGAATCTTTCTTGCAGGAAAATGCCTCCATTATCTCAAAGCCATACAAAATTCGTCATGACGATGTGCCGGCCTGGCCCATCAAAAAACCAGCCGGCGGCGCGAGGATCCAAAGCGATCCGATTGGCAAGAGGGCTGCCCCGAATGAAGACATCAACAAGCGGGCGAGTAAGAGGAGGCTAGTCATTGATGACTCGGACGACGATGTCCCAGCCCTTCAAGCTGAAACGACTCCTCCAAGGCCATCACCGAAAACGGCGCCCAAGATCCGCCGATCAACCAGGTATGTCTCACCGCTGAAACTGTGCTCTTTGTTGAAGATTTCTCCGACTTCATCCCGATTGCTTCTGTCTTTCTCCTTGCAAGAGGCCTCAAAACATTGATCCCACTGGGCAAAGTGAGGGCCCAACACCAACCGCAGCAACTGAGGCATCAAAGCCTGCGGAGCCAAGACTCCGGAGCGCTCTCCCGGGTGAGAGCGCTCCGAGTGAGAGGCCCTCACCTCCCAGTGAGGATACCCCGAGGAAAGAGCCCCCGACCGCCAGCCGGGATACCCCGACTGGAAACCAGTCGGCCGCAGAAGAGCCCCCAGCCGCCACTCAAAGGGCCCCGACTGAGGACCAGTCGGGCAAGATCCAAGAGAAGAAAAGCAGCAGGGAAGTGCCTGTTAAGGATTCGGCCACCAAAGCTGGTAAGCCTTGACTCAATCTTTCACTTTTTTAATCTCTGGTTCACTTCTCCTGTATCTTCATTTGCTCCTTCTGAATCTCATCAGCCAACGTGGAGGAGATCCCCAGGTTGCAGTCCTCTGAAACCTGGGTTCCTCCCATCAAAATTGAGTGGCGCGATTCTGAGGGCCAGAGGCAGGGCATCATCCTGAACAAGCAAAAGGAGAGTGAAGAAAGAGATATGCTTGTAGACAGCCTGAACGAAGTGACTCGGCTACTAAACGTAAGTTCTGCTCCTTTTCTGTTGTAGCTTTGTAATCGCTTTTCAGTCGATCAATCTTCAGAAATTGTGTGCAGAGGGTGTATTGCCGGTCGATGGCCAAATCTGATGCACTCGAGAAGTTGGTCCCACACTTGAACTCCCTGGAAAACATCTAGCAGGAGCTAAAGGCCACTCAAGAGGAAGCTGCATCGAGGGAAGCGGCTGAGGAGGAAAATAGCCGCACTCCGGGAGGAGAACCTCGACCTCCGGGGTTCAGTCGGGAGTAAGCTCGATCTCCTTAGTCTTTTTGTGCCTCTAATTGCAGTCTGCTTTAGTCTTTGTCATTGACAACTTTTCTTGTCGCAGAGAATTCGTCGAAGGTCCACTCACTTCAAGCCCGGCTGGACGAAGCTGACGCCAGCAGAGCCGAGCTGGAGAGTGAATTTGAAGGTGAGCTCTTTCAAAACAGCATTCTTTGTGTTGCTTCATCTTTGTGTGCTTTGTGTGATCGTTTATCTTTGGTAGTTTACAAGATCAAAACCCAAGCTCAGTACGATGTTTTTGTTGAGAGGGTCAAAGAAGCCGAAAGCGTTAGGGAAGATGTTGCTAACGCGGTGACGCCGATCCTATTGTCACTGTTCCATAATGGACTCGGGGCCAGCTCGTTGGACACCGTCGAGGTCTTTGATAAGCTTAGGCGAGCCCCTGATCAATATTTGGCAAACATTTCCGAGGCATCCATCATGGGAGCGGGCTTCGACCCTGCACATACCAAGTCGCTCTACCCCCGAGTGGACGTTGATTCAGTCGGGGAGGGCTTCGCCGATGGTACTTCAGATGAGTGGGCCCTAGAGTTGATTAGCAAAGCGCAGGAGTCCGCCAAGAAAGTAGCCGCCGATGTAGTGAACCACTTTCGATCTTGATTTCCTTGTGAACATTGTATGCAACTTTCTAATGTGCCTTGTAAATATTCAGCTTATTTATGTTAATGCCTTGATCCAAGTTTTTATGTAAAATTTCTTAAGTAATTTTTGTCCGAGTGTCACCAAGCCTAAGCTTGATTAGGTCGTCAAAAAATTCTCAGTCCTTATGCATTGAACTCGAATCAAGGAACATTAAACAATGATAAACCAAATATGCATAAGTTGCCGAAGAAAACCATGCTTTATTGACATAAGTACAGCCCCCGACTGCTAACTCAAGAAGTCATCTTGCTTGAGGTTGGCAGTCAAGAAGAAAATGAAACTTAAGGCATTTTAGGCATAGTATCGTCGAAGATGATCGATGTTCCAGGAGTTCTCCACCATGGATCCATCTTCACGCTTTAGTCGATATGCTCCTGGCCGAGACACCTCAGCAATTATATACGGTCCTTCCAATAATGGAGATAACTTGTGACGGTCCTTGGTGGTCTGAATCTTGCCTAGAACCAAATCGCCAACAATAAAAGCTCGTGCTCGAATGTTGCGACTATGGTATCGCCTAAGACCTTGAAGATATTGCCGACTGGATCAGGGCTGCCTCACGGGCCTCTTCTAGTCGGGTGAGGTCATCCACTCGGTCTTGATCGTAGCGTTCGTCAATAAAGCTGTGGACTCGGAGAGATTCGTACTCCATTTCGTTTGGCAACATGGCTTTTGCGCCATAGACCAAAAAGAAAGGAGTTTGGCCGGTAGCCCGACTGGGCGTAGTCCGCAGAGACCATAGTACCGAGGGGAGCTCTTGGACCCATTTGCCGGCGTAAGGGTTTAGCCGGTCAAACACTCGGGCCTTGATGCCTTGAAGAACCATGCCGTTGGCTCACTCAACTTGTCCATCACTTTTGGGATGTGCAACCGATGCATAGCAGATTTTGATGCCGAAGTCTTCAGAGAATTCCTTAAAGATGCCTCCAGTGAATTGGGTCCCGTTATCAGTTATGATTCTGTTTGGGACTCCAAACCGATGTAAATGTTGAGGATGAAGTCTCGTGCCTTGTCAGTAGTGATCGTAGCAATCGGCTTAGCCTCAATCCACTTGGAGAACTTGTCAATTGCGACGAATAAATGTGTGAATCCTCCTGGAGCCTTTTTGAAAGGACCGACCATGTCTAAGCCCCATACTGCAAATGGCCAGGATAATGGAATTGTTTGTAGCTCTTGGGCTGGGACATGACTCTGCCGAGCGAAGAATTGGCAGCCTTCACAAGTTTGCACCACTTTGTCAGTGTCGGAGACCGCCGTAAGCCAGAAGAAACCTTGTCTGTAGGCTTTGCCCACCAAGGTGCGTGCTGCCGTGTGGCTTCCGCATATACCCGAGTGGATATCTTGGAGTAGCTACCATCCTTCCTCAGGTGTGATGCATCTCATTAAGACTCCAGAAGGGCTTCTCTTGTATAATGCAGAATCCACCAAGACATAAGCTTGACAACGGCGTCGGACGCGTTCCGCCTCATCCCGGTCTCCCGACAGCTCTTGCTGAGCTCAAAAATTGATGAGCGGTGTCCTCCACTCGGCGTCAATCATGGCGACCTGGTCTGCAGCCTGCTTGTTGGGAGTTGATTGTGCTGCAACAGTCGGCTCATAGAGATGCTCTATGAAAATGTCTGTTGGAGCGGCTTCTCGTTTGGACCCAAACTGCGCCAACTCGTCAGCTGCTTCGTTGTTATGTCTCAGGACATGGGATATCTCTAGTCCGTCAAACCTGTCCTCAAGTTTGCGAACTTCTTGCCGGTAGGCCTCCATGGTGTCATTTAGGCAGGACCAATCTTTCATGACTTGGTTGACCACCAGTTGGGAGTCTCCTTTGACGACCAGCCGTCGTATCCCGAGTGAGACGGCAAGTCGCAGTCCGTGCAGCAGGGCTTCGTACTCCGTGACGTTGTGTGAGGCGGAGAAGTGAAGGTGGAGAACATATCTTAGCCTTTCCCCAGTCGAGGAGATCAGCACCACTCCTGCTCCCAAGCCGGTGATCCTCTTGGATCCGTCAAAGTGCATGGTCTAGTACTGTAGGTCTTCTCAAGGCACATCTTCTTGCTGTTCGGTCCACTCGGCCAGGAAGTCTGCTAAGGCTTGTGACTTCACAGACGTCCTTGCCTTGAAAGTTAAATCCAGCGGCATCAGTTCCAGGGCCCACCTCGCGATGCGCCCAGTAGCCTCCCGGTTGTGGATGACATCGCCATGTGGGAAGGAAGTGACGACAGTGATCGAGTGACCCTGAAAGTAGTGTGCAGATTTCCTCGCGGTTATGAGAACACCATATAGCAATTTTTGTACCTGAGGGTAGCGAATTTTGGCTCTTGCCAGCATTTCGCTAACGAAGTAGATTGGCCTCTGGATCTTCTGGACTCGTCCTTCTTCTTCGTGCTCGACCACAAGAACCGTACTGACCACTTGGTGAGTGGCTGAGACGTACGGTAGCAGGGGCTCCTGTGGCTGAGGTGAGGCTAGGACGGGCGGCGTCGTGAGAAACTCTCTAAAATCTTCAAAGGCCTTCTGGGCTTCTGTAGTCCACCGAAAGTCGTCGGTTTTCTTTAGTAACTTGAAGAAAGGCATGCCGCGTTCGCCAAGTTGGGAGATAAACTGGCTTAGCGCCGCCATGCAGCCAGTGAGTTTCTGGACATCTTTCTGGTTACTCGGGGGCTTCATATTCAGGATGGCGTTGATCTTCTCTGGGTTAGCTTCAATGCCACGATGTGACACCATGAAGCCGAGCAGTTTGCCTGATGGCACGCCGAACGTGCACTTCTCCGGGTTCAACTTCATTCTGAAGGCTCGAATGTTTGCAAAGGTTTCTTCTAAGTTGGCAATCAGGTCTTCTTTCTGCTTGGTCTTGATGATGACATCATCGACGTAAGCTTCCACGTTCTTCCCGATCTACGTCTGAAAACATCTTTGGATCATGCGTTGGTATGTGGCCCCGGCGTTCTTCAGGCCGAAGGGCATCCTGACGTAGCAGTAAGCTCCAAACGGCGTGATGAACGATATTTTCAGGCAGTCGGATTCCTTCAAGCTGATTTGATGATAGCCCGAGTAACAATCCAAAAAGCTTAGGAGCTGGCAACCGGCTGTTGAGTCCATGACTTGGTCGAGCGAGGCAGCCCGAAAGGATCTTTGGGGCAGGCTTTGTTGAGGTCGGTGTAGTCAACGCACATGCGCCATTGCCCTGTCTTCTTCCGGACCATAGCCGGGTTAGCCAACCAGTCGAGATGTAGAACTTCCTTGATAAAACCGATGGCTAAGAGTTTTGTGAGCTCTTCCTGGTTGGCATCTTTTCGATCCTGAGCAAAATAGCGTAATCGCTGTTTGATAGGTTTTGCGTCATCTTTGACGTGTAAAGAGTGCTCGATCACCTCCCTAGGAATTCTAGGCATATCAGATGGTTTCCAAGCAAAAACATCTTTATTATTTTGGAGGAAGGTGACGAGCACGCTTTCCTATTTATGATCTAGCTCAGCGCCGATTACAGCGGTTTTGGGAGGATCCGATGGATCAAGGGAGATTTTCTTCGTTTTGGCGTCGTCTTGTCCCGACTTGGCTATCTTCTTTGCGGGGATTTCACCCTTTGTAGAAGTTGATGCAACCAATCGGATTTCCTCTTGGCCAAGCGATCTCTCACGAGATTGGGCCATGTCGCAGCTTTCCTTGTCGCAAGTGAAGGCTTGCTTGACATCGCTGCACAGGGTGATGACGCCGTTGGGCCTCGGCATCTTCATGCAGAGATAGGTATAATGCGGTATCGCCATGAACTAGGCGAGTGCAGGCCTTCCAAGGATTGCGTGGTAAGCCGTCTCAAAGTCGGCCAACTCGAAAGAGATATTCTCCATTCGAAAGTTCTCGCGAACTCCGAAGGTGACTGGAAGGGCGATGTGCCCGAGTGGCGTGGACGATAGCCCCGGGATAACTCCATGGAAGGGGGCTGAGCTTGCCTTTAATTCGGCTCTCGGGATTTGCATCTCGTCCAAGGTCTTAGCGAGTAAAATATTGATGGTGCTGCCCCCATCAATGAGGACGCGCTTCAGCTTGATGTTGCGGACCACCGGGTCTAGCACTAGGGAATAGCGCCCCGGGTGAACCACTCGGTCAGGATGATCCGAGCGGTCGAACGTGATGGCCACCTCTAACCACCGTAGATATTGTGGGACCTCAGGTTGTGCCGCGTTGACCTCGCGGTCGGTTAGATTCTGCTTCCTCTTGGACTCATAAGCTTGCGGCCCCCCGAAGATGTGATTTAGCTCGCCTACGCGGTCTTGAAAGGGCTCCGTATTTCTAGTCGGGTTGTTCTTCTTAGTCTCTGATAGCTCGGCTTTGTCAGTCGGCTTCTTGTTGAGCTGTGCCGCATATTGCTCGGCGAATTGCTTATAAATAAAGCAATCCTTGGCCGCATGCTTGTGGTTTGGATGATGCGTGCACTGAGTGTTCATGATTGCGTCGTAGGCCGCAACTCGGGGACGGCGTTGGGAGTTGGACGTCGCGGCAACCAGGTCCTCAGGCCGGCGCTTGCGATCCATCTGGCCCTGGTTGTTGTTGCCATTATCCTTCTTAAGATGCCGGCTTCCTCCCGACTGCTTGTCGTCCCTTCGGTCTGGCCGGTCTTGTCGCGTTGCCTTGATCGCGTCGCTGGATTTGGCATAAGAGTTTGCTGTCTCGAACATCTGCTTCACCGTCTTCGGTGGCTTGCGCCCAAATTTTCCGATTAACAGTTCATCACGGACTCCCTTCTGGAAGGCGGCGATGATGATGTCGTCGGTGATGTTGGGGATCTTGTTGCGCTTTTTCGAGAAGCGTCGGATGTAGTCCTTCAGCGGCTCGTTTGGCTTCTGGATGACATTGTAGAGGCCGAAGTGGGTCCCAGGCCTTTAAAAAGTGCCCTGGAAGTTGGCGATGAAGTGATCCCTGAGTTCGCTCCATGAGCTGATCGAGCCTCTTGGCAAGCTTGTGAGCCAGTTCCTAGCTGAGTTGGCGAGTTCAACAGGTAAGTAATTGGTCATGGATTTATTGTCTACTCCTGCTGCGCGGATGGCAAGGGTGTACACGGTTAGCCACGACTCGGGGTCGGTCTTTTCGTCGTACTTCTCAATTCCTGTCGGCTTAAATCCATTCGGCCAATGCACTCGGCGCAGGTCCCGAGTGAACGCAGGTACTCCATCACCGTTGCTGTCGGGCGATCCCCTTCGATCTGTGCGGGAGCGCTGATCTCGTTCTTGATAGCGCCGGTCAAGGACTTCCCGCAGATCACTCAATGGGGTCCTCGGCAGGCTGCTTCGGTAGTCGGAGTTGTTGCTGCGGCGGACCCGGTGGTGGACGGGTGGTCGTCCATGCCGCTTCTTGCGGGAGTCCGCCGATTGCTCTTGATGTTTTCGCGTGGTTTCATGGCGAAAGTCTCTTGTCCTAGTAGCCGTCTGATCTCGTTTAGGCCTCTTGTAGTCCTTCGACCGTAGCGGCGGATGTCGGCTTCTGTCGGGGGTCTCTGCGACGGACTCAGTCGGTCTTCGCGCTGAGGTGGATGGAGAGCAGTTGGCTATGGCCGCGATGATGGTCTTGATCTTGTCAAGGAGTGGTGTTACCGTAGCGGGAGCCACTTCGATAACAGTGTCGAGGAGAGTGAGGGCGGCGACGGCGATTTGCTGGGGTGTCTGAAAGATGTTGGTGTTGTCGACTCGCATCTGAAGTATGACCACCCGAGCGGATCGTCCGGTCACCCTCAGGTCCCGCTTTGTCTTGTCGGCCTCCTCCTTGCGCCTCCTCTCATCTTCTGCCAGCTTGCGCTCCTGCTTAAGTCTGGCTTGTTCTTCCTCTGCGACCCTGCAGGCCATGGCTGAGTTGGTCTCGGCCACCTCAGCCATGAGAACGTCGAAGCACTTCGGCTCGTAGTCCTTGTCGCAGTCGGAGTCGTTGGCCTCATCCGAGGGGATGCCGCGGAGATCATCGAAGCCTGAAAAGCTGAGGTACTCGTCGAGCTCTGTGGATGAGCATGACCTGAACGGTTGGAGGATGATGGCGATTTCCCTTGAACCCGGGTTGCTTGAATCTGGATTGTTCCAGTCCGAGTCATAGCTTGATAACGGGGGTCCCTCCGAGTGGGTCGTTTTTGACTCGGAGGAGAGGAGTTTGCAGTAGACCTCAGTGGCGTTTGGTAATCCAAACGGTGCCGAGAGGGTTTGTCCTCCCGAGTGGATCAATTTTGACGGGGAGGTGAGAAGATAGCTGTAGATCTCAGCGCCGTTCGGTAGTCCGAACGGCGCCGAGCGGGTTTCCCCTCCCGACTAGTCCGAATCCGAGTCGGGGAAGGAGAGCTCGTTGAATCCGTTGGCGACGAAGTCGTCGATGCCTGAAGAAGATCCCATCGTGCTTGCCAGCGAGATTGAAGAAGAAAACTTGACGCGCGGTCCCCTACCTGGCGCGCCAACTGTCAAACTCGGTTTCGGTAATAGAAAATTGGGGGTGCAGTCAAGATCGCCAAGCTCGATGGGTTAGGTGGAAAACAAGGTTTAGACAAGTATAGGCCCTCTCGTGAGGTAATACCCTACTCCTGTTTCAGGGATTCGATCCACCGAGTGTTTATTGATCTCAAGATCTGTTGCTCTTGTGTTGCATATGAAATCTGATATCCCTCAAGAGACGCCCCTTAACCCCCTTATGTAGTCTTGGGAGGCGGGCTACAAGTTGGAAACCCTATCATACTCTAAGTCGATTTCCTCAGTCTTACCAAACCGTGACTATGGACCGTTGCCTTATCTAATCGGCAACGTAATACCCAAGTCGTAGTTGGTTTACATAATTGGCAGGCGCAACCTATCCCTATCTTTAGTCGGATAAGCTTGCCGTGTGGATATACAATTGCCATAATCTCCACACCGGCCGTGGGGAAGATAACCATCATCGCTGCCGATTGGGACAAGATCATCTCTACCTTTCTTGCGTTCCCTACTCTCCTCAATCTACCGACCACTTTCTACTTTGACACCTTCTCAACCTGTGCAGCCAAGTAGCGGAAACGTGCCTCTCGCCACCGCTGCCATGGGCATGCCTAGGAGCACCGCCGCACCATTGCAGCTAACGTTCCGGCCGATGGGGACCACGACAAGGGCGAGGAACCACGTTATCACCTTCACCACGACCTCCACGTCGATTCTCCTCAAGAATCCCAAAGAACCGTGCAACACGAAGGAAGATCGCTGTTTCTTCCCCAACTCCAGCCGAACCGCCGCCGCCGGTGGTTCGTCGTCTCCGGTGAGTTTGAGCCCAATTCCTCGCACCAGGAGCATCCCTAAAGCCTAAGTGAGCTACCCTTTTCTTTTCCTTGGCAGACCGGAGGCCGGAGCAAGCGGGCGCCTTTCACCCATGGATTTCCGCCGTCGCTGGAGCATTCCTCGGGTCGCCATCGCTGTTCATCCATCACCGGTGCCGGCGGGACATCTAGTAAGCTCCCAAAAACCCCATGGACACACAAGCATGCGTTAGATTACATTAAACAAAGTCGCAGCTCATATTGCGTCGGCCACCCAATCCGCCTCGCCGCCTGTACTCACTGTCAGCGCCACACCGGCCACCCTAGCCGTCGAGCCGACCACCGTTGGCTTCGCCTTCACCGTCTCCAGCTTTGTTGGTTTGGCCACTCCCTCAGCCGAGCAGACATTTGCCATCGACGCCACGGACAGTGCCCACCGGCCGGCGAGCTCTCCCTCCCTCGACCTCCATCTCACAGACAAGCCGGCCCCACATCGTTAGGCGCCTAAACCTTTAATTAGCAAATATTTAAAAGATGTAAGGTCTGATTTGCAAACTGTCTCCTTATGACATATGGACCCAGGACCTATCTGAAAAATGTGAAAACGTCGAGGACTTTTAATGGACTTTGGTTGAATACGTGCTGAGGACCGTGGGTTCTATTTGCCTAGATTCCAGGGGCTTCTTTGCAAAACCGCAAGACCCTGACTAATGGGCCCCTTTTCCAACCCGCGCCAAACCCCTCTCTCTCTCACAGCCTCTGACCCATGGGACCCTCATGCAAGAGACACAGGAATAAAAACAGAAACATATTTTCTTGCAGAAAACAAACCACACCTTGTAAAAATCACACAACATTCATTTCAACATATTTTTGAGTGGGACAAATTTCTGTAGGTTTCTTGAATAGTGAACTAAATTTTAGAACCATAAAACATGGGCCTTATTTCCCCAGATTTATCCCAAAAATTCAAATAAGGCAAACTACGCATACACCATGTGTAAATTTGTAAAATCTCTAGAAAATTAAAATTAGCTTCAATTTGAGCAAACCCAAAACCTATAGCTTCCCCATCTTTACCTCTATGAATAGGAAAAATAGAAAGGGGTACATTCCTTGGGTCAAATGCGTGCAAAAACTCACTTAGAGAAAAGGCTACCTTTTAGGGCAGTCAACCTTTAGGGATTTATTTAAAACTCAAGTTCTGTAGATTCCCCAAAACACATATTTTCAAGTTATAAAATAAAAACATGTGCTTACTGTGTAGCAACATCACTCGAATATTTAAATAAATTTGTAGAAAGTTCACCTTTAATTCATTTTGAGTAAACCAAGTTTCTATAGGACCAGCAACTAAAGAACTTTCATCAGGAAAAATGGAATATGGTCACTCATATGCCAAATATGTCATAAGCCTTCCAAAGAGAAACCTACGTACTAAGTAGGGTAGTTAAGTACTATATGTATATATGTAAGTATAAATTTATGTATATGCCCATTTGCCCCAAATAAAATCTAACTAATGCTTGGTAGACCATAGGAGCTTTAGTTTCATCCTCAATCACTAGAAACTTGATGCACTTAATTTATGGAATAAGCTCTAGGGACAATATAAGATATTGCTAGTCTAGACTAGAGCACACTTGGTCGTAAAATAGGACCATTAGCTCATGAACTAAAACTGGTTTATCTGGCCAAAATTAATTATTTGTTCACCTAAAATAAGAGTAGCAATGTTCTGAGACCTATCACCCTTAGGTTATGCACATATTGGACACTATAGGCTTAGAACACGTTATAAATTTGTAAAATATATAAGAAATTCACAACAACTCTAAAAATTATGAAACCAATTGTGTTAGACATAGAAGCCACATCTCCACCCCCATGTGAAGTCAAACTAATGAAAACCAACACTTAGGAGCACTGTCCAAACAGCGCTTACCCCTATGTCACTAATGACCGATAGAAATTCTAAAATACACAACTCCCAAATGGGATATGATAAATTAGAAATTCTTTAACCTAAACTCATTACAGACTGGTACCAACTTAATGTGCAAAAAACATGTATTTTAGAGCATTTTGGATTTTTCGCATATTTCGGTGTTTAATTGCATATCTTATACTTTTCATAGATGAATGCTTAAATGGTGAAGAGGTGAGTAGGATGCTGACATTTCCAGGCAAGTCCCACCTCCCTCTCTTTGATCACCTTGATCCCATGCTTTGGATGTTATTAAAAATGTTTGCAAAATCTTGCATGTCGATTGTACACTAATGAATTAAAATCTTGCTAAACTTGCTAGACCAACTCCTAATACATGCATATTACCTTAACCCCACATATGTCCATAACATTCATTCCTAACCTTAGGAAAAATATGATCATAACACCTTGTGTCAATAGTTTTGATGTCTAGAGTACTATGATGCTTAGCCATGCTTAAAAATGTTTTCTCGATGTTATGGTCTTCTCACAAACATGAAAGTCGTATTTTTAAATAATCTGGACATAACTTGTATACTTGGTATTTTTACAAATAAAGTGATGAAAAACATGGATTTTAGGTTTGGGCCACAAGTCGTGCACATATGGCGATTAGTTGTGCAACCGATAGGGGAAGACTGTGCCCAGACCGACCTAAGGACTTCACTCAACGTGTGTTCATTTCTTATATAGTACAACCACATGTGCCAGTATGGGATGGCCTAAGCCAAATAAGCTACTTAGCAACTAGCCTTGCATTATGGTAGGCCGGTGTGTATGGGTTCGGAATAACCCAGAGTAACTTCCTATTTACCCCGTCGTGGTAAAGGCGACTAAGTTTGTCCAATACAACGGTAACGTGCCACGTGGGTGGGTTCCCTGTCGTGTCCGTCACCACGGCGTTAAGTTAAGGTGTGGGCCCGCCACTTAACGGTTCTGGGTTATATTTCTAGTATGCCCAGGATGGAAGAAACACGTATCGTGCTGGTGCAAGGCTAGAAACTAAGTAGTGTAAAGGCTTCGTTGTGAACTCTTGTCTGTACTCCACATGTAGAGGGTTGTACCAACGGGTACCGAACAAAACTAGAGCGTATTTCTCTATGTGAGTGATTCACATCATGTGGGTAAAGTGTACAAACTCTGCAGAGTCTAAACTAATCGATTAGCCATGCTCACGGTTACGAGCGATGTGTGAATGTGTATTGAGCATAGACTTGTATTTTTCCTCTAGAATGCTGAAATCTCGTTCAAATTATGTTGAATTTTGTGAATGAACTCCTTGCTGCCATGGAGGGCAATGAGCTGTGTATTTATACATGATTAATGATTACTTTGATGCCCATCTGCAAAGAATTAGCTTGCTGAGATTTCCTTTGAAGTAAAACTGATTTTGAAAATGTTTATGCATATAAAACTGGCTTTATGCAAAAATAAACCGTATTATGCCTATCTTGATTATATGCCGTACATGTAGAGTGTTAGGCTTGCCTTGGTGCTTACCTGTACTGACTCTTGCCACTAGAATATCCACTTTGCTTGCAGGTGTCGACTTAGTCTTTTGGGTGTTGCGGGTAATCGATTGATTCTTTTAGGATGAGAACTTAACGGGGTAAACCACTAGTTAGTGTGCTTGTGGAATGGGTAGTAAGCCGCTGTTGTTCGCTGCTCTTTGATACATTTATTTGGCTGGTCGGCCTATGTAATTATCTTCTGTTGTAATCCTTTAAGTTTTACCCAATTTAAGTGTATACGCTCTGTATAATCATGCTTTAGATGAAAGTGTGAGTACGATTTAGGAATATTTGAGACATTGTAGATCTTTAGCCAAATTTGTAAAGTCTCATGAACATGTGACACATCTGGTCGCCACCTTCGAGTGGTTTGACGGGCACGTCTCAGGCTGAAGTTGACTGGCAGGCTAAAGACCCAGCAATGTCTCACTTATCCCTCTCTCGGGACGTCGTAAATTTCATTATGCTTGTTGGATGATTTGAAGTGAATCATCTCATCTAACAATTATAACGAAAGGCCCGGGTCGTCTCCGACAAGGCATGGTCTCAGAGTGAATACTGACTATAGGAGCCCCTTAAGTTGGTCGTTCAGAATTGATTCTCAAAAGTTATTTTCATGGCTTTGCTGCCAGCTATAAATTATTTGTGAAAACCAATTCTATCTTATATCTCATCCCTCTCTGAAGATTAATCTTCTCTATGTCTCTATTTCAATTTTAAAGATCTTTTCTTGCTCTATAGGGCCGCAACCTTTCAAAAATTTATACTTCTGAAAAATGGAGTTTGAAAACATTTAATTAACACAACAAACCAGTACCAAGGAACTTTTGAAAAGTTTTGAACCCCTTTTGCAAACTATACCTATGTGCTAGTTCGGGTTTGCAAAATATCGGGTTAGAATAGCCTCTAGTAAATTGGTTGTTAAAGTTTAAAACTTGTTAGACATTGTAAGGATTCCATTCCCTCATGTTATTTCTGAACCAAAAGTGATTTGGGGTGGCTATGAACCTCTCATTCTCCCCTATTAAAAAATTTCACCGAGTAAACCTAAAGTAAGTAGTTTGATGTAGACTATAATTTATTGTGTTGAAACCTTAGATTATTTGCTTAGATCGACCACCAAAAAATAATGTCGTCTCTGGACCACTCTAACATAATGCGTTTAAAAGGTAATAGATTTAGGCACCATAAAACTCGTGCAAATTTCATTTTGTGTCGGACGTTTGTATTCTGAAACTTTGAGTCAGTCTGTTTGGAAAATTTGTGTAGGCTAAACCATAGATGTTAAAACTGAGAAATTTTACAAACAACAGGTAGACTAACTCAGTAGGCTTCGTGAATTTTTGCTAAATTTTTAGACCCCTGCATCATAAGGAAATTGATCGATTAGTTAGCATCATAAGGAAACTGTAGACAGCAGCCTTCATCTTTTGTATAGACCAAACCATACATGATGAGACCTTCCTCTTTTGACAGTAACTCCCATGCATTCCCTGGAAGCCCCATTAATTTTACTATAATTTTTAAGCTCCTGCACCAAGATGAAACCATCCACTTAACTAGCATAAGCCTGTTCTGAAAAATTATAACAGCTGCCTTTAACTTTTCCTATAGCCCAAGCCATCCCTGAAAAAATATACACCTTTTGACAGTAGCCTATAGAATTATCCAGTATGCCCCAAGAATTTTGCTAGAATTTTTGAGCCTCTGCAACATGCCCTAAAAATTTTAATAGCCCAGGAGAACAAATCTGAGACCCGGTATACCGTAGGTTGAGAAATTCGTCCGGACAGAGCCGTGATAAAATTCTAATTTTCCTAAGATAGATCAAAAACATACTAAACTATCACCAGGATTTTTGCCTAAATTTTCCACCTTTGGGATCTAGCCCAAAGAGACCAATAAACACAGCAGGACCATAATTTCCAGCACCTCGGCATTTGCCCAGACCATTCCCTGTAGTGCAGCTCCGCCATCGCAGAAATCGCCAAGGTTTTTCCAGCCCAAGGAAACATTTTTAGTATGCCCAGAATGGATGCCAATAAACCTTGCAGCCCTTCCAGATTGATCACCCAGCCCTATTCTTACTAGATCGGCATATAGTCATACTCGAGACCATCATCGTAACTTTAACTTCTATTTTCCGAAATTCCCCCAACCGACAGCCTTTTTATTTAAGGGGGATAGTGAACCATTACCTCATACACCCAAGATAAAAATGAAGCCTTTGTAAGTCTCCCAAACATGGTTTGGAGACTCGACTCATGTCTTTGATAAACCTTCCAATATATGTATATGTGTACACCTATTGTTTCTATGGCTTGAAGGCAATACAAAAAGATATTTTCATGAGCATTGCATCAATACACACACTCATCACGTCATTCATACATCATGATATCATCGCATTCATGCATGCCCTTTTTCATAAAAGAAAAAAGTTATTGCCACACATGCCGTGTAAACAATCATTTTCCTACTATAACCCCCATATATAAATATAGGACCATGAGTACACGCGATCATTTTCCCATGCCTCCGAAAATTCTGAGTAGAAATCAATGGACTTACAAGACTGTTAACACTGGAATTTGGTAATGAGGTTCCTAAGTCCTAAGAGAACAAGATGGAATCGGATCGGCTGAAGTCAGAAGTTGTATCGGCTAAAAGAGTGATCGGCTGCAGGGCTGGTCGGCTGAGGACGGGTTGAATGGAACAGCCGACAGCCGATTCTGAGTTCAGAAGGGATAAAACCGTGTCCAATGCAGAAACTTGAGGATAAGTGGGGATTCGGATGTTAATTGCTCGTTTAAAGATATTGCCACCTATGGATGGAGTCCTGTAATTGCAGTTGTATCTGTAATCTAGGAGTTTGTTAAATTGGTAGTTGTAATGCATTATGAATCTCACTAGGGATGATATGATGTTTTAAAAAGTAGTTTAGACAGAGTCCGAGGTTGTTACAAAGATTTGTATCTTGGGTATAAATAGGACCCGAGACCCTCTGTATGAGAACGATTCAATCAATCTAATCTTCGGTGCATCGCCATCCTTTTCCTTTTAGACGAACACCCTGTTTGGCTTTGGGCTGCATCGTCTCGATCCCCAAACTCAGGTAAATGTTTGTCGTTAGTGGTGAGATCGCTTGTTTCTGATGCTTCCATCGCAATGACACATTGAGATCTATAATAGGGCCGTATTTCATGTCTAGATTGTGCTTGCTTACGTCTTTGATTTAGGAGTATTGCGCCTGCATGAGATTCGTTGGAGTATCAGCTGATTTGATGTAAGTTTCCCAGCATCGGTTGGTCTATTGATCTGTGTATTTATTATTCTTCGTCATATTTGGAGCGGATGACTGATGATCGTTTTGGTATAGTCGATGAGCTTTGGTCGTTTGGCCCAAATATGGTTTGGAATAGCATATATACGTTCATGGATTCCCTCCGCCGATCCCGCGGGGACTTGACCTAACGCTTAACGAACGCTTTCTCGTCGTTTCTCTTGTTGATTGGCAGATCAAATCAACTGGCACGCTCTACACATTGTAGACAGCTAAGAAGGACCTGCACTGGAGTCAAGCAGATCTCCCAGGCCAGCGCGTGAGAGAGATTTCTCGTCAACACGCTTCTTGGCACGCCCAGTGGGACTATCTTTGTCGGCTCAACTCGGACGAATAGACTCAGCCGGCAAGATGGTCGACCCCAAGATCCCTGGCATCACACAGGACAATGTCGTACCTGTAAAAATGGATCAACTATCGGCTGAACAGCAAGCCGAGTATCAAAGGATGGTGGAGGAACTCCAGAACAATTATCTTCAATCCTTCACCCAAACGAGGTCTGGAACGGCGCACCAAAAGTACAAGTTCAGCCTCAACGATACCATAGCATCCTCGTCAAGTGATGTGAAGGGCAAACAGAAAGTGGAAGAGCCAACTCAAGTGCAGGATGATCAAGCCATGTACTCTTTGCAAGATCGGATCGACTCGGCTGTCCATCACGCACTGGTCAACCAGAGCAGCATCCTGGTCAACACCCTCAATAATATGATTTCTCACGTGGTCGATGCCAAGGTAGCCGAGCAGCTGCAACGGGGCCCTACATATTTCACGGATGGCAAGTTTCCTGATTATAGGACACTAGTCACCCAAGATCGGCCGCTTCCACTAATAGCGCAACCCAACCCGCCAGGAGGAGTCGGCCACTTGAGTCCAAGCGGGACGGCCGTGAGACCAGCAGTCACTATTTTAAACCGACAACAGCCGCTGCCCCAAGGTCAATTCAACATATTCCATCATAATCGGTAGCCGAGCCGATTGATCATGGCGCAGCAGAACGTCGGGGCCGACAATGCTCCCGACCCGCCAACGCCACCACAGAATCTCGGCGCCACCCGCCGATCATCGCAACCAATACCAAGGGGGTCGTCGGGATCATCATTACCGGCCTCGACACCGCCACGATGTATCGGCAGGCACGTATGCCGTATGACCCATACGAGCCGATACAGCAAGATAATAGGGCCTGGGCCGAACTAATCGCAGACGTTATGCGGGATCAGTTCGGCCTCAAACCAAAAGACTCAGGAAATATGTACCGGTACCCCTATCCGGAGCATTTCGAAAGAATCCCATTGCCCAACCGATACAAAATCCCGGATTTCTCCAAGTTCTCAGGACAAGACAACGTATCTACCTACGAGCATATCAGCCGATTCTTAGCAAAGTGTGGTGAAGCATCGGCTACTGACCCCTTGAGGGTTCGGCTATTTCCCCTTTCTCTTTCAGGATCGGCCTTCACTTGGTTCTCCTCGTTGCCTTACAACTCAATTCAGAGATGGGCCGATCTTGAGAAACAGTTTCACAGCTATTTTTATTCCGGCAACCATGAAATGAAGTTGTCGGACGTCACCAGCGCCAGGCAAAAACATAATGAATCGGTTCAGGACTACATTCAGCGCTTCAGAGAAATGAGAAACCGATGCTACCTGGTGCTATCAGACGCCCAGCTGGCCGATTTAGCCTTCCATGGTCTGATCGCCCCAATCAGGGAAAGATTCTCTGCGCAGGACTTCGAAAGTCTAGCCCACCTGGCGCAGAGGGTAACGGCCCATGAACAACGTTTCCAAGAAACCAGGAAGGCCATCAAAACCATAACACAAGTCATCGTCGACTCAGATTACGGATTCGACGACGACGAAACGGAAGTGGCGGCAGCTGAATGGGCTAAGAACAAGAAGGCCATCGTCTGCCAGTGGCTGCTGAAGACGGCTAAAGAAGAAAAATACGATTTTGACATCACTAAGGCCGACAAAATCTTTGATTTACTACTTAAAGAGAAACAGATTCAGTTGCCTGAAAATCATGTGATCCCGTCGACCGAAGAATTTAAAGAGAAGAAATACTGCAAGTGGTGCAACTCCACATCCCACGCCACGAACGATTGCAAAGTCTTCAGGCAACAAATTCAGTCGGCCATTGAGGCCGGGAAGTTAAAGTTTGCTGACTCAAGTCGGCCCATGAAAGTGGACGGCAATCCGTTCCCGGTCAAATCGGCTTAGTTCTTATCTCACCCAAGGGAGCAAGCTTCGAGTTCGCCTTTGCCATCGACCCCCACGTTACGAATAACCAAGCCGAGTATGAAGCCGTTCTCAAAGGGCTACTCCTACTCGGGAGATGGAGGCCGACGCGGTCGAAATAATAGGAGACTCGTTCTCGTCATTAGTCAATTGTCAGGAGAATATGAGTGCAAAAACGATGCACTGATGATCTATCATCAACGGTGCCGGGAGTTAATGGAAGGTTTTCGGCTAGTCACTTTGAAGCATATTCCCAGGGAGCAGAACACGGAGGCCAATGACTTGGCTAAAAGGGCACCAGGCTACCGGCCGATGCTAAGAGACATCGACATAGGTGTCGCCACCATCACAACCGAGGACTGGAGATTCGACGTCTACAATTACCTCAAAAACCCTTCTCAATCGGCCACAAGGAAGCTACGGTACAAGGCACTGCGGTACGTATTGCTCGACGAAGATTTATACTATCGGACAATCGATGGCATACTGCTCAAATGTTTGGGCACCGATCAAGCCATAGTAGTTATCAGGGAGGTACACAAAGGAATCTGTGGCACACATCAGTCGGCACAAAAAATGAAGTGGCTACTTCGCCGAGCCGGGTATTTCTGGTCGATGATGTTAGAAGATTGTTTTAAATACTATAAAGGATGCCAAGACTGCCAGAAGTTCGGCACAGTGCAACGAGCCCCGACGTCGGCCATGAACCCAATCATTAAGCCATGGCCTTTCAGAGGGTGGGGCATAGACATGATCGGCCAGATCAATCCACCTTCAAGCAAGGGGCACAAGTTTATACTAGTGGTCACAGATTATTTCACAAAATGGGTAGAAGCGATTCCCCTCTGAAAAGTGGATTCTAAAGACGCAATCGAGTTCATCAAAGAACACATCATCTACCGATTCGGCATTCCGCAAATGATAACGACCGACCAAGGATCCATCTTTGTTTCGGACGAATTCATCCAGTTCGCTGACGGCATGGGAATCAAGCTGCTTAACTCTTCGCCATATTACGCGCAAGCCAACGGTCAGGCCGAAACTTCAAACAAAAGCTTAATCAAGCTGATCAAAAGAAAAATATCTGAATATCCTAAACAATGGCACACCCGATTGGCCGAAGCATTGTGGGCATATCGGATGGCATGTCACGGGTCCATCGAAGTTCCTCCAAACAAACTGGTCTGTGGACACGAAGCAGTACTACCATGGGAAAGTATCATCGGCTCAAGACGCATTCAGTTACAGGACCAACTCACAGCTGACGACTATTATAACCTCATGATGGACGAATCGGAGGATCTCGCCTTATCCAGAATGAGAGCTTTAGAAAAAGTAACAAAAGATAAGGAACGGGTAGCCAGACATTACAATAAAAAAGTCGTCCCTAAATCATTTGAGGAAGGCGAACTCGTTTGGAAGCTCATACTCCCAATTGGATCCAGAGATAACAATTCGACAAATGGTCGCCGAATTGGGAGGGGCCTTTCAAGGTCCTCAAATGCGTCTCCATAGGAGCCTACATTCTAAAAGGACTAGATGGGGAAGTATTCGGAAGGGCCCTCAACGGAAAATATCTAAAGAAATACTACCCGAGCGTATGGATTAATGCGTTAGTCAGCTATCGCCACAATAAGGCCGACCCACGACAGCCGATGCCTTACAAGGCATCGCCTTTAGGCACTCGCTTCCCCCTCCCACACCCCATGATCGGTTCCGGACCCCCGGCAGAGATCAGATTGAACAATCGCGTCGGGCTCAAAAATTTTGTCAACATCGAAGCTATCAACAAAAATTGGGGGCATACACATACACATAGTCGAAAAGACCAACAGTCAAAGCCAATTTTTGACTAATCAAACCAGGGAGTTGAAGAAACCTTAAGTCAGATGGAACCGAGGCACATTAAACCGCATTTTAGTCGGAGTCGGCGCGAGGCCGCCTTGGATTACATGTTTGCCAGGTACTCCCTAATGGCCGCCAGGGCTCGTTCGACGGGCTCCGCAGTTTCCATTTCCAGAGCATCTAGGATCAGATGCTCCAACCGAGTGACCCTGATGTCGGTGGTAGTGACCAGCAACTCGTTGGTGAGTTGGGCCTGCCTCCCCTCCAGCCGGTCAAGGCGCGAGCGTCGGGTACGCCATGGGGGCAGCAGCCGGAATGCCACCAAGATGGAAAGGCGGCCTGGCCGCCGGGTGGCGAGCCTCCAACTCCCTGAAGCGCTTCAGGTGTACCCTCACCCGTCGGTCCTGGCTGACCAACAGCTCGTACGACGTCTCCATGATTCCTTGGATCACCCGAAGTGGGTGCGGCGGCTGCAATGGATTCCGTCCCTGAGTTTTTGTAAAAAGAAATCGGCGAAAGTAGAGGAGTTGAGAAACTACCTGGTTCACCGACGAACTAGAAGAAGCCATGAGAAGCCTAGCCGAAGAATCAAAGGACTAGGTGTTTCACTATCGAAAGTTCGTCGCTTTCGACCGTGAGTTATTTCGAAGAGCCGGGGGAGCCCATTTATAGAATGAAAAGATACAGTTCTTAGATGTGAAAGGACGCTGCCAACCCGGGAGTCAAAGGGATCATCATTAAGAGCGTCGGGAATCGTTGAAAGCCAGCGACTGCGCAGGTATGGATACCTATCGCCCAGGGCTCACAGGTTCCCGGAGTACAGATTCGAGGGGGTCGGCCTACGAAGATAGGGCGATGACGTAATCAGGTATTATCGGCCGATGGCTAGAGAGTCGAATGACCAAGAGATAGACGTTGAGTGTTGGGGCGTCACTTCTGAGCGGTTTCGAACTAAACGATACAAGCACTATTAATACAGGCTGTCCGGTTACATCACAAAGTACATGTTGGAGAAACACAAGCCGACCTCGCAGGGTCGGACATTTTACAATCTTCATTTCTTTAGAAAATCAGCTATCGCCGATAGAGCTGTCAGCCTAACCTGGTCGACCTTGCCGATTGCCCTGAGGTCGTCGGCCTCGGACCCTGCCACCGATCGAGCACTCTGCACCAAGCCCCGCAAATGCGCAACAGCCGCCCTGATACTTTGATGCTCAGCTTCAACCCTGGTCGGTAAATTGGCCATATACTCTTCATGGACGTCGATCTCGTTTGTAATCTGGACGAGGTCGGCTACAAGATGGTCCCGGCGGGCACGGAGTTGTTCGAGCTTAGCTGCCAGCTCTGTTTTTAGGCGGTCGAAGGCGGCCTTTCGGGCTTCAATGGCATCTTTGGTCGATTGGATGGCAGCCGACCGCGCCTGACTCTCGCGCCGATCAATGACTCGCTGCCGGGCTCGTTCGTATTTTAGCTGGTAGGCTTCCATGAAGGTCGCTGGCACGATGGCTTCAGCAACGGCATCCAGTAGCTGGTCTTGGATATCCCGGAACCGTGCGCGTATGGAGCCGCAATCGACCACCAACGCATCTAATGAAGCTTCCAGTCAGTTGCCGATATCAGCCAGAGTAGCCCTCAGAATCTCAGCCGATGCCGCGAGCGTTTCCTTGCCAGCATCGCCGGGTTCCTCGAACTCCGACAAGTCAAAGTTGAGGAGATCGGCCACGCGCTGCAAAAGAAAGAAAGGATCAGGGACATGGCAAGACTAATGGTTGGGACCGGTCGGCTTACCGTCGGCGCCGTCGTCGGGATCATCGTTTGGTGGATCATTCCCGCGGCCGTTTGGCTTTCCTTGCCCATGTCATCGTTGCCGTCCCCAACAGGCGTGGTACATTCGCCCGACACCTGGGGAGCAGCCGGCGGAGATCGCGGGAGCTGCAAAAGGGAAAAGGGATTAGCGAACGAACTAATTGATTATCACAGGCAAAGGGGTAAGAGCCGATTACCGGCAGAGCAGGGCGAGGGGCGCGACCGGCCAATTTCTTGAACTGCGAGTGAACATCGCGAAATCAGGACCAATGAAGTGAAAACTTACGGGAGGGTGTTTCGTCGGCGGACTTGGGGCTAGCGGAGCGTCAGTTGGGGCGTTTACCGATTCAGGACTCGAAGCCCGGTCTCGATTGTTCGGACGGCCACGGCGCCCTTCGTCGGCAGCGGCCGAGGAATCGCTCGACGGCCGGATCTAGAGGAGGAAGGCTATCGGCCGAGGCGATCAGATCCATCTTTTTCACCCTTTTGGGGGCAGGCGCAGCTGATGAACGCAGCGGTGGCGCCGTCTTCCTTTTTGGCATGATCGGATGGCGTACCTGCCCTCGTAGTAAAGATGAAAGCTTGGGCGCCCTCCAGCCGATGGCCAACGGAGCGAGGCCTCCCACGTCTAAAACGCCTGGTTTGTATTCGATGGGGCGCCCAGAATCGCATACCGCCGGCCGCTCCATTTCTGTTTGCTGCGAAGTCAAAGCACGAATGTTAAATCGGCTGATGTGGTTGATGAATGAATCGGAGGAAAGGAGTAATCGGCTGTGAGTAGAAATATACCGAAGGGATCTCGTCCGGCAGAAGCAAGTCAATGTAGCAAGACGGCCGTTGGTGAAAAATGTGGCGTCTAAGTTTGAACCACCATCGGTCGTAAGCGGCGCTTCTCCTCATCGATAGGGTGATTCTGTCGGCATCGCCGAAGGTAGGACCAGCTATGTTCAGCAGCGAGTTCATCATCAGATCTTGGCCGACCGCTCCTCTGGTCTCGATCTTATCGGTGTAAAAGAAGCCGATGGAAAGTTGCCCGAGGCCAAATTGTCTTGCCGCCGATACCGGGTAGTAGAATTCATAACTCCGGGCTGTAGAGCGGCCTTGGTGAACCCCGGTCGGCAGAATGCAGGGAGATAAAGAGGCAAAGAACAATTTTCTACACCTTGGGCTGTCAGCTGAGTTGAGATCATCCCATTTGAAATTGATCAGTAGTTCAAAAGATCCTTGGTCGGCGTAGAAATACCAGGTGCGGTTGTCGTGGGATAGCCCGTCGTAAAAAGCTGTGAACCAATTGGCCAACAGCTCAGCCGATTGTCTTGAACCTGTATGGGCGGCGGCTGCCTCTCCATAGTTCGTGCATCGCCTGGTGGTGATCTGACCGCCTTCTTCATCTTCGATTGGCTCTAGCCTTGGAACTGGCGTCGCGCGGCGGGCCGACAGCCATGTTTTGGGTGGCTAACACCGGCCAGATTTGGAGAAACCACCGGGGCCACCGGTGTTGGCCGGCGTTGGCGGCTATTTTTGTGGCGGCTTGATGCAGCATTTGATATGTGTAGCCGAGGAGGTATTTTCCCAATGCGAACTCTGTTCCGTCGGCTAAGATTTCGGCCATTATTTGCCAATTAGCGGTCGGCCCACGGCTCGATCCACGAACACAATTTTTCCACCACATCATCGAAAGGCGGTGTATTCCGGTGGCTAACTGTTCCATCTTTCATGTTTTGGGCAATGAAACCACTCCATCCACCAATAGCTTTGGTTTTGAACTGGTGTTGACCTTTTCGGTTCAAGACACATGGATTAGCCGATGATTCGATGTCCAGACCAGTTGTCATGTGTACATCGGCTAGTGTGATGGTCATCGGCCCTTGCCTGAAGAGGAAGGCATTGAAACTGTTGTTCCAAAAGTAGGCTGCAGCCGATAGGAGTGGTTCATCTTTTTCCATATTGGCGATGGATAGTTCCAAGCATTGGGCAAGATTTCTTTCTTCCCATTGGCTGTACTTAGTCGATTGTATTCTCTTGTACCATTCGGTCCAGGCTGTGTCGGTAGATGGCCAAGCCTTGAACGTCCCGTTCCAGTGGGAAAGAGATGGTTTGGCAGTGTTGAAGGGCATGCGGTTGGTTTCGGCGTGATCACGTCGGTTGTGCAGTATCGCCGATAGGCCCAAGGAAGTACTTTCCCTCTTGTGTTAAGTTGGGGATGAGCACTTGGTGAGAGAGGTGCTACAGTTTGAAAAAGGGGAAAAAGGTACTGATCAGAGGTGATGGTGTTTTATAGTTTGGAATGAGAAAAGTATTGATTAGTAAGAATGCAGGATGAAGTATTATTGAAAGATACCGAACGGACTATTGATATAGAGGTGTTTGGAGGAACGAGTTGAGGGTAAAATTATAGAGTAAAAAAAAGAAAAGATTACCTGAGGGAATTCGTTCATGGTAGCGGCTGGAGCAGTTCCAGTGACGGCGGCAGGCGGTGTTGCGGTCGCGGCGGGCGCGATGGTGGCCGGCGAGTTGGAAGTGCTTGAGGTCGCAGCGGAGGCCATCGGGAAGGTCGGAGACGAAGATGGAGTTCGGAGGGTGTGGAGAGGGCGTCGAACGTCGATGGAGTCACCGGAGCAGAGAGAGAAAGGCAAGAAGTTTGTTTGAGAAGGAAGTCGAGCGCACGATGAGGGCGTGGGTGGTTCGACCGAGGAAAGTGGACATTTAAAGGGCCCTTGGGGAGAAGCCGAGACGATTCGGGCCAAGAAGGGAGTAGGAGTTTGAATAGGTAAACAAATCCGCAACACTTTATGTTACGGACTTGGGGGGCATGTGTTAACAGTGGAATTTGGTAATGAGGTTCCTAAGTCCTAAGAGAACAAGATGGAATCGGATCGGCTGAAGTCAGAAGTTGTATCGGCTAAAAGAGTGATCGGCTGCAGGGCTGGTCGGCTAAGGACGGGTTGAATGGAACAGCCGACAGCCGATTCTGAGTTCAGAAGGGATAAAGCCGTGTCCAATGCAGAAATTTGAGGATAAGTGGGGATTCGGATGTTAATTGCGCGTTTAAAGATATTGCCACCTATGGATGGAGTCCTGTAATGGCAGTTGTATCTATAATCTAGGAGTTTGTTAAATTGGTAGTTGTAATGCATTATGAATCTTGCTAGGGATGATATGATGTTTTAAAAAGTAGTTTAGATAGAGTCCGAGGTTGTTACAAAGATTTGTATCTTGGGTATAAATAGGACCCGAGACCCTCTGTATGAGAACGATTCAATCAATCCAATCTTCGGCGCATCGCCATCCTTTTCCTTTTAGACGAACACCCTGTTTGGCTTTGGGCTGCATCGTCTCGATCCCCAAACTCAGGTAAATGTTTGTCGTTAGTGGTGAGATCGCTTGTTTCTGATGCTTCCATCGCAATGACACATTGGATTCAGTAGTTTCACTACGATATGTATCATATAGTGCATATGAACCAATTCGGTGTTTATATCTATCTTCTGGTTGACTCATCTTTTTGGGAGTATATGGTCAGCAAGGCTAGGTTTAAAGGCTGGTTGGTTCGTATGTAGTATCTACCATCTTACGGAGTGTAAGTCGAAAGTAATAGATTGAATGCTTCTTTTGATACTTAATGCTACATCAAGACTGAACTATTGAGTCGTCTTTAGAATCGTTGGTAATCTATTCTTTTGCATTTACATTATCTGGGGATAGTGTCGGGGTTTCAGCCGACCTTACTTACCCTAATGTATTTCTTTTAGCATAATTGTTATTAGATATGTAATAGGGCCGTATTTTATGTCTAGATTATGCTTGCTTACGTCTTTGATTTAGGAGTATTGCGCCTGCATGAGATTCGTTGGAGTATCAGCTGATTTGATTTTAGTTTCCCAGCATCGGTTGGTCTATTGATCTGTGTATTTATTATTCTTCGTCATATTTGGAGCGGATGACTGATGATCGTTTTGGTATAGCCGATGAGCTTTGGTCGTTTGGCCCAAATATGGTTTGGAATAGCATATATACGTTCATGGATTCCCTCGGCCGATCCCACGGGGACTTGACCTAATGCTTAACGAACGCTTTCTCGTCTTTTCTCTTGTTGATTGGCAGATGAAATCAACTGGCACGCTCTACACATTGTAGGCAGCTAAGAAGGACCTGCACTGGAGTCAAGCAGATCTCCCAGGCCAGCGCGTGAGAGAGATTTCTCGTCAACAAAGACCTCCTTTGGTAAAGGTTGTCCCTGAGCCGAATACCGCTACAGCCTATTACCCAGCTGGACATTAGGCCCTGTTCTCAGTAGAACAAGTTGCAGATGGGCCAGATACCACCGAGCCGGCTATTCTCCTGTTGCCCGAATTTTCCTAGCCATAAAGTTTCCTAAACTTTAAAGGGGATAGCATAGCTTGTTGGCCCCAAGCACTCGAGACAGTGCCTATGTTACCACTACTCGTCTTCGCTATAAACTGCCCAAGCAGGGAAAGTTCTACAACTATTTTCCATTTTAGCGCAGCAGACCTTTATGGAAGAGGAAAATAAATGGAAGGGACCCATTTATCCCTGACTCTATAACTTACATGTTTGTCGTTCCAAAATTTTAAACCTGATAGATATAAACTCGACCGAGCCATGAATTGATCCCAGAATCTTCCATCATTATGCCTGAATGATGACCTGACGTCACCAAACCTTTTGCACCAATTCTCCATTTGCCCACCAGAAAATACCGGACAGTAACCACGCTCGTCAAGAACACCCCACACCTCCTCAGTAAAAGTTTTTCCCAGCCTTAGCCAAGCAAGTCTATTATACAACTTAGAAAGAGTTTAGAAATAAGTGTATTAAATCTTATATGTTTGAAAATATTTCAAGCAACAAGAAGCCGATAAAAACCACGTTATCCGAAACCTAGTGCCCACTGCAGTAGCATCCCTTTCGATGCATTTGAGTCATTTTCCCATGAACTCTACCCGGTCCAGAATATCCCACTAAAACCTTCAAACAAGGACTAATGGGTACTATCCCAACTAGTAAGGAGCGAATAGCCGAACCGACGTACCGTACCTTTACCCACTCCAGATGCCAAGCGGCAACCCCTTTTGTCATAACGTAGCTCCGTGACCAAAGCACCCGGCATTCCTATTATCCGAGCGTCATCGCTGACAACAAATTTACCCGCTGCCCTGAGCCAATAAGGAGACTTCCATTTCCTCCTGGATCCTGCAACCGCAAACCCCCAATCGTCCATTAAACCCACATTACCATAACAAGTATCCTACCCCTCGGTGTGATAGGATAAAGTTCTAGGCGCGACAAACCTAGTTAAACCGACGCACACCTGACCATATCCCAACCCAAATCTCGGGGACGAGATTTCCTTTAAGGGCGATAGAGCTGTCATATACTCAAATTCTAGGGACAACAAAACTTTTGTCCAATTAAGATAAAATAGAGTTTCTCAATTTTCTTTTTCTTTTAAACATAGGTTGAAGGGTTCTGATTTAGACTTTTGCAAGAAGAGGAGTTCCGAGGACAAATTAAAACTTTTTTCATTTACAACCTAGGACAAAAATGCAAGCTCATGAAGAAGCATGCATGCTAACATAAAGCCACTTTGACCTAGGTCATTTATGTGCATCCGAATTTTTGAAAATGCATCTCATTATAGGACATATACGCGTAGCCTAGCCGAGTTGAAGTTACCAAGCAAATCTACACCTAATTTTGGATGCAAGCATGTAGACTTAGGGATTTAATCTAAAAGATCAATTCCTCAGCCCAAAAGGAAAGTCTACGGATCCGAAGAATAAAACAGTCGTGTGCACCTAGAGTAGACGCATAAACCTAGGGAGGCTACCCTAATTTTCTTGGTCAAACCATATAAGATAAATTCACGGAAAAATCCATATAGGTGCCAGATTCTATACACAATGTAACATAATTTTTGTGCAATTTAAATCACTAAGATTTATGACCAAACAAATTAGGCGAAACAGTTGGATATTAGGGTAAATAAAATCCTTATCGGCTAAAACAGCAACTTGTTTAAAAGTCTATTAAAATGCAAAGAACTGTACCTGGAAATAATTTATTTAAATACTAGTTTAATTACAATAAATAAATATAATTTTTCCAGAATTTTTCCCTTTTGTTTAGGCCTTCTAAAAATTCAAACAACTCCCAAAAGTACCCTATATTTAATTAATTAATGGGAACAAACCACTAATTATTTTTGAGTGAAACCAAATAAAATGGAATCTAGAGATGATCAACTACCCTCACTAAAAATCTCACGAATTTACCATGCCCATAGAATTAAATATGAAGCTCCAAAGTCTAGGGAGGAAATAATTCGGAGATTAACAAAAAAAATCCATGTTCACCCTCTGCTGTATCCATCCCTCTCTTTTATATCTAGCTTGCCACGCCTAGGACCAACTGGCAGCCGCTCATGCTAGCTACATTCAAGTACAAGACAGTCCATCGCTTAGAACTTGCCGGACCCGACCAGGGAGCAAGGGAACCAGAGTGAGAGCAAGGAAGGGTGAGCCGCCGGCGTGCTCGACGCGTGTCCGGTGTCGTGGCCGCGCCGAGCTTGCCTCAAAACCTCTAGAACGCGTCGCCCATTCCACACTCCCCCCTAGAGCCAGAAAAACGAGAAAGGAAGCCCTCTACCCCGCCGTCGCCAACAATCTCACCGCCGGCCGTGGGGAAGATAACCATCGTCGCTGCCGATTGGGACAAGATTATCTCTACCTTTCTTGCATTCCCTACTCTCCTCAATCTACTGACCACTTTCTACTTTGAAACCTTCTCAACCCGTGCAGCGAAGTAGTGGGAACGTGCCTCTCGCCACCGCTGCCGTGGGCATGCCTCGGAGCACCGCCGCACCATTGCAGCCGACGTTCCGGCCGATGGGGACCACAACAAGGGCGAGGAACCGCGTCATCACCTTCACCACGACCTCCACGTCGATTCCCCTACGGAATCCCAAAAGAACCGCGCAACACGAAGCAAGATCGCTGTTTCTTTCCCAACTCCAGCCGAACCGCCGCAGCCAGTGGTTCGTCGTCTCCGGTGAGTTTGAGACCAATTCCTCGCACCAGGAGTATCCCTAAAGCCTCAGTGAGCTACCCTTTTCTTTTCCTTGGCAGACCGGAGGCCGGAGCAAGCTGGCGCCATTCACCCATGGATTTTCGCCGTCGCTGGAGCATTCCTCGGGTCGCCATCGCTGTTCATCCATCACCAGTGCCGGCGGGACATCTAGTAAGCTCCCAAAAAAACCCCATGGACACACAAGCATGTGTTAGATTACATTGAACAAAGTCGCAGCTCATATTGCGTCGGCCACCCAAGCCGCCTCGCCGCCTGTACTCGCTGTCGGCGCCACACCGGCCACCCTAGCCATTGAGCCGACCACCGTTGGCTTCGCCTTCACCGTCTCCAGCTTTTTTTGTTTTGGCCACTCCCTCAGCCGGGCAGCCATTTGCCGTCGACGCCACGGACAGGGCCCACCGGCCGGCGAGCTCTGCCTCCCTCAGCCTCCATCTCACAGACAAGTCAGCCACACATCGTTAGGCGCCTAAACCTTTAATTAGCAAATATTTAAAGATGCAAGGTCTGATTTGCAAACTGTCTCCTTATGACATATGGACCCACGACCTATCTGAAAAGTGCGAAAACGTTGAGGACTTTTAATGGACTTTGGTTGAACACGTGCTGAGGACCGTGGGGTCTATTTGCCTAGATCCTAGGGGCTTCTTTGCAAAACCGCAAGACCCTGACTAATGGGCCCCTTTTCCAACCGGCGCCAAACCCCTCTCTCTCTCTCTCACAGCCTCTGACCCATGGGACCCTCATGCAAGAGACACAGGAATAAAAACAGAAACATATTTTCTTGCAGAAAACAAACCATACATTGTAAAAATCACACAAAATTAATTTCAACATATTTTTGAGTGGGACAAATTTCTGTAGGTTTCTTCAATAGTTAACTAAATTTTAGAACCATAAAACATGGGCCTTATTTCCCCAGATTTATTCCAAAAATTCAAATAAGGCAAAGTACACATACACCATGTATAAATTTGTAAAATCTCTAGAAAATTAAAATTAGCTTCTATTTGAGAAAACCCAAAACCTATAGCTTCCTTATCTTATCCTCTCTGAATAGGAAAAATAGAAAGGGGTACATTCCTTGGGTCAAATGCCTCCAAAAACTCACATAGGGAAAAGGCTACCTTTTAGGGCAGTCAACATTTAGGGATTTATTTAAAATTCATCTTAACTCCTTTTTGAGCAATCTCAAGTTCTGTAGATTCCCCAAAACACATATTCCCAAGTTATAAAATAAAAACATGTGCTTACTGTGTAGCAACATCACTCAAATATTTAAATATGAAATAAACCCTTTTATGTACCCTCCAACTTGTAAAATTTGTAGAAAGTTCACCTTTAATTCATTTCGAGTAAACCAAGTTTATATAGGACCAGCAACTGAATAACTTTCATCAGGAAAAATGGAATATGGTCACTCATATGCCAAATATGTCATAAGCCTTCCAAACAGAAACCTAGGTACTAAGTAGGGTAGTTAAGTACTATATGTATATATGTTAGTATAAATATAGGTATATGCCTATTTGCCCCAAACAAAATCTAATTAATACTTGGTAGACCATAGGAGCCTTAGTTTCATCCTCAATCACTAGAAACTTGATGCACTTAATTTATGGAATAACCTCTAGGGACAATATAAGATATTGCTAATCTAGACTAGAGCACCCTTAGTCGTAAAATAGGACATTAGCTCATGAACTAAAACTGGTTTAGCTAGCCAAAATTAATTCTTTGTTCACCTAAATATAGGAGTATCAATGTTCTGGACCTATCACCCTTAGGTTATAAATTTGTAAAATACATAAGAAATTCACAACAACTCTAAAAATTATGAAACCAATTGTGTTAGACTTAGAAGCCACTTCTCCACCCCCCGGTGAAGTCAAACTAATGAAAACCAACACTTAGGAGCACTGTCCAAACAGCACTTACCCCTATGTCTCTAATAACCGATAGAACTTCTAAAATACACAACTCCCAAATGGGATAGGATAAATTAGAAATTATTTCATCTAAAATCATTAGAGACCAGTACCAACTCAATGCACAAAAAACATGTATTTTAGAGCATTTTGGATTTTCACATATTTCGGTGTTTAATTGCATACCGTATACTTTTCATAGATGAATGCTTAAACGGTGAAGAAGTGAGTAGGATGCTGACATTACATTTTTGGGACAAACTTTGGTACTATAAGTGTCAGGTTTTACAATTCCATTTTAAAGTGTCGTCGGAATCCATGGCGCCGACGGCGTGGGTGGTAGTGCTTTCGGGTGGCCAGTGCAGATCACTTTGGAGGCTAGCACTACTTGGTGCTAGTACATAAGTGTGCTCTATAAGGTTCATGGTGACTTACCAAAACTCAGCCGTGGCTTGTAGAGGTCCAACGAGGTCTCGACGAGGGACGGTCCTGGTGACGGCAGTGAAAAACAGCAGGGCGAACAGCGACGGACCAAACCGGCCGTCCATCTACCAAATCAAGTTATGCACGGGGTTATGAACTGTTAGGGGATGGTGTGTGCGCATGGAATTGGCCCGTGACTCACCGGAGAGGGCGAAGCTACCCGCGGCGGTGGCTTGGCCGGAGTTGAGGAGGAAGCTTTCGTTCTCGCTCTCCCATGCATCATCTTTCGGGGTTCTTGAGGGGAAACGATGAGGTGGTCGAGGCAAAGATAATGGCGCGGTGGCTCAGCTTGGCGACGGTGGAAAAATCTTGGACGACGGCGTTGCCATCAGCGACAGTACCCAGAGCGCGCTCCAGGGCCGGTGATGACACGTCGAGGTTCATGCTGATTAGCTGCACATAAGAGGATGCAATCAAAAGGGAAAATATTCGGCATGGTGAGAAGAGTATGGAACACCTAAGTTGGAGCTGTCCGTGGATGCTTGGCAACGGCGGCCTTTGTCATCCTTACGGCCGACGATGAAGAAGAGAGAGTGTAGAGGAGATGGCGCTCCCTTCCTCGGCTTGCTCGGCGCTAAGGTGGGTATGAAGTGAGACGATTCCGGTAGGACAAGAAGAAATCAAGCTCGGCGCCGTTTCGTCCTCGGACACGTGTTGAGCACGCCGGCGAGCTCATTCTCACGCTCTAGGCTTTCTCTCATGCGTTCCTGGTCGGCCAGAGGAGAGAGACGGAGGAAAACCTAGCCATTGAGGCTGCCAAGTGAGTCCAGGGTGAAGAGGGCAAGGCTGGGGTGAGAGAGATGGGTATAAACTCAAGTACAATTGATTTTTGTCGAATTTTACAAATTGTTTCCCTCCCTTATTATTTGTAGCTTCATAGTTTAATTTTTTGGACATGTTAAATTAGTGAAAATTTTTCTGGGGGTAGATGATTGTACCTAGATTCTAGTTTCTTTGGTTTCACTCAAAAATCAATTATAGTTTGTTCTCAGAAATTAACTAAATATAGGGTATTTAGCGAATTGTTTGAATTTTTAGATGGCTTAAAATAATGAGGAAAATTTTAGAAAAATTATATTTATTCATGTGAATTAAACTAGTATTTGATTAAATTATTTCCCACATACACTTACATGGAGTTTCATGCATATTTTAGTTAGGTATTGTTTTAGCCGATTAGTATTATATTTTGCCTAATATTTGACTGTTTTGTCTAATTTGTTTGGGGCAACTAACCTAGTTTTCAAATTACACTAAAATTATGTTAAGTTGAATATAACATCTGGCACCTACATGAATTTTTCCATGATTTTATCTTGCATTGTTTATTTTAGATAATTAGGTTAAAACTTCCTAGGTTTAGGTGTTTACTCCAGGTGCATGCACCTACTATATCCTCTGGGTTCATATTAACTCTCCTCTTGGCTGAGGAGGCGAACCTTGAGTTATATTATTAGGTTTACATGCTAGCACCCAAAATTATATGTAGGCTTGTTTAGCAAACTTCTATTCTTCAGGGTTATGTTTATGAGTCCTATTATGAAACGCAAATCAAAAATCCAAATACACATAAATGGCTCAAGTCAAAACATGCTAATGATGGTATGCACGCTTTCACATGAGTTTGCATTTTTGTCCTAGGCCATAAAAGAAATTTTTTTAATTTGGTCTATCGCGCAAAAGCCTAGGTTGGTCTCACCTAATTAGAAAAGAAACGTTTTAGTTCTCAAGTTTTTAACTCATGAAAATAGGTTGAAGTTCTTTGACCTAAGTTAGAAAAAGAAAAATTTTTGTTACACAAAATTGAGAAACCTTACTTTTATTTTACTTGGACAAAATCTCGTTGTCCCTAGAATTTGGGTATGTGACAGCAAGTTCCTCTTGGGCTACCATTATCAAACCTTGAACCAAGCATTGGCTAAGACAGCAGCTGATGTAACAATAAGCACTGGAGGCCCTTGGTGGTTTCTGTGGCTGTGGTTAGTGCTGTTGACTCAGAAGATTTCTGGACGGCCACGCCTAGCCGATGCACAATTCCCCTTAGTAGAGGCGGTTGAAGATGATGAGGGGGACGAAGTAACCACCCGAAGATGCTTATCTTTCGGAGGGGCTGCTGCTGTTCACACTGGATCCAAGTTGACAGATGAGCTGCTAGCTGACTGGTTCACATCCTTCTATGGTGGCTTTATCAAAAACAATCGGACTTGGTTCTTTTATGAAGACCATGCAGAATTCGAACAGCCGATTGAATTGGACTTTGACGAAGTGAACTCAGACGAATATCCCAAGTGCAGAGAACTTTTAACCACATCGCTCACTCCATGCGTCTTGCCGATTGGGATCCATCAAGGCCACAATGTCACAAAGTCATATGAATTTTACTATCTCATGTCGGCTGGTAGGCAACTTAGCTTGGACAACCGCCAATCGGCTTCTATTATGCCGATAAAATCGCAAGGAGAGGAGAGATCAGCTCAAAGATCATGATGGATCGGCTAATGAATATGGAGAGCCCACCTTTCGGAAGCATTGGGATACTAGAGCTGGCCCACAAAAGAAGTGCAGCCTACGACAAATGGTGGACTAAGTTTAAAAGACATATCTTCCATCAGCACGCCTCCATGTACCTCACCACTCTCCAGCTAGAGTCAGTCCCTGATGTGAGTACTTCTCTCCCTAGTCAATCTCTCAAAGCTATCGGCTATTATCCGCTTAATATCTAACCAATGCTCCCTTTTCTTTGCAGACAACCGATTCTCCCCCCCATGAGAGCAACTCAGGGGTCAAGATCTAATATGCCGCAGGACGGATCCCAAATGGAGGCCTTGCTCCATCTATCATCGGCTTTATCACGCCAAAAGTATCAAAACTTTTGTACGGCCAAACCCGCGAGGCGCAATCCAGGAAAAGGGCCAAGCCGTTGGTTGTTGGTCCATCGGCTGCACAGAAGAAAAAACTGAAGAAACAAAAGACAACCCTAGCTGATAGTTTGCCATCTTTGGATCCGAGCGTGGAAGAGGCCCTTAATCAAGAAATCATGGGAGAAGAAATCGACCAAGCTATTGAAGAGACTGCAGCTAGATCCAGCCACTCGAGCAAGTACGCACGAACACCATCGGCTCATGATCAAGTTCAGTAAACACCATCTCCTCCCCAGCGTCCTGCTCGCCCTCAACCAGTACGCACCTTTCCTTTCTTGAAGTTTTGGCAATTTAAATTTGCCGGAAATCTTTTTGTTCCTAACATAAACCATTTGATTGCAGCGAAAAAGATTAGCCCAACGGCAACCACGCCCCACTTCACCGGTAAGCCCGAAACCCTATCCTTTTTCATTATGCCTATTGGCCGATTTCAACTAACACTTGTCTATGTAGCCTCCTCGTTCTCCATTGGCTGTCCCTCACGCATCAGGCGAACACACTCCATCGGCTAGGGGTAGCCATCACATCGAAGAAGAAGAACCAGCACCAGCTCCCACAGCTAAGGTAAAAATAATCCCTTCAAAGACAAATCGTCTATTTAATTCCCTTGATACTTAAACAACCACGAATATGGTCCTGCAGGCTTTAGCCGACATGTTCTCCTTCGACATCAAAGAATTCATCGGTGAAGAAGAAGAAATTACCAGCCAAACCCAAGCTCCCATAGCCGACGAACTAAAAGAAAGGCTCTTGGATATTGCTCGTCGACTGGATAGCTCGCTGGACTACTTGATTACCAACTATGGGCCAATCAAAGCTAGGTTTGAAGAAATCAAAAGCCAACTTCCGGACAATGTTGCTGAAGCGATCTTCCAAGTTGCCCACATTGATCAGTATCGATATAGGCTAGAAAGGGCAATGCAACGGATGATTGACAGAAAAGCCAGAGCCGATCTCGAAACAATGATCGAGAACAACCGTCGGAGCGTCATCGCTGAAAAAGCCAAGTTAGGCCAAGTTAGACGAGCTGACTGCTGGGCCATCGGCTACTCAATCCAACATTGAACGGTTGAAGAAAAAGGAGGCTGAACTCATGGCCGAACTGTATCAATGCAAAGCTGAACTGGCTTCCGAGGAGAAAAAATTAGCCGATCTCCCAACGGCCATTGAGGAGCAACGAAACAAGCTAAAATCTTCCATTCAGTATTTGGGAGATTTGAGAAAGTCTCTGAAGCTGATTCTAGGAACCGACACAGCCGACGCCGCGGCGATCACTCAAGTTGAGAACATCAAGTAAAAGGCGATATCAGCCATCAATGACTTTATCGGTAGTTGAATCAATTCTTGTAATAGGGCTGGTTTTAGCAACTTTGAACACTCTTTGTAACATACAATTTTTGTAATCAGCTACTGTGCTTTGAATGTTGTAATATATTCCTCTTTTGCCGATTTTCTCAATTTCCATGTCTTGCCTGTCTCAAAGTCATGAAAATTTTGAATCCTCCGATTATAATTTTGAAGTCCTCTGATTTTGTATGATATATATGCCCCCCTAATTTTTCAAATGTTGCCTTCAGCATTGAGAAAATTATAGAATAACACCAATTAACACCTGTCGGTCAGGATCAGCTGATTCAAAAAATCAAAGAGGGAAAAAACTTGTAGTAAAATTATCCTAAAGGCGATGTGTATGATTGCACAAAACATCGGCTAGCATGGATCAACAAGGACATGGCCGAATCATGAGTTGATCTAAACACTGGGGTAATATTTCTTCAAGTATTTGTCGTTACGAGCCCTTCCAAACACCTCTCCATCCAATCCTTCTAGCATGTAAGCTCCTTTGGAGATGCACTTGTGGATCTTGAAAGGCCCTTCCCAGTTAGGTTACCACTTGTCGAATTTGTTATCTCTTGTACCAATCGGTAGTATCAACCAACTTCCTGACCAGCTCGCCTTCTTCAAAAGACTTAGGCACAACCTTTTGTTATAATGACGAGCAATTCTTTCTTTGTCCTTGGTCACTTTTTCCAAAGCACGCATCCTTGATAAGACCAAGTCTTCTGATTCATCTACCATCAGGTTGTAATAATCATCGGTTGTTAGCTCATTTTGCAGTTGAATCCTTCTTGAGCCGATGACGCTCTCCCATGGTAAAACAACTTCATGTCCATAGACTAATTTGTAAGGAGGTACTTTGATTAATCCATGACAGGCCATCCGATATGCCCAGAGTGATTCAGCCAATCAGCTATGCCATTGTTTCGGGTATTCAGAAATCTTTCTCTTTATCAAATTGATCAAACTTTTATTAGGGGCTTCAGCCTGTCCGTTGACATGGGCATAATATGATGAAGAATTTAATAACTTGACTCCCATGTCGTCGGCAAACTATACAAACTCGTCTGAGATAAAGATAGACCCCTGATCCGTGGTGATAGTTTGAGGGATGCCAAATCTATAAATGATATGCTCTTTGACAAACTCAGTTGCATCCCCATAATCGACCTTCTTCAAAGGAATTGCTTTCACCCGCTTGGTAAAATAATCGGTTGCCACCAATATAAACTTGTGTCCTTTGCTCGAGGGTGGATTAATCTGGCCGATCATGTCGATTCCCCACCCCCTGAATGGCCAAGGCTTGATGATTGGATGCATAGCCGATGCTGGTGCTCTCTGGATAGCTCCAAACTTTTGACAGTTTTAACAACCCTTGTAATACTTGAAGCAATCTTCCAGCATAGTCGTCCAAAAATACCTAGCTCTTCGAAGTAGCCACTTCATTTTGTGAGCCGATTGATGAGTACCACATGTCCATTCGTGCACTTCTCCCATAACAACTTTGGCTTGATCAGCACTTAGGCTTTTGAGTAGCGCACCATCAATCGTCCGATAATATAAATCTTGGTCGAGTAAAACATATCGTAAAGCCTTTAGCGCAATTTCCTTGAAGCCGACTAGGAAGGATTCCATAAATAGCTATGAACATCATACCTCCAGTTGTCGGCTAAGATGGTTGCCATCTCTACTTCAACTTCTTTTGTCATCGGCTTGTAGCCCGATGCTCCGTGAGCCAAATCATTTGCTTCTGAATTTTGCTCTCTAGGGATATGCTTCAAATTAGCTAGCCAAAAACTATCCATCAATTCTCGGCCTTATAGAACATCAACGCGTCATATTTGCATTCATATTCCCATGACAACTGGCTGATGACCAATAGTGAATCGCCAATTATTTTGATCGCATCGGCTTCAACTTCCTTCAACAGCTACAAACCCTTGAGGACAGTTTCATATTCGGCTTGATTATTTGTAACGTGAGGTGCAATTGTAAACGCGAATTCAAAACTTGCCCCCCTATGTGAGATGATTACCAAGCTGACGCCGCATCCATTTGTGCAAACAGATCCATCAAAAGTCAGTATCCAAGGCATGATGTCAACCGAGCCGATTGAGTCATCTCTATGTTCCACAATAAAATTGGCTATAGCCTGCTCCTTAACTGCTTTGGGCGCTTGATACCTCAAGTCTAACTCCGTCAAGACGAAAATCCACTTCCCAACTCGTCCCTTCAGAACTGGAGCCGATAGCATATATTTAACTACATTGGCTTTGCAAACTATCGTGCATTCATTGGATAACAAATAATGCCTCAACTTCGTACATGAAAAATATAAGCATAAGCACAGATTTTCCACGGAGAGTATCTTGTTTCTGCATCCAAAAGTCTTCTACTAAGATAGAAAATTGCTTTTTCCTTTCCTTCGAACTCCTCGATCAAAACTGAGCCGATCGACTTCTTGTCGGCTGATAGATATAGCTTGAAAGGCACTCCCTTTTGCGGAGGCATCAATACCGGAGGAGCTTAAATAATCTTGATGTTATCCAAAACCTTTTATTGCTCTGCCCCCCAAGTAAACGCTTCATCGACTTTCAACCATAGCAAAGGCGTGAACGGCTCCATCTTCTCATATAAGTTGGCAATGAAGCGCCTGATGAAGTTAACCTTGCCAATCAAAGACTGCAACTGCTTCTTGTCTTGCGAAGGCTGAATACTTTCGATAGCATTGATGCTCCTTTGCGTCACCTCAATCCCCCTTTCGCGAACAAGAAAACCCAAAAATTGGCAAGTCGACACACCAAAGGCACACTTGGTAGGGTTCATCTTCTGGCCATATTTTCTAGTTCTCTCCAAAACTTTTCTCAAATCGGCTATATGATCTTCGAGCTCTTTGGACTTGAGAACAACATCATCGATATAAAATTTCTACCAAGAAGCCGATTAAGTAATGAAAAATGTAATTCATGGTTCTTATTCTATGTAGCTCCAGCAATCTTCAACCCAAAATTCATAACAACCCACTCATACAAGCCGATTGCTCTTGGACACCTGAAAGCTGTCTGATGAATGACTTCCTCGGCCATAAAGATCTGATTATATCCAGCATTGCCATCCATAGAACTTATTATTTTGTGGCTGGAGGCTGCATATACTAGCAAGTCGGCTATTGGCATATGGTATTTGTCCTTAGGGGTCGCTTTATTTAAGTCTCTGAAATCGATGCGCATCCCAAGTTTGCCATTTTTCTTGATTACTGGAACTATACTGAAAACCCACTCTGCATATCAGCAGGGTCGAATGGAACCAACGTCATATAGCCGAGTGATTCGGCTTTAATTGCATCATACATATCGGCTTTAAACCTCCGGGGAGGTTGTTTATACTGCCGATATCTAGACTTAATAGGGAGACGATGTTCGACAATTGAGCGGCTAAGACTAGGCATCTCAAGATACTCCTAAGCAAAGCAATCTTTTGTTAGTTATATGCCCTAGAAGCAACATGGAGATGTTGGATATTATGGTCAATGTTTATGTACAAATGAATAAAGTGTTATTCATTTCTATGAAATAGACATCTTGTATTGATCAATAAGTATGTGACTTGTTTATGAGACTCTATATATATGAATCTATTTCTAAATGATCCCTGATCATATATCATATTATTGGAACTAATATGATTCTAAGATCGGAATGTTTATTGATTGATGATCATGTCTCATAGATCATGGTATGGAGATACCAAATCAATAAATATGGACACATATTAGAGAACATGTTGTTGGATAGACCCACCATGAGACACTACAGAATTTAATGTGTCATTAGTTGGTCTCAGGTAGTGTTGGTACAAAGTCCTTAGACCTGAGATCATCATGGATTCCAACATGTGTAGTAGCCTACTTTGGGACTACCAAACGCTATTCCGTAACTGGGTAGTTATAAAATTAGTCTTTTGGTTTGCTATGAAACATTTAGTGGGATATGAATGATCTAGATAGAATTTGCCCCTCCTTTGGAGAGATATCTCTGGGCCTCTCGAGGTAATGGATTATGGAAGTGCATGACCATGCCGAGTTGATTGAGAAGTTAATCAACAGACAGATAATCCAATACGGTTCGAGTGAATGGTTAACATATTGAAGGGATGGCACACACATCCTGCCTATAGCTTAATTGGGATCGTGAGGCAAACGGATTTGTGTACACATTACAGCTTCAGAGCTGATATTATATTCTTGTATACTATGGTGTCAATATGTGCTGCTAGGCGCCGATATTAACAGTCGGCTGAGTTGGACTCGAGCCGAAACCGAGTATACCTGAACCTACAGGGTCGCACGCTTAAGGGGATAGAATAGACATTCGAGTTGGACTCAAATATGGTTCAATTCGGACAAGATTCGTCTTAATATAGAGTCCTATGGGCTTACGAAGTCTGGCCGGCCAACTCTACGAGATTCGGATAGAATCTGATTCAAAATAGAGTCCCAATCGGCCACTAGACCCAGTCGGCCAACTCTACATAAAGGGGCGAGGGGTGGAGAGTTGTTGTATTGCATTGAACCAAATCAATCTAATCTCCACGAAAATCCTCCCCACTTCCGAGCCAAAACCCTAGCGTTGCATCTTGTTCTAGCACACGAGTGTTAGGCGTTCTGTCCTTGGACGTGTGGATACCTGTAGAGGCACTGCTACATTGCGGTGTTGTTCGTCGCCTATGAATCGGCTACGATCGGACAAATCGGCTGCAAAGCATCGGAGCGAGGCTGCTGCGGCGGATCGACAGCTCAAGCATGTGGAATCGGCTGTGGAATCGGTGCGTCGGCTGCGGCATATCGGCTGTCGACTCAAGGAATCGGCTGTCAGCACTGTTCCGGATCGGATAGCTCCTGATTGGCTATTTCTGCTACACTCTACTCCAATCGGTAACGATCTATCGACCCATACTTGCAAGTGTTTCTGGTTTGCGCGGTAGAAAAATTTTATTTTATGCTATCGTAGCCTCCGCGTAACCCTTAAGTGGTATCAGAGCTAATCTTGCTTAGTTCAGGTTTTAGATTGGATCTAGAACAAGTTTTGCACATGGGTTGATTAGATCAGTCGGTTTTATGGGATCTATTGAGGAGAGTAGATGGTAATTGCGTTCCTTGATAGTGTATCGGAACGGCGTAATGTGATTACGTCGAAGCAATTTCCATAGAACTCAGTTTGAGTTGGATTCGAGATGACATTCCTTGATAGTGTATTGGAACGGTATAATGTGATTATACCGAAGCTGTCTCGTAGGCCGACCTTGATTGCTGCCTCGCGCCTACGCAAATGATATCCCTTGATAGTGTATCGGGACAGCATAATGTGATTATGCCGATATGGTTTCCGTAAGCGATTTCATAGATTGGATATATGAATTTCGTGTGGTGTTCCGGACGCTGCCACGAAGCCCGCGAGGGGGCAGCTTTCCCCTCGACCCCCCGCCCGCTAACCGTCATGTGCATACCCCCTTATATGTCATCTCGATACCATATCTCTGCGATAGGTAGAAAACGTTCTACGCCTAACTTGTTTTTGCAAAGAATGCTTTGAGATGGTATGGCCCTATTGTATGTATGAGATGCATGTGATGCGTGTAATATTCTTTCATATGTGCAATCCCTGTAATATTCTTGTAATATTCTTTCACGACCTACGAGTCGATGTAATCTTTAATTATAGCTTCTATAGTAATAGCTTAGTTTGAAGAAATCAAGCATTCGGCACTTGGAAGAACGGTTATGAAGATGGAGATCCTCTATACCGGCATGGAGATGGAGATCACCAGGTGAAGGGGGCCATACTATTTCATTAATTGCTATTCTTCCTGCTTTCATATATTGATATGTTTGTTTGATAGGATAGTATCCCTCACAAAATTAAGTAGCAATGATGCCCTTCCAAATGTTACACCCGTCATCGTTATGCTCATCAATGGTGGGTCTGCCAAAGCGAGTGTCATTCTCTATCATAACACGAAGGGGTATATGTCGGACATATACGCGGGAGCATTTGGTTTACTCAACAAGGCTATCAAAACAGTTTTGGGCCTTGGGGCATAGGTTGGCGCCGGGGGCATGGAGATGCCACACCAATAACAAGAGTCACATAGAGATGTGATTAGCAAGGTGTTGCTTACCCATATTACTAATTTTCTAGCAGTGATGCCAAAGCTCACTAGAAATTAACTAACATGTGGATCTTGACCCAATACGTAACCTTGAGGGAAGGTGTAAAATATGTAACGGAGTCTTATGTTAAATTGTTTAACAATAGACATAGCATAAACTTTGTGCTAAACTTTGCTTTTTCTTTTGTAGAATAATGGTTGCTAATACTATACCCAAGTACCTTTAATTTGCGATCTATTATCGAGAAAAAAATTGAACGGAACAAACCTTATGGATTGGTATCCCAACTTGAGAATTGTTCTCAAGCAAGAGCGCAAGGAGTACGTTCTTAAAGTATCCTATCCCGATGATTTGCCTAATAATGCTACCGCTCGCACGGAGGGCTTATGAGAAGCACACTAATGATTCCCTAGACATAAGCGTCTCATGCTTGCTACAATGTCCTCTCGAGCTTCGAAGTAATACGAGAGCAACGATGCTCATACTATTATTCAGTACTTGCGTGACATGTTTGAGAACTAAGCTAGGGCCGAGAGGTTCAACACCTCAAAGTCCCTGTTTGCGTGCACGCTTGTTGAAGGGAGTCCCGTCAGTCCGCATCTGATAAAAATGATTGGTTACATTGAGAGTCTGGAAAAACTAGGTTTTCCCCTTAGCCAAGAGTTGGCTACTGATGTGATTCTCCAGTTGCTCCCTCCGAGCTTTGAGCCATTCATATTGAATTATGACATGAACAGTATGGATAAGACCTTGGCCGAATTGCATGGGATGCTAAAGGCGGCTGAGGAGAGTATCCAGAAAAACGATCATCATGTGATAATGATGTAGAAAGCTAAGCGCAAACCACCTGTCAAGAATCTTTGCACCAAGAGAAAACTAACTCCCGATGAGATCACGAGTGCCTCCAATGCAAAGAAGGGCAAGAAGGGTTCAGCGACATCGGATGTCGTTTGCTTCTATTGTAAGGAGACAGGTCAGTGAAAAAGGAACTGCAAGAAGTACATGGAGGATGTCAAAAACAAGTAAAGTGTGACTTCTGTTTCATGTATTAGTGTTATAGACATTAATCTTGCTACTTCACCTACTGACTCTTGGATATTAGATACCAGATCAGTAGCTCATATTTGCAAATCGTTGCAAGGAAAGAGAAGAATTAGAGGCTTGAGAAGGGGAGAGGTGAACCTATGCATCGGCAATAGAGCAAGCGTTAGTACAGTCGTTGTGCACCTTGTTCCACTTCATCTATCTTCGGGATTAGTTTTGGAATTAAATAATTGTTATTGTGTTCCAACTCTATGTCAAAACATTATTTCGCTTCATGTTTGCAAGCGGAAGGATATGATTTTAGATCAATGGACCATGGTTGTTCAGTTTATCTTAGAGATATGTTCTATTTTCATACTCCATCGATGAGTGGATTATACGTTTTAATCTTGGAGCGTCTCCCATCTATAACATTAATACGAGAGGCAACTCCCAAATGATACAAACCCCACGTTTATCCGGCATTGTCACTTAGGCCATATAAATCGAAACGCATGGAGAAGCTTCATAAGGATGGATTGCTTCACTCTTTTGATTTTGAATCATTTGAGACATGTGAGTCTTGTTTACTTGGTAAGATGACAAAGGCACCTTTCACAGACACGTGAGAGAGCAAATGACTTGTTGGCACTCGTACATACCGATGTATGTGGACCAATGAGCTCAACGGCCAGAGGTGGTTATCAGTACTTCATTACCTTTACCGATGACTTTAGTAGATATGGTTATATCTACTTAATGAGGCATAAGTCCGAATCCTTTGAAAAGTTCAAAGAATTCTAGAATGAAGTACATAATCATTTAGGGAAAACAATCAAGTTTCTACGATTAGATCGTGGAGGGGAATACTTGAGCCAAGAGTTTGGTAATCATCTGAAAGACTGTGGAATTGTTCCACAGTTGACTCCGCCAGGAACTCCACAATGGAATGGAGTGTCCGAATGGAGAAATCGCACCTTGTTGGACATGGTGCGGTCCATGATGAGCCAAAGTGATCTTCCGTTATCCTTCTAGGGATATGCTCTTGAAACAACTGTGTTCACACTAAATAGAGTTCCATCTAAGTCAGTTGAAAAGACACCATATGAGATATGGACAGTGCGACCCCCTAGTTTTTCTTTCCTCAAAATCTGGGGATATGAGGCTTATGTAAAACGTTTACAGTCCGACAAGCTCACACCCAAATCTAACAAGTGCTTCTTTGTGGGATATCCTAAGGAAACTAAGGGATATTACATTTATAATCAGGAACAAGGCAAAGTGTTTGTCGCCCGACACGGTGTATTCTTGGGGAAAGAGTTTCTTTCAAGAAGGGTTAGTGGGAGTAGGGTGCATCTTGAAGAAGTTCAAGAAACACCATAAAATGTTTTAGTTACCACGAAACCACAATAGGAGGAACAAGATGTTGCGCCACCTGTTGTAAATACATTAGCCCCACGGAGGTCTGAAAGATCACGTCGTGTGCCTGATAGGTACACAGGTGCAGAACAACGTGATATATTGTTGTTGGACAACGATGAACCTAAGACCTATGAGGATGCGATGGTGGGACCCGATTCCAACAAGTGGCTTGGAGCCATGAAATCCAAAAATAGAATCCATGTATGATAATCAAGTTTGGAACTTGGTTGATCCACTGATGGTGTCAAAACCATTGAGTGTAAATGGGTTTTTAAGAAAAAGGCCGACATGGATGGAAATGTTCACATCTATAAGGCGCGATTGGTGGCAAAAGGTTTTAAACAGATTCAAGGTGTTCATTATGATGAAACCTTCTCGCTCGTCGCAATGCTTAAGTCTATTCGAATTATTCTAGCGATTGCTGCATATTTTGATTATGAGATATGGTAGATGGATGTCAAAACGACTTTCCTAAATGGAAACCTAAGCGAGGATGTATACATGATACAACCTGAGGGTTTTGTCGATCCACGGTCGCCTGGAAAGATATGCAAGCTACATAAATCCATTTATGGATTGAAGCAATTATCTCGGAGTTGGAATATTCGTTTTGATGAAGTAATCAAAGGGTTTGGTTTCATCAAAAAATAAGAGGAGGCCTGTGTTTACAGAAAGGTCAGTGGGAGCGCAATTGTATTTCTAATCTTATATGTGGATGACATATGACTGATTGGAAATGATATCCATATGCTAGAATCCATCAAGTCTTCATTGAAAAATAGTTTTTCCATGAAAGACTTAGGGGAGGCAGCATACATATTGGGCATTCGGATCTATAGAGATAGATCCTAGAGGCTAATTGGATTAAGCCAAAGTACATATATTGACAAGGTGTTGAAAAGGTTCAACATGCACGATTCCAAGAAAGGTTTCTTGCCCATGTCACATGGCATTAATCTTAGCAAGAATCGGTGTCCTCGGACACATGATGAGCGGAATAAGATGGGTATGGTTCCATATGCTTCGGCAATCCAGATGTCTCGTACGCTTTGAGTGCTATGAGCAGATATCAGTCAGATCCAGGTGAAGGTCACTGGACTGCCGTAAAGAATAACCTTAAGTACTTGAGAAGAACTAAGGATATGTACCTAGTCTATGGAGGTGAAGAAGAGCTCGTTGTAACTGGTTACACCGATGCTAGCTTCCAAACGGACAAGGATGATTATAGATCGCAATTTGGGTTCGTGTTTTGCCTGAACGGAGGCGCAGTCAACTGGAAGAGTTCCAAGCAGGATACTGTTGCTGATTCTACAATCGAGGCTGAGTACATCGCTGCTTTAGAAGCTGCAAAGGAGGCTGTTTGGTTCAAGAAATTTGTTTTTGAGCTGGGTGTGATGACCAGTGCAACTGGTCCAATGTCTCTCTATGGTGATAACAGTGGAGCCATTGTGCAAGACAAGGAGCCGAGGTCACATCAGAAGTCCAAACAGATACTTCGGTGATATCATCTCATCCGCGATATTGTGGACAGAGGTGATGTCAAGATATGCAAAGTGCACATGGATCTCAATATTGTCGATCCGTTGACAAAACCTCTCCCTTAGCCGAAACATGAGGCGCACACAAGAGCAATGGGTATTAGATACTTACATGATTGACTCTAGTGCAAGTGGGAGACTGTTAGTGATATGCCCTAGAGGCAACATGGAGATGTTGGATATCATGGTCAATGTTTATGTACAAATGAATAAAGTGTTATTCAGTTCCATGAAATAGACATCTTGTATTGATCAATAAGTATGTGACTTGTTTATGAGACTCTATATGTATGAATCTATTTCTAAATTATCCTTGATCATATATCATATTATTGGAACTAATATGATTCTAAGATCGGCATGTTTATTGATTGATGATCATGTCTCATAGATCATGGTATGGAGATATCAAATCAATAAATATAGACACATGTTAGAGAATATGTTATTGGATAGACCCACCATGAGACACTACAGGATTTAATGTGCCATTAGTTGGTCTCACATAGTGTTGGTATAAAGTCCTTAGACCTGAGATCATCATGGATTCCAACATGTGTAGTAGCCCACTTTGGGACTACCAAACGATATTCCATAACTGGGTAGTTATAAAAGTACTCTTCAGGTTTGCTATGAAACCTGTAGTGGGATGTGAATGATCAAGATGGAATTTGCCCCTCCTTTGGAGAGATATCTCTGGGCCCCTCGAGGTAATGGATAATGGAAGTGCATGGCCATGCCGAGTTGATTGAAGAGTCAATAAGCAGACAGATAATCAATACCGTTCGAGTGAATGGTTAAGCCATTGATGGGATGGCACACACATCTTGCCTATAGCTTAATTGGTACCGTGAGGCAAAGGGATTTGTGTACACATTACAGGTTTAGAGCTGATATTATATTCTTGTATACTATGGTGTCAATATGTGCTGCTAGGCGCCGCTATTGACCGTCGGTTGAGTTGGACTCGAGCCGAAACCGAGTATAACTGAACCTACAGGGTTGCACGCTTAAGGGGATAGAATAGACATTCGAGTTGGACTCGAATATGGCTCAATTCGGATAAGATTCGATTTAATATACAGTCCTATGGGCTTACGAAGTATTGGCCAGCCAACTCTATGAGATTCGGATAGGATCGGATTGAAAATAAAGTCCCAATCGGCCACTAGACCCAGTCGACCAACTCTATATAAAGGGGCGAGGGGTGGAGAGTTGCTGTATTGCATTGAACCGAATCAATCTGATCTCCATAGAAATCCTCCCCACTTCTGAGCCAAAACCCTAGCCTTGTATCTTGTGCTAGCACACGGGTGTTAGGCGTTCTGTCCCTGGACGTGTGGATACCGGTAGAGGCACTGCTGCATTGCGATGCTGTTCGTCGGCTATGAATCGGCTGTGATCAGACAAATCGGCTGCGACGCATCGGAGCGAGGCGGTTACAGTGGATCGGTAGCGCGAGCGTGTTTCGTCGAATCGACGAATCGACAAATCAGTTGCGGCAGATCGGCTGTGGAGTCGACACGTCGGCTCCAGCGGATCGGCTGTCGACTCGGGGAATCAGCTGTCAGCGAATCGGCTGTGATCGGCTAGCACTATTCCGGATCAGATAGCTCCTGATTGGCTATTTTCACTGCACTCTACTCCAATTGGTAACGATCAATCGACCCACACTTGCAAGTGTTCCTAGTTTGTGCGGAGAAATGTTTTGTTTTATGCTATCGTAGCCTCCACGTAACCCTTAATCTTTATATACCTTTAACAAATCAATGAGCTTGGTCCTAGAATGAGAAGATAAGTTTTTACTAATGTATGTCAGCCTAGGTGTATCTCCTGGACCTATATCAACTTCTTCGAGCTCGTCGGCCGACATAAAACCTTGCCCTAACTTGCCATCCAGATCGTCCACGGTGTCCTTGGTGTAGACGCTCGAGCCCTCCACGATGCCCTCAAAGTAATAATTAAGGTTCGTCGTCTCTGATTGGTTGTATATTAGAGTCGGACACCTTTAGAAAATCGGCCTGCTAAACTTTACCAGACAGGCAAGAAATGTTGTTGACTTCCCACAAAGTTAAGTCAGCGTTGGCTACGTTGATTGACCTGTCGACTGGCACGATTTCGATCTTGTCGCATTGCCACTGGATTAAGCTTTGATGCATTGTCGAAGGGATGCAGCAGTTGGTGTCGATCCAATCCCTTCCTAGCAGCAGGCTGTATGACCCCTTCCCGTCGATGACAAAGAACGTTGTGGGCATGATTTTTCTGCCGACGGTCAGCTCGACGTTGAGAACTCCCTTGGCTTCTCATGGGTTCCCGCCGAAATCCTTGAGCATAATATTTGTCTTGATCAAGTCATCGGCTCCTTTGCCCAGCTTCTTGAAAGTAGCACAGGGCATCAGATTGACGGCAGCTCCTCCATCGACCAACATCTTCGACATTGGCTTTCCATTTACAAATCCTTTGACGTACAGGGGCTTTAGGTGCCGATGCTCAGTCCCCTCAGGCTTTTCAAATACTTCTTGTTCTGGAGACAATACTAATTTAGCCAAGGTCTCTTCTACTATATCTGCATCAGCTTCGGCAGCCTCAAACTCGACTGGCAATATGAACACCATGTTGACCGATGCAACAGCTACAGCTTTTCCTTTTGCGGCCCTCTTGGCCTTGTCAGCTGGACTCTCATCGGCTGGGGCAACATCTCTTTTTACGAGCCACTTTTTCCTGCCTTGTTGCAGTCGATGATTGATCTTTTCTTGAACTTCTTCTCCCTGCCTATTGCTTTTCATCCTCTGAGGGCTTCTCTTCTGGGTCTTCATGAATACTCCAGATGGGCACCATTGGGGGTTGGCAGGCTGCTCTTCTTCATCATCTTCTTCGTCTTCGTCCTGGAAGAAATCCTGGTGGATTGGGCCAAGTCGTTTGTGGACAGGGAGTTTTCTTTGGTTGAGCCGAACAGCCCTAGAGACAAATCGACTGGAGCTCTCTATCGACTCATCTTTGAATTTGTCTCCCCTGAACTCACAGCAGGCTGGACAATTTTCCAATGTAGGAAGCCTCATCCCTTGCTCCCCAGTAGAACCTGAAAAATTCGCATCGCCAATGGGGATCGCAGTCGTCGTGGCGAAGGAAGTAGGCCACCCCGAGCCGATCGGGCGTCCTCTGATAAAGCTGGTCGTGTCGGGCCTTCTCTTCCTTTTGGACCCTCATCTGGAATCGAAGTCGGCTGTCCATGTTCCTGGGGCGGTGATCGGCTGAGTCCTCCTCGTCGAATTCCTTCATGAATCTGAACTGGCCGGCCATTCTCCTGGGCCAACGATCGGTTGGGTCACCACTAGCATAGACCATGTTAACGGGGAAAGGGTTCTCCTCAACCTTTATCGGCTTCTGGGAGTCTTCAAATTTTATTTTTCCCGCCTCAATAGCCGATTGCATTTGTCGGCGGAACACCTTGCAGTCGTTGATAGTGTGGGAGCCGGTGTTGTGCCGTTTACAATACTTCTTTTTCTTCCATTCCTCGGCCGATGGGATGACATGATTGGCCGGAAGCTGGATTTGCTTTTCCGAAGTAGTAGGTCAAAAATTTTGTTGGCTTTTGTAATATCAAAGTCTTACTTCTCCTCTTTAGCCGAATTTTTAACCCACTGGCAGGTGATGGTCTTCTTGTTCTTGGCCCACTCGGTCGCTGCCACATCAGCGTCGTTATCGCTTGAATCCGAGTCCAATGTATAGGCGACGTGGCTAACTTTCTTGAAGGCCTTCTTGGACTCCAGGAAATGCTGCTCATGTGCCGTCACCGTTTGGGTCAAGTGGGCTAAGCTCTCAAAATCCCGGGCCGAAAACCTCACCCGAATGGGCGACAGAGGGCCCTGGAAGGCTAAATTGGCCAATTGCGAATCAGATAGCACCAGGCTGTAACACTAGTTCCTCATGTCCTTGAAACATTGAACGTAGTCTTGAACCGACTCGTCATGTTTCTGCCTGATGCTGGTGAGGTCCGACAGCTTCATTTCATGCGTGCCGGAGTAGAAGTAGCGATGAAATTGCTTTTTAAGATCGGCCTAGCTTTGCACTGAGTTATAGGGTAGAGAAGAAAATCAGGTGAAGGCCGACCCCAGAAGAGAGAGCGGAAACAATCTTACTCTGAGCGTGTCGGTAGCTGATGCCTCTCCACATTGGGCCAAAATTTGGCTGACGTGTTCGTATGTTGAAACGTTGTCCTGCCCAGATAATTTTGAAAAATCTGGCACCTTGTACTGGTTTGGCAGAGGAACCCACTCGAAATACTCTGGATAAGGGTACCGGTACATGTTGCCGGAGTCCATCGGCTTGAGGCCAAACTGATCACGCATGACATCTGTAATTAGATCGGCCCAAGGCTTGTTCTACTGCACCTCTTGAGGTTGTACTTGCTGTATCGGCTCGTATTGGTCATACTACATGGGGGCTTGCCGATACTGCATTTGTGGTGAATGAGGCTGATAATATTGATCAAAGTTGCCCCCTGGATATTGATGTGAGAACTAATTCATGGCAGCAGGCGGCTGAGGTATCAACGGAGGCTGTTGCTCAGGGGGATGCCGAGTACCACTAGAGTTTTGAGGCGGATCTAGCGTATGGTTGCCGATTGGCACTTTGTGTATGAGAGGTTGCTGATTGACACTGAATATGTTCTCCACCTGTTCCTGGGACAGTATTGAAACCCCGTCGCCCTGATGTTGAAGTTGTTGCCTGGTCAGAAGCTTGGGCGGCGGTTTTACAGCCGATGGCTGCACATTTGGCTGAATAGGGACCCCCCTGGTGGGAGTCGGCTGTCCCAGTGGAGGAATCGGCAGACCGTGTGTTGATAAAGCCCTATAGTTGGGCAATTGGCTGTCATGGAGAAAGATTGGACCCCTTGGCAGCTGCTCGGCTATCTTGGAGTCCACCACGGTGCTGATCATATTGTTTAAGGTGTTGACCAGTATCCCAGACTGGTTGACGAGAGCGTGGTGGATGGCCAAGTCGATTCTATCCTGTAGCGTGTGGCATTCCGAGCCATCTTTATAGCTTAGCCGATTTCGTAGATCTAATGTGAATCGGCTAGTACTCCGATACAGTTTTACACTAAGATATTATTTCAAGCTAAATATACTAAACAAGGATCGATCAGCTGTTAAGATGACTTAACAGACTGATACCAGGTTTAGCAGATTTAGCTAAAGTAAGATCTTGATACAAAAGACAGCTTTATCACATCTAACAGTAATAATACGTAAAAGATGTCTAAAACAGGTATAATCGGCTGAAACCCCGATACTATCTCTAAAAATAGTCATTGAGCCGAATAGATCTATATGTTTCTAAGAGCGACTTAATAGATCAGATTGATGCATCATTAAGTACAAAAAGAAGCAGGAGATCTATATAAGCTAATGAAAATCTTTCGAGATGGTGGATACACAGTATAACCTAAATCAACCTCAAGATCTAGCTCCGTCGGTTATTGTCTTCAAGGAGATGCTAACCGATCGTGAGATAGATCTAGACATTGATCTAGATTATATGTCGTATATGATAAATTAAGCAATTTGTGACATCAAGATCAGAGTGTCATAATGATGGAAGCACTAACCCCGATAGCACAAACTGCTTGTAACAAGAGATTACCTTACTTGGAGATCGGAACTCCATGCAGCCCAAAGACGAGGCAAGAACTTGTCGAGATTAAAAGTAAAAACAAAAGGTTGACGATGCGCCGAGAATAGATTGAGTTGTGTGTTTTTTATTACATTGTCTCAGGTCATATTTATACCCGGATATACAATGAGTCTGTTACAGACACGACTCCTATTACAGATTGGATTACAAAATATTCTAAACACACTGACATTGTCTATAAGGAAACCATACAAAATATCATTATTTAAAGATACAATTGCTATTGTAGGACATTATCCGTAGATGGCAATATTTTCAAACGACATGGAAACCGAATCCAATAATTATCTTCACACTTTCCTTCCGAGATTGGTCTCATCCGTTTCTCTCAATTGGCTATCGGCTTTCTTGTCCGACTCGAACTCAGCCGACTGCCTCCTTAGCCAATTCAAACTCAACCGACGCAGCTTGTCTCCGAGGTTTCAAACACACGCTTGATTCCGCTTCAATCATTGCTTCAAACTTGGGGATTTGCTTACCAAATTTAGTTGTTAACAGATTCTTGCGGTCAGACCATAGGTCACTTTTCAGCACAGCCAACCGTTAGTAAAACGGTGATATCTCTTGACTCGGGTATCGGAATTTGACGTTCTTGGACTCTATATAAAGCTTATTGAAAGGGATATCCAACCCATGAACAATCCATCCAAGAAATACAACTTAATGCAGGTATAACGGGCTCACAATCCAAAGGATACTTCACCAGATAAAACCACATGAGGCTACCCAAACCTATAGGATATACCCACTTCTCTCTTTGTTTGCGACTTGAGAGAACTCATCACACTTGGATAGACAAGCCCACAAAATGCACCTATATGCATATGAACTAGTATGGCACAAGATCATCCACATGCTCACTTCAAAAACCCCTCTTGATAGTATGGCGCCTATGTAGCAAATCCGGTCTACACCAAACACCAAGACCGGGAAAAGACTAAGAAAACATCCTTAGCTCCATTATATCTTTGCCTTGTGCCATCCAACTTGGGGTCACGCCTAAGCCGAGATCAACACTTGTGACCATTCGGTTCAACCATGTTTATGCCGAGGTCTTCGTCCATTCTTTATCATGACTTTCTTTTCATCACAATATTTACTTTATTCTTGTCAACAAGGCAATGTCCTTAGTTTGGTGACCATCAACTAGTGGTGTCATCCATTTGCCTCATCACAATTAGACCTATTTCTTTGCACAACTCAAAGAAAAACATTAGTCCCAATAAATTGGTTGTCATCCTTCACTTGATGATCAACCGGTGCATACGAAAGATATGGATATGATTGTTGAGTATTCATTAACACCACAAGTATCATATACTCATATACAAACTCAAGTGCAAAGATCCGATATATATAATAGGTGAACAACATGGATCTAGAACATGCACAATAAATGTATAGGATTTGCTCCCCCCTAAGTATATGAATACAAAGAAGTATACAAGAGCGGCAAGTGTACGCATAAGTAAAGAAGAACCAATGTGGTTTATCCTATACAGATGGAGAAGGCATGTAGCAATGATAAAGACAAACAAAAATACATATCTCCTGTTGATGAAAAAAGTTTCCCATGCGCTGGCCTGAGAGGTTTGCTTTACTCTAGTGCAGGTCCAAGTTGATTGCCTTTGGTGAAGTTCCGGCGTGCCAGTTGGTTTGATCCTGTAACCAACAAGAAAACAAGAAATATACGTTTGGGTAAAGATTAGATCCTATCCGATCGCCTAAAGAAACTAATAAACATATAATCGCTATCCCAATACACGTTTAGACTAAGTGATTGGGATAGATCAGTAGTGTACCGAGACAGTATAAACCACTTAGATCCAAAAGTGCATTAGTAAAAAAATTATATGCATTTACAACCCAGCCGATGTGGCAAATCTAATGTAAATCGGCTAGTACTCCGATATGTTTTATAAAAAGATATTAATCTGAGTCAAATGCAATAAACCTAGATCAATTGGCTGTTGATATGACTCGACGGATTGGTACTGGCTTAGGGCCTTTAAATAGATTGAGATCTTAATATAAAGGCAGCTCTAATACATCTAATAGTAATTAATACTAAAAAGACGATTAAAAAAGTTAAGGTCAGCTGAAACCCCGACACTTTCTCTAATAGAAAACATTATACTAAACAGACCTCCATATTTCTAAGAGCGACTTAATAGGTTGATTTGATGTATCATTAAGTACAAAAAGAAATACTAGATCTGTGCAAGCTAATGAAAACCCCTCGAGACGGTGGACACACCATATAACCTAAATCAACCCCTAGATCGAACTCCACCGGCTGCTGTCTCCAGTAAGAACCCAGCCGGTTGCGAGATAGATCTAGACATTGCTCTAGATTATATGTCGCGTATGATAACCTAAGCAGTTTATAACATCAAAATCAGAGTATCATGATGATGGAAGCACTAACCCTGACAATACAAACCACTTGTAACAAGGAATTACCTTATTCGGAGATCGATGTCGATGCAGCCCGAGCGAAAGAAAGAACAAAAAGGTTTGGTGATGCGCCGAGATTGTATTGATTGTGTGTGTTGATTATACAAGCCCTCAGGTCTTATTTATACCCAGTTACAACAATATCCGTATAGATCACGGTTTCTACCTTATCTACTATTTATAGTACGATAATATCCTGGGACAGAGTGCCATGCCGCGTCACAAAAGGAATATCTACATAATATTCTATTTTACAACTACAATTGCCGTTACAGGACTTTATCCCCGTTATAGGACTTTATCCATAGATGGCAATATATTTAACGCACAATTTGGAGACCGAATCTAATACTTTATCTTCAAGTTTTCCTTTCGGGACCGGCTCCACTTCTATCTTCACTCGGAATCGGCTATCGGTTATCCTGGTCCGATCCAGACTTAGCCGACTGGCTCTGCAGCCGATTCGGACTTAGCCGATACAACCTCTATTTCCCCGTAGATCGCACTCCTTCTCTGATTCCGCTTCAATCTTGGCTTCAAACCCGGGGATTCGGTTACCAAATTTGGTCGTTAACACTCGTTTGGTTAGTTGTGCCAAGAACTTTGTGTGGCCCATCCGCCTAAGAAATTTGTATCAGGCTACTTGGCCTGGCTATAGAGTGCATGCGATGACCTTTCCGATACCGCTTGAAGGATCAATGACAGTCTTAAGCAAGAATGTCGTCGAGCTAGTCGGTACGCAGGTTGTCATGTGCTTGCATGTATCCATGAGTCCTGGCCACAGATGAACTTGAACTTTTTTTGACCGAATCACTATGAGGGAGTTCCCCATAGTCGCGACCAAAATCAATTAAAATAAAAGAAGGGGTAAAGAAAGCTTACAGATAGTGGGTTACAAGAGGGCCAAGGTATCAGTGAGAGAAAAGTCATTTAACCTTGTAGCCCTAAAGAGGAAACCAATCAGCTAAAAGGAATCTAACCAAGCACAAAAGGAAGTTTTGATATTCTCCCTACACCCGTTTGATTGTAGGTGACCCTCACTTTTGAAGTTTAACTTCCAAAGCCTCAGATTTGCAATTCTTCTGTTGAAGACCTTGTCATTCCGCAATTTCCATAATTTCCAGGTCGCTATGAAAACTGCCTCAGTGAAGAAGGGCATGAAGCTTGCGTTATGGGCCTGTAGGAGCCTGTCAACGCATTGGAGGCTGGTGTCCCATTGGACCTGAATTGTAGACCAGAACTGAGTAGCAAAGGGGCAGGAGAAAAAGAGGTGGTCAACGGTCTCCTCCATTCCTCTGTCACACATAACACAGTTGGCATCATCTTGAACATTATGGTTTCTTCTTTGGATCATCGACTTCGTATTTAGTCTATCCACTAAGAGTAACCATGCAAAGAATTTAATGCGAGGTGTGCAGCCAGACTTCCAAAGCTTGAGAAAAACCGGATGCGAGTCAAAGTTGCTAAAGACATGCTGATAGATTCTTCCAGCTGTGTATTGTCCTCCCCATACTGGCGTCCAACAGTCATCAATCCCCACCTCATACACGAGGGTTTGTAAGTAGGTATGGAGTTGTTCCAATTCTTGAAAGGCCTGCTGCAACAAAGGAAGATAGAAGATGGAATCCAAGTCCCCTGCCTCCATGACCTCCACCATCGAGACAGTACTGTTCCTAACAAAAGAAGCCAAATGTGGGTAAGTCTCTAAAAGGTTATTGTTGTTCCAGTCATCTTCCCAGAAGTTGATTGTCTCCCCTTTTCCTATGTGGCATCTAGACACTGCTCTAAAAATTTCATTTAGCCTTAGTATGTCTCTCCACCAGAAGGAACCAATATCTCTGGCAGCGTGGGGAACTCTATTAGAGTAGTATCTGTACCATACTAGGCTTACCCAGGGGACATCTTCTTTGTTATAGATTTTGTTGAGTTGCTTTAGCGGTAGGGCATCATTTTGTAACCTAAGGTTTAGAACTCCAAGTCCTCCCTTCAATTTAGGTTGTTGAACTCTTTGCCAGGCTACCAAATTTCCCCCTTTCTTATCTCTGTCACTTCTTCTCCAAAGAGATTGCTTTCTTGCTCTATCAATATTTTAAAATACACCTTTAGGGATCTTGATTGTGCACATTGCATATGTTGTGATCGGGGTGATTGCCGAGTTTAACATCTCAATACGACCAGAATAGGACAGCCACGTTGCACATGCAAAAAGTTTCCTTTCGATTCTATCCATCATTGGAGTAAGGTGTTCAAGCTTCGGTTTTGTTGTGCCCATTGGAAGGCCCAAATAGGTGAACGACATTGTGCCCACATCACATCCCAAAGTATTAGCTAAAATATTGAGCTTCTCTGCATTGACATTAATAGGGTACATGTGGGATTTCCTGTAGTTGACTTTCAGACCAGTCGAGAAATGAAAGCTGTGCAAGAGAGATTTAAGGAAGAAGAGCTGCTTGGCATCTGCTTGAATGAACATCAAAGTGTCATCTGCATATTGTACTATGGTGAAGTCCTCTGATGGTTCAGGGATTGGAAAATTAATTAGGCCTTTTCGTCTTGCTTCGTTGACAAGGACTTGAAGGAGATCAGCTGCCAAGACAAAGAGTAAAGGTGAAAGGGGATCACCCTCGTGAACACCCCTTTTGCAGTTAAACACTTTTCCTGGTACCCCATTCAGAAGTACCGCCGACGATCCCAAGGATAAAAAAGAAGTGACCCATGCTACCCACTTCTCAGGGATCCCAAGGCAAGACATTGACTGAATAATCGCTGAGTGCTTGATCGTGTCAAAGGCCTTTTCAAAGTCAAGCTTTAAGATTAATATATCTCTTTTTGAGTGAAGACATTGGTGGATATATTCATAAGACCAGGCTAGGCAGTCTTGAATGGTCAATTGATTCCTATGGATCATTGAAAGGTTGACATTCTGTAGCCTATCCGCCAAGATTTTAGTTATGACTTTGAGGGAGATGTTCATTAGAAATATTGGCCGGTAGTCTTTAACTGTTTTCGGGTTGTCGTTCTTTGGGATTAAAGCTACGTAGGAGTCGTTGATTGGGCCAAGATCAGTTCTGTTTTCCTAGAAAGCTTCACATAAAGCATAAAAGTCTGCCTTGATGAGATGCCAACATTTCTTCATAAAGAGCCCATTAAAACCAACCGGACCAGGGCCTTGTCAGTGGGCATTTTATTAATGACGGAATCAATTTCTTGGTGACTTATTGGGTCTGAAAGATGGTCCAAGTTTTCTACCGGCAAAATCAAGGCAAGTAGATCAAAGAGCATGGTCGGGTTTGAAGAGGTGCCCATACGGTCTCTGAAGGCAACCCAGATGATACCAGCCTTTCCAGCATGGACCTGCATCCATACACCATCTTCATTCTTGATCTACGCTATTGAATTCCTTCGGTATGCAATGGTTGCCATTACATGGAAGTACTCGGTGCATTCATCTCCAAGTTTGACTGTGTTCATTGTGCGCCTGTTTCGCCAGTAGATGTTTTTGTAGTGTAGCCATGTTTGCAGCTTCTTCTTTACTACCGCTCTCAGATTGAATTCAGGGTTGTAAAGCCCTCTTTTGTTTTCGAGAGAATCCAAATGATTAATAACCGTGTTGCAGTTGTTGATCTTAATCGTTAGGTTAGAGATACCTCTGCTCCATCTTTTGAGGGCTGCCCTAAGACATTTAAATTTTTTTGAGATACTCTTTGCTGCATCAGTTTGACTTGGAGTGGAAGACCAACACTATGAAACCGTTTCCAGGAAGTTGGCCTGTTCAGCCTAGAAGTTCACAAAGCGGAAGAGATTAGCTTTGGAGATGTTGGTTCCAATACTAATTTTACAAGCAACATGATCCGAGGTGATCTTTGCTATAGGCATCACTGAGGTATTCGGGAAGTCAATCGTCCAGATAGTGGATGTGAAGAACCAGTCTAGCTGTTCAAGCAAAGGATCCGACTGCATATTGCTCCAAGTAAAAGCTCTCCCTTTTAAAGGCAACTCAATGAGGCCAAGATGTCCAATAGCATCATTGAAAATTAAAGTGTCTTTGATATTTCCACCCAGCTATTTCTGTTGCCCAGTGATCTATAAAAGTTGAAATCCCCAAGAAATATCGAATTGTGAGAGTCTGATTTCTGAACCATGTAATAAATTTAGTCCGGGCAGGCTCGTCGCAAGGATCGTATACATTTGTCAATTTCTAGGAGTCATGACTGTGCATAGAGTTGAAGTTAACTGTAAGCCCAAAACTCGTTTTCCTAACACCAGCCACCGAAGATGTTGCTATTCCACAAGACAAGAATACCTTCTGAGGCCCCAACTGAAGGAAGAAAATCAAAGATATCAAAGCGACGAGGGGCAAAATTCCGGATGAAGCCTCGCTCGAAGTACTCTTTCTTAGTTTCTGGAGACAAACAACCGCACAAGCACTCTCCTCTATCTTATTCCTGATTGCTTCCCACTTAGCAGGAGCATTGATCCCATGCACATTCCAGCAAAGGATAAAACAATCACGATTCATCATAATAAGATGGGATTGTGCGTATAGAATTGCCCGAGATTGGCTTGCCAGCTCGAGTTATAAATCGAAAGGAAACAGACCCAAAAGAGGAAAGAGGCTCAGATGGTTAACAAACTGCGTGCCAGGAGGATGAAAGAGGCACTCCAGGTCAACAACCAATTGACATAATAATATAAACAGCCTTCCATGGCCGCACAACATAAGTTAGGTCCCATGTCTAACCAACAGTAATTATAGACAATATTGTTTATGGTACAGCAGAGTCACGAGCAAAAGACAATATAGATCAGGATGTAGCAGCAAAAGGAGAAGAGGGCTTGGGGATCAGGGACAGAGAGCATATTAGGATTCTGGTTCATCTTCATTCACATTGGTATTCTGCATCAGCACATCCTCAGTGAGCTCGCAAGGGGACATTCCGCAGTCAATCCCCCATCCCTGAAGCACCGATAGCTGCACCGGTCGCTCTTTGCATGTTGTTTCATCGATATGAACCACTGCAATCTTCATCTTCTTGGTGGGGTTGGCATCCAGTTTCACTATTGGGCAAAAGAAACCATGTAAATTAGAATTTCTTCTCCCACTCCTTCTGACAGAACTTTGCACTAGGGGAATTAAGTTGCTGACAGAAGAGATTGTAGTAGGGAGGGCAAGAGTTGATTTACCAACTGAAGATTTGTTCTTGATACCTCGAGAGGTAGATGGGCTCATATCCACCGTGGGAGGTGGGGCAGCTACTGGCGTCCTCCCGCGGGCCTCCCTGATGCACTGGTCAACAACAAGCCAAACTGGAGGGTGATTGCATCCATGATTGGTTTCCAGGGCACAATCTTCAGCCCATGGACTTAGGAGGCCTCCTGCTGAGTGCCACTAATCACAATTGGGAAAAATGACGTCAGGACGGGTGGCAAGACCTCGTTGGGTATATCTTTCCTTCCAAAAAAATAGATGTTTGCACATCTGGCTCTGGCGGCTTCAAAGCGAGTTGCTCTTCATTTAAGAGAGAAGAGCTGGCATCACTTGAGGAAGAACTGTCCCGATCTTCATTCGAAACCCATATTAAATCCTTTATAGGTATGTTAGTGTTGATGAGAAAAATCTCTCACGCGCTGGCCTGGGAGATCTGCTTAGCTCCAGTGCAGGTCCGTCCTTGGCTACCTGTGATGATCTAGGCGTGCCAATTGGTTTGATCTGCTAACCAATAAGAAAGAATAAATAGATACATGCGTTAAGGTTAAAGTTAGATCCTACTGGATCGGCTCAGGAAACCAACCTGCATATAATTGCTTTCTCGAAGCATATTTAAATGAAGTCACTGGGATAGATCGGCTATGCCGAGACAATATGAATCACTTAACCTAAATATACACCAACATAATAAATATATGCGTTCATAACCTAGCCGATGCTGCAGGCCTAACGTGAATCGGCTAATACTCCGATATATCTTATAAAAAGATATTGATTTGACCTAAATGCGTTAAACCTAGATCAATCGGCTGTCGGCTGATGCCAATGGACTGATACTGGCTTAAGGCATTTAACTAGATCGAAATCTTAATATAAGAGGCAGCTTTAACATATATAACAGTAAATAATACTAAAAGAAATATTAGAACACGTAAGGCTTGCTGAAACCCCAGCACTGTCTCTACAAATTTACATCTAGCCGAATAGATCATAATACTTCTAAAAACAACTTAATAGATCATGGATGATGCAGCATTAAGTATAAAAACATAGCATTGGATCTATATGGACCGATGTAAACTCTTCAAGACGGTGAATACAACATATAATACAAGCCAACATCTAGATCTAGCTCTATCGGCTGCTGCTTCCTGAGAAGAACAAGCCGATGGTAAGATAGATCTAGACATTGTTCTAGATTATATGACGTATAAAATAGGATTGATTGTGATTGTTATTTACAAGAGGTCTCGGGTCCTATTTATACCCAAGAATAACACTATCCATGTAAGACACGGTTTCTATCTAATCTACTATTCAAAATACGATAATATCTTGGGATACAATCCCATGTCGCATCACAAAAGGAAATATCTAAACAAACCCTAATTTACAGATACAATTGCCATTACAGGACTTTATCCATAGATGGCAACATTTTAACGAACATTTGGGAACTGAATCTTCCTTCTATCTTCTAGCTTCTTTATCGAAAACGGTTCCATCTCCTTCTTTGAATTAGAATCGGCTATCGGCTATCCATGTCCGATTCGGCCTCAGCCGACTGGCTTCCAGCCGATTTGATTGTAGCCGATGCAACCTCTGTTTCTTCCGCAGATCATTTTTCAATCTGATTCCGCTATAACCTCGGCTCGGACTTAGGGATTTAGTTACCAAATTTGGTCATTACCACATGCCCCCAAGTCCCTGATAAGATAATATCACAGATTTGCCAATTTGTTTTCAAATTTTCGCGCACTTCGCACCCGACTCTGTCTCGGCTGTCAAGAAATCTGTTTAAATAGCACCTGCCTTGTGACGAAACAAGCCACGCCTGTTACTTTCATCTTTCAAGCCCTAGCCAAAAAAACTCTTCGTCTCCTCGGTGACCTCGTCGGACCCGAAGCGCGACATCACCAACAACCCTTTCCGCGGCGCCAATCCCACCCACCAATGGCGTCCTCAAGCACTCAACCCGAAGCGACCCAAACGGAATACCCAGAGGTAAGTCTCATCGGCTACCGCCCTTTACTTCTCGCAATTTGACTTTCATCTTTTGTAATCTTGTCTTTTTATCTTTTAAATCACAGCATCTCGCCCACCAAATTGCCTTTCCAGACCTTGCTAGTCCCAATCAATACTTGTTAGGGCCAATTTTTGACAACGTAGACCCTAGTGAGTTCATTAACGCTGAAACGAACCGAGTCCCCTTCAGATTTTCCACTCCTGACCTAACTCACTGGTCCAGTGCCTTCAAGTCTTGGCCCTCAACGGATAAAAATTGGCCAGCTTGGTACTTGCGGGTGTCGGCTAGGCAACAAACCCACTGGACTGAGATAGGAATAAGCCAATGCCTAGCCTTGACAGTAGCCGATATCTCAAAGGACAAACCCCTCCTATCGGCTGCCACCTACTTCTGGTCGGACATGCTAAATGCGTTCCTTTTCACGCAAGGGCTGATGACACCAACCCTTATGGATATAGTGACGATCACAGGGAGGGTTGTAACATCCACAGTTGACCCAGCCGGCCTCAACATCAAGTGTTCTCACAACTTCAAGACTAAAAGAATAGGCGGCTGGAGCGGCTTCATATCCCTGAACATGAAAGACGGCCCAATTTCTGTGAGAGAACACACTACTTTCCTGCTAATGTGCCTGGAGAAATATGTCTTCTGCGGATCGAGCTATGGGCCGACTAGTAACTAGCAACACATAGCCGAAGCCTTAGTGAGCAAAAAACAAGTTCCTTTGGGAAACTACTTGCAGATGCTAAGTAATGCATCGGCCCGACTAGCTTCTCAACAAGCCATCAACACAGGAGGGCCCTGGTGGCTACTGCAGCTGGGGCTAAACCTTCACCTTCACTGGGTTGCAGAAAAGCCATCCCCATTAGAGGCCGATTTCCCTTTAATCGAGCCAAGATTTGAAGATGATGAAGAAGTGACCACCCGTCGATGCATGTCATACGGGGAAGCAGCAGCAACCTATCCCGGATCCAAGCTAACAGCCGAACACTTCAAAAACTGGTTAGGCAACCTATATAGCGGCTTCCCAAGAAGCTCAAGGATGTGGTTCGCTTACACAGATTTTGAAAGATCCGAACTCCCATATGACCTTCGGTTGGATGAGCTCAACTCTGAGGGCTACGAAAAACCAAGGGAAATTTACACATCGGCTATCACACCTTCCATCCTGCCTGTCGGCATTCACCAAGGCCGCAACATTCAAAAATCTTATGAATTCTACCATCCGATGGTAGCCGCAGGACAACTTGGCATGGGTCAGCTGCCGATCGGCCTCTACAACGCAGACAAGATCCAATCCAGAGGCAAGATTGAGGGAGATATCATGATGAATCCGTTGCTCAGTATTCCTGGGCCCCCTCTAGGCAGCATCGACAATATTGATCTGGCGGTGAGAAGGACAACGATCTTCAGCCGATGGTGGAACAAATGGAAACGACACTTGTTCCATCAGTCGGCCTCAATGTACCTGACCATCATCGACCCGAAAATGACTCCATCCACTACTGGAGAATGCCACACTAGTCCCGGTTCGTAACCTTCAGTAGTCCCAGTTGTCAAACCGGGACTACGAATCCGGGACTAGAGATGGACTATCTCTAGTCCCGGTTAAATAACGGGGACTAGAGATGCATCTTTAGTCCTGGTTTAAGCCACCAACCGGGACTAAAGGTGGCGGAGCCACGTGGCCGGCTCCGCAATCTTTAGTCCCGGTTGGTGGCTTAAACCGGGACTAAAGATTAAATTTTTTTTTAATTTGCCATTTCTACAGCAGTACTGCTATATATATATTTTATACATATATTATAATACACATAAATATATAATTTACACACATTTAAACAAACTTAAGAAAGGAAATATACATATATGACCAAAATATGTACAATATTCATACATGTTTCCTAGCTAGCTTATAAAAAATTGTCTCTAATCTACTTTGCTGTGGTTTAGCTACTAAAACTAATGAAGAACTCCCCGCGGGATCAACGACCTGCTCGTTAATAATTCCCATCAAATCTTCCGAGCGGCTTGTATGAAAGTCTCGTGGGGAGGTCGTCTCTTACTCGCATAAGCTGTCATTAATTACAATAAATGAGAAATAAATATATGAAGTGAATAAGAAATTGAGACGTAATGTATGAATTGGTGTTATACGTACATCTAGATCATCGACAGTTTTAACTTCGGTCACAAAGCGGTGAATGTAGTCGCAGACATAATATCCACATAGGTTGGTGCCGCGACTGTTTGCACACTAAAAGAGAAACGACGACATATTTAATATGCATATCATATTTTCGAACATAATAATGATTCAACTCAAATTAGGAGCAGGCATGTTACTCACTGGAAACTACATCCGCACAGAGAGCTTATCTTTCCAATTTCCGCGAACATTTCCCCGAAATCGTTCCCATGCCCTACGTGCAGTTGAAAGTTAGCACGTAATTATCCGAGAACCGCATATATGCAATAGAAAGTAAGATGGCATTACCTGTTAAACAGTTCAAATATGTGGGAGTATGTGGACTCTGGTTTATCCATTGAGTCAAAGACATGGATCTTTGACTGACCCATGTCAAGTACTAATAGAATCCACTGGAATCTGGAAATTGGTTTAGATGACACATATGAAACTTTATGTATGCACGGGATTGAAATTGGTTCGGAAAGAAAGAAAAAAACTTATGCAGTATTATAGGGCAGAAGGATGAAGGACCGAAAGGGTTGCTTCACAAGCGCGTTGTATATGTTGTCCACTGTGTCATTAGGAAACTGATCAACCAATGGGCCGTTGATTTTCCGTGGATCCATGAATCCATGCTTGGTGCATTCGTGCTTGTTGCAGTATTGGATCGCCATTCTACAACGGTTAAAAAGAATTTTAGTCAACTAAATTCAAGGAGGTAAGAAACGAAATAACCTGGAGATACTTACAAAACCCGCGCGGTTAGAAGTGAGACGTCAAGGGCATCACGTTGGTACAGGTCGAATATATCTTCGAATTGGATATAAAGGTAGTCATCTCCATCAAAGAAGTAGTCAGTTGAATATTTGCATGTTATCATGTCTTCACCCTTGCTGGATCGTTGCTTGTACCACCGATGGAAGCGGTACATCCGAGTTGGAAGCCTTTTCACGAGATCCGGCTTGACGAGAGGCTTTCCAAGGTTGAACTTGTATTTAAGAGGAGCCTTCGCTAGGGGTGCACGCCCGAGTAATTGATCCATATTAATTCCAGCTTCTTGAATGAATTGTCTTAAATCAGGTCTAATATTTGGGATCGTGCTGAACTCCATAGGCTTCTCTGGCTGCATATCAAGCTGGGGTACATCTTTGCCCGCTTTCTTCCCCCTTCTTGAGGCTGACCGCTTTGGTGCGGGTGGCGGCGTCTTCTCAATTCTCTGAGTCTTTCTTGGATGACCGCTTGATATTGACGACGCGCTCTTGGATGATGACCGTTTAGAAGTCGGTGCTTGTTCTGGCGATGGAGGAGGGTTGGAAGGCGGTGGAGTTGGAGACGGACGTTTAGGAGTCGGTGCCCGTGGAGGCGACGCAGGAGGCGGAGGCGGCGAAGGAGGCGGAGGAGACGGCCCATGTGGAGGCAAGGGCGGTGGAACGACAGGAGACGTTGTTCGTCCGAGGAATTTTATGTAGATCTTCCTCCAGAGAAATATTCCATGAGCCATTTCTCCTAGCGTCGTCTCCCCGTCTCCTCCGGGGATATCCAACTCCAGATCTTCATAGCCGCGTTCCACCTGTTCAATTTCAACCTTCGAGTACGAAGGTGGAACGGGTCGGGAGTGGTAGGTGCCGTCTCGGGCTACTGGAATAGCCATGCCCGACGCGACCTGTTGAGAAGATTGCTTATTAGTTAATAATGAACGTTGATTGACAAGTTATTCAAGAAAATATACGTACAACATAAAAGTATGAACATACCTTTATTGTTATGTTTTTCAGCGGGATGTGCAGATCACACGGGGTTCGCTGTGTGATGTCATCCATGGGGCATGGCGAACCCGGTTGAGCTTGTGGGGCCAGCTCGCCTTCATTTCCAGTAGACGCGCAGCTGCTACGCTGTTGTTGGAGTTGTGCGGTTGTTGCTGGATCCGGCTGTTGGCTAACCCACTGGCTCCGCTCCTCAGCCAACCTTACGACCACCCTTTCGTCGACAATCTGATCGATCTGCGAGAGCCTCATTTCCATCTCTGCGAATCTAGCATCATTCTCTCGCTTTGACCTCATTCGGCTCCTGTATGTGGTGATGACAGCTTGGAACCCGTATTTCCAGGGGACGACGCCTTTTCCTCGCGTACTCCCCGGTTGCTCTGGGTTTTGGAGGCCGAGCGTTAGCTCGTCCTTCTCTCTATCGGGCCTGAAGGAGCCCGAGGAACTGGCCTGCACTGCCTCGTCTAACCTCCGTCCGGCTTCTAGAATTTCATCACCAAAGATCACTGTGCCATCGACGGGATTTAGTGAGCCGCCATGAGCATAGAACCAGTTCTTTGATCGTTCCGCCGTTTGTTGTGCTCGGAACGATATCCCGTGCTTCTAGGTCGGCTTCCATTTTTTCCCATTTCTCCATTGCTTTTTTATAGCCGCCCGACCCAAGCCTGTGATGGTATTTCTTTTTTGCTGCGTTGGCCTTGTTCTTTTCTATGATTGATTGCACTTCTTCACTGGTCTTGTGCTGAACAGAAGCATCCCAATGATCTCTAAGCTTTGGGAACTTGTCGAAGTCTGGTGTCTGGCCCTTCAGGATATATTTCTTGTGTAACTGTTTCTTGTAGTTCCTGAAGAGCTCTGCCATATTCTTCAACGTCCATTCCTTGACCCTTGCCTGATCTGGGTCTAGGATGGTGAACGTCTGCAGCATTGTCGTCCACAGCATCTCTTTCTCTGAGTCTGGGAGATAGCTCTGCTCCTCTCCTCCTCTGGTAGAATGCCTCCAGTTGGCAACGCTTATGGGCACGTCATCCCTCACCACCCATCCGATTGGTCGACCGTCAGGTGCCACCTCCGTTATGACATGTCGACCCTCTATTTTCTTGCTCAGGCCACGTGGCCTCTTCTGTCCAGCGGAGGAGGAGGCGGAGCCCTCATTCCTCTCCTTGTTCCTCTGCTCGTCTCTGCCCTCGTTCCCCTCATTGTTCAGGTACTGATCTGGATCTTCGTGTCCCTCCTCGTTGTAAACCTCTGTTCCTCGTGCGATCTCATCAAGGAGAAACTGTTCATCGTCACGATCCGCCATTTGATTGATGCGGGTTGAGGACTTAATCAAATAATTCTGAAAAAAAATTATTGTCGGTTAATACATGTACCAATTATTTACGAATATCATGTATGTCTACGTAAAAAAACATAGTCAGAAAAGAAGAAGATGAAAAAATAGATGAAATCCGATAGACACCAGATCCAATTGTGCACATCCACAATGGTGATATTTTTTTAGAAGTCACTTCCTGGATTACATCTACACCGAATGACCGAACGAACGACCGAACGACCAAACGACCGACCGAACGACCGACCATTCGTTCAATCTATCGTTCACGTCTCCGTTCTATCGTTCGTTCATTCACCCTCAACCCTAAACCCTAAACCCTAAATGCAGTTCCCTAAACCCATCCCTAACCCTAACCTATCATTCGTTCACGTCCATTCATTCACGTCTGTGAGTACGATCATCTGGAGGAGAGGAGAGAAAGAGATGATCATGTATGTGAGGGAGATAAGGTCGAGAGGAGAGGAAGTGGAGAGGAGAGGACAGAGAGGACGTTGCATGCCTATGTACGTTGTAACGACCGAACGACCGACCGACCGACCGAACGAACGAACGACCGAACGAACGAACGACCGAACGAACGACCGAACGAACGAACGAACGCACGACCAACCGACCGACCGAACGAGTGTTCGTTCGTGCGTCCGTCCGTTCGTCCACGTCCGTACGGCTGTCCGTCCACATCCGTTCGTTGAAAAATACAAACTTCACAAGTCACATACACATTCAAATTTAAATCTATTTATGCATTTAAATTTAAATACACATTCAAAATTCTAAATTCACAATATTCATGCATTAAAATTTAAATAAACAGTCCATTTACATATAAAGTCCATACAAATTTACACATACACATCGAAATCGGATTCACAAATTTACACGTACACATCGAAATCATACACAAATCCTCCTCATTCATTCACATTCACAAAATTCATTCACATTCATATTCATTAGACATATAGTACGGCAGCGGCGGCGGCGGCGACGGCGACGGCGGAGACGACAATGGTGGTGATGGCGATGGCATCGACGGTGGCGGCTAACCCTAGCACGCATCACAGAGAAAAAAGGGGGCGGCGGCGGCTAACCTGCGGCAGCGGCGGTGACGGCGCCGAAGACCTTGGCGCGGCGGTCCCTCGGCGATGACGACGGCGACGAAGACGGCGGAGACGGCGTGCTGCGGCGGCGTCCTTGTGCTCGGCGACGGCGAAGAAGACGATGCAGTTGTGCGAAAACGGCTAAGTGTTTGGATCCCAGTGAAGCCCATGCTATATATAGGTACCTGCTCTATTGTCCTTGTTTAAGTCAGCAACAGGGACTAGAGATGATATAGTCCCGGTTGAAGCCACGGACCGGGACTATAGATGGCGGGTAGCCACGTGTCCCAGGTAGGTGGGCATCTCTAGTCCTGGTTTAAGCCACCAACCAGGACTAGAGATGTTTTCCTGCCCACTGAAATTCACCTCTAGTCCCAGGTGGTTTCAAAAACCGGGACTAATTATTACCGTGCCCAATCATATTGTGTTATATTCATATATAAGTATAATTAACATATGTTCATATATTCATATATAATTAACATATGTTCATATAATTAACATAAAATATTATAAAATTAAAATAAAACATATAATTAACATTTGTCGTATTTAAAACTATTTTAAACCATAAACCCTAAACCCTAAACCTAAACCTTAAACCTAAACCCTTTTACCATTAACCCTTAACCTAAACCCTAAACCCTATTTTAAACCCTAAACCCTAAAACGCAAACCCTCGTGCGGCCTGCGTGATTGGCATGTAGAAGGACTGCGACACGAGCTGGAACGTCAATGCCTTCTCCTCTGATTAACATCGTCTCTCATGCTCTTGGAGGCTGCTCCGTTCTCATCACTGTAATAGAGCAGTGGCAATCTCTTCTCACTTTGTTCTACCTTGTTCTCCGATTGCTTCATCTCATCCCAATACTTCAGCACATCATCTTCAAAGATGACACCAAGCTCTTCTGCATGGCAAGAAACAAGTGTCTAAGCAACACAAATCCAGAAAGTATCATTCCTTTTCGATTAGAAAAAAGAGAGCATCATTCTTGCGTTGATCTGAGTAGAAAGAAAAGAATCATACCTTGTAAAACGTTGCTTTGCATGACAGTAGAGCAGAATGGCTGGGGATGGATGCTCGGGAAGGAGATACTAGAAAAGAGAGCTTCCTCCACAAGCAGGTAACTATCAGTCCATAGGCTAGTGCAATAAGGCCACTAGCATGTTCATGAAAAAAGGTTAGATCAATAACAGATAAACAGATAAACAAAGACAGTCTTGCATCCAAAAGAAGCTACTACTATAAAATTTTCTCAGCGATGAGCATGGTTAACCATATGCATGATGCAAGGCAAAACAGCATTTACCTATGTTTTTGGCTGGGCTCCATTATTTCGAGAGACATGAATCAAATCTCACACTCCAATGACTCGGGATCAATGAAATAGCATATCTTAGTCGTCTCGTCCACATCCGTATCCAGTTGCTCCTGATGATCCGTGGAGAGGCCCCGACATTTTCTTCCTGCCTTCTTCACTGATCTTGGTCCCTTCAACATGTCATGATCGATCGTAGTAGCTTTCTTCACCGATCTTGGTCTCTTCAACATTTCATCATCCGGATCACGGTCTTTTTCTTGCTTTTCTCCCTTTGTTTCATAATCTTTTTGTCTTGCTCTCTCTTCGACCACGACATAAAAGTACTCGTGTATCTCCATCAAACTGTGAATAGCGAGAGATATGTCAATGATTGGATAGTGCGGCTGTATATGGCAATGATGGCTTGCCTCCCCCGTTCCCGTCTCAATGCCTCGGCGGCGCCATGGAAGTCGTCGGTGATGCGCACGACGATGGACTACCTCTATCCGCCTGCCGTGATCGAGCAGTACTACCGCTGCCGCCGCCCTAGTCTTTGCTCCCGCCGCCACCGCTGCCGCCGGTCTTCCTGATTTAGAGGTGTGCTTTCTCTGTGTTTCAGCGGCAATGTTCAAGTTCTCGTTGCTAATGTCTTCTGCCTTATTATCGTGAATTGCCACATAAGCATTAGCCTTTAGAGCATTATTGTCCTGACCACAAGTTAGGATCTTCTGTGAGTATGGAGCATGTCGACGACCGTCCTCCTCCTCCGCTTGTAATTCTCCCTGAGGACTTTTTCGTCGACCTCGGTCTCACCCTTTTACCATTTTTATTCATAGCTCCCTGCAATTGTAATATGATCTAGGGGAATTGACTATGAGTTCAGTGGATGGTGTTGGTGCTTCCTCCAACGTGGTTCCCCTTGTTCACTGTCCGAGGGACTGTTCAGTGCCTCCTCCTCCAACGGTTGTTTTCTGACGTCATCAGGCACTGAACAGTCCCTCGGACAGTGAACAAGGGGAACCACGTTGGAGGAGGCACCAACACCATCCACTGAATTCATAGTCAATTCCCGTAGATCATATTACAATTGCATGGAGCTATGAAAAAAAAGGGTAAAAGGGTGAGACCGAGGTTGACGAAAAAGTCCTCCGGAAGAATTACAAGCGGAGGAGGAGGACGGTCATCGACATGCTCCATACTCACAGAAGATCCTAACTTGTGGTCAGGACAATAATGCTCTAACGGCAAATGCTTATGTGGCAATTCACGAGAATAAGGCAGAAGACATTAGCAACGAGAACTTTAATATTGTCGCTGAAACACAGAGAAAGCACACCTCTAAATCAGGGAGACCGGCGGCGCGGTGGCGGCCGGAGCCAAGACTAGGGCGGTGGCGGCGGTAGTACCCATCGATCACGGCAGCGGATAGAGGTAGTCCGTCGCCGTGCGCCACCGGCGGCTTCCATGGCGCCGCCGAGACATTGAGACGGGAACAGGGGAGGCAAGCCATCATTGCCATATATAGCCGCACTATCCAATCATTGGCATATCTCTCACTATTAAAAGTTTGATGGAGATACACGAGTATTGCTACATCGTACTCGAAGAAATAGCAAGACAGAAAGATTATGAAGCAAAGGGAGAAAAGCAAGAAAAAAGACCTTGATCCAGATCATTAAATATTGAAGATACCAAGATCAGTGAAGAAGGCTACTACGATGGATCATGACATGTTGAAGAGACCAAGATCGGTGAAGAAGACAGAAAAATTTCTGGGCCTCTTCACGGATCATCAGCAACTGGATATGGATGTGGACGAGACGACTAAGATAAGCTATTTCATTGATCCCGAGTCATTGGAGTGTGAGATTTGATTCATGTCTCTCGAAATAATGGAGCCCACCAAAAATATAGGTAAATGCGCTTTTGCCTTGCATCATGCATATGGTTAACCATGCTCATCGCCGAGAAAATTTTATAGCAAGTAGCTTCTTTTGGCTGCAAGACTGTCTTTGTTTATCCGTTTATCTGTTATTGATCTAACCTTTTTCATGAACTAGCTGGTGGCCTTATTGCACTAGCCTTTGACCGATAGTTACCTCGCTTGAGGAGGAAGCTCTCTTTCCAAGATCTCCTTCCCGAGCTTCCATCCCCACCATTCTTTACCGTCATGCAAAGCAACGTTTACAAGGTATGATTCTTTTCTTTCTACTCGATCAATGCAAGAATGATGCTCTCTTTTTTCTAATCGAAAAGGAATGATGCTGTCTGGATTTGTGTTGCTTAGACACTTGTTTCTTGCCATGCAAAAGAGCTTGGTGTCATCTTTGAAGATGATGTGCTCAAGTATTGGGATGAGATGAAGCAATCTGAGAACAAGGTAGAACAAAGTGGGAAGAGATTGCCACCGCTCTATTACGTTGATGAGAACGAGCAGCTTCTCCAAGAGCATGAGCGAAGATGTTAGATTAGAGGAGAAGGCATTGACGTTCCAACTCGTGTCGCCCTTCTACATGCCAATCACGCAGTCGCACGAGGGTTTAGGGTTTAAAATAGGGTTTCGGGTTTAGGTTAAGGGTTAATGGTTAAAGGATTTAGGTTTAAGGTTTAGGGTTTAGGGTATACGGTTTATGGTTTAAAATAGTTTTAAATACGACAAATGTTAATTATATGATTTATTTTAATTTAAATTTTTTTTCAAATAGGCCATATGTTAAATATATATTATTATTTAAATTTTAAATAGTTTGGAATATGACAAATGTTAATTATATGTTATTATTTTAATTTATAATATTTTATGTTAATTATATGAACATATGTTAATTATATATGAATACATGAATATATGTTAATTATAATTATATATGAATATAACACAATATAATTGGGCACGGTAATAATTAGTCCCGATTTTTGAAACCACCCGGGACTAGAGGTGAATTTCAGTGGGCGGAAAAACATCTTCTCATGTTTGCAAACAAATCTAGAGATGAAAATGTATATAAAATAACCGCAAAATACGAAGTGCTAAGATTGTAGATAGCACATGATATGTAGATAGCAAAATGTATAAAAAACAACCGTAAATCTATAAGAGTAAGAAGGTTCTAACCTTATAGATAGCAAATATTTGTGTATTATCACAAAAGAAGGTGCTAACCTCGGCAGCACCGGACCTCTAGCTGAGAAACATTTTGAAGATGTACAAGTGTGGCTGGCTCGGGATGGAGGAAGGAGTATATAAAGAAAATCTCCGTCCCGGTTGGTAACACCAACCGGGACTAGAGATGCCATCTCTAGTCCCGAGGCAACGGTATAAAAATTTCAACGGCACTCTAGGACCTTTAGTTTCGGTTCGTTTCAAGAACCGGGACTAGAGATGACGGTTCAAATGTTGTCAGCGCGTGTCAGAGCACTGGGACCTTTAGTCCTGGTTGGTAAGACGAACCGGGACTAGAGGTAGCATATCTAGTCCCGGTTGGTGTTACCAACCGGGACTAAGGTCCCCAGCGCTCCGACACGCGCCGACAACATTTGAACCGGGACTAGAGGTGATCTTTAGTCCCGCCGTGACACGAACCGGGACTAATGTTCCTAGAGGGCCATTGAATTTTTAAACCGGGACTAGAGATCATCTCTAGTCCCGGTGCAACTCAAACCGGACTACTCGTGCTTTTGCCACTTCAACCAATGATGGTTTCTCCAAGAGTGATCGGTAAGTATCTTTCTTTGTCTTAGCTTTTTTCGGCCACTTCCTATATTATTGACTGATCATGTCTCATTTCTTTGCAGACGACCGACTCCTCACCTCCACACACAAGCAACACGGGAGTGGCCATCCACTATGCCCCTGGCGTTCTATCTGGCGGCTGCGGACTGGCCCCATCCATCATCGGCTACCATGCACTGAAGGCGGGCACTTTGCTTCACGGCCAGACCCCTGCGCTACTACATCGGCTGAAAAGAGTGACACCGTCGCTCCGCTGCTACTCCGGCTGCGTAAAAAGAAAACGAGCTTCAAAGAAGCCGAGGACAACCTAAGCCGATGATTTGCCCCTAGTCGACCTAGACGTGGACGCGGCACTTGAAGAAGAAGTTAGGGACGAGGAAATGAAGGAAGACGTCAACGCCACCGCAGCCAAAACAAGCTCTTCGGACAAGTACGCTCAGACTCCATCAGCCGAGCAGATCACCGAGCGAACTCCAAGCCCTCCGAAATGCGTCCCTCGTCGTCAGCTGGTAAGAATTTTTCATCGCTTAATCCTGCCATCTTTCTTTATATTATATCATTATAACTTATCGGCTTTCTGTGTCTGTAGGCAAAGGAATCAGCCACCATTCCCCCTCCTTTGGTAAACTATGTCTTCATTTCCTTCTTACTAGCACAGCTGAATTTCTAACTTGCATTGTTTCCAGCCTCCCCATGCTCCAACACCTGCCCCCCTTGTATCAAGGGAGCCGATGTCGATGGCCGCACGTGATGGTGACGCCGAGGACGTGGCTACCTCAGTTCCAGCTATCCGAGTAAGTCCTGTTCAGCTTCATAAATCGGCTTATTAGTTTTGCAGTATGTAGCCGATCTCTTGGATTTTGATCTATCGGATTTCCTTGATCCCGACGAGGGCGCTAATAAGGCCATGGTGGTATCAGATGATGAGGTACGAGCAACTTTGTCAGATATAGCCAAACGGCTGGAGTGCTCTCTCAATTTCCTGGTCACCGACTGCGGTTCCATCCATAGTCAGTTTGAAGACATTCAAGATCGGCTGCCGGACCAGCTGGCAGACACCATCGCACCGGCTACTTTTATGAAGGTGCATGTAGACCCCCATTTTTGAGGACGGGGATCATTCGTGTTCATAGTACCTTATCCCTGGATCGAGTAGTTCGGTACCCACGAATACGCTTCGAATTACCAGTGCAAAGTGCACGAATAGTCTTACATTGAAATTATTACAATAATAGGCCCGAAGGCAATATCCAATACATAAAGGACCTACCGGTTCGGATACAACCAAAAACGAAATTAGATAAGATAGCGATTTAGGCTGCGGCACGCCGATTGCCACAGCAACGACCGGGGACTAAGACCTGTTGTGCTCCATTGTCTTCATTCCTCCTAGTAGTATGTGTACGGGTCTTCCTCCTCTCCTTCATCCGGAGGTTTGTGCGTATAGCAAGGGTGAGTACCCAACGTACTCAGCAAACCAACACGGAATGATGCACATGATAGGGTCATTCAAAGGATGGCTATGGTTTATTTGCGCAAAGCCAATTTTCACAAATCATTTCACAAACCTAACGTATAGCCAGATCAGGTTTTAGGTCCATAGTATATTAAGTCGGCGACGGTTCTGTCCACCATCCATTGTGATCCCAAGGATAGCTTTCCGCCTCCGATTCGTCATGGTTTTCGGGGTGTCTTCCCCTTCTCCCGCATAGAGAAGTTGGGTTCCCAAGACATGAAAATCATTATGCAATCCCACCCATCATTTTAAGATTTATGAGTCTAGCCACGGGAAACACTTGTCACGTCGCTCATTAACCGCGAGCACGGCTATTCGAATAGATTGATTGACTCACACCGCAAAGGGATGTACACTTTACCCATACTCCGCAACTACTCATTGAATGAGCTCACATCCCTCTATATGGGACGGTCACGGCAAAGCCTTTCGATAACCTCGCTTTGGCGCACCCGCTCCATGAACTTAAGCCCTCATGCACTCTAGCCGTCATTTCCTAGCGGTGAGAGGAGTTCAGCGTTCCCGGGTAAGAGAAGGAATTGCTCTAACTTTGTACTTTCCATCTTCATGTCTTCATTTCTTCATGTTGATCGCCCGCCCGATCTCTCGCCAGTACCATCCAAGCGGTACACCCCTGCCGGAAGGCCCTTAACTATCGTCCAGTGCACCCACCGGTGGTGCACCCCCACCGGCAAGCCCTTACCTCAACGCCAACACCTGAACCTACTATGCAAGGATACCGCCTCCGCTCGGATATTTAATTAGCTAGGTCTATACCCATTCGAGAAGTACGGTTGTACGGCTCGTTCTAAGTTGTAGTCTCATGGCTCGGTCCTTAACCGACTGGGACTGTACTAGCCTTTTCCGTAATCCACCCAAATCCATCCATCCGCCCCAGCCTAAAAACATTGGTTCGTATTTTCATTTTTCATCAAAGCCATTTCCAACATGATCAAGGCAACGTGGCGCTCATGTCTCCACTTGCCGTGTCTCAACCATCTTCCCAAGATAGTTGCCCAAGCACGAGGCTTATTTGTAAAATCATGAGTATGCAAGAATCTAGTATAAGCGTGGCTAAGCATTTTATCAAGATAACCTCCGGTTGTATCACATCGAAGGTTACAAAGAATATTTCTAAGGGTATTCAATATCAAGGCAGGATATATCAAAAATAGGTACTCATTTGTATATAGCATGCAATTTGTAATTGAAAACAACATCATTTCACAAAGTAGGACCAATATGTTCAAAGGGGATGTGTTGACTTGCCTTGCTCGCACACTTGTTGGTTAGGGTCTTCTGTGTACTCAACGCCTTCCTCGGACGCTAATCGTACGTGCGAGAAACCAAATTTGAATTCAATTAGAATTCAAGTAGAATCCAGTAACATCCAAAAGAAAACCAAGTAAATCGCAATAGCGGCTCCTAACACTAGGCTATGACTTTATGCGAACCTAGGCTCGAGTTTTGACGAAATCCGGGTTAGAGCGAAAGGGTTATAAGGATTTGAAGTTTTGCATTGAATCGCTTTTGTTAAGAAGGATGCGATATTTATTTTAATATGCTTAAAGTTTGAGAAATACTAGAGTTGATGATTCAATTAATAAAAGAAAATGTTTATCTTTCAATTTCATCGAATTATTTCTTGGTTCGAGAAGTCCTAGGGTTTCTAATAATCTAAATCGAAATTACTTGATAGAAGCTAGACTTGCATATCGCTTGGATTTCGACTTTTAGAAAATCTATATGATAAATATTATGTGATGATGAACTAAATTGTAAACAAAATCCCGAACGAATAAATTATGCGACAATCAATAAGTTTCGGATAGTACTACCTAGGGTTAATAGTAATCGATCTCAAAAATAATCAAGGCAGCTAAGTATTATACTAATACTCTAGGTTTTAAGTCTAGCAAATATATAGATCAATAATAATATTTTGGAGATCAATTTATGACATAATAATTTTCTCGTGAAGGATAAATGAATGCTATGATTAAATAATTTGGAAAACATGTTTGATAATCGGTCCCGAATTATTTTTGAAAACCAAATTTATTTTGAAGAAAAATATGTAATTTTTCCCAGAGATTTTCCTGAAATAGCCTCAAAAATTTTCCTAATTTTTTCCAAAAATTTCCCAAAATTTTTCCCAATTTTCCCTTTTCTTTTCTTTCTCTTTTTCCCTACTTTTCTTTCCTCTTTTCTTTCCTCTTTTCTTTCCTTCCCTGCTCTGTTCTTCTTCTTTCCCTAAGTGAGCCGACGCAGGCAAGGCATGGGGCGGCCGGCGTCGAGGCAGGGAGAAGAGGAGAGGAGGGGGCTCACCGGCGGCGAGGTCGGCGCAATGCGGTGACACGGGAGCAGCGACGACGAGTGAGCGGCGGTGCGCTTTGGTTGGCACCGCGTCAACGGCGCGGCGGGCGGCTGCGCGGCAAGGGGTGGCGCGACGGGGAGCAAGGAGGAGGAGCGGGGAAACGACGTGGTGGGGGAGAAGGAGCTCGGGCCCTCACTTTATAGCGCACGGCGCGGCGAGAGCAAATGGGGTCCGGCGGCGCGTGCGACGCGCGGCATGGCGCGGCGCAAGCTCGGGGGCGCGCGCGCACGCAGGGCGTGGGCGACGCGGGCAGCGCGGCATGCGGTCGGGCGCGGGGCACGAGGCGCGGTTGCGAGCGCGAGGCGGCGCGGCGCGCGCGCAAGCAGGAGGGCCGGCGGCGCATGGTGCGAGCACGCGCGAGAGGGCATGGGCACGGGCGCGAGGCGGCGGTGGCCGGCGCGCGGCACGGGCGGCTGCGGGCGGCGCGGTGCGTGAGCGACACGCGCGCGGGCGGCTCGGGTCGGCGCGGCGTGCGTGCGGGGCAGGGCCGGGCGTGGCGCGGCGTGCGGATGCGACGCGCGGGGGGACGGCGTGGTGTGACCGGGCGCGCAACGCGCGGCGCGCAGGGGCAAGGGGGGACCGGGTCGAACACGTGGCCGACAATGAACAAGTGCTATTTTTTTATTTTCCCGAATTACTTTCCTATTTTCCCAATTGTTTTTCCTTTCCTTCTAAAAATTCAAAACAAGTTCGATATTCCCAAGATTAATTTAAAAATACATTTTCAATTTTTTCTCCCACTTTTCAATGTTCAAAATATACTTTCATCCCTAATTTATTCATTCCTTTCTTTTAAATTTAAAAGTTAGGATTTTTGATTAACATTACTTTCTCAACTTCATATTTTCTTTCCTAAATTTTTTTTTTATTCATATTTGGATATTAATTATCTTTTCAATCACTATTTTATTGTCTACACCAAAGTTATATACTTTTCAGATAATTTTTATAGATTCCCAAGTCTTACATATTATTCCCTCAATTCTATATTTTAACTTTTCCAAAATATGATTTTTGATTCAAAATCAACCCTAGACTTTCCTATATATCTTTTATAATTAATAAATTTTTGTTTTGTTTATTTTGGATCTTTATTTTTTTTTTAAAAAAACATTTCCTTTCTTTTTGGATTTCGAAACTCCCTCGGCTTTTCATTCTCTAAATAAATTTTTATTTTATCTATATCACGCGACAAAACTTATAGACAAGAGGCGATAAACATGACAAGATGCAATAATACCAAAAGTTTTTTTTTTTTGTAAGTCCCAAATTTTAGTTTTCGATTTTTAAATCCCCGATTTTTTAGGGTGTTACAAACCTACCCTTAAAATAAATCTCGTCCCCGAGATTTGGGTTGGGTTGTGGTTGTAAGTCCGTTCGTTCATATAAGACTGATCTATTTAGGACTTCATCCCAACAAACGACGGATAGGATGATTATTTATAATAAGGCGGGAATCTATTGCGGAGTTCTTAAGGTGATCCCTACAAGTGTTCTGCGATTCTTTGTTTCGATAACTATATTATCTTTTTTTTAAACCTTTCGGGTACTCTAGGCTTAGTGGTTCTATTAATCTAATATTTTCCTAAGGAATCTCTTGATGTATGCCCTTGCTTCATTTATAAGGAAAGGGAAGAGAGAGGTGGCTTGTCTCTCACACTTGTCCCACCAGACGGAGAGTGAGTGGGGCGAAGTAGCTCGAGTGAAGGAGGGATGGAGCGAGGGCTCCATGACGAAGGCGAAGTAGAGCGACAGGTTCTTGGCAGAGGCAGACTTCGTCGGCGGTTAGGACTTGCGGTCGCAGGCTCTAGGGTGGAAGGAGATGTTTCCTCATCGGTTCAGGCGATGGGTGGATTCGTCGCCGGAGATGATGCTCGGAGGATAGTGGTGTCGAGGTTCTTCGGCCATGGAAGCTGCATTCTAGCGAAAGGGGTTGCTGCCTGGCGATGGGTGTGGGCACAAGTGTGGTATGTCGGAGCGGCTATTAGTACTTTGCTGGCTTGGGTGCTATACCCACTGGTTTTTGTTTGGAGGCTGTGGCGGGATGCGACAGAGGATGGTTACCAGGATTTCCTTTGTGAGGCGGTTTGTCTTCTCGTCGTGTTGGCACCCATTGTTTTTCTCTCTTTTCTGGGGTTACTAATAGATTAGGTAGTCAATGGATGGTCCCCTGTAATTTGTCCCCTTATGTATGGATCGCGACCACGCTGAATCTCCCTTTTGTCTTTATATCGGAGCACATTGGATGTTTTGTCTAAACGGTGCTCGGGTGGTTTATGTTGTTGTTGGGTTTTGCTTGTCAAAAGAGTGGTTGGATGACATTGATTGCTAGGATTGCTACTAGCGTTCCAACTAGTTTCCCATGTAAAGTATATGAATCTAACTATATTTTGAGGGGCTTAGATCCATCTAAACCTTGTTCTGCTGTGAATAGGTGTAATGTCCAATTGACTAACAGGTGGTGGCGGTGTCTGTCTAAAGAACGATCTTTCAAACATACAATATTTAGTATGTTTATCGCTAAGCTTTTCTTAAGTTGTATAATAGACTTGCTACTCCAAAGTTTTACAGACCTTTATTACATAGATGGGTAGTGACCTTATATGGTATGATTGTGATCCTGGGTATGGTTGACGGAAGAAGGTTCGGTTTCATCTAGCTACAACATGGGGTACCATTTAAAGATCCATGGTCATGTCACTCTACCCCCCTTAAAATAAATTTTAAGCATTGCTTTAGGCATAATCAACAAATCCTTCGGAAATATGTCCGGGTAATCCTGACCTTACTGGCATACTGGCCATGGATAGTAGCGTAAATATTCCCGTGGCTCGCTCACACAACATCGAGTCTCGGTCCATGGCCCTGTGCTCGTCCTCGAGGTTATGAAAGAATGCGAAGTTTTGAAACCGAACAAAACTTTAACTTGGTGCAGAATGGTTGGAGAGCGTACCCATTAGCACGATCCGGTCCTCCTGGGCCTCTTCAGCACGCACATGGTTCACTTGGCCATGGCGGATTCCTGTGGTGGTCTCCTTCGGTTGGGGTGTCCCGAACAGTCTGCGTCCAGGTACCGGGGCAGGGGTCCCTCTTACAGCAATGGCGTTGGCTCCAGTACGGATGGGGGTGTTACGTGGCTTAGGCGTGATTGGCGAAATGTCCATATTCCCCAGCTTGAAGCAGCTTCACGTTCTTAAGTCTTGGGGTCGCCAAGGTAGGTGTCGAGGGGCGAAAGCGGTGGCTGTGGCCGTCGGCGTTGCCGGGTGCAACGGGCGATTGGTCATTGTGACGGCCGGCTTCCAACTCTGTTGGTGTTGCTCCTTTGGGTCGCGGGGTGTTCCTTGAATCGGGTGGGCTAGAGCAAGTCTTCTCTTCCGGTTGTTTTCAACCGTCCTTTGATCATGCTCGAGCCTTACGACCTTGTTGATGAGGCTCGAAAGCTAGCGTGGTCCCGACCGATCATCGGTCCTCTTAACTCATCGTTCATCCTTCAATAAACTTGTCCATCTTTTCCTCCTCGTCCGCGATCGCTTGTGGCGTAACGGGCAAGCTGCGTGAACTTGTTAAGATACTCTTGTACCGTGGTGTTTCCTTGGCGCAGCCTACGGAACTCATTTTTCTTCATCCTCATAACCGCGGCTGGTACGAAATTTTCACGGAAAGCGCCGTGAATTCTTCCCATGTCGGTTCTCCCGGCATCTTCGCCCGAGTCTCTTTGTAGGTGTCCCACCGCCACTTGCGTGACCTTCCACTGATTAGTGGCGAAGATGACTCGTCGGCTTCCCGTACTCGGACGAGAGTCAACCTCTTTTCTATTACCCTCAACCAATCTTCAGCATCCATTGGTTCCTCCGCCATGGAGAACGTTGGCGGTTTGGCTCGCATAAACTCGCCTAGGCTTGATCCTCCTCGTTGTCCTTGGTTGTTGGCAATGGCTTGAAGCAATTGGGTTTGTGAAGCCATGACCTCTGCTAGGGTGGTAGGGTTAGGTTCCGACGGGTTCTCGCAGGCGCCGAGGCTCTACGACGGTGCGCCATCCGAAAAGTATAGATGGGGTAAGGGATTAGCCTACTAAGGTCACGATTCTAATCGATCCCGTTTCTTTCTTTTGTTTACGTTAAGTTGTTTCAGATGATCTTTTGCACACAACAAGCATGGTGGAATAAACTCATTTAAGACATAACATGGAGCTTCATATTAGTTCGTAGATGTTACATCAGGGGGATACATTAGACATGTGTAGTCCATACAACACAACACAACAACACTAATATCGATCTAGGGTCTTCATACATAAGGGTAGGGGCATGGTCGTTGCTGTCTTAATTCCATCCAAAGCAAGACCGAGTTGATGCGACTCCTTGTCTAGTTGTTTGAGCTCGCCCCGATCCGGGGTTGCCACCTATGGCGGTTGCATTGGCACCGAGAAGAGGAGGGGTGCTGTGTGGCTTGGGGCATTGGTTGGCATAGTGCCCAAATTCCTCACAGTTGAAGCAAGTCACATTCCTTTTCCTTGGGGCAGCCAGGATAGGTGTTGGAGTGCGAAACGGTGCGGTAGTTGTTCTAGGGCAGTCATTGGCATAGTGTCCTAACTCTCCACAGTTGAAGCAGTGCACATTCCTCTTTAGACGTCGGGGAATCTCCTCAGCATCTTCAGGGGTACACACTGTGCTCGTGACGATCATCCTGCCAGTACCACCTGTGGTCCATTTTGGTGACTTCCTCTTCCTGGAGTTGGATGGCGAACTAAGCCCTTGGCCGGTCGTTGGATTGAATTCCTTGTCCTTCCTTCCGCACTGTATCTCTCCCTCGATCGGGGTTCCGGTGTGTTTTTCCCCTGCACTGTTCCTTATTCCATATCCTTGTTCCATGAGGCCGTAGCGGGGGCCAAGTGTTTCCTTCCCTCCTAATGGTGGATTTGGCGTTTCTGCTCTCTGTGGCCTTGACAGTATATTCGCAGGAGTCATCAAGGCTTGAGTCGGAACGTGCCGACGTTGCTCTGGACACGAACCCAAAACTTGAAGGTGTCGTTGCATTAGCTGCACCATCATGATCATCAATTGTGTCTGGCTAGCCATTATCTGGGCTAAGGTTGGATTCATAGGGAAAGAGGGTGGAATGTCCATAGGGTCGCTCCGTGTTGATCCATGAGATTGCTGAGATCTTGATTTCTTGCCCTTGTTCTTTCCCATCTATCGTCGAGAGAGAAAGAAATCGAAGGACAGTTAAGCTCGGTTGGGACCTTGTTCCTATGCACTCTTATTGCTTTAGCGGGTGGAATAAACAATCTCTCAAGCTTTAACAGGGTCACAGTCCTATATCTATTTTTGAAGATAGTTTAGGTTTAGAGAAAGGTAGAATCAAATGTTTGTAGAGAAATTGGGGTAAGAGAGAAAAATATGTTTGTTTGGTGAAAATAGTTTGTATTTCCAAAATAATCCTATGTAGGGATATTTCCTTTGACCAGCTATAAAGGGGTGGGGCGCCGCTTGGTCTTATCCTACGCCGCACCGCTTCCGATACCAGCTCCGTAGACCCCCATTTTTGAGGACGGGGATCATTCGTGTTCATAGTACCTTATCCCTGGATCGAGTAGTTCGGTACCCACGAATACAGTTCTGAATTACCAGGTGCAAAGTGCACGAATAGTCTTACATTGAAATTATTACAATAATAGGCCCGAAGGCAATATCCAATACATAAAGGACCTACCGGTTCGGATACAACCAAAAACAGAAATTAGATAAGATAGCAGACGGAAGGCTGCGGCACGCCGATTGCCACAGGCAACGACTGGGGACTAAGACCTGTTGTGCTCCATTGTCTTCATTCCTCCTAGTAGTATGTGTACGGGTCTTCCTCCTCTCCTTCATCTGGAGGTTTGTGCGTATAGCAAGGGTGAGTACCCAACGTACTCAGCAAACCAACACGGAATGATGCACATGATAGGGTCATTCAAAGGATGGCTATGGTTTATTTGCGCAAAGCCAATTTTCACAAATCATTTCACAAACCTAACGTATAGCCAGATCAGGTTTTAGGTCCATAGTATATTAAGTCGGCGACGGTTCTGTCCACCATCCATTGTGATCCCAAGGATAGCTTTCCGCCTCCGATTCGTCATGGTTTTCTCGGGGTGTCTTCCCCTTCTCCCGTATAGAGAAGTTGGGTTCCCAAAGACATGAAAATCATTATGCAATCCCACCCATCATTTTAAGATTTATGAGTCTAGCCACGGGAAACACTTGTCACGTCGCTCATTAACCGCGAGCACGGCTATTCGAATAGATTGATTGACTCACACTGCAGTGGATGTACACTTTACCCATACTCCGCAACTACTCATTGAATGAGCTCACATCCCTCTATATGGGACGGTCACGGCAAAGCCTTTCGATAACCTCGCTTTGGCAGCACTCGCTCCATGAACTTAAGCCCTCATGCACTCTAGCCGTCATTTCCTAGCGGTGAGAGGAGTTCAGCGTTCCGGGGTAAGAGAAGGAATTGCTCTAACTTTGTACTTTCCATCTTCATGTCTTCATTTCTTCATGTTGATCGCCCGCCCGATCTCGCCTGTACCATCCAGCGGTACACCCCCGCCGGAAGGCCCTTAACTATCGTCCGTGCACCCACCGTGGTGCACCCCCACCGGCAAGCCCTTACCTCAACGCCAACACCTGAACCTACTATGCAAGGATACCGCTCCGCTCGGATATTTAATTAGCTAGGTCTATACCCATTCGAGAAGTACGGTTGTACCGGCTCGTTCTAAGTTGTAGTCTCATGGCTCGGTCCTTAACGACCGGGGACGGTACTAGCCTTTTCCGTAATCCACCCAAATCCATCCATCCGCCCAGTCTAAAAACATTGGTTCGTATTTTCATTTTTCATCAAAGCCATTTCCAACATGATCAAGGCAACGTGGCGCTCATGTCTCCACTTGCCGTGTCTCAACCATCTTCCCAAGATAGTTGCCCAAGCACGAGGCTTATTTGTAAAATCATGAGTATGCAAGAATCTAGTATAAGCGTGGCTAAGCATTTTATCAAGATAACCTCCGGTTGTATCACATCGAAGGTTACAAAGAATATTTCTAAGGGTATTCAATATCAAGGCAGGATATATCAAAAATAGGTACTCATTTGTATATAGCATGCAATTTGTAATTGAAAACAACATCATTTCACAAAGTAGGACCAATATGTTCAAAGGGATGTGTTGACTTGCCTTGCTCGCACACTTGTTGGTTAGGGTCTTCGTGTACTCAACGCCTTCCTGACGCTAATCGTACGTGCGAGAAACCAAATTTGAATTCAATTAGAATTCAAGTAGAATCCAGAACATCCAAAAGAAAACCAAGTAAATCGCAATAGCGGCTCCTAACACTAGGCTATGACTTTATGCGAACCTAGGCTCGAGTTTTGACGAAATCCGGGTTAGAGCGAAAGGGTTATAAGGATTTGAAGTTTTGCATTGAATCTGCTTTTGTTAAGAAGGATGCGATATTTATTTTAATATGCTTAAAGTTTGAGAAATACTAGAGTTGATGATTCAATTAATAAAAGAAAATGTTTATCTTTCAATTTCATCGAATTATTTCTTGGTTCGAGAAGTCCTAGGGTTTCTAATAATCTAAATCGAAATTACTTGATAGAAGCTAGACTTGCATATCGCTTGGATTTCGACTTTTAGAAAATCTATATGATAAATATTATGTGATGATGAACTAAATTGTAAACAAAATCCCGAACGAATAAATTATGCGACAATCAATAAGTTTCGGATAGTACTACCTAGGGTTAATAGTAATCGATCTCAAAAATAATCAAGGCAGCTAAGTATTATACTAATACTCTAGGTTTTAAGTCTAGCAAATATATAGATCAATAATAATATTTTGGAGATCAATTTATGACATAATAATTTTCTGTGAAGGATAAATGAATGCTATGATTAAATAATTTGGAAAACATGTTTGATAATCGGTCCCGAATTATTTTTGAAAACCAAATTTATTTTGAAGAAAAATATGTAATTTTTCCCGAGATTTTCCTGAAATAGCCTCAAAAATTTTCCTAATTTTTTCCAAAAATTTCCCAAAATTTTTCCCAATTTTCCCCTTTTCTTTTCTTTCTCTTTTTCCCTACTTTTCTTTCCTCTTTTCTTTCCTCTTTTCTTTCCTTCCCCGCTCTGTTCTTCTTCTTTCCCTAAGTGAGCCGACGCAGGGGCAAGGCATGGGGGCGGCGGCCGTCGAGGCAGGGGAGAAGAGGAGAGGAGGGGGCTCACCGGCGGCGAGGTCGGCGCAATGCGGTGACACGGGAGCAGCGACGACGAGTGAGCGGCGGTGCGCTTTGGTTGGCACCGCGTCAACGGCGCGGCGGGCGGCTGCGCGGCAAGGGGTGGCGCGACGGGGAGCAAGGAGGAGGAGCGGGAAACGACGTGGTGGGGGAGAAGGAGCTCGGGCCCTCACTTTATAGCGCACGGCGCGGCGAGAGCAAATGGGGTCCGGGCGGCGCGTGCGACGCGCGGCATGGCGCGGCGCAAGCTCGGGGGCAGGCGCGGCACAGCAGGCGTGGGCGACGCGGCAGCGGCATGCGGCCGGGGCGCGGGCACGAGGCGCGGTTGCGAGCGCGAGCGCGGCGCGCGCGCGGCGCGCGCAGCAGGAGGCCGGGCGGCGCATGGTGCGAGCACGCGCGAGAGGGCATGGGCACGGGCGCGAGGGCGGCGGTGGCCGGCGCGCGGCACGGCGGCGCGGGCGGCGCGGTGCGTGAGCGACACGCGCGCGGGCGGCTGCGGCGGTCGCGCGGCGTGCGTGCGGGCAGGGCCGGGCGTGGCGCGGCGTGCGGATGCGACGCGCGGTGGGGACGGCGTGGTGTGACCGGGCGCGCAACCGCGGCGCGCGCGGGCAAGGGGGGGACCGGGTCGAACACGTGGCCGACAATGAACAAGAGTGCTATTTTTTTATTTTCCCGAATTACTTTCCTATTTTCCCAATTGTTTTTCCTTTCCTTCTAAAAATTCAAAACAAGTTCGATATTCCCAAGATTAATTTAAAAATATATTTTCAATTTTTCTCCCACTTTTCAATGTTCAAAATATACTTTCATCCCTAATTTATTCATTCCTTTCTTTTAAATTTAAAAGTTAGGATTTTTGATTAACATTACTTTCTCAACTTCATATTTTCTTTCCTAAATTTTTTTTTATTCATATTTGGATATTAATTATCTTTTCAATCACTATTTTATTGTCTACACCAAAGTTATATACTTTTCGGATAATTTTTATAGATTCCCAAGTCTTACATATTATTCCCTCAATTCTATATTTTAACTTTTCCAAAATATGATTTTTGATTCAAAATCAACCCTAGACTTTCCTATATATCTTTTTATAATTAATAAATTTTTGTTTTGTTTATTTTGGATCTTTATTTTTTTTAAAAAAACATTTCCTTTCTTTTGGATTTCAAACTCCTCGGCTTTTCATTCTCTAAATAAATTTTTATTTTATCTATATCACGCGACAAAACTTATAGACAAGAGGCGATAAACATGACAAGATGCAATAATACCAAAAGTTTTTTTTTTGTAAGTCCCAAATTTTAGTTTTCGATTTTTAAATCCCCGATTTTTTTAGGGTGTTACAGTGCATCGGCACAAGCTTGAACGAGCTAAATAGATGATAGCCGATCTCCATGAAAACACGGCATTGGAGGCCACCATCAAGGCTAGCCAGCAAGAGATCACTGCCGAGAAGGCCAAGTTCGACGCTTTGAAGACTGAGCCGATTGCTGAACTTGATCGGCTTCGCAAGCATTGGGAAGAGCTGATAGCCGAACTCGCCAACATCAACGCCGATATCGTGGCCAAGGAACAACGTGTGGCCGGCCTGCCGAAGAAGATCGAGGACCAGCGAGCAAAGATCAAGGCGGTCGTGTCAAACCTGTCGGATATGGCCAAGGCGATGAAGCCGATCCTAGGGAACGATGCAGCCAATCCAAAGGACATCGAAGAAATAGACGGGATCCGCCATAGGGCAATATCGGCTATCAAGGACTTCCTTTCACGTTGAACTCGCTTGTAATAGCTTGCTAGGTATTCTTGTACTTAACTTTTTTGCACGTTTTGTGATCGGCTAAGACATCTTCTGTAATTGGCTAAGACATCTTCTGTAATCAGCTAACTGCAACTCATTCCCTGTTTAATGTATGCTTGTTGATTATTTCAAACTCACTTGATTGCCGATTATTTCAAACTCACTCGATGCCGATTATTTCAAACTCACTTGATGTCGTTTACTTCAAAAAATGTTTGAAAATCGTGAAAATTTTTTTGCCCTGCCTGCTTGACATCTCTGCTTGACATCATGCTGTTGTCGTATATGCCCCCTAATTTTGTTGATGGTGTTCCCAGTGTTAACAAAATTATCAAATCAAATACCTTGTTGCTGTCGGCTAGGCTAAGCCGATGTACGAAAAATAGGGGAAAAACTTGGCGTAAAAATGTCCTAGAGGCGATGCCTGTGCAACACAAACATCGGCTGGCACGAATCAGCAAAAACACAGCCGAATCATGAATTGATCCAAACACTTGGGTAGTATTTTTTCAAATACTTTCCGTTTAGAGCCCTTCCAAATACTTCTCCATCCAACCCTTCTAACATATAAGCCCCTTTGGAGACACATCTGTGGACCTTGAAAGGCCCTTCCCAATTTGGAGACCACTTGCCGAATTTATTATCTCTTGATCCAATCGGCAATATCAACTTCCAAACGAGTTGACCCTCTTCGAAAGATTTAGGCACAACCTTCTTATTATTGTGGCGGGCCACTCATTCCTTGTCACTTGTTACTTTGTCCAAGGCCCTCATCCTTGACAAAACTAGGTCTTCTGATTCATCTAACATCAAATTGTAATAGTCGTCGGCTGTGAGCTGGTCTTGTAATTGAATCCATCTTGAGCCGATGATGTTTTCCCATGGCAGGACTGCTTCGTGTCCGTAGACCAACTTGTATGGAGGCACTTGGATAGACCCATGGTATGCCATCCGATAGGCCCATAGTGATTCGGCTAATCGGTTGTGCCATTGCTTGGGGTACTCAGAAATCTTCCTCTTTATCAGTTTGATCAAACTTTTATTTGAAGCTTCTGCTTGCTCGTTGGCCTGCACATAGTACGATGAAGAATTAAGTAATTTGATCCCCATGCCATCGGCAAACTAAACAAACTCGTCCGATATGAAGATAGATCCCTGGTCTGTTGTTATTGTTTGTGGGATGCCAAATTAGTAAATGATATGCTCTTTAACAAACTCGATTGCGTCCCTAGAATCAACTTTTTTCAAAGGAATTGCTTCCACCCATTTTGTAAAATAATCTGTTGCCACCAGAATGAATTTATATCCTTTGCTTGAGGGTGGATTAATCTGATCGATCATGTCAATGCCCCATCCCCTGAATGGCCAAGGCTTTATGATTGGGTTCATAGCCGATATTGGTGCTCTTTGTATGGCTCCGAATTTTTGACAATCCTAGCAACCTTTGTAATATTTGAAACAGTCCTCCAGCATCGTCGGCCAAAAATACCCTGCTCTCCGAAGCAACCACTTCATCTTGTGAGCCGATTGATGCGTGCCGCATATCCCTTCATGGACTTCTCCGATAACTACCTTGGCTTGATCGGGACTAAGACACTTGAGCAGCACACCATCAATCGTCCGATAGTAGAGATCTTCATCGAGCAAAACATATCTTAAAGCCTTGTATCGCAATTTCCTTGAAGCCAATTGAGAAAGGTTTTGTAAATAGCTGTAGACCTCAAACCTCCAATTATCAGCTGTCATGGCAGCAACTTCTATCTCAACTTCTTTTATCATCGGCCTGTAGCATGATGCCCCTTGAGCTAAATCATTGGCTTCTGTATTCTGCTCTCTAGGGATATGTTTCAGTGTGACTAGTCGAAAACAGTCCATCAATTCTCGGCATTGTTGATAGTAGACCATCAGCGCATCGTTCCTGCATTCATACTCTCCTGACAACTGGCTGATGACCAACAGTAATCTCCCATTCGACTTCTTTGAGAAGATGCAATCCCTTGAGCACTGCTTCGTATTCGGCTTGATTGTTAGTAGCATGGGGATTGATTGAGAAGGCGAATTCAAAACTTGCCCCCTTGGTGAACTAATTACTAAGCCGATACCGCATCCGCTTGTGCATACCGAGCTATCAAACGTAAATGTCCAAGGCATGATCTCGACTGAGCCGATTGATTCGTCTTTGTGTTCCACAATAAAATCGGCTATAGCTTGTCCTTTAACTGCCCTGGGTGCCTGATACCTCAAATTGACCTCCGTCAAAGCAAAAATCCACTTTCCAATACGTCCCTTTAACACTGGAGCCGACAGCATGTATTTGACTACGTCGGCTTTGCATACTATCGTGCACTCATTAGATAGTAGATAATGCCTCAACTTTGTACATGAAAAATATAGGCACAAACACAACTTTTCCATGGATGAATACCTCATTTCTGCGTCCAATAGCCATGATATAAAAGATAGCCTTTTCTTTGCCTTCAACTTCTTGGATTAGGACTGAGTCGATTGATTTATCATCGGCTGATAGTTACAGCTTGAACGGTATCCCTTTCTGTGGAGTCATTAGAACTGGGGGTGAGCTTAAGTAATCCTTGATGTTGTCCAATGCCTTCTGTTGCTCTGCCCACCATGTGAATCCTTGGTCGGTCTTCAGCCGAAGCAGTGGTGTGAACGACTTCATCTTTTCCTAGAGATTGGCTAGAAACCACCTGATGAAGTTGATTTTGCCGATCAACGATTGTAGTTGCTTCTTATCCTTCAGAGGCTATATTGTCTTGATAGCATTAGTACTTCTTGGTGAAACCTCGATGCCTCTCTCATGGACAAGAAACCCCAAAAACTGCCCGGTCGATACGCCGAACGCGCACTTCAACGGATTCATCCTGAGGCCATATTTTCTAGTCCGCTCCAAAATCTGTCTCAGATCGGCTATGTGATTCTCCATCTCCCTGGATTTGACAACAACATCATCAATGTAGATCTCTACCAGGGAGCCGATCATATCATGAAAAATGTAATTCATGGCCCTTTGATAAGTTGCTCCAGCGTTTTTCAACCCAAACGTCATGATAACCCATTCATACAAGACGATTGCTCCTGGGCATCTGAAAGCAGTCTTGTGAATGTCTTCTTCAGCCATAAAAATTTGGTTGTAGCCTGCGTTATCATCGATGAAACTTATTATCTTGTGGCCGGAAGCAACATCCACTAGTGAATCGGCTATGGGCATTGGGTATTCGTCCTTAGGGGTAGCCTTGTTTAAGTCTGTGAAATCAATACACACCCTAAGTTTGTCATTCTTTTTCATTAGTGGAACAATGTTCGAAACCCACTCGGCATATTGGCAAGGCCAAATGAATCCAGTGTCATATAGCCGAGTGATCTCGGCTTTGATTGCATCATACATGTCGGCCTTAAATCTCCTAGGAGATTGTTTGAACGGCCAATAACCCGGCTTGATAGGCAGCCGATGCACAACAATAGATGGGCTAAGACCAGGCATCTCGAAGTACTCCCAAGCAAAACAATCTTTATATTCTTTTAATAAATCAAAAGCTAGGATCTACAATGAGAAGACAAATTTTTACTAATATATGTTGGCCTAGGCCTATCTCCAGAGCTGATATCTACTTCTTCTAGCTCGTCTGCCGTCATAAATCCTTGCCCAAGCTTGCCATCGTCGTCGTCCGCGGTGTCCTTGCCGTAGACGCTCGAGCCCTCCATGACGCCTTCAGAGCAGCTGCTGCGGCTCCTCATCTCCGATTGGCTGTATGGCAGAATCAGACACTTTAAGAAAATTGGCTTACCGAATTTTCCTGGATAAACAATTGATGCCATCGATTTCCCATAATGGCAAATCGGTATTAGCGACGCTTACTGACCTGTTGGCTGGCAGAATTTCGATCTTGTCGCCGTCCCATTGAATCAGACTTTGGTGCATGGTTGAAGGGACGCAGCAATTTGCGTGGATCCAGTACCTCCCAAGCAACAGGCTGTAAGACCCCTTCCCGTCGATGACAAAGAAGGTTGTGGGCACAGTTTTGCTACCGACGGTCAGCTCCACGTTGAGTACTCCCTTAGCCTCTGATGGGTTACCGCCGAAGTCTTTAAGTACCATATTTGTTTTGATCAAGTCTTCGGCTCCCTTGCCCAATTTTCTGAAAGTTGCATAGGGCATCAAATTTACCGCAGCTCCTCCGTCGACCAGCATCTTGGACATTGGCTTGTCGTTGACAAATCCCTTTACGTAGAGCGGTTTGAGATGTCAATTTTTAGTTCCCTCTAGTTTGTCAAAGATGGCTTGATCTGGGGATAAAGCTAGTCTGGCCAAGGTGTCCTCAACGCTATCTGCATTGGCCTCATTGACGCCGAATTTGGCTGGCAATATAAAGACCATATTGACCGATGCAGTAGCTTTTCCTTTACCTTTGGCTGCCCTCCTGGCTTGATCGGCTAGGCTTTCTTTGACTTGGCTTTCGTCGGCTGGTGCGGTTTCCTTCTTAGGCCTCCACTATTTCTTGCTCGGTCGACGACGCTGATCCTGAATCATCTGCTGAACTTCTTCGTCATGTCCCTGGCGTTTCATCCTCTGGATTCTTATCTTCTGAGTTTTAGTGAACAGGTCAGAACGGCACCATTGGGGGTTAGCCGATTGAACATCATCGGCTGCTTCTTCATCGTAGTATTGAAGGGTTACGCGGAGGCTACGCTAGCCGAAAACAAAAACTTTTACCGCGCAAACCAGGAACACTTGCAAGTAAGGGCCGATAGATCGTTACCGATTGGAGTGCGGAAACCAATCGTGGCTATCCGATCCGGACAGTGTAGCCGATTCTCGCAAGCCGACAGCCGATACACGGGGACAGCCGATTCGCTGATCAGCCGATTCGAGTCGTCCGGCCGCGTTCTCACGCCTCGCTCCGATGCGCCCGACCGTAGCCGTTTCCACCACAGCCGATCGCTCCGATTGCAGCCGATCCGAAGCCGATCAACAGCGCGCAACATAGCAGCGCCTCTACCGGTATCCACACGTCTGGGGACAGAACGCCGAACACCCGTGTGCTAGCACGCGATGTAAGGCTAGGGTTTGGCTCGAAAGTGGGGAGGGTTTCTGTGGAGATTGATCTCGGCGACTTCGTTGCACGCGATGCAATTGACATGCCGCAGCTCTCCACCCCTCCCTCCTTTATATAGAGTTGGCCGACTGGGACTAGTGGCCGATTAGGACTCTATTTTGAATCGGATCTCATCCGTATCTCATAGAGTTGGCCGCCCATACGTCGTAAGCCCATAGGACTCTATCCGATCGGATACCTATCCGATCGAGCCGTATCCGAGTCCAACTCGAATGCCTTCTTATCCCCTTAAGCGTGCGACCCGTAGGTTCGGTATACTCGGTTTCGGCTATAGTCTAACTTAGCCGATCGTCGCTCGAGTATAACTCAGCCGACTGTCAACGACGGCGCCTAGCAGCACATATTGACACCATAGTATACAAGAATAATATCGGCTCGAACCTGTAATGTGTACACAAATCCCTTTGCCTCACGATACCGTTAAGCTATAGGCAAGATGTTTGCCATCCCTTCAATAGATTAACCATTCACTCGAACCGTATTGGATTATCCGTCCGTTGATTGACTCCTCAATCAACTTAGCATGGCCATGCATTTCCATAATCCATTACCTCGAGGGGCCCGAGATATCTCTCCAAAGGAGGGGCAAATTCCATCTTGATCACTCACATCCCACTCCATGTTTCATAGCAAACCCGAAAACTACCTTTATAACTACCCGCATTACGGAATAGCGTTTGGTAGTCCCAAAGTAGGCTACTACACATGTTGGAATCCATGGTGATCTCGGTCTAAGGACTTTGTACCAACACTACCGAGACCAACTAATGGCACATTAATTCCCGTAGTGTCTCATGGTGGGTCTATCCAACAATGTGTTCTCCAACACATATGTCCATGTTTATTGATTTGGTATCTCCATACCCATGATCTATGAGACATGATCATGAATCAATAAACATGCCGATCTTAGAATCATATTTGTTCCAACAATATGACATATGATCGGGATCGTTTAGAAATAGATTCATACATAAAGAGTCTCATAAATAAGTCACGTACTTATTGATCAATACAAGATGTCTATTTCATGGAACCGAATAACACTTTATTCATTTATACATAAACATTGACGTGATATCCAACATCTCCATGTTGCCTCTAGGGCATATCACTAACAATCTCCCACTTGCACTAGAGTCAATCATGTAAGTATCTAATACCCATTTCTCTTGTGTGCGCCTCATGCTTCGGCCGAGGGAGAGGTTTTGTCGCGGATCGGCTATGTTGAGATCCATGTGCACTTTGCATATCTTGACATCACCTCTCGTCCACTATCTCGCGGATGAGATGATATCGCCGAATTATGTGTTTGGACTTCGATGTGACCTCGGCTCCTTGGCTTGCGCAATGGCTCCACTATTATCACAATAGAGAGACATTGGACCGTCGTACTAGTCATCACACCAAGCTCGAAACGAATTTCTTGATCCAAACAGCCTCCTTTGCAGCTTCCGAAGCAGCAATATACTCGGCCTCCGTTGTAGAATCAGCAACGTATCTTGCTTGGAACTCTTCCAGTGACTACGCCTCCGTTCAGCGAACACGAAACCGATTGCGATCTATAATCATCCTTGTCCGTTTGGAAGCTAGCATCGGTGTAACCACTTACAACGAGCTTTTCTTCACCTCCATAGACTAGGAACATATCCTTAGTTCTTCTCAAGTACTTAAGGATATTCTTTATGGATCCAGTGACCTTCACTGGATTCGACTGATCTGCTCGTAGCACTCAAAGCGTACGAGACATCCGGGCGTGTACAAAGCATGGCATACATGATGGATCCAATTGCCAAAGCATATGGAACCATACCCATCTTATTCCGCTCATCATGTGTCCGAGGACACCGATTCTTGCTAAGATTAATGCCATGTGACATGGGCAAGAAACCTTTCTTGGAATCATGCATGTTGAACCTTTTCAACACCTTGTCAATGTATGTACTTTGGCTTAATCCAATTAGCCTCTTGGATCTATCTCTATAGATCCGAATGCCAATATATATGCTGCCTCCCCTAAGTCTTTCATGGAAAAACTATTTTTCAATGAAGACTTGACGGATTCAAGCATAGGGATATCATTTCCAATCGCAATATGTCATCCACATATAAGATTAGAAATACAATTGCGCTCCCACTCGACCTTTTTGTAAACACAGGCCTCTTCTTCGTTTTTGATGAAACCAAACCCTTTGATTACTTCATCAAAACGAATATTCCAACTCCGAGATGCTTGCTTCAATCCATAAATAGATTTCTGTAGCTTGCATATCTTTCCGAGCGATTCTGGATCGACAAAACCCCGAGGTTGTATCATGTATACATCCTCGCTTAGGTTTCCATTTAGGAAAGCCGTTTTGACATCCATCTCGCCATATCTCATAGTCGAAATATGCAGCAATCGTTAGGATAATCCGAATAGATTTAAGCATTGCGACGAGCGAGAAGGTTTCATCATAATCAACTCCTTGAATCTGTTTAAAACCTTTCGCCACCAATCGCGCCTTATAGATGTGAACATTTCCATCCATATCGGCCTTTTTCTTAAAAACCCATTTGCACTCAATGGTTTTGACACCATCAGTGGATCAACCAAGTTCCAAACTTGATTGTCGTACATGGATTCTATTTCGGATTTCATGGCTCCAAGCCACTTGTTGGAATCGGGTCCCACCATCGCTTCCTCATAGGTCTTAGGTTCATCGTTGTCCAACAACAATATATCACGTTGTTCCGCACTGTACTGTCGGGCGCACGACGTGATCTTTCGCACTCCGTGGGGCTGGTGTATCTACAACCGGTGGTGCAACACTTTGCTCCTCCCGTTGTGGTTCGTGGTCGCGAAACGTTTTCGGTGTTTCTTGAACTTCTTCAAGATGCACCCTGCTCCCACTAACCCTTCTTGAAAGAAACTCTTTCTCCAAGAAGACACCGTGTCGGGCGACAAACACTTTGCCTTGTTCCCGATTATAAAAGTAATATCCCTTGGTTTCCTTAGGATATCCCACAAAGAAGCACTTGTCGATTTGGGTGTGAGCTTGTCGGATTGTAAACGTTTTACATAAGCCTCACATCCCCAAATTTTGAGAAAAGACAAACTAGGGGGTTGCCCTGTCCATATCTCATATGGTGTCTTTTCAACGACATAGATGAAACTCTATTTAGTGTGAGCGCAATGTTTCAAGAGCATATCCCCGAAGGATAACGGAAGATCACTTTGGCTCATCATCGACCGCACCATGTCCAACAAGGTGCGATTTCTCCGTTCGGACACACCATTCCATTGTGGAGTTCTGGCGGAGTCAACGTGGAACAATTCCACAATCTTTCGAGATGATTACCAAACTCTTGGCTCAAGTATTCTCCTCCACGATCCGATCGTAGAAACTTGATTGTTTTCCCTAAATGATTCTCGTACTTCATTCTGGAATTCTTTGAACTTTTCAAAGGATTCGGACTTATGCCTCATTAACTAGATATAACCATATCTACTAAAGTCATCGGTAAAGGTAATGAAGTGCGATAACCACCTCGGCCGTTGAGCTCATTGGTCCACATACATCGCATGTATGAGTGCCAACAAGTCACTTGCTCTTTCACTGTGTCCCGTGAAAGGTGCCTTTGTCATCTTACCAAGTAAACAAGACTCACATGTCTCAAATGATTCAAAATCAAAAGAGTGAAGCAATCCATCCTTATGGAGCTTCTCCATGCGTTTCTTATTTATATGGCCTAAGCGACAATGCCGATAAACGTGGGGTTTATATCATTAGAGAGTTGCCTTTCGTATTAATGTTATAGATGGGAGACGCTTCAAGATTCAAAACGTATAATCCATTCACCAATGGAGCATGAAAATAGAACATATCTCTAAGATATATTGAACAACCATTGTCCATTGATCTAAAATCATATCCTTCCGCTTACAAACATGAAGCGGAAATAACGTTTTGACATAGTGTTGGAACACAAGAACAATTATTCAATTCCAAAACTAATCCGAAGGTAGATGAAGTGGTACTCGTGTCGATAGCAACCAGCAACGCTTGCTCCATTGCCGACGCGCAGTTTCACCTCGCCCCTTCTCAATCCTCTACTTCTTCTCATTCCCGCAACGATTTGCAAATATGAGCTACCGATCCGTATCAAATACCCAAGAGTCGTAGGTGAAGTAGCAAGATTAATGTCTATAACATTAATACCTGAACGTAAGTCGTACTTTGCTTCTTTTTGAGATCCTCCATGTACTTCTTGCGCCTCTTCCAGGCGTCTCCTCTGCAATAGAAGCAAACGGCATCGATGCCGCCGACCCCTTCTTGCCCTTCTTTGAATTGGAGGCACTCGTGATCTCATCGGGAGTTAACTTCCTCTTGGTGCAAAGTTTCTTGACAGTGGTTTGCGCTTTGCCTTCGCATCATCATCACATGATGACCATTTTTCTCGGATACTCTCCTCATGTCTTTAGCATCCCATGCAATTCAGCCAAGGTTCTATCCATATTGTTCATGTGATAGTTTAATATGAATGGCTCGAAGCTCGGAGGGAGCGACGGAGAATCACATCGTAGCCAACTCTTGGCTAAGGGGAAACCTAGTTTTTCCGGACTCTCAATGTAGCCAATCATTTTTATCACATGCGGACCGACGGGATTCCCCTCAACAAGCTCGCACGCAAACAAGGACTTTGAGGTGTTGAACCTCTCGGCCGGTGCTTGGTTCTCAAACATGCCACGCAGTCCTTGAATAATAGTGTGAGCATCGCTGCTCTCATATTGCTTCGAAGCTCGGGGATATTGTAGCAAGCATGAGACAGTATGTCTCTAGGGCATCATTAGTGTGCTTCTCGTAAGCTCTCCGTGCGTTGCTGGGGGCATTATTTGGCAAATCCTCGGGATAGGGTACTTCAAGAACGTACTCCTTACGCTCTTGCTTGAGAACAATTCTCAAGTTGCGATACCAATCCATAAAGTTTGTTCCATTTAATTTTTCCTTTTCGAGAATAGATCGCAAATTAAAGGTACTGGGTGTAGTATTAGCCGCCATTTATTCTACAACGTAAAAAGCAAAGTTTAGCACAATGTTTATGCTATGTCTTTTGTTAAACAATTTAACATTAGACTCCCATTACGTATTTTCCACCTTCCCTCTAGGTTACGTATTGGGTCAAGATCCACATGTTAATTAATTTTCTAGTGAGCTTTGGCATCACTGCTAGAAAATTAGTAACATCGGTAAGCAACACCTTGCTAATCACATCTCTATGTGACTCTTGTTGTTGGTGTGGCATCTCCATGCCCCGGCGCCAACCTATGCCCCAAGGCCCAAAATTGTTTTGATAACCTTGTTAAGTAAACCAAATGCTCCTGCATGTATATGTCGACATATACCCCCTCGTGTTATGATAGAGAATGGCACTCTGCTTTGGCAGACCCACCATTGACGAGCATAACGGTGACGGGTGCAACATTTGGAAGGGCATCATTACTACTTAATTTTGCGAGGGATGCTATCCTATCAAACAAACATATCACATATGAAAGCAAGTAGAATAGCATGAAATAGTACGGCCCCCTTCACATGGTGATCTCTATCTCCATGCCGGTGTAGAGGATCTCCATCTTCATCACCGTTCTTCCGAGTGCCGAATGCTTGATTTCTTCAAACTAAGCTACTACTATAGAAGCTCTAATTGAAGATTACATCGACTCGCAGTCGTGAAAGAATATTACAAGCAATGCACGTATGAAAGAATATTACGGGGATTGCACATATGAAAGAATATTACATGCATCACATGCATCTCATACATCTCATACATACAATAGGGCCATACCATCTCAAAGCATTCTCTGCAAAAACAAGTTAGGCGTAGAAACGTTTTCTACTTATCGCAGAGCTACGGCATCGAGACGACCTATAAGGGGTACGCACACGGCGGCGCCCGGAACACCACACGAAATTCATAGATCCAATCTATGAATTCGCTTATGGAAACCATGTCGGCATAATCATATTATGCCGTCCCGATACACTATCAAGGGAGATGGTTTGCGTAGGCGCGAGGCAGCTAACAAGATCGGACTACGAGATAGCTTCGGCATAATCACATTATACCGTTCCGATACACTATCAAGGAACGCTATCTCGAACCCAACTCAAACCGAGTTATATGGAAATTGCTTCGACGTAATCACATTACGCCGTTCCGATACACTATCAAGGAACGCAATTACCATTAACTCTCCTCAACAGATCCCGTAAAACCGATTGATCTAATCAACCCGTGCGCAAAACTTGTTCCAGATCCAATCTAAAACCCGAACTAAGCAAGATTAGCTCTGATACCACTGAAGGGTTACGCGGAGGCTACGCTAGCCGAAAACAAAAACTTTTACCGCGCAAACCAGGAACACTTGCAAGTAAGGGCCGATAGATCGTTACCGATTGGAGTGTGCAGCGGAAACAACCAATCAGGGCTATCCGATCCGGAACAGTGTAGCCGATTCTCGCAAGCCGACAGCCGATACCCGGGGACAGCCGATTCGCCGATCAGCCGATTCGAGTCGTCCGGCCGCGTTCTCACGCCTCGCTCCGATGCGCCCGACCGTAGCCGTTTCCACCACAGCCGATCGCTCCGATTGCAGCCGATCCGAAGCCGATCAACAGCGCGCAACGTAGCAGCGCCTCTACCGGTATCCACACGTCCGGGGACGAACGCCGAACACCCGTGTGCTAGCACGCGATGCAAGGCTAGGGTTTGGCTCGAAAGTGGGGAGGGTTTTTGTGGAGATTGATCTCGGCGACTTCTGTTGCACGCGATGCAATTGACATGCCGCAGCTCTCCACCCCTCCCTCCTTTATATAGAGTTGGCCGACTGGGACTAGTGGCCGATTAGGACTCTATTTTGAATCGGATCTCATCCGTATCTCATAGAGTTGGCCGCCCATACGTCGTAAGCCCATAGGACTCTATCCGATCGGATCCCTATCCGATCGAGCCGTATCCGAGTCCAACTCGAATGCCTGTTCTTATCCCCTTAAGCGTGCGACCCTGTAGGTTCAGGTATACTCGGTTTTGGCTATAGTCTAACTTAGCCGATCGTCGGCTCGAGTCTAACTCAGCCGACCACAAGCGGCGCCTAGCAGCACATATTGACACCATAGTATACAAGAATAATATCGGCTCGAACCTGTAATGTGTACACAAATCCCTTTGCCTCACGATACCGCTTAAGCTATAGGCAAGATGTGTGCCATCCCTTCAATAGCTTAACCATTCACTCGAACCGTATTGGATTATCTGTCTGTTGATTGACTCCTCAATCAACTTAGCATGGCCATGCATTTCCATAATCCATTACCTCGAGGGGCCCAGAGATATCTCTCCAAAGGAGGGGCAAATTCCATCTTGATCACTCACATCCCACTCCATGTTTCATAGCAAACCCGAAAACTACCTTTATAACTACCCGATTACGGAATAGCGTTTGGTAGTCCCAAAGTAGGCTACTACACATGTTGGAATCCATGGTGATCTCAGTCTAAGGACTTTGTACCAACACTACCCGAGACCAACTAATGGCACATTAATTCTGTAGTGTCTCATGGTGGGTCTATCCAACAATGTGTTCTCCAACACATATGTCCATGTTTATTGATTTGGTATCTCCATACCCATGATCTATGAGACATGATCATCAATCAATAAACATGCCGATCTTAGAATCATATTTGTTCCAACAATATGACATATGATCGAGGATCGTTTAGAAATAGATTCATACATAAAGAGTCTCATAAATAAGTCATGTACTTATTGATCAATACAAGATGTCTATTTCATGGAACTGAATAACACTTTATTCATTTATACATAAACATTGACGTGATATCCAACATCTCCATGTTGCCTCTAGGGCATATCACTAACATATTCGTCATTTTCATCTTCCTCGGAGAAGTTTTCGTGGATCGGCCCGAGCCGATCGTGGACAGACTGCCGTGTCTGGTTCAGCTGCACGGCTCTGGGGATGAATCGAGTTGGGCCTCGAATCAGTGGGTCTCTGTTCTCGTCCTCGCAGTGCTCACTGCAGGCTGGGCAATTTCCAATCGTCGGCAGCCTCATCCCTGATTCCCAACAGAATCTAGAAAACTCGCATTGCCAGTGCGGATCGCAGTCGCTGTTGCCTAATGAAGCGGGGACCTGCAGCCTCGGGCTCCCTCACATAAGTCCTGTTGCGCCGAGCTTCTTCTTCCCGCCAAAACCGCTGTTGAAAGCAGCGGCGGCTGTCCATACAGATCGGCCGTTGATCAGCCGATCGACTGGCAGGACGCACCATGTTGATTGGCGCGACTTGGTCCCCAGTCGGCTTCTTCTCTGCCTTGACTCCTTTGAGAGTTTCGGCTAAGCTCTTTGCCATTCTATTCTGCCGATCAGCTCGCCCGGGGCTGGCTTGAACCATGTTGACCGGAAGAGGGTTCCCGTCTACCTTCATTGGCCGAGGTGAATCGGCAAACCTAAGCTTCCCGGCCTCGATTGTCGACTGGATCTGCTACGTGAAAACTTTACAATCATTAGTGGCATGGGAGGTGGAGTTGTGCCACTTACAATACTTTCTTCTTCTTGAGTTCGTCGGCCGATGGGATCACATGATTCTCGGGCTGTTGGATTTGCTTCTCCTTTAGCAATAATCAAAGATCCTATCGGCGTTGGTTATGTCAAAGTCATATTTCTCTTCCTTGGCCGTTTTCAGCAGCCATTGGCAGACGATGGCCTTTTTATTCTTTGCCCATTTGGCTGTCGCGACCTCTGCGTCATCGTCGCTTGTTTCTAAATCAGATTCGATGATGATGTCAGCAACCTTCTTGACGGCCTTCCTTGATTCTTGGAATCACTGCTCGTGGGCCATCACCTTCTGCGCCAAGTGGGCTAGGCTGTCAAAATCTTGAGCCGAGAACCTTTCACGGATCAGCGGCAGCAGTCCGTGGAAAGCCAAATCGGCTAACTGGGAATCGGACAGCACCAGGCTGTAGCATTGGTTCCTCATCTCCCTAAACCTCTGGATGTAGTCCTGAACCGATTCTTCGTGCTTCTGCCTGATGCTTGCCAGGTCCGACAATTTCATCTTGTGATTGCCGGTGTAAAAATAGCTGTGAAATTGCTTCTCGAGATCGTCCTAGCGCTCGATAGAGTTGTAGGGCAACGAAGACAACCATGTGAAAGCCGATCCCGATAGTGAGGGTGGGAATAGACGAACTCTCAGGGCGTCTATAGCCGATGCCTGTCCACACTAGGCTAATAATCGGCTGACGTGCTCGTATGTTGAAGTGTTGTCCTACCCCAAGAATTTGGAGAAGTCTGGGACCTTGTACCGGTTGGGCAATGGCACCCTCTCAAAGTGCTCTGGGTATGGATACCGATACATATTCCTAGAATCTTTTGGCTTAAGGCCGAATTGATCGCACATAACGTCGGGAATCAAATCGGACCAAGTCTTGTTGTCTTGAACCGGTTGTATCGGCTCGTATTGATCATACTGCATGGGTGCTTGCCGATACTGATGTGGCGTTTGAGGCCTATAATGCCGATCCTGGTGGCCTCCCTGGTACTGATACTGAAGCGGGTTGCCAGCGGAAAGCGGCCAATTTGCCGGGGGTGTCTGTTGTTCTGGAAAGAGCTGTTGGCCACCGGCGTTGTATTGAGATCCTAGAATGGGATTGGCAATCGGTTCTTGCTGCCGATTGAGATTGAACATACCGGCTAGCTGCTCCTGGGGAAGATGTTGTTGCCGGTTCAGAATAACGGGCAATGGCCTTGAAGCCGATGCAGATGCAGTCGGCTGATTGACCTCTCCTGGTCGCCCTGGCTGTATCGGAGGCGGGATCGGCCGGTTCTGGGTCGCCAAGACCCTGTAATTGGGGAACTGGCCGTCTATGAAGTAAGTTGTCCCCCGCTGTAGTTGATCGGCAATTTTGGAATCGACCACAGTGGCAATCATGTTATTCAGAGTGTTGACCAAGATGCCACTTTGATTGACGAGTGCGTGATGTACAGCCGAATCGATCTGGTCTTGCAAGGTGTGCAGCTCCAAATCGTCTTGCTCCTGTTTCGGCTCCTCCATCTTGTGTTTGCCCTTCGTGTCGCTTGAGGAGGATGCCTTGAAATCGTCCATGCTGAACTTGTATTTCTGGAGGACAGACCCATATCAGGTTTTGGCGAACGATCTCAGGTAGTTGGCCTGTAGTTCTTCTACCATTTTCTTGTAGTCGGCCTATTGTTCAGCTAACAGTTGTTCCATCGAGATTGGAGTCACGTTCTTTTCAGTGATCTCTGAGTTCTTGATGTCAACCATCACGTCCGATGCTTGGTGATCTGTCGATGGTCCCATTGGGCGTGCCAAGAAGCATGTTGATGAGAAAAATCTCTCACGCGCTGGCCTGGGAGTTCTGCTTAGCTCCAGTGCAGGTCCGTCCATGGCTACCTATCATGATCGAGGTGTGCCAATTGGTTTGATTTGCTAACCAATACAAAGAATAAACACATACATGCGTTAAGGTTAAAGTTATATCCTACCGGATCGGCTCAGGAAACCAAACTGCATATAATTGCTTCCTCGAAGACTATTTAAACTAAGTGACTGGGATAGATCGGCTATGCCGAGACAGTATGAATCACTTAACCTGAATATACACCAAGATAATAAATATATGTGTTCATAACCTAACCGATGCTGTAGGTCTAACGTGAATCGGCTAATACTCCGATATATCTTATAAAAAATATCGATCTGACCTAAATGTGTTAAACCTAGATCAATCGGTTGTCGGCTGATACCAATGGACTGATACTGGCTTAAGGCATTTATCTAGATCGAAATCTTAATATAAGAGGCAGCTTTAACATATCTAATAGTAAATAATACTCAAAGAAATATTACAACAGGTAAGGCTGGCTGAAACCCCAACACTGTCTCTACAAATTTACATCTAGCTGAATAGATCATAATACTTCTAAAAGCGACTTAATAGATCATGGATGATGCAGCATTAAGTACAAAAAGATAGCATTGGATCTATATGGACCTATGTAAACTCTTCAAGACGGTGGATACAACATGTAATCCAGGCCAACATCTAGATCTAGCTATATCGGCTGCTGCTTCCTGAGAAGAACAAGCCGATGGCAAGATAGATCTAGACATTGTTCTAGATTATATGCCGTATATGATAACTTACGCAATTTATAACATTAAACCTAGAGTGTCATAATGATGTGAGCACTAGATTCGACGGAATAAACTACTAAATGATGAGAATTTACCTTGTTTGGGGTTCAAATCAATGCAGCCCGAAGCCAGATCAAGAACTCATATAAAATAAAATAGGAGGCGATGCGCCGAGATCGTATTGATTGTGATTGTTATTTACAAGAGGTCTCGGGTCCTATTTATACCCAAGAATAACTCTATCTGTGTAAGACATGGTTTCTATCTAATCTACTATTCAAAATACGACAATATCTCGGGATACAGTCCCATGTCTCATCACAAAAGGAAATATCTAAACAAACCCTATTTTACAGATACAATTGCCGTTACATGACTTTATCCATAGATGGCAATATTTTAACGAACATTTGGGAACCGAATCTTCCTTCTATCTTCAAGCTTCTTTATCAGAAACGGTTCCATCTCCTTCTCTGAATCAGAATCGGCTATCGGCTATCGATGTCTGATTCGGCCTCAGCCGACTGGCCCTCCAGGCAATTTGATCGTAGCCGATGCAACCTCTGTTTCCTCCACAGATCATTTTCCAATCCGATTCCGCTATAACCTCGGCTCGGACATAGGGATTTAGTTCCCAAATTTGGTCGTTAACAGTCAGGGCCCTGAGTTCTGAGATATACCATGGATGATCCATCTGAGTCAATATCTAGATAGTGTTGCTGCACGTGCGGGTGCTCAGGGATTTGGGGGTCCCAAGCCGGCCAATCATCTTCCTACGCATCGACATCCATGTCATTACCATTGTGATTGTGCTGGTACTGGTGCTGTGCATGGCCCATCATATGTTGGTGGTGAGGGCGCTACTGCTAGGGCTGGTGGTGGCCTTGCTGGGGAATACCGGCCAGAAGATCAAGGTGCTCTACCGCATGCATCTGTTCCTGGTGTCAATTCGGTTCTGCTATATCATGGCCAGGAAGGGGCGGCCCTTGTTCCGGGTGAGGGATCCCGTCCTGTGGCACCGGGTCCTCATCGGTTGGGAACTGGTCCGGGAACTGGCCATTCAAAATATACACTAGGACCGACCAGGATCTACCAAGGCCATCAACCATGGAACCACCACAGATGACGATGCTTCTTTGGGACCCTCTCGGGAGAGAGGATTAGGGTGCGGACAAGGATCCTAGACCAGTTGGACTCTCTGTAGCATTCTAGGACCCGACCGAAAGAAGTGACCGCCGCCTTGATATAAACATCATTCTGGTAGTCAAGCGGAAAAGCCAAGAACATGACCCAGCAGATTCTTGAGTAAGTGCAGGATCTAAAGTTGATTCCTTCGTCGTGCCTGACCACCTTGATAACATTATTCTCACCTTGCTGAAAATGTGAGTTACGAACCAGCTGCTCCCGTTGGACCATCGAGCGCAACTTGATTAACCCTAGGCCAAGGGGGGAGAGGTGGGCATCAATAATGGTAACCTATTGGTCTTCTTGAAGGAAGTTGCCTATGACATTGAGGGTAGGCTGCAGGATGTCGTCTATGTGCGGCATCGGTTGAAGGGAGACGATGGCGTACTCCACATGCCATCTTGTCGGTTCTCCTCCTAGGGCCACACTTCCATGTGCTGGGCGCTCCCAGCCATGAGTGATCTGCAACTTTCTAGTAAGGAATGGTTCCGGGTTAACCAGGAAGTTGGCCATGGCGGAGGAGGCAGGAGAAGAGACGTCGTCGGTCCGAAGAAGAAGAGGGTTTTCCATTTGGGAGTTGTTTGCAGAAGTTGGATGATGGAATTGGGGATGTTGTGAAGGAGGAAGAAAGACTGGGGGTTCCCGTCCTTTGCTAATTCAGCGAGGGGCACGAGGATCGAGGGCATCGATTTGTTTCCCCGGACTGGACTTTAGAGCTCAAGTGATGCTAGGCTTGACATGAGTCCACCCAGACCAGATAGGGAGACGTGTAATCTTTTGGTTGCCAACTTTCTTAGGGGAGGGTTTACTCGTTCTTGGTGGATGGTCGTTGAGATTGACTAGCAAGCGTGGTCTTTGGCTCCACTTGTCGAGGACGTGTTTGCCTCGATGCAGGGGGAATGACCATCTTGGTAAATATAATAGCTCAGATACCCTGTAAAACACTTCTCAAAGACAATAGTAACTCATTTGTGAAGTTTTATTGTAATATACTTGGTAATTCGTAAGAAAAAAATGCAATCTCGTGCAATAGTGAATGAGTACTCTCGCAAGTGTTGTTATCAGTAGAACAGAATTGGATACCCTTCTGTTGATGAGAAAATTTCCCACGCACTGGTCTGAGAGATCTGCTTAACTCTAGTGCAGGTCCAAATTATTGCTTCAAGGTTCGTAGGAGTGCCACTTGATTTGATCCTGCAATCAACAAGAAACAATAGAAAGAATTATCTTGCAAACGATAGCTGATCGGCTGGAGGCCGATGACGTATCGTCTAGGATTAAGCCGATGCAATGCATACTGAATCGACAACCATTAGACCTATCCGATCGGCTGCAGATGTTAACAGAATACAATCCAAGTCTTAGAGCATATTTAAACCAAGTGACTGGGATAGATCGGTAGTGTACTGAGACGTATAAGTCACTTAGATCTAAAAATACTATAAAACAAGGATTATACTTGTTCACAGCATAGCTGAAGAGATTTATCTAATATGTATCGGCTAGTACCCCGATACTGCTTTATACTAAGATATCATTATTAACCAAATATATTAAACAAGGACCGATCCTATGTTAAGATAACTTAACAAATCGATTACAGGCTTAATATATTTTATTATAAATAATCTTAATATAAAGGACAGCTTTAACATATCAAGTAAATATAAAACATACAAAACAGTTAAAACAGATAAGATTGGCTGAAACTCCGATACTATCTCTAATAATATCCATAAAACAAAATAAATCTGTTATTATTCTAAAAGCGACTTAATAGATCAAACCTAACCGATGTAGCATTAAGTACCAAAAGAAGCATAGGATCTATACAAGCCTATGAACATCTTTCAAGATGGTAGATATACTATATAATCTTGATTAACATTGAAATCTAAACCTATCGGCTATCATCTAGCGACTGAGGCTAGCCGATTAGGGTTTAGATCACGATATTGATCTATATTACATAGCATATATGATAACTATGCAGACTACGAAGACAAGATTAGAATATCATGACGATGGAAGCACTAACCCCGACAACACAAACTGCTTTGACAAGAATTACCTTTTCATTGGAGATCAAATGATGCAGCCCAACTAGAAGCAAGAACTCATCGAAACTATTAAAGAAAAGGTGGCGATGCGCCGAGATTGTATTGATTGTGTCTTGATTCATATATTTACAAGGTCTTGGGTCATATTTATACCCAGATACACAATAAGTCCAGAACAGACATGATTCCTATCTCTATTATAGATTGAATTACAAATATGCCTAAAACAAACTAACATTATCTATAAGGAAACCATACAAAATATTCTAATCTAAATATAGAATTGCCTTTTCAGTACTTTATCCATAGATGGCAATATATCTGAAACACTTAGAAACTGAGTCTGGTTATGATCTTCATATCTTCCTTCCGAGATTCATCATATTTGTTATCCCAATCCGAACCGGCTACATCAGATGTCCTTATCCGATTCGGCACCAGCCGATTAACTCCTTAGTCAATTCATACTCAACCGACGCGCACTTTGTTTCCAACAATCACGCACTCCAATTCCGCTTTAATTATTAGTTCAAACCCGGGGATTTGGCTTACCAAATTTGGTCATTAACACATGCCCCCCAAGTCCACGATATTGATAATGTCACGGATTTTATGTGATTCTATCCTTTGAGAAAACCTAGGACATTTCCGTTTCGGCCATTATCATACCTCTTTAAATAACGCCCCAAGTGCACCAAAAAACTTACGCTGTTACTTGCACACTCAATAGCCCTAGCCAGAAAATCCTCAAAACTTCTCCGGCGATCTCCTCAGAGCTCCCAACAAACTTGCGGTGGTCTTTCCTTCCAGCGACGAGCTCATCTCCCTTAATGGCATCCTCATATGCTCCTTCCAATGCCCCATCGGCCGAGTTCGCCGAGGTAAGTCTTATCGGCTGAATCCCTTTTCCTTTCTGCTCATAGCCATCAATTTGTGTTCTTGGCTTTCACGATTTCTCCTTTTTCCTTCCATTGTAGCACCTTGCGAATCAAATCGCAATCCCTAGCCTTATTCACATCAACCGGTATTTTCTTGGCGCAATTGGCAATGAGGACACAACCGATTTCATAAACACTGAGACCAACATAATCCCTTATAGGTTAGCCAACCCTAGCCTAACCCACTGGGTCGGTACCTTCAAATCATGGCCTTCCATAGATAAGTCTTAGCCAGCATGGTATGCTAGGATATCGGCTAGCGAGTATACTCACTAGGAAGAATTGGGAATAGTGCAATGCTTAGCCCTTACACTAGCCGACATGACCTGAACCTTTACTATCGGCTGCCAGTTACTTCTGGTCCAACACCTTTAATGCCTTCTTCTTTCAACAAGGGCCAATGACACCAACCTTGATAGATGTGACCATGATAACAGACCTGGATATTACAATATCAGTCAATCCTGTCCGATTCAACACCAAGTGTCGGTATTCCTTCAAAACTAGGGCTATTGGGGGCTGGAATGGATTTATAAGTCAAAATATGGAAACTGGCCCTATAAGCCCAAGGGAGCATGTAGCTTTCCTGATGATGTGGCTGGAAAAGTTCATATTCTATGGTTCAAGCTGTGGTCCCACATCAAACTAGCAGCACATAACCGAAGCCCTCGTAGAAAGCAGCAACTCCCTCTGGGCAAGTACTTGTTGGGTTACTGCTATCAAATGCTGAACGCAACATCAGCTAAGACTGCAACCAATTCGGGTATAGGCACCGATGGCCCATGGTGGTTCCTACAACTATAGTTAATCCTTCACACTCAAAAGGTTGTCGGAAGACCTGAACTAATTGAAGCCGAATTCCCAAGAACACAGCCGATGACGGCAGAGGACGGCGAAGATATCACCATACGCCGATGCATGTCATATGGAGAAGCTGCCACCTCCTATTCTGGATCCAAACTATCGGCTGAACTCCTTAGTGACTGGTTCTGCAATTTGTATGATGGGTTCGCCAAGAACACAAGAATCTGGTTCCCTTATGCAGGCTATGAAGATTTTGAACTCCCTCGTGACTTTAGGTTCAATGAAATCAATTCTGAAAAATATGAAAAGTCAAGGGAAGTTTTCTCAGTGGCAATCTCTCCATGCATCCTCCCAATCGGCATCCATCAAGGAAGAAATGTCGTAATGTCATATGAATTTTATTATCCCATGGTGGCTGCTAGGCAGATGGGAATGGGTCAGCTGCCGATTGGTCTGTACATTATTGACAAAATCCAAACTAGGGGAGAGAACACTTCAGGCTTGATGATGCACAAGTTGTTAAATATCGAAGGCCCACTCCTCAGTAGCATTAATAACATGGAATTGGCTATGATGAGGAGTGCGGCTTTTAACCGATGGTGGATTGAACTAAAGAAGCACCTCTTTGATCAATCGGCTTCGATGTATATGACAACCATCCTCCCAGAATCGGTCCCTGAGGTAAACGTCTTCTCTTTTGTTGTTTCCTTCATTTGTCAACTAACATTCTTCAAAAATTTAACCACATCTTCTTATATGTGCAGACAGCCGATTCTTCTCCTCCCCACATCAGCAACGCTGGGGTTAGGATCCAATACGCTCCAGGACTGTTCCCACACAGTGGTGGCCTCACCCCTTCATCAATGGGCTTCAAGCCACCCTGTTGCACGGCTAAACCCGTGAGCCCCTCCAAAGGAAAAAGAGGGCCAAGCCATCGGCTGCTGATTCATTTGTTGTGAAGAAGAAAACTTCCAAGAAACAGAAGACAAACGCAGCCGATGATCTACGGCCATTGGACCCAGACACAGAGGAGTTCCTTGATCAAGAAGTGATGGAGGAAGAAATCGATGAAGCTGTCAACGAGGCTGTAGCTGCCACAAGTGAAACAAGAAGACCCGCACAGACGCCACCAGCCGATGACCCAGCCCTTCAAAAAACGTCAAGCCCTCCAAGACGCCAGCCTCAACATCGACCTCAGCCGGTATGTGTTTTTTCTGAAAAATTCTCGTTCCACATTTTCACACTTCAACTCTCACTAAGCTTTCATCTTGTAGAAAAAGAGATTGGGTTCAAGGAAATGGCCGGGTACACCTCCATCGGTACTTTCATATTCAAACTGCTTTCAATTTTACATTCAACAAATTCTGAACTGATCTTGCCTCTTTCCTTTTTCTCGTGCAGTCTGCTCGCTCTCCATCGGTTGCCCCCCGTGTATCAAGTGAACGGACTCAATCGGCTTGGGGTAGCCATCATGTCGAGGCAGAAGAAACACTAGCTCCCATCATCCCTGTAAGTTTTTCTTTCAAACCCAAATCTGCTCGTTCAAATCTTTTCAACACCTCAGAAACTCAACTTTTGCTTTGCAGAACCTAGCTGACATGTTTTCTTTTGACATAAAAGAAGTCATAGATGATGATGAGGAGACCAAAAACAAATCCTTAGCCCCTCTCACTGATGATCTAAAAGCCCAAACCAATTATCCGACATAGCTAAACGGCTGGAATGCTCCCTAGACCTCCTAGTCACCGATTGTGGATCAATAAGAGGAAGACTTGAAGAAATTCAAGATCAGATTCCAGATGACTTAGCCGATGTCATCTCTCAAGCCACTTTCCTTGAACTTCATCGGCACAAATTCGAGAGGGCGCGACAGAGATTGGCCGATTGGCGAGAGAGGAAGGCTCTAGAGGCTACCATTGAAGCCAATCGATGTATGATCATAACAGAGAAAGCCAAATTGGACAAGATGACAACTGAACCCAACTCCAACCATGATCACTGCGCGAGCGAAGAGAAGAATTGGCGGTTGAGCTTGCCAAGCTTGATGCTGATATAACATCGGAGGAGCAACGCATTGCCAGTCTTCCAAAAACCATCGAGGATCAAAAGTCCAAACTGAAAGCTTCGATGAAGAATCTGGCAGATCTTACAAGGCCTTGAAGCCGACCCCCAGAACTGACGCAGCCGATGCCAAGGTGATTGAAGAAGTTGATCAAATCCGTCAGCTGGCAATATCGGCCATTAACAACTTCTTGACTGGTTAAGCCGATCAATGTAATAGGACTTAGAATTTTGAACCCAAGGGAATCTTCATTACGATTGTAATATAACTTGGTCAATCCAATTTTTGTGAACTCGTGCAATGACATTTGTCATATTATTTCTGTGTCGATGCTCGTAATCTTTGCGAGGTCCACAAAAAAAATTTTGAAGTCCACTTGAGTTCACTTTGTGTCCACTTGAGTTCACTTTGTATATGTATATGCCACCTTAGTTTTTCAATGTGAGTCGATCATTGACAAAATTACATCTCGAGGACAACACACGAAATTGGCCAACATGTATACGTTGAATCAAAAATGACTAAGGGCGATATAACTGTTGGCAACTTTTTTGGCAAGAAGACAATCACGATCGGGACACCTAAACGCCTTGCGGTGAAATTGGAGTCGCCAACCACCTTGATCTAGCAAGAGTTAAAACAAGATGGGTTTTGTAAATTAAACCGGCTAGCGGAGCCGATTTGAGTAAAGCAAAAGATAAACACCCGTCTCGTGGGCGAACGGAAGGTTTTCAAGACAAACCTACAAAGAGGAGTCGCCAACCACTTTGCCGATCCTTGCGAGGAGTCGGCATCAAGCTAGAACAAACAAAATGTTTATTTTTGTTAGTCCAAGACCACTCATCAATATACATGTTGTTATCGCCCTCATCAACACCAGAATCACTATCAGGGCAATCAATCAAGCTAACATGAGCTTTCTTATCACTGGGCTTAACAAATATTTTGCTATCTCTGACCCGGCCTTCCAGAGCCAGAGCTTTCTGCATGACCTCACTAACATCAAGAAATTATTGGCAACCTAATCTTTCCTTGATGGGGGCAAGTAACCCACTAAAAGCAAGATTAGCCAAATCTCTCTCAGTTATACTTAAACTAAAACATCGGTTCTAGCATCTCTAAATCTCTTAATGTAATCAGCGATAGATTAATTATATTCTTGTCTAACCGATGTTAAATCACATAATCTAAGCTCAGTTTCACCAATATAAAAATAGTCATGGAATTTTTGTTCTAATTGAGCCCAAGTATGAATATAATTTGCCCGTAAAGAGGTAAACCATGTAAAAGCAGTACCGGATAATGATAAAGAGAATAAGCGCAATTTAAAAGAATAGGAAGTACTAGCCTCTCCACACTGCGCTACGAATTGGCCTATGTGCTTCCATGTGTTCCTATTATCCTCACCACTGAATTTAGTGAATTTAGGAACCCTATAGCCACGAGGATATGGGATATTATCAAAGTAATAAGGATACGGCTTTTGGTAAACCCTAGCACGATTCCTGTGCTCAATTCCAAATGATTCTCTAATAATGTTTCTAATTTGCTCCTCCATATTTTCAGGCCTTGGTGGATTGGGTAAAATCAGTGGCCTAAAAAGCGGTTGCTGCGGCGCAATATTGCCATATTGGCCATACCTAGTGTCGTGTGGATACCCTCTATTAGGGTCATTGTATTGATTAGGAATGTGGAGGGATTTGTGTTTGAACAGCTGCTACAGAGGTGTCACATGCAGGAACGTGATATAAAACCGAGTTACAGGTGATTGGATCTATCTCCTGTCCTCGCACCAGAGCGTCGGTCTAACCGGCCCTAAACCCGGTCTGACCAGCAGTATAAGGCACGGTCTGACTGGCCATGTAGCCAACGGTCATACCGGTGAAGGACGCGGTCGGACCGGCCTATAGGCTGGTGTGACCAAGGTGGGGAAAGGTCGGACCAGCCTGTGGACCGGTCTGACCGATGTAGGATGCGTCAGACCGACAAGAGCAACAAAATTTCCCCCTTCGGGCTGTTGCGCAACTGCCCCGTCGGTTTTGCTAAGTATGTGATGGACTGGGGCTTGACTACCACTTGCAAACAGAGGTAGATGGTAAATCGGTCATGGTAGAACCGGATTTAGCACCCATATAAGCATTAAACATCCTATTAAAGCAAGTCTCCATAGCAGACTCAAGTTTATTATTGACGATGGCGGTGATGGACTCATCCACCGAACTTGCCACTAGTTTCTGAATAGGAAGAGCTAGATCATCAGTACTTACCTCATCACTGATGACCTTAAGCGGGCTCCCGGGCTTGAGGACGACACCTTGATGGGTTTTGGTACACGATTTGTCCAAAACCTCCTACGTGATCACCTTGATCCGCTCCTCCATAATCTTGCGCGGCTCCCTATCTAGATCGTCCAATGATATGTGGACGATGTTAGATGGACTTACCTCTTGCGCGACTTGCTTCGACATGGCGGCGTCAAAATTGAGATGGCCAAAAATCGTGTTGGCAACTTTTTTGGCAAGAAGACAATCATGATCGGGACACCTAAATGCCTTGCGATGAAATTGAAGTTGCCAACCACCTTGATCTAGGAAGAGCTAAAACAAGATGGGTTTTGTAAATTAAACCGGCTAGCGGAGCTGATTTGAGTAAAGCAAAAGATAAACACCCGTCTCGTGGGCGAACAGAAGGTTTTCAAGACAAACCTACAAAGAGGTGTCGCACTCTCGCACCGGCGGTGAACGATTTACGGCGCAAATCGACAAAGATGGACGAACTAGTCGAAAATAATATGAAAAGGTAGAAGAACGATACAATTGGCTAGATTAGATTGGTTATGTATGTGTTGTTGCCAATTGAACCAGCCTTGGCCCTTAAATAGGGGTTGGCCTTGCCTTCCACAGGCCCTCCTCCACGTCCAATTTGGGGTAGACACCTTTGGAAACCCGAGACATACCGTATAGAGCAAGGAAACCCGAGTACCGACGAAATCGACTTGGTTTCGGACTCTGCCGGTCAGACCGGCCACATGCCACCGGTATGACCGGCCCTAGGGCCTGGTATGACCCGCCTATACATGGCGGCCAAACCGGCCATCCCGAAGGAAACCGACAGACTTTCCAAACAATAACTTATATCGGCCATCACACATCGGTGCTGTACAACCGATTGTGATAAGAATAAAATGACTAAGGGCGATATAACTTATATCGACCATCTAAAGGCAATGTAAGCACATTGGCTACCATGTATCGGCTTAATAGAGCCGAATCATGAGTTGATCCATATACTGGGATAGTATTTCTTCAGGTATTTTCCGTTCAGAGCCCTTCCAAACACCTCTCCATCCAATCCTTCTAGCATGTAGGCTGCTTTAGAGAAGCATCTGTGGATCATGAAAGGCTCCCCTGTTAATGGCTAAGTTTGGTAACCAAATCCCTAAGTCCCTACCGAGATGGAAGCGGAATTGGATCGGAAGAACAGGAGTCAAATCGGCGGCGATACAATCGGCTACAAGGCCAATCGGCTGAGGTTGAGTCGGACAAGGACAGCCAATAGCCGATGCTGAGTCAGAGAAAAAGATGGAACCGTTTTCGATAAAGGTTCTTAATGATAAGTAGAAGATTCGGTTCCCAAATTGCGCGTTAAAAGATGTTGCCATCTATGGATAGAGTCCTGTAACGGCAATTGTATCTGTAAATTAGAAATTTGTTTAGATTTCCTATTGTAATGCGGCATGGGACTATGTCCCGGGATATTGTCGTACCATGTATAGTAGTTTAGATAGAAACCGTGTCTTGCACGGGTAATTTTATTCTTGGGTATAAATAGGATCCGAGACCCCTGTAATCAATCATTAAATAGTCAATACAAGTTTTAGCGCATCGCCTCCTATTTTCTTCAGACGAACGCTTGATCCGGCTTCGGGCTGCATCGTTTCGATCCCCGATTAAGGTAAATGTTTGTCATTAGTGGTGTATCTCGTTGAATTTAGTGCTTCCATCGCTATGATACTCTAGATTCAATTATTTATGTTGCGCTAGTTATCACTTATTGCATATAATCTAGAACAATGTCTAGATCTGTCTTGACATCGGCCTATTTCTGTCAAGAACCGGCAGCCGATAGAGCTAGATCTAGGGTTTGACCTAGATTATATGCGATATGCACCACCCCGAGGGGATTACATCAGCTATGATAGATCTGATTGTTCTTTTTATATTTGATGCTGCATCAATTTGACCTATTAAGTCGTTCTTAGAGCTCTTATGATGTATTCGGCTAGATGTATACGCTTAGAGACAGTGCCGGGGTTTCAGCCGACCTTATCTATTTTGATATTCTTGTGGTATGTTTACTATTAGACTCATTAAAGCTGCCTCCTACATTAAGATCTTGCTCTGGTTAAATGCCCTGAGCCAGAATCAGCTTGTCAGCCACAGCCGACAGCCGACTGATCTAGGCTTAGCGCATTTAGCTTAGATCAATATCTTTTCATAGGATGAATCGGGGTACTAGCCGATTCACAGTTGGTCCTACGATATCGGCTAGGCTATTAAAGCATATATTTATTATCGTTTTGTATATTTAGATTAAGTGGTTAATACTGTCTCGGCATAGCAGATTTATCCCAATCACTTAAGTATAAATATGCTTTGGGATAACATATATATGTTAATTGGTTCCCTCAGCCGATCCAATAGGATCTAACTTAACCCTTAATGTATACATCTTTGTTTTTCTTGTTGGTTAATAGATCAAACCAATTGGTGTACCATGTATTTCACAGACAGCTGAGAAGGACCTGTACTGGAGCTAAGCGACCTGCACTGGAGCTAAGCAGATCTCCCAAGCCAGCACGTGAGAGAAATTTCTCATCAACACGCTTCTTGGCACGCCCAGTGGGACTATCTCTGTCAACTCGGCTAGGACGCATCGACGCAGCTGACAAGATGGTCGACATCAATAGCCCCAACGTTTCTCAGGAAAACAAAGTGCCTGTGAAGATGGAACAACTGTCGGCTAAAAAAACAAGCCGACTACAAAAGGATGGTAAAGGGGCTCCAAGCCAATTACCTACAGTCGTTCACCCAGACGAGGTCTGGGGCTATGCACCAGAAATATAAATTCAGCATGGACGAATTCAAGGCGTCCTCCTCCAGCGGATCAAAGGACAAACAGAAGGCGAAGGAGCCAACTCAGGGGCAAGATGATTCGGGTTTGCATACTCTGCAAGACCGAATTGATTCGGCCGTGCACCATGCACTGGTCAACCAAAGTGGCATTCTTGTCAACACCCTCAACAATATGATTGCCACTGTGGTCGACACCAAGATAGCCAACGAACTGCAGCGGGGGCCAACGTACTTCACGGACGGCCAGTTTTCTGGTTACAGGACATTGGCCACCCAAGATCGGTCGATCCCACCACCAGCACAGCCATGGCCGCCAGGAGGGATCCTCAACCAGCCGAATCCGTTTGGATCGGCTTCGAGACCGGTGGTCACCATGGTGAATCGACAACAACCACTCCTCCAGGACCAGATCGCCAACATGTTCAACAACAATCGGCAATTGGAGCCGGTTGCCCAGATCGGCCTGGGAGGACAGTACAACGCCGGTGGTCGACAGCTGTTCCCGTATCCACCGACACCACCGCTGGCGAATCGGCCGCCTCCCACTGGCCATCTACACTAGTACCAGTACCAGGGAGGCCATCAAGATCGGCACTATAGGCCCCAGACACCGCCACCTCTGTATCGGCAAGTACCCACGCCATATGATCAATATGAGCCGATACAGCCGGACAACCGGACGTGGGTCGATTTGATTGCGGACGTCATGCGTGATCAATTCGGCCTCAAGCCAACATACTCGGGAAACATGTATCGATACCCCTATCCGGAGCACTTCGAGCGGGTTCCACTGCCCAACCAATACAAAGTCCCAGACTTTTCAAAATTCTCAGGGCAGGACATCGTGTCAACCTACGAAGCATCGACCACAGATGCCTTGAGAGTTCGTTTGTTCCCCTTGTCTCTTTCGGGATCGGCATTCACCTGGTTCTCTTCATTGCCCTACAACTCGATTAAGAGCTGGGCCGATCTCGAAAAGCAATTCCATAGCTACTTCTACACCGGCAACCAAGAAATGAAGCTGTCGGACCTCACCAGCATCAGGCAGAAGCACAACGAATCAGTTCAGGACTACATTCAACGCTTCAGAGAAATAAGAAACTGATGCTACAGCCTGGTGTTGTCGGACGCCCAGCTAGCCGATTTAGCCTTCCACGGCCTGATCGCGTCGATCCACGAGCGCTTTTTCGCTCAAGACTTCGACAGCTTGGCGCATCTTGCACAGAAGGTGAGGGCCCATGAGCAGAGGTTTCAAGACACCAGGAAGGCCGTCAACAACGTAACTCAAGCCATCGTCAAATCAGCCTTCGATTTCAGCGACGATGATGCAAAGGTCGCAACAGCCGAATGGGCCAAGAATAAAAAGGCCATCATCTGTCAATGGCTCCTGAAGATAGCTAAGGAGGAGAAATACGATTTCAACATCACCAAGGCCGATAGGATCTTCGATTTATTACTCAAGGAGAAGAAGATCCAGCTTCCCAAAAACCATGTGATCCCATCAGCTGACGAATTGAAGAAAAAGAAGTACTGCAAGTTGCACAACTCTACATCCCATACCACTAATGATTGTAAAGTCTTCAGGCAGCAGATCCAGTCGGCAATAGAGGCCGGGAAGCTCAAGTTTGCCGATTCCACTCGGCCGATGCAAGTAGACGGCAACCCCTTCCCGGTCAACATTGTTCAAGCCGGCCCCAAGCGAGCTGATCGACAGCGTAGAATGATGCACAGCTTAGCCGAGACAATAAAAGAGGTCAAGGCAGAGAGCAAGCTGACTGGAGATTAGGCCGCAGCAATCAACATGGTGCGCCCCATTGCCCGATCGGCTGATCGACGACCGATCAACACAGACAGCCGACGCCGCTTCCGACAGCAACCTTGGCGGGAAGAAGAGGCTCGGTTTGAAGGATTTCGTCGACAAGAGCCAGAGACGCGAGGCCGCCGGTATGACGGGGATCACAGCGGTGCCGATCCTCATTGGCATTGTGAGTTTTTCAAGCACGCTGGGGGAACCGGGATGAGGCTGCGACGCTAGACAATTGCCCGGCCTACGGCGATTAGCTAGGACGAACACAGGAGCCCACCAATCACGAGCCCAACTCAGTTCGTCCCAAGGGCCATACAGCTCCACCAGCGCCGGCAGTCCATCCACGATCGGCTAGGGCCGATCCATCGAGACTTCTTCGACAAAGAGGACGAAAACAATGACTACTACAACAAAGAAGGAGCCGATGATGAAGAATCGGCCAACCCCCAATGGTGCCCTTCTAACCTCTTCACCAAAACGCTAAAACAAAGAATTCAAAGGCTAAAGCATGAAGGAAGGGAAGAAGAAGTTCAGCAGATGATCCAAGAACAAAGTCGTCGGCTGGGCAAGGGAAAAAAGCAATGGAGGCCCAAAAAGAAAACTACGCCAGCCGACGAGGAACAAGCCAGAGAGAGTTCAGCCAATCAAGCCAGGAGGGCAGCCAAGGGGAAAGGAAAAGTTTTTGCATTGGTCAACATGGTATTCATATTTCCAGCCGAATTCGGCGCTTCTGAGGCTGATGCAGACAACATTGAAGACGCCTTGGCCAAACTAGCACTATCCTCGGATCAAGCAATTTTCGATAAGCCAGAGGGGACCGAAAATCGACATCTCAAGCCACTGTACGTAAAAGACTTCGTCAACGGCAAGCCGATGTTAAAGATGCTAGTAGATGGGGGGCTGCAGTGAACCTGATGCCCTATGCAACATTCAAAAAATTTGGTAAGGGAGCCGAAGACCTGATCAAGACTAACAAAGTACTAAAGGACTTCGGCGGCAACCCATCAGAGACCAAGGGCGTGTTAACTGTCGAGCTGACCGTCGGCAACAAGACCGTGCCCATAACCTTTTTTGTCATCGACGGGAAGGGGTTTTACAGTCTGCTGCTCGGGAGGGACTGGATACATGCCAACTGTTGTGTCCCTTCCACCATGCACCAGTGTCTGCTTCAATGGGACAGCGACAAGATAGAGATCGTACCAGCCGATAGGTCAATAAGTGTCGCCAATGCCAATTTGCCACTCTGGGAAATCGATGGCATTGATTTTTTGTCCGGGAAAATCTGGCAAGCCGATTTTTTTAAAAGTGTCCGATTCTGCCATACAACCGATTGGAGATGACGAGCCGCAGCTGCTGCTTTGAGCAAGACGTCGTGGAGGGCTCAAGCGTCTACGGCATGGACACCGCGGACGAAGACGATGGCAAGCTCGGGCAAGGTTTTACGTCGGCCGACTAATTAGAGGAAATAGACATTGGCTCTGGAGACAGGCCTAGGCCGACGTATATTAGCAAAAATTTATCTTCTCATTGTAGATCCCAGCTTATTAATTTGTTAAAGGAATATAAAGATTGTTTTGCTTGGGAGTACTTCGAGATACCTGGTTTTTTCGCTAATCTATTGTTGTTCATCAACTGCCAATCAAGGCAGGCTATCGGCCATTCAAACAACCTCCCAGGAGGTTCAAAACCAATATGTATGATGCAATCAAAGCCGAAATAACTCTGCTATACAATGCTGGATTCATTCGGCCTTGCCGATACACCGAGTGGGTCTCAAACATTGTCCCAGTACTGAAAAAGAATGGTAAACTTAGGGTGTGCATCAATTTCAGAGACCTAAATGAATACCCGATGTCCATAGCCGATGTGCTCGTAGATGCTGCTTCAGGCCACAAGATCATCAGTTTTATGAATGGCAATGCAGGTTACAATCAAATCTTTATGGCCGAAGAAGATATTGACTAAACGGCTTTTCGATGTCCTGGAGCAATCGGCTTATATGAATGGGTTGTTATGACATTTGGGCTGAGGAATGTTGGGGCAACATATCAACGGGCCATGAATTATATCTAACATGACATGATCGGCTCTCTGGTGAAGATCTAGATTGACGATGTTGTTGTCAAATCCAGGGAGATAGAGAACCACATAGCCGATCTGAAGCAGGTTTTGGGGCGGACAAGAAAGTATGGCTTGAAGATGAATCCGTTGAAGTGCGCGTTCGGCGTGTCGGTCGGGCAGTTTCTAGGGTTTCTTGTTCATGAAAGAGGAATTGAGGTTACACCAAGGAGCATCAATGCTATCAAGACAATACAGCCTCCGAAGGACAAGAAGCAACTTCAATCATTGATCAGCAAAATCAACTTCATAAGACGGTTTAATAGCCAATCTCTCAGAGAAGATGGAGCCGTTCAAACAACTACTTCGGCTGAAAGCCGATCAAGCATTCACATGGGGCGCAGAGCAGTAGAAGGCCTTGGACAACATCAAGGATTATTTAAGCTCGCCTCCAGTTTTAATGTCTCCACAAAAAGGGATATCGTTTAAGCTGTACCTACCAGTCGACGACAAGTCGATCGGCTCAGTCCTAATCCAAGAGGTTGGGGGCAAGGAAAAAGCCATCTTCTATCTCAGCTGACGGCTATTGGACACAGAAACAAGGTATTTACCAGTGTAGAAGCTATGTCTGTGCCTATATTTTTCATGTACAATGTTAAGGCATTATTTGCTATCCAATGAGTGCACAATAATATGTAAAGCCGATGTAGTTAAATACATGCTATCGGCCCCAGTGTTAAAAGGGCGAATTGGAAAATGGATCTTTGCCTTGAGAGAGTTTGATCTGAGGTATCAGGCACTAGGGCAGTTAAGGGACAAGCTATAGCTGATTTTATCGTGGAACACAGGGATGACTCAATTGGCTTAGTTGAAATTATGCCTTGGACATTGACATTTGTTGGCTCGGTGTGCACCAACAGTTGCGGTATCGGATTGGTAATTATTTCGCCTAGGGGGGCAAGCTTTGAATTTGCTTTTTCTATCAACCCCCATGCTACAAATAACAAAGCCGAGTACGAGGCCATGCTCAAAGGGTTATATCTGCTCAAAGAAGTTGAAGCCAACACCATCAAAATAATGGGAGAGTCACTGTTGGCCATCAGCCAGTTGTCAGGAGAATATGAATGCAAAATCGATGCGCTGATGGTCTACTATCAATAATGCAGAGAATTGATGGATGGTTTTCGGCTAGTTACTTTAAAACATATCCCAGAGAGCATAATACAGAAGCCAATGATTTAGCTCAAGGGGCATCGGGCTACAGGCCGATGATAAGAGACATTAAAGTGGAAGTCGCTGCCATCACAGCCGATGATTGGAGGTTTGAAGTCTACAACTATCTACAAAATCTTTTTCAATCGGCCTCAAGGAAATTGCGATACAAGGCATTAAGATATGTTTTGCTTGACGAAGATCTTTACTATCGAACAATCGATGGAGTGCTGCTCAAGTGCCTTGGAGCCGATCAAGCCAAAGTGGCTATCGAAGAAGTTCATGAAGGGATTTGCGGCACGCATCAATTGGCTCATAAGATGAAGTGGCTACTTCGGAGAGTAGGGTATTTCTGGCCGACAATGCTGGAGGACTGTTTCAAATATTATAAAGGTTGCTAGGATTGTCAGAAATTCGGGTCGTACAAAGAGCACCAGCATCGGCTATGAACCCAATCATAACGCCTTGGCCGCTCAGAGGATGGGGCATCGACATGATCAGCCAGATCAATCCACCCTCAAGCAAAGGGCATAAATTCATTCTGGTAGCGACAGACTATTTTACAAAGTGGGTGGAGGCAATTCCTTTGAAGAAAGTTGACTCCAAGGATGCAATCGAGTTTGTTAAAGAGCATATCATATACCGATTTGGCGTCCCACAAATAATTACAACAAACTAGGGATCTATCTTCATATTGGATGAGTTTGTCCAGTTTGCCGATGGCATGGGGATCAAATTACTCAATTCTTCGCCGTATTACGCACAGGCCAACGGGCAAGTAGAAGCTTCAAACAAAAGTCTGATCAGGCTGATTAAGAGGAAGATTTCTAAGTAACCAAAGCAATGGCACAACCGATTAGCTGAATCGCTTTGGGCATATCGGATGGCAAGCCATGGATCTATCCAAGTCCCTCCACACAAGTTGGTCTATGGCCACGAGACAGTATTGCCATGGGAGAACATCATCGGCTCAAGATGAATTCAACTATAAGATCAGCTCACAGCCAATGATTACTATCACTTAATGGTGGATGAATCGGACGACCTAGTTCTTTCAAGGATGAGGGCCTTTGAGAAAGTCACAAGGGATAAGGAACAAGTAGCCCATCATTATAACAAGAAAGTTGTTCCTAAATCTTTTGAGGAGGGCAAACTCATTTGGAAGTTAATACTGTCGATTGGAGCAAGAGACAATAAATTCGGCAAGTGGTCACCAAATTGGGAAGGGCCTTTCAAGATCCACAAATGCGTCTCTAAAGGAGCTTAGATGTTAGAAGGTTGGGATGGAGATGTATTTGGAAGGGCTCTAAACGGCAAATACTTAAAAAAATACTACCCAAGCGTTTGGATCAACTCATGATTCAGCTCTGTTTGTTCAGCCGATTCGTGTTAGCCAATGTTCTGTATTGAGCGAGCATCACCTTTAGGTCATTTTTACGCAAAGTTTTTCCCTAGTTTTCTGCAATCGGCTAGTGTTAGCCGACTGTGACGACAATGATGCGCAATTTTCTTAAGTTCATAATTTTATCAATGTTGAAGACATCAACAAAATTAGGGGGGCATATACATACACAAAACCTAAGCCGATTACAGAAAGGTAGCACAGAAAGGTGGACATCAATTTTTTTTAGAATCATAACATCGGACAAGTTTTTAAAGTTTCAGAATCGGTAATCATGATGTTGAACGCAAGTATAAGCCGATAACGGGATAGTTACTTACAAAAGGCTGAAGCCGATTACAAAAGTTTAAATCTCGCCTAAGCTATTACAGTCGGCTCACTGCTTTAAGAAGTCAGCTATGGCGGACAACGCCTTGCACCTGATTTGGTCCACTTCTTCAATGGCCCTAGCGTCATCGGCATCGGACCCAGTCACCGGCCTCACCGCCTTGGTCAGATCCTTCAGATGAGACATGGCCGCCTTGATGCTTGATCGCTTATCTTCGATCTCTTTAGGCAGGACGGCCATGTATTCTTCTTGCATCTGGATCTCTGTAGTGATTTGGACGAAGTCGGCTATTATTTGATCACTTCGTGTGCGAAGCTGCTCAAGTCTGGTGGCCGGCTCCGTCTTCAAGGCATCAAAATCGGCTTTCTTGGCCTTGATATCTTCATGTCTTGATTTGATTGCGGCCATCAGTGACTGGTTCTCTCGACGATCGGCAAGGCGTTGCTGGGCTTGCTCATACTTCATCTGGTGTGCCTCTAGGAAGGTGGCCGGGACGATCGCGTCGACCACGACGTCTGGCAACTGGCTCTGGATTTCCTTGAACCGAGCGCGGATTGGGTTGCAGTCAGCTACCAGCGCGTCTAGAGAACTCTCTAGCCGATTGCCGATATCGGCCAGAGCCGCTTTGAGGTCTCCATCGAGCGGCACCAGCACCCTCTCGCCTCCTTCATCAAGGTCTTCAAACTCCGACAGGTCGAAGCCCAAGAGATCAGCTATGTTCTGCAAAAAGAAAGCAACAGTTAGAGAAATAACAAACTTATCAAGCCGGCTGACGAGGTTGAGCGAGGCTTACTATGGGCATCGGAGCCGGAGTGGGTTCCGCGTCGGCTTGGTCACCACCTGCAGCCGAAGTGACTTCCTCGTCAACGTGGCCACTGCCTGTAGCCGACTGGGTGCACTCACTTGACTCCTGGGGGGCAGGCGTCGGTGCGCGTGGTGGCTGCAGAGAGAGTTAGTTGAGAATCAGCTACACAATAAAACGAGTGTGATGATAGGAGCTTACTGATCGTAGGGGAGCCGATTTCTTCCTGGTCACACGCTTTGTTCTCTGCCAATTCAAAGATACAATGAAGGCGTGACTAAATGCAGAAGTCACTTACCGTTACCGGTTGAGTAGGGTGCCTCGGAGGATTTGGAGTTTTCTGGACGCTGCTCTCGTCGGCTGATGGAGTTGCGACATATTTCTCCGAGGTGGAATCGGCCGTGGCTTCATCGACAGCATCTGCAGCTTCTTCGTCCTCCACTTCTTGGGTCAAGAAGGCATCCACGGCTTCTTTTCATACTTTGTGTTGCATATATTAAGTTTGTCCTACTAAGTGCTGCTTAGATCATAAAAGCTAACCTGCCTTGGATTGCCAATAAGGGTAGTATCGGGGTTTCAGGCGATCTTACCTGGTATAACTGTTTTGCTTTAAATTACATGCTTTATTTTGCTTAGCTAGTTTTATTTTTCATCTTATTTAAGGTTATCAATCCTTTAAATCTACTAAGCTTGTTATCAGCCTCGCACTGTCTCAGTTAGGTCCGATCTATTGAGGTTATGACCCGTTTAGCAGATTTAATCAAGGACGATAATCTTATATAAGGCTATATCAGGGTTTTAGCCGATATGTTATCTAATCATCCAAGCTATTTCATTGACTATGATCTAAGTTCATAGAATTGTTAATTTTTTTAATCTTGGTTATAAGCAATTAATACTATCTCGGTTAGGTCCGATTTATCGTAATTGCTTGTAGCTAAGTGAGAGATTAAATTAGCAATTACATATTATTTATATTTATAGCTGATCATGATTGTTCTGGGTATAATCCTCAATATCTGTCCATTGGCTAGTTATTTAGATCATATAATTATCTAACAATTGACTTTAATAATATCAATTTTATGCTGCATCGATTGGGTTCAACCTATAGGATTGATTTTGTTAAGGAAAAGTTGTTTATGGTTTTATCTAATCCAAACCTAATTCATGAACAGTGTCTTCTACTTTATAGCTGATTAAACTCGATCACATTGGCTAGGTCATCACGATACGACATCGTCCTTTCGGTTGATCGACCATTGTCTTCTAACATTTACATCTTGTCAATTGCAGGATCAAACCGATTGACACGCTCACATTCCATTGATGTTTTGGACCTGCACTGGAGCTAAGCAGAACTCCCAGGCCGCTGTGTATTCACATCGACACGAGGATGTCAAGCACCCACAAAAACCTCCAGGACAAAGGGATAGTTTGAAGTGCTGGGCTGGTAGCTTGGTGTGTTTGCTATGGAACTAGCAAACATCTGCCATTCATCCGGTGACCTTTTGTACCTCCTTGAGCCTTGTCGACGATTTCGTGTTCTCGATAACCTTGATTTTGTCGAGATTTGTTTTGATGCCCCATTTGGAGACTAGGAAGTCAAGCAATTTGCCGATCGTACTCTGAACGTACACTTCTCTGGGTTCAACTTGAGCCTATGTTTTGGAAGATTATTGAATGTTTCTCTTAAGTCATCGATCAGGCGATCTCTAGTCTTGTTCTTGATGACCACATCATCGATGTAGACTTCGATGTTGTTGCCGAGCTGAGGTTGGAAAGCTCCCTAGATTTCTCGCTGGCACGTAGATCCTGCATTGATCAATCCGAAGGGCATCTTGACATAGCCGATTACACCGAAGGGCATGATGAATGTTGTCTTTTTCTCGTCGTCCTTCGCCATGCTGACCAGATGATACCCGGAGTAAGCATCAAGAAAACTTAACAACTCATAACCTGCGGTAGAGAGGATCAGTTGGTCGATGCGTGGATGGGGAATGTTGTCCTTGGGGCACACATTGTTGAGGTCGGTGAATCGATGCACACCCTCCATTTCCCACTGGCCTTGCGCACCATGACTGGATTTTTGAGCCACTTTGGATGGAGGAATTCTCTGATGAAGCTAGCCTTGATGAGCTTGTCAAGTTCTTCTCGGATAGCATCTTTGCGGTCTAGTGCGAAGCGACATAGTTTCTGTTTGACAGGTTTTGCGTTGGGTCGAACCATCAACCTATGTTCAATCACCTCCATGAGGACTCTGGGCATGTCAGACGGTTGCCAAGCGAACATGTCTGCATTCCCACGGAGGAAGGTGATGAGCCCGAGTTCCTATTTGTTATTGATGCGAGGCCCGATCTTGACTGTCTTGTCCACGGTGCTGCTCGACAACGGGATCAACTTGATTACTCCATCTGGTTTGGCGTCGGGTTGGATTTGCTCAGGTTTCAGGAAGGCTCGATTACGGTGGGAGTGGTGGGAGTTTGCTCGACCAAATCGAGGCTCCTCTTGTCGCAATACACGACCATCATTGTGTTCTCTCGAATCGTGGTTATCCCTTGATCAGTAGATAAGCGTAATGTGAAGCTGCCAAGACCATGGCAGCCGTTGTTTTTCCGAGGATGGCATTGTAGGCTGTGTTGAACTCAGGCATGTCAAAGGTGATCTGCTCGGTCCGAAAATTGTCGGCTTTGCCAAAGATCACAGGCAATGTGACTTTTCCCAACGACCTAGATGATGACTCTCCGGTAATGCCATGGAAGGGCTGCTCTCGAGGTGTGAGCTCGCTTCGAGGTATTCCCATGGCATCATGTGCGCTGGCAAGGAGAAGGTCGATTGACCTACCGCCGTCGACAAGAACTCGGACGACTTTGATGTTCTGTTTAGGCTCGACTACTATTGGATATCATTCAGGGGTCATCGCCAAAGAACAGTGATCAGCATTAGAGAACTCAATCTTTTGGTCTGACCACTTCATCTTAGACATTGATCCTCGGGATGTGGAGCATACTTCTCATTCCACCTTCTTGTATTCTCTCTTGGATGAATAGGAAGTAAATCTACCGAAAATATGCGCCACATGATGATCAAAATTGGGAAATTTTGGCTCGTCGTAGGATGGAGGGATGTTGTTTTTCTTCCCTACCATGCGAACTCATTTTCCCTTGTCAAGGACCATTTTCCTTGCCACACCTCATTGAAAAACACAGCATTCCTCAAATGTGTGTGCGCTATCACTATTGAACTGGCTCGTTGTCTTGAGGGGCAGGCCCCTAGGGACTGGTGGTTCCTTATTCAGCGAAAAGGACCTCTGCCTATGCCTTTCACTTTCTGTCCTTCTTGCAATTTTGGCCAGGTTTTGTATTTGATTCTAGGGTGTCCTTTTGTATTCGCTACTTCTCCTCCACTACCTTTTCGTTCCTGTCGTTCCTCCAGACTGCTTTGTTTGTCTGTGTGCACCTGTCAATGATCTCAAACAGCTCCATGGTGGAAGTGACTCATCTTGTTGCTACCTCTGGTATGGTGTAACGATCTCGCTTGCTTGACTTGAATGCCCGTATTATAAAAGCGTCGATGATATCAGGGATTGTGTTCCGACACACGTTGAATAGCCGGATAAAGTATCTAGGGGGTTCATCGGCTTTTTGTCGGAGGGCATGCAGGTTGTCCTCGACCACGTGTCTTTTGTAGGTGCCCTAGAAATTGCCAACGAATTGTTTCTAGAGATCTGCCTAGGAAACGATTGAGGGAGGAAAGTGTACTAGCGACAACCGAGGAAAACCTTCCAAAGCAGCGGGCAAGTAATTTGCCAATGTTTTGTCGTCTGCACCGGCGACATAGAGGACAGTAGAGTCGACATGTTGGAGTTCCTTCGGGTCGGTGCCGCCGTCATATTTCTCTACCGCTGCAAGACGAAATTTAGTAGGCCATCTTACTTCTCGGAGAGAAGGTTTGGAGACCCGGCACCCGCCTCCAGGTAGAGGGGGTGCTTGACAGCCTCGTGGTGCATGCAAACCACCTCAAGATGATGATGAGGAGGAAGTTCAAGGGTCACCGTAATCAGGGGTACGATCCTTGGAACACAGGTCACGACTCCGGTCCCTTCTTGGAGTGGGGGATCGCAAATCTTGTTGCCCTTGACCATCATGGTGATTTCATCGACCATGATCGTTCTCTTCCTGATGACTTTGTCAATCTTGATAATCTAGGTCATGATCGGAGTTGTTGTCCCGACGTAGGTCCCTGCCACAGAGGGCATGGGGTTGTTGGTGGTCGACATTATGTTCATTCAATCGCTCTTGCCTTTGGCCCTTCAGTTGATCATGGTGGTCATGAGCATCTTGACGGGGAGGTGTCCATCAAGCTTGTCATCGTGGTCGAGCATGCTTGGGGGAGCAGAGTTCTCTGTTGTCGGTTTATGGGCCATTGCGGCCGTTGCACCATCGGGAACCTCACCGTTCTAGGCCATAGTGGTCCTGAAGGCATAATTGAGAATAGCAATGGTTATCTACATACGTTCCAACCAGGCGTTCGCATGAAGATGGTTCACTAGATCGATAGGGGCCTCTTATAGTAGATTGTTTACGTTGGTCAAGCGTTTGGCAGGCATTCGGATTGGATCAACTGGGGCAGGTATCTTGTTTTGGGAGTGGATTTCTGTCTTCACTGTTGTCCTGAGTATGGTCGTCGACGCCTAAATCATGGACTGCTCCATCGATCACGATCATGTCACGGAGCGAGTTAGACCCTGTTGATTCGCGGTCATCCAAGTTGTCAAGACCAGATGGTTTGAGTGGTCCAAGCTGATGTAGCCAACTGTTTGATCGGGTGTATCTGGGGTGTTGTTGTCCAAAGGTGCGTCAAAAGATTGTTTTCAACGAGAGTGGATCGGACAACACGAGGATGTGGGACCTCCGCTAGATGAAGAGGTCAGAGAATAGGTAATCTTGAGGTAAATCTTACATCTCGTAAGAGGGTGGCTCCTAGATTTACGGATAGGATAGCATATCTTGTATGGGGACATGCGCTGAATATCTTGTTCCTTTAAAGATGTCGAGTTGAACCTTCACGTGATGTATGTTCTGACACTATTTTAGAGGATGAGAGAAAGTCCTATGGATTGGACGCCAATTGAAAGTACTTGTCAAAGGGCTTCGTTGTCAAGACTTTGTTCTCGGCGAAAGCCGTGAGATTGGCTGCTTGAGGAATCGTATCGGTAGATCACAATGTTGACGCTTTGTTCTCGGAATAAACCAAAGAAGCGGTTATTGTGGGAGTAACTATTTCATAGTGGTGACCATGTTTTTGGTGGGAGCCAAAGACATGGCCGTCGGTACGGCAATGAATAATGGGAAGAGGATGATTCTGACTTGGACCAGTGTGAGCATCGGCTGGGTTGGATCTCCCAAGCCAGGATGACCGTAGGACCCCTCGTCAGATAATTCAGTTTTTGAAGTCATCTTGTCGAGATCACATTGCACCAAGCCCCCTACTTGGCACGCAAATGTCGACGAGCTATACCCGAAGATGGTATCTAGAGGGTATAAAGACGTTGGAACTAGAGTATGAGATCAAACAAGAAAACATGCGACAAGATTTTATACTAGTTCGGGCCCTCAATATGAGTAATAACCCTACTCCAGTATATATATATATATCTATATATATATGGAGAAATACCACACAGATTACAATAGGGGTCTAGGACAGCGAAACTAGCCCGTCGACAAGGATCTATCGAGAACAGCCCGATGAGACCTACTCGGCGAATATGGCTCTGGCTTCCTCCGGATTGTCTCTCGATGTGGCTTTGGCTGTGGCTTGTAACTTGATCTCTCCCCTCCTCGGGGGAACCTTGTATTTATAGCGTAGATCACCTTCTTCTCCAAGTCAAACTCAAAAAACTAAAAATAGGATACGGGCTAAGGGCACCTTGTCTTCCCCGAATAAGACTTTGGCACCTTCTATTTCGAGAAGACAATTTCCTTCTATACTCTCCGTATTCCGTTGATTAAAGGATACCTACTTGTATACTATGAACTCAAGTAAATAAGTTATGCCTTATCCTTGACGCTGACAAGCATAATTGCTCAAAACCTCGTAGTTGATGGTGTGGGTTTTCACTATTACGACCAGAGAAGTATTACTCCTGTACCATGGATATAAAGCCAGGATGGAGTTCATACCCAGATGAACGAATTGGTTTTGAGGAAAGTGGTGGCTCACAGAACTTGCCCTACCGAGCAAAAAGCTTTTCAATAGATTGATGTTCCACGGTAGATGAGAAGAGAAAGGAATAAATAGAATGAGGATGAACAAAGTTCAAAGTTGATACAACAATCATTCCCCGGCAACGGCGCTATAAATTATTCTTGGTACTGTTACTGTCACAGATAAATATGCAAGCGCACGGATACTGATGTACCACTTCACCTTATATTATTTGAAGGGTATCGAATCACAGGGAATGCGTGTTTATATTTAAGAAGGAAAATCAATCAAGGAAAACAACTAATGGTAGCCTAGGCTAAAGTGGATTCCCATGGATCAATTAACTAGACTTAAGTTAAAGTTAAAACTCAATCGGTTGCTTTGGACACCGGCTCTCCCCAGGTCTGCCAAGCAGTGATCCGAGTTGATCCGAGTAGACTTAGGAAGCCTTCGGATCCGTCTGTTAAGGCCCAAAGAACGCTCGGCATCGGAGGCCAGTCAGGAGATGAATAGAAGGTTGTCTCCTTGCGTTCCAACCTGCTATGAAGGAGAAGTATCTGCCTAGAGTTTGACCGGTAGACCTCCGAACGAGGTCCGTTGACGGCCGAGATCGCTCGGAAGGATCTACTCCCCCTCGCAGACGTCCTAGAGTTTGACAGGAAGCCTTTCGACCGTTGGTTAGTAGACGGCCATGGTCACTCGATGTAAGCTATCCTAAGGCGATAGCCCATTCCGAGTTTTGACCATTTTGCCCTCCAAAGTCGGACTATTGAACGACGAGGTTGCTCGGACGATATGTCGCGTAGTGGTGTCTTGGGTGTCCAAGAAAGTATAAAAAAGCTACTCTGGACATATTGTGAGTCGAAGGCATCATAAAAAGAAAACCAACAAAAGTTTTCTTCATTTCTCGCGGAGTGATGATCATACATAGGTCCTGAGGTCCCCCTAACATACAACAGCATCGACGCGGCGGCCTCTTTTACTATCGGTTCCACAGATCGGGCCGAGGGTGTGCACATGCTGGAATGATTGGAACAACAAGGCCAAAGGATTTCCTAACCTATAGGACCATGTTGCTCACAATCTTATCCGCAACTGACTCTACGGAAGCGTAGATGTCGTTGACGTCGCCCGACTCTAAGGACAACGCTTCGGCGATTGCATCGATGTCCGCCCGAGGGTACAACTTATGTACAACTCCAAGGACGTGTGTCACCGCCATCTTGGCTACCCCCGAGCGTAGCGCTGGAGAAGTTCCCAGCCGCTCAGCAGACGTGCCTGAAGCACGTCGTCGTTCGGGATGAGCGACGGCGCGTCTAGATCGATCTCGGCGAGGAGTGTTCGGGCTGCCTCCGAACAGATTTCCCATTGCCGGTCGATAGTCTTCAGGCTGTCCCGAGTTGACGAAGCCGTCGACCAGCGCCCGCCAGTTGGCCTGGTCACAAAACAGGTTGGCTGAAGCACACTCCTACCTTCACAGCAAAGGAATTAAAGAGGATTGTACTTTTGGATAGCCTTGGCCCGCGGCCTGGTCCTCGGCCATTTTGGCCAAGGCTTCATCCCTGGCCACCTCAGTGGCTGCTAGCTTCTCCTCCAGCTCACCCGCCGCCGCCTCCGCGTCGTCGAGCGCCCCGGTCAAGTCTCAGATGAGGGCTTGGGTCTGCTACGAAGTGGCCGCAGACCAGCAGATGACAGCCCAACAAGACGAGGGTCGGCCCAGCATGGCTTCCTATCAGCAACGCCAGTTAGCGGGGGTAGTGCCAAAAAAAACGTGACCACGGTGCTCACCTGGTGGACGCCATGAACTTCACAGCACCACGGCGAGCAATCTTAGGGCAGGTCCTGATGCTTGTCCACCCGCCCTCCCGTGGACGCTCGGCCCTGCCTCTGCGGAAGCAGTTAGCTTTCGCTTCCCCTTCGGTTCGGTCGTTGTGACGGGAAGGCGTATCTCCGCAATCTCCAGCTTTGGAATAGCTCCAAATTCCTACCACGGCATCAACACCTGGCAGGTGAAGCTCTACTAGAGGAATGGAGGAAACATTCCGGCAAGGGAGTGAGGTCAAGCCTACCTGCCGCCACCGGTTCTCAGGACTCTCGATTGAACTCCAACCTTCACTGGAACTCGGCGACGAGGCCATGAGCCTAAGACCGCTTGGAGGAAGAAGAAGGGCGCAAAGTGGAGGCTGGAGGACTAAGAAGTTTTCTCTTCCTTGAAGTGGGGAAGTAAGATGGCGTAAGGAGAAGAGACCGCTGCGATGGGGTTTATATAGGGAGATGGGGATGGGCTCGATGGCATGGTTTTTCAGAAAGTTTGCAGTGCCATTTATGGCCAGCGCGGAACATCTGAAGAGCCTCTCGCCCATCCAACTCCTTAGTTTGACACGTCGACTTCGGGTAAAATCTGGGTCGTCGGATCTCTGGAAGGGCGAGCGATAGTTTTTCAACTTCCGTCGTCCACTCTGAGGAGCTCGTCGAAAGGACACCCCACCTTTCCCATCTCAACTATCAGCACCACCTGACACTTTGGAAACGGCAGGATGCCAAAAGATTCGATGTGATACCATGACTGTCACATACCCAAATTCTAGGGTTAGAAAAATTTTGTTAAAACCAAATTAAAGTAAAATTTCTCAATTTTGTGAACCAAAAATTTTATTTTCTAACTTAGGAGAGTACCTCAACCTAATGCTTGATTAAAAATTTTAGAACAAAAGAAAACCTTTTTTCATTTCTAACTTATAATGTGGATACAAAAATACATGTGCACGTGCATATGTATAAAAGAAATGTTTTGAGACTTAGGCCCCGTTAGGTAGGGATTCTCCTCCCTGATTCTCAATAGAATCAGTAGAATCTCTGAAACGGGTTATTTTGTAACTGAAACTGAGAAGAATCACTTCAAGTGATTCAATAGTTTTACAAAGGGAATCACCTAAAAAGCAGTTTCTCCTTAGAATCACCTGAAACCAGTTTCTCTCAAGAATCACTAGAAAATCACCTAGCATATTATTCTAATTATTACTTTATTATATTGATTCTGATTCTCTCCAGAATCTGATTTAGGAGAATCAGAATCTAGAATCAGAGAATCATAGAATCAGGAGCACTAACAAACGGGCTCTGAGTCCTTTGTGCATTCGGATTTTTAAATCACATTTTATAATATGTCTCATGAGCATAACCTAAAGGATATAAAGTTTACCAAACGAGCCTACAGCTAACTTAGGGTAATAATATGTGGATATAAAAATTTAATTCCAGGTTCACCTCCTTAGCCCAAAAGGAAATTTAATACGAACCCAAATAACAATAATAGATGCCTGCACATAGCGTGAACACCTAAACCTAGTGAGATTACCCTAATATTCTAAAATAGTCCATACAAGATAAAAATCATGGAAAAATTCATGTAGGTGCCAAATATTATATTCAAATTAACATAATTTTTGTGTCATTTAAAAACTATGTTTGATGCTCCAAACAAATTAGACAAAACAAACAAATATTAGGCTAATTAATATCGCTAAAGTGACAACTTGCCTAAAATATAATTAAAATGCACATAAGTGTTTATAGTAAATAATTTATTCAAATATTTGGTTAAATGCCATGAATAAATATAATTTTTCTAGAATTTTTCTTCTCTATTTAGGGCTCCTTAAAAATTCAAATTAATTTCTAATTACCCCATGTTTGTTTAATTTCTGGGAGAAATTTACAAATGATTTTTGTGTGCAACCAAATAAAATGGAATCTAGGTATAAATATATACCTTCAGTAAAAATTTCGCTAATTTATCATGCCCACGTGATTAGATTATTGAGCTGCAAAGTTAGAGGGAGAGAATAATTCGAAAAATACAACACAAACTTACTCCAACATGACAGCCTTCACGGCTTGTTTTTCCTTTGTACACCTTCTCCCACCGCTTAAGAAGGCAAGAGAAAGAGACGGATGGAGGCCGACTGCGCACGACGCGTGGGAGGTAATGTGTCCACTCCCAGCTCAACATCTCTAGCTTTCTCCTCCACCCAGCTGCATCACCACTCATCACTCCCCACCCCTGAGCCGAAGAAACCGAGAAGGAGAGCTCCTCCACGTCCTCCTCACCTCCATCTCTCTGTTGGTCGAGAAAAAGGACGTGCCGCCGGCTGCCATCTGGTCATCGTCGTCGCCATCTTTCTTGAGTTCCCGACTCACCCCAGCACACCGTAGCCTTTTCTCTGATTTCGCCCCATTTCTTGCAGCCGATCCCCGGGAACGCCGACCTCGCCACGGGAGCTCTGGAGCGTGGCCACGTCGTCGACGTCGCGCAGACGCCGGATCGCGTTGCCATTCCCGTATCCTCGAGGCGAATACGACTGAGCTTCTGCGCCACTAGCTGCGCCTCAAACCATCTCGAAAGATCCCTACGAATCGTGAGAACGGTGCAGCGAGAAGGGAGATTGTCCACAGCCGCAATGCTGCATGCATGGTACCCCAAGTTCGCTGCCACTTCCAGCCACCGCCTGCGCTACTCCGACCTCCACTAGCCGAGGTAAGTGGAGAAATGGAATCGCGAGAAAGTGCTCTTCATTTTCTCTTTTGACCTCGACCCCAACCGAGCCACCAATCATCACTGGCGAGCTCGCCAATCCATGGTTAAACTCCCAGCCAAAACCGATTCTGTATCAGTTAGAAGCCAAGGACTAGACTTTGAAAATTTGAACAAATCTAGGGTCACATGTGTAAACATACCACTCAATGACATGTGGGTCTAGGACCTAAATGTAAATAATACTAAATGTAAATAATACAAAATACCAGGGATTCTTAATGAAAAGGTTATTAGACATGTTCTCATGGGCTGCGGGTTGATTTCTAAGACTCCAGGGGCGTATGTGGAAAATGACCAAGTCAATGACAGTGGACCCATGTACATTTAATTCGAAAATATAGAGGAAAATGACTAAATCAAACCTATTTTTTACAGAAAAATTTACAAACTTGTTAAATCCATATAAAATCCAATATAACTCATTTTTGGATGAAACAAATTTCTGTGAACTCATAAAATGATTAACTTTAATTTATAATTATAAAACTTGGCACTTTCAGTGCAAATTTTGTCTCTAAAATTCAAATAATGAAAATCACACCTAGGGCTTGCTCAAATTTGTAAAATACATAAAAAATTCAATTTAACTTATTTTAGACAAACTAAAATTATATAGATGCACCAACTTACAGTCTATTTAATAAAAATAAAAACATCTGGTTACGTTGTACCAAATACCTTTAAAATTATTGGCATTAAAATGATGAATTATAGGAAGGCTGAACTTTAGGGATTTATACAAAATTCACTTTAATTCCTTTTTAGTAAACTCAAGTTCTATAGGTTCGCCAAAACATATACTTTCAAAAAAATAAAAGTACATGCTTACATATAGTAAAATCCCTTAAATATTTCTAAAAAGAACAAACAACCTAGTGCACACCTCAATTTGTGAAATTTGTAGAAAATTCAATTCTAATCCTTTTTGAGTAAACCAAATTTCTCTAGAACCAGCAAGTAATAAAATTCAACATAGTAAGATAAAACATGGCACCTTCTGTGCAGGTTATACCTCTAAACTTTAAATATATAACTTATGTGCTAATCACATGGCATTGTCTAAGCACTATATATGTATAAATGTATATATAAATACACTCTAGCTCTAGTAAACTAAAGTAATAATTTATGGACTAGAGAAACCATAGTTCCATCCCTAATTATCAAAACTTAGTACACATAGCTCATATAATAATCTCTAGGTTGATATGTAAGGTTTCTAACATAGAACACCAACGTAGTTTATAAAAGGTATAGTGAAATAATACAAGCCCTAAAATTATTAACCAAGATTAGATTGTTTAACCAAATTATTCATTTTGTACATCATAAACAAAATGGAACAAGTTCTCGACCTAAACCTCCAAAGCCGTGTACGCATAAAACTATACGCCTAGAACACGACATAAATTGTAAAATCCATAGGAGATTCTTAATAACTCTAAAAATTATGAAACCAAACAAATATGTTAGTCTTGGAAAACATATCTCCACACCTCTATGAAGTCAAATTAATAAAAATCAAATTATAGGAATACTTTCCAAACAGCACCTAACCCCTATACCGCTATGACCTGAGGAAACTTCTAGAATCAATAACTCTCAAATAGAATAAGATAAATTAGAAATTCCTTCACCAAAAATTATTTTTGATCAGTACCTACTCAATGTGCAAACATCATGCATTTTAGAGCATTTTGGATTTTCGCCTATTTTCTGTGTTTAATTGCATATCGTGTGTTTTTAGATAATTTCATAAACGGTGATGGAGAGGATTAGGTGTTAACATTTCTCAAGATCCAGGCAAGTTCTTTTCCTACTTTCCTTTGAACACATTGAATCCCATGTTTTGAGGGATGAAATTATTTGATTGCAAAATTGCATGAGAACTTATATTATTTGGGTATTTTAAAACTTGGGTATGGTAGATATGACCTACTTGCTGCATTTTCTACCTTTACAATTGAAAATCCTTGTTGTTTGTATCCCTAGAAATGGTTAGAGTACTTTCCTTGTGCTCAAATGGATTTAGATATGCGATTTGTGACTACTTGCTTAACCTTGCCTAGAATTTTTGCAATACTTGTGTCATCAACTTAAAGTTAACCGTACAACCATATGTGCTAGTATGGGATAGCCTTAGCTGAATAATCTAGTTAGCACCTAGACTTGCATTATGGTAGGCGCGGTGAGTATGGGTTCGGATAACCCAGAGGAACTTCCTATTCACCCCGATGGGTAGTTTAGGCGACTAAGTCTGTCCAATACAACGATATCATACCACGTGAGTGGGTTCCAGTCACGTCCGCCACCACGGCGTTAAGTTAAGGCGTGGGCTCGCTACTTAGCGGTTCTAGGTCACATTTCCAGTATGACCTAGGATGGAGAAAACACGTATCGTGCTGGTGCAAGGCTAGGGGCTAAATAGTGTAAAGGCTTCATGGTGACCTCTAGACTATACTAAATGTGTAGAGTATGATGATACCGACGGGTGCCGGATAAACTAGAGCGATTCACTTCATGTGGGTAAAGCTGTATAAACTCTGCAGAGTTCTCTAAAACTAATCAATTAGCCGGGCTCATGGTCAAGAGCGCTTTGGTAAGGTGTCATGAGTATAGGCTCAAATGTTTCAAAAATGTGAACACGTGTTTTTTAACAAAATGCGTTGAGTTGTGTGAAGGTGGTGATATATTGTGACTTGTTGTCATGGATGATGGCAAGGTATTAATTATGATGGAACCGTAATTAAATTGATGATGAAACTCAAAACTTATCTTTGTTAATTGAAGCATCAACTCCTTTGAAAAAGAAGTTTGAAAAAAAACCGACTTTATGCTGAAAATGAACCACTCATATAGCCCTCTGTTGAATTTAAGCCTATCATGTAGTATGTTAGGTTTGACTATGCTTGCAAGTACATTAACTTGTTTAATGTACTGACTCTTGCCACTGAAATATCCATTTTATTTGCAGGTTTAGACTTAGTCCTTGAGTGATGCGGGTTTTCGATTCGCTTCTTCTAGAAATTGAACTTAACGAGCAGTGTTTTCCTAAACAGGTTTTGCTAAACAGTCGGTGACCTAGAGTTTAGCGTTTAAACGGTTTACACGAATTTAGACGATGTTTAGACAGGCTAAACGGTTTGCTACTGTAGCATGATTTTACATGTATAAATAGCATGATTTTACATGTATTAATAACAAAATTGAACTTTTAATCTTTGATCTTAGCTCATATCATATCAATTTAAACAATTCTTTATGTGTTCAAACTGCAAACAACAAAAATTCCAGCAGCTAGCAAGCATTCAAACATTTATAGAGACATAATTAAACATACACATAAAGCAATTTTGGGTCGCGGGCGGCGGCGCGGTGGAGGTGTTGCGGCGGCAGCGGCGTGCGTTCTCTTTGAGTTGTGAGGACTTGTGAGCAGCGTGTTGTTTAGGTTTTACCCGCTCGTCGGCTCCATTTTTTGGCTTTTCCCGCGCTGTCCTGAGCAATATCTCCTAAACGGTGGATTAAACCGGTTCAAACCGTCTAAAAACCGCCTTGTTTAAGTTTTGTAGACCGTTTTTTCTGTCCCGGACCGATTAGACGGGTCAACCGTTTAGGAAACCGAAAAGGTGCAAAACAGGACAGGTAACCTCCGTTTACCGTTTAAAACCGTTTACACGGCCGTTTAATTTCGTTTAGGATAACACTGTTAACGAGGTAAACCCCTAGTCGGTGTGCTTGTGGGTGGGTAACCAAGCCTCCGTTGTTCTCTGGTTTATTTATATTTGTTTGGCCGGTCGACCTATGTAATTATTATTATCAATGTAAGTCTTTAAATTTCTTTCATCTTAATTGTGTTTGCTATGTATGTCCATGCTTGAGATGAAAGTGTGAATCTAGCGCACATCCTGGGAACTACATTCACATGAGTAAGAGTTAAGGATATTTGAGATGTTGTAGATCTTTAGCCATTTTTGTCAAGTCTCCTGAATGTGTAACACATCTGGTCGCCGCCTTCGAGTGGTTTGATAGGCACATCTCAGGCTAAAGTTGACTGGCAGGCTAAAGGCCCAGCAATGTCTCCAATATCCTTCTCTCGGGACGTCGGATGTCTCGTTATGCTTGTTAGATGACTTGAAGCATTTCACTTCATCATGCAAATATAATGAGAGGTTCGGGCCGTCTTTGACAGTGACGCCCCCAATCCTCACGCTATGTTCAAGAAATAGCAGAGAATGCCAGAAGGTTTTGCTTCGATATGAGCAAAACCCCAATTGGGTCGGGTTCCTCTCGACTCAGGGCTGGCGTCCAATCTAGCCCTTGGTTGGTGTTGGGGCTATCGTATGCCCTCGGGCAGTAGTCTCGACCATAACCATGTTCTTCACCGCCCCATGGGCAGTGACCTTGACGACTCGGGTGTGGGCTTCCGAGCTAGTCCAAAAGTGAGGTCGGGGCTACCTCGAGCTCCAGGGCCTGTAGCCCCAAACATCTCACCCATCCACACTGCCTTTGTGTAGTGAACTCTCTGACTTGGGGGCTGAAGGCCAAGATGTCTCCCCCTTGGTCGAAGCAGGGACTGCCAAACGCCATCGGGCGGCAGACCCGTACGACTCGGCTAAACCCCTCTCGGTGGACCTTGAGCGTCGCTCAGATCATCGGCAGATCGGTAAAATGCCCTTGATGATTTGACCCTAGGCTCAGATGTGTCATCCGACCCTAGGCTCGAACGCTACACCTGCTAGGTGCACCTAGGCGGTGCACCAGCAGATCATCGGCTCACAAGAACGAAAGCTAGGGATCGACATCTTGGAAGAAAGCTTGATCCTAAGGCCGAATGTTCCATTCACCCTTAGGCTCGGGGCTACACCTGGCAGGTGCACCTGGGCAGTGCACCTACCAAAATCTTGGCTCGAAGCTCCAAGGATTACGGGAAGACATTACTTCGAAGGAACTCTGACCCTAAAGATGGATGTGTCATCCCTCCTTAGTCTCGAGGGCTGCTGTGGGAGGTGTCACCCCAAGGTGCCTCAAAAACCCGGATTGAACCTCAACAAAAGTCAGACCGAGTGTCCTCGCGATGTGACCAAGAGCCCGACTCCCCCCGAGGGTCGGCATGACGGCCTTTCCCGAGTCGACCTCGGCCCCTTCTCTTGACTCCGACTCATCACCCGACCTCGAGCATCCTCGGGAGGAAACTTGGCGAGCAAGGAGGAAGAGGGAGGAGACAACCGGCGGCGTCGACACCATCGGCGGCACGAGCATGGACCTAGGGCTGGCAAGAGCACAAGACACCCACGGTGTACAGGACCTAGCAAACCAACATGTACTTTATCAGATATTCTTTGTACCCCACTGTTTTGTCTCTCTTAGTCTTAGCTTTCTTGGCCCCCAAGTTCATCTGTTCCTACCCCCTTGAGGTATAAAAGGGAGGGTAGGGAGGGCCGAGAGAGGAGGCTCTCTAGATTCCTTGTCACGCTTGTAACTCTTGTTCATCATCCACCCCAGAGAAAGAACACCACACACTGGACGTAGGCCTATTATCCTTTGGGAGGGCTGAACCAATATAAACCCTTGCGTCTTGTTTCTTTTCTCATCTTAGGATTCGAGTCGACCATCGGGTCCATAGGAGGACAGCTTCTCCACTAAACTCTCTTCTACCTCCTCGGGGACCCCCCTGGAGGACTGCCGACCCACCCGTCGATAGTCATGGATAACAACGAAGTAATAACTTCCTATATAACGGTATAAACATACTAGTTATTCCACGCCATACCTATATTTGTGAATCTTTTGAAGTGTCTACTATATTACCTTGGTGATTGAAGAATAAAACACACTCGATTCGAGCTACATCCACTCCTTCTAATTAGTACCTTGGGTTTTTCAACTCAGAAAAAACATAAATTTACATTACTCCTCGATTGATTCTCTCGGATCGCTCAATGTTTATGATTCCTTACTAAGCATTTATTTCGTATTTTTCTTACCCTACTTCTAATAGGGCTCATGTGGAGCTGAGGGCAGAAAATAAGAATGGCATAATTGTATTACATATATTATAAAGTAAAAAACTGGATACAAGAAGATACTAGTCATACAATCATAATCAAGATGTGCATGTTTGTGGAAAAATGAGTATGCATGTGGAAGTGAAATGTTGATTTTTTTGGTATGATCCTCCTCCTTTCACTTATTTAGAGAACATGGTTATTTTTTCTCACTTTTTTTTTGCTTGAGAATATTTCCTTCTCTTGTGGGCATTGTTCTCAACATTATTTTTTATAGCTCATGTCTCATTTTTGCATGGATAAATAGAGGGAGGAACATAAGTATATGGAACCTTTATTTGGTGGATGGATGACAGATGCTGACTTCTAGTGCAGAAGTATAGCATATGGTTGACATATTTTTGCTAACCTCCAGTGCAAAGGGTGAGCAATATATGGTCGGAGCATGTGAACTTGATCATAAAAATATGAAAAGAATCTAACAAGGGTCTCAAAAATTTGACCAAACTCAAAGTAATACAAAGTAGCATACGTATAATGTTTATCAATATGATTAACACATGGCTTTGGTAGGAATAAGATATCAATGAGGACTATGAAAAGTTATACCACATTTTTTCATAAAAATTCCCAAGGAGTCAACAAAGAATAGCAAGGTTTCCTTCATGAGGAAATCTTTCATTCATCAATTAACATGCGAGGAATAAAAGGTATGCAAGACATTTGAAGGAAAAATCATATACTTTAGTTGAAACGTCTAAGTTCATTCTAATATATGGTCGGAGCATGTGAACTTGATCATAAAAATATGAAAAGAATCTAACAAGGGTCTCAAAAATTTGACCAAACTCAAAGTAATACAAAGTAGCATATGTATAATGTTTATCAATATGATTAACACATGGCTTTGGTAGGAATAAGACATCAATGAGGACTATGAAAAGTTATACCACATTTTTTCATAAAAATTCCCAAGGAGTCAACAGAGAATAGCAAGGTTTCCTTCATGAGGAAATCTTTCATTCATCAATTAACATGCGAGGAATAAAAGGTATGCAAGACATTTGAAGGAAAAATCATATACTCTAGTTGAAACGTCTAAGTTCATTTTAATTTTCAGCTTAAGATTTTAAGATATTTTCTATGGTGAGAGCTTATTATCTCAAAATTCGAGATTTAGGGAGAAGTGTGCAAACCATCACTTTGTGTGAGTGTGTGTTGGTATTCGATATGATCACAGATAAATCCACAAGTGCACGACTATCATTGTAGCATTTCAACAATGAGTATTCCAAAAGGTATCGTATTTATATTTCTGCAGGGAAAGCGACGGTGTAAAGATAGAGTTTATACATCATTAATCAACCTATAGTTAACACACCATAGTCTAAACAGGGGTTAGGATAAATATGATAACGGGATAGTATGACACACATGAGATTCATGTCGATATTAATGTATAGTACAAAAGGACATAAGAGAACTACGATACAAATGTACTTCTATATTACTAATGTGTAGTATACACTTAACTCATACATGCTTATAAGGCTAGAACTTAGTTCTAGATACCTAGGTACTACCGAGAGACTACTTCCTGTTGGTATGTCAACGTAGTTATGACATTTACGCATTCTTACATCATCCCCGGACGTGGAGGAATACAATAGGCGGATAGGGCTATCACCACCTATCGCCTACCTCACTTTCTGGGAGGCATACCCGCATCCAACGGCATTTATCTAACCCAAGCATTATGCTTTTGCTAGTAAATAATATCACTCATTCCCCTGGGACTCCCACCCTACGGGTCGACAAGTAAGAACTAGTGCAACCCATTAAGGTCATTGGGCCATTACCATAGCAAATATATGAAGTATGTCCTAATCATAAAGCATATAATTACTAAAGGAATATAAGAGTTATGAACACAAGAATATAAATAAGATAATTCCATTAGTTCAACTATAGTCTTATAAGAAGAGTAAAGTACTACAGGCATACCAAAATATTTGAGAAGACTATAGGACCATAGATACTCTAAACCTATTTCCACTAATACTATGAAGAATACAATGTAGAGAGAAAGCTCCTTGAGGTGTGTGTTCGAAATGAGGGAGCAATCTCCTTAAATAGGTTGCTTATGATGGTTGGGGAGGTTGGTAACTCCCACAAGTGTCATTAAGGAGCCACCAGGAAGCAACACGTGGAGGATGGAGATGAGAGGTGTCGATGGTGGTTTGACCGAAACCCTGGCCCCACCTCACACAACCGCCTTTCTTTAGTGGCTGACATGTGGGCCCCTACGGTGGTTCTTAGGTGTTTAGCCCCACTTTAGGTCGGTATGGTCTAACTTGTGGGACCATCAACCTGTGTGGTCATACGTGATTCGCTGGAAGTATGTTTCCTTGCATGCCGACTCATTTCTTCTTCACTTTGGTGTTTATTCTCTGCATACATGTTAGTTCTCCAAGTAGTGTGCAAGAAATGCTAGTTCTCGCTTTATTTATTATGATAGTTGGTGGTCGTAATCGGTACTTAACAACCATCAACAGGTATAACTACACACCTGATCCTTGACCAGCATGATAGCGATCCTCTCACAACCTCTACGAGTGGTCGAGGAACGACTACACCTGGTCTGCCTATGATGTCTATGATTCGACAATCCTTCAACGCTCCAACCTTAACAAAAATTTGAGTGGTTAAAGATGTGCATTCTATTGGTCCTACCATCTTGAGATGTTATAACCATTGGTTTATCATGGGCTTGACAGGAGAGATTTTAATCCTTTTAATAATGGTAGAAAGGATTTTCAACTCATCATTACGAATAACCTTAACATCCTCCCAAGGAAGGGGAGTAAAAGCCAATCATTTGTGTATCGAGCGTAAGATGGGATTGTGGATGTCGCTGGTTCGCGGTTTCCCATATACAGTTTCACTCGAAAGCGTTGCTAGAACTCGTTTCTATTGAAACTGGGAGTTGTTGACTCCAAGTCAACAGGACACCATTTGCTGAATCCCAAATAAGTACTGAGATCCTTCCATGTGAGATAGTATTCCGTCGTGAAGAATCAGAACATAATACCACCCCCCACATCTCGCAGGGTATAGAGAAATTGTATGGTAAGAAAACATGAATCATGCTCATCTACTGGCACAAAACCTCACATCCTATAGGTCGCCACACATTAGCAAAATGAACATCCATAGCTGTTTTGGCAAGCTGGTCCAGGTCGTATGCCACGTGTGAGTGAACACCCGATCCTTGAGGAAGGTGTAGGCTTGTCTCTCCTAATCACTTTGCAGGTCAAGCTCAATATTAGGATGAGAGTTTGCCTCGTCGTGATTCTCTTTCATGGGCACTTTGCCATGCGAATTCGCTTACCCTTCACTCGATGCGTACTTATTGGATGGGCACGCGCTCGAGCTGTGGGAATGGTGCTGTGAGCTTGAACTCATTGCCCGCTTCATCGCTGTTGACGGTCCTTAAATGCTAAAATCTAACCATCAAACCTTGCATAAAATGAATAAAAGATGAACATCAACATAGCGGTAGAGTTTACTAATCTGTTTGACAAGTGTTGGTGAATATTTGTATGTTGATGAATAATACATCGAAAATAAGTAAAAGTACACTTATGGTGAGGGAACACAACTCCGACCAATCGACGCTCGTCACGTTAGCATCCCATGGATTGGAGGGCCCACAATCATTGCTAAACCAATCTAAAGTGGGACCAATCCATCATCAACCGCCATAAGGTCCCACCTATAAGCCACTGAACAAACTCGGTGTGGATTGATCGACCTAGGGGGTTGGCTAAACCTTTAGGCCAGAGTCACTCTGCAGATTGAGTGTAAGCCGACGCCACCATAGAAATCCTCTATATACAGCCATCTATCTACAGCAACAACCATAGAAATCCTCTATATACTCTTTCCTATAAATTCTTGGTGTCCTTGGATGAACCTGCCCCTTAGATAATTCACACACGTTCCCCATGAATTCGATACATTGGAACACTCTCAGATGATGTGCTACAACGGTATTCTGTGCGCTTTCGGACTAATATGTGATCATAAGAAAAACCAACAAGAATTTCTGGCGCCATTGCCGAGGAACAGTTGTTGTTTTATCTTAGAGCCTCGATCATCCTCGTATCTTTTCATTTTTTTTCTTTTGATTATGGAGCAATCAATCCAAAGCCTATCCACTGCGAAGGGCGAGTTCTATGAGCCACCATCATCTTCTAAGCCAATTCGTTCATCTGGCTATGAACTCCACCCTAGCTTTATAGCCATTGTTCGGGAGCAATCCTTCTCTGGACACGACAATGAAAATCCACACCATCATTTGCGAGAGTTCGAGCAATTGTGTTCATGCTTGATGATTCCAGGAATGACTATTGACGGTTGTGAAGTACCAAATCTGACCGTCGTAGACCTCAGAAATAAAAGGGAATTAGCATCTTTTACTTGCATATAGGTTTAGAATTTAATATAGTTCCACATGTCCTTGGGGATTATGAGGATGCAAGAACATATTTGAATAAATAAAGTGAAGACATGCTCGCGTGGCGAAGAAGCACAACTCTGACCAATCGACACTCGCCATGTTAGCTTCCCGCGATAGGAGGGCCCACAAATCAGGTGAAACCAACTTAAAGTGGGGCCAAACACCCGAGAACCGTCTTAGGGCCCACATGGAGCTGACCAGTGAAAGGCGGTGGAGAGGGGAGCTGACCATGGTTGAGCCAAACCCTGGTTCGGCTAAAGCCCGGCTTGCCCCTCTCAGCTCCACCGTTCATGTGGCACTTTCTCGGCCCTTCACAATTGCAGTTGGGTAGGTATGGCGGTTGTAAACTACCATTACAACCATCATTTGAAGCTATTTAAGGAGGAGGCTTCAGTTCAATCAACACACACAAGAAGTAGATCCTACATTTCTATCATAGTCTCTAGGCTAGTGAAGTTTAGAAATAGTTTAGAGTTTCTACTCTGTTCTCTAGTCATCTTCTGAAGTCAGGTATGTCTTTTGTATCTCTCTTCCTTTGTACAACTTTGAGCTTATTAATATATCTATCTTCTAGTTTACCTGAGTTGGTTCATATTTTACATGCTTAGATATGTGTCCCATTTATCGTTTATATAATAATTAGGACATGGTTAGCTGAGTAACTCTATTGCCACGGACACAGTCCAATGTGCAATTAGGATGTAGGTATGCCCTTGCCTAAGTCATTGACGTCCTAGGAGGCAAGGGTGTCTATGGCAATGTAAGCGCGGTGTTTAGATTGTTACATAGACATTGGTTATGGTCATATCCCACAGGTTATAGAGGTAAGCGGCAAGTGCTGACAGCCCTATCCATCCATTGTAATCCTCCATGTTCGGGTATGGCGTAAGACGGACGGTGATGGCGGCAGGCCGAGCCACTAGAGGCAATTCCCCCGTAGTCCTAAGAGCATAGAACTGGGTAACTAACCATGAATATAATTACATGTATAATCTATATACTCATACTAGAAGAACATTAGGAACCTAGGTCTAACACTATTCTCCACTTAGCACTAGTGTACTATTTATTAGGATTCTTATGTGTGTGTCACACTACCAATTTATCATATATCTCTTACGCCTATCTAGACTTAGGCATCTCAACTATAACTTAGAAATATTCATAGTATCTTAACATTCTATTCTAGACCACCGTGTTCCTTTGGGATAAAATAAATATGATACCCCAGAATACTCCAGGGTGAAATGCTATAACAGTATATCCATTCCCTTGCGTATTTATTTGTAAACGTAAAAAATACCAATAAGCATTTCTAGCATCGTTGTCGAGGAAGACATTGGTCTAAGGAGAAATATTAAGTACTTGTATATTGATATAGTTATAGTCGACTTACCTTTGCTCTAGCAGGCTTACCATGGTCTGTTTTCTCTTTTATGTGAAAGCAGGGTAGTGGATGACGGGTTTCAACTTGCCAACAAATTATACTCCAAATCTAGAAGAACTTGTAAGAAGAGTTCAACCGCATGTCATTCCTCCTCAAGTCATCCTCTCTACAGTTGAGCCGGTGCTTAAAGCACCGTCAAGCTCAATGGCCCAGAAGACCCTTCGTGATTTCTCTGCACGCTCGGCTGCCAATGCCCTTACCGGATCGACTGTTAATATGGGTGAAGCCAGTTTCAAAATCAAGACAGGTCTCATTACTATGGTGCAGGATAACCCCTTTTGTGGGAAAGCCAATAAGGATGCAAGCGCTCATCTCCAGACAATCCTGGAGATCTACAACACTTTTACCATCAAGGGAGTCACATAAGATGCTATGCGGTTCCGATTGTTCCTGTTCTCTCTCATTGGGAGGGAGAAACAATCTATGCAAACCGAAGTGTTGTGGACTCCTGGGATAAATGCTCCAATGCATTCCTCGCGAAGTTCCTCCCGATGGTTAAGACCAATGCCCTTCGTGGAAGGATTTAAGGTTTTTAGCAGACATTAGATGAGTCGATTCCCGAAGCGTGGGAGCACTTCCAAGAGTACATCTTGGCTTGCCCTCCCCACAGGATGGACGATTGACTTATTATTCAGAACTTCTTCAACGAGTTGACTACGGTTGCCCGTGATCATATCGGTGCTGCTGCGGGAGGAGCCTTCTTTTTGTTAACCGTTGCTAATGCAACGGAGTTGACTGAAAAGATGGTCTCTAACCAAGGGTGGAGCAACGATCGTCTCCAACCCCGTAAGCAGGGCATGCATACCGTTAAGGAAACGGACGTGCTCGCCCCTAAGTTGGACCTCTTACTAAAGAAGCTGGACAACAAGACTGAAGGAGTTCAGGCCATATTTGCTCGCATGACGTGCGAGACATGCGGCAACACTTGCCACTCAAGGAATAATTGCCCTGAGACCAATGAGGACATATGCTACCTGAACAACAACGGATATCGTCCACAAGGAGGTCAATGGTGGAATCAGCAACACCCTTACTATCTAGGAAGTAAAAATTCTTCTCATGCTTTCAATTCGAATCAACCCTCCTTAAAACATCTTGTCTAAAGCCATGCTAAAGTTAACAAAAAAATTTCTAAAAGATTATCTGCCAATGGGAAATCTTTAGAGAGTATCAATGCTAAAATGGAAGGTTTTTTTCTGTTATCAAAAACCAATTGAGTTTTAATAAAACGCTAGAAACTCAATTAGCTCAGTTGGCTGCTGCTATCCCTTCATCTGAATCGGGAAAGATTCTGGGGCAACTCGAACCTTCCTTAGAAAATGTTACTATGGTGACCACACGAGGTGGTAAAACCACTCGTGATCCTCCATATCCTCACAATGCAGAGAAGGCAAAAGAGAAGGAGGATGGACCATCCAACACTCAGAACCAAGTGCATGAGGGGAACACGGCCCCGAATGAGTTTCATGATACAACTCTGTTGTCGTTCCTTCATCGCAACAGGAAGCTAACCGTGGACGAGTAGTTTGCTCACTTTGTTGAGGTTATCCAGAAGATCCATATCAATGTCCCTGATGGATGAGATGCAAGTACCCACTTATGCTTGCTACCTCAAGGACATCCTCAACAACAAAAGGCTGATGACAACCACAGAGATCATTAAGTTGATGGAAGAGTGTAGCGCGGCTTTACTCAATCAGCTTCCTGAAAAGAAAAAAGATCTGGGGTGCCCCACAATTACCTGTTCATTTGGGGCACAACAATTCGACCACGCCTTTTGTGCCCTTGGAGCAAGCATTAGCGTCAAACCCAAGGAGGTTTTTGACTGGCTGAATTACACCACTTTGGCATCTCCGTTGCGGTTGCAACTGGCTGATTCTTTGGTCCGCTATCCAGCGGGAATTGTTGAAGACATTTCGGTGAAAATCCAGGGTTGCTTCATCCCTGTTGATTTCATGGTGCTCGACATGGATGTCGACAAAAGGATGCCACTCATTCTTGGGCGTCCGTTCCTTAGTACCACAGATGCTCGCATCGATGTGGGTGCTGGAGAAATATGGTCAATTTTCAACCAAGAGCGGAGCAGTGTTCAATGGTTAGAATCAAATATGCGCCGAACACAAAGAATATCAAAGAGGTCAAAGTTAAACCCCCGGAGAAGGACAACCTCATCATGTTCATGATGAAATTCCTAGAAAAGGAATGACCATCGCAAAGGAAAATCAAAAAGACGGTGAGGCAGGCGGTGTCAATTCAACCACCGCCAAAGTCCGAAAAGTCCTCGACAACACTGGGAAAACAATAGGTGTTGTGATTTTGCTCAGAGGTGTGTGCTGGTCTTCAATAGGTGTTGTATGGGATAGAAACCTCAACATCTATGACATGCTCCTGCTTGCTCGGTCCACTCATGACATCCAGTACTTTACTGAAGTGATGCTCATTGCTTCCTGGGTTCTTTGGAAGATGAGAAATGACAAGGTGTTCCATCGTAGAGATCCTAGCCATAGCTTGTGGCTAAATAACTTCAAAATTGAATGTCGTTTGCAATCGCTTAGGTTCAGTGATGACCTGGGTCATCCTTCTGTCTTTGGCTGGACACCCTTAGTTAGCCTCTATATGTAAACTCTTAACTCTATCTCTATTTCCATCCCTATCCCCCTCTCTCCTTAATTTATTTAATTGATCTTTCTGTGGGGATCTCCCCCCACAGTTTTGCGTCAAAACACCGGGAACACAAGAGAAGACCAAGAAGGTGTGGCGAGTGAAACAGGTGCAGTCATCCCGGTCTACTTCTCTGAGACCGGGCGGTGCAACAGCTTAACTCAATGGAGGAAGTCCCGGTCGTCAGACTTTAAACGAGGAGTTCTTACTGACTGGTAAATCGGTATGTATCCCCATTTTTATTTTCCAAATGCATAGTGTCGGGGTACGACCGGCTCTCCCGTTCTATTTGCAATACGAGCTGAAATGGTTCAGCTCATACGACAAGTAAAACGTGACAACCGAAGTCCCAAGAGAGGGATAAGTGAGACATTGCTGGGCCTTTAGCCTGCCAGTCAACTTCAGCCTGAAGTGTGCCTGTCAAACCACTCGAAGGCAGCGACCAGATATGTTACACACTCAGGAGACTAGACAAAAAGGCTAAAGATCTACGATGCCTCAATTATTCCTAAATCATACTCATGTGAGTCTAATCCCCAGGATATGTGTTAGACTCACACTTTCGTCACAAGCAAAAATATACATCGCGATTACACTTAAATTGGATAAAACTTAAAGGAATTACAACAAAAGATAATTATATAGGCCGACCGGCCAAACAAATATATCAGAGAGTAGCAAACAACAGCGGCTTACTACCCATTTCACAAGCACACTGATTAGGGGTTTACCCCATTAAGTTCTCATCCTAAAAGAAACAGTCGATTATCCGCATCACTCAAAAGTCTAAGTCTACACCTGCAAGCAAAATAGATATTCCAAGTCTACACCTGCAAGCAAAGTAGATATTCCAGTGGCAAAAGTCAGTACATTAATCAAGTTAATGTACTGGCAAGCACCAAGGCAAGCCTAACACTATACATGTAAGGCATATAATCAAGGATGGCATTATACGGTTCATTTTAGCATAAAACAAGTTTTATTTGCATAAACATCGTCAAAATCAGTTTTACTTTCAAAAGAAATTTCAGCAAACAAATTCTTTGCATATGGGCATCAAAGTAGTCATTAGTCGTGTACAAATATACTCCACATTTGCCCTCGATGGCAGCAAGGAGCTCATTCATAAAATTCAACATAATTTGAAGAAAATTTCAGCATTCAGGAGGAAAAATACGAGTCTATACTCAATACACATCCACACGCCGCTCATGAACGTGAGCACGGCTAATCGATTAGTTTAGACTCTGCAAAGTTTGTATACTTTACCCACATGATGTGAATCACTCAATAGAGTGATACGCTTTAGTTTTGTTCGGTACCCGTCGGTACCACCATACTCTACATGTCGAGTACATTCTAGAGTTCACAACGAAGCTTTTACACTACTTAGTTCCTAGCCTTGCACCAGCACGATACGTGTTTCTCCCATCCTGGGCATACTAGAAATATGACCCAGAACCATTAAGTGGCGAGCCCACGCCTTAACTTAACACTGTGGTGGCGGACATGACAGAGAACCCACCCACGTGGCACGTTACCGTTGTATTGGACAGACTTAGTTGCCTTTACCATGACGGGGTAAATAGGAAGTTCCTCTGGGTTATTCCTAACCCATACACACCGACCTACCATAATACAAGGCTAGTTGCTAAGTAGCTTATTTGGCTTAGGCCATCCCATACTGACACATGTGGTTGTACTGTATACGAAATGAACACACGTTGAGTGAAGTCCTTAAGTCGGTTTAGGCACACTCTCCCCCTATCGGTGCACAACTAATCACTGTCTAGATTATTAAGAAAAATGGTTTCCATGTTTGTGATGAGCCCATAACATCGAGAAAACATTTTTAAGCATGACTAAGCATCATAGTACTCTAGACATCAAAATCATTGACACAAGGTGTTATAATCATATTTTTCCTAAGGTTAGGAATAAAGGCTATGGACGTATGTGGGGCTAAGGTAATATGCAAGTATTATTAGTTTATCTAACAAGTTTATCAAGATTCTAAATTTATTAGCATACAAATCGACATGCAAGATTTGCAATCATTTTCAATAACCTCCAAAACATGGGATCAAGGTGATCAAAGAGAGGGAGGTGGGACTTGCCTGAAAATGTCAGCATCCTAATCTCTTCTTCATCGTTTAAGCAATCATCTAAATGTATGGTATGTAATTAAAATACCAAAACAGACGAAAAATACAAAATACTCTAAAATACATGATTTTTACATATTGAGTAGATACTGGTCTCCAATGATTTCAGGTGAAATAACTCCTATTTTATCTCATTCCATTTGAGAGTTATGTATTTTAAAAGTCTACTCGATATAACTAAAATATCTTTGCAAAGTAATTTTTGTTAGATTTAACATCCGAGGTGTGTTTTCTAAGATTAACACCTTGGGTTTCACAATTGTTGAAGTTGCTAAGGGTTTCCTCAAGTATGTTATAAGTTATAACGTGTTTTAAGCCTATAACGCACATTACTTAAAAATATAGGTCCAGAGTATTGGTACTTTTATATTTAGGGGAATGATTGGATAAATTTTGGTTAGCCAAACCATTTTTAGTTCATAAGCTCATGGTACTTAATTTATAAGCCAGGGATACTCTAATATAGATTTAAAAACATGTTAAAAACATGTTGTAGTAATCTAGTCCTTACCTTATCAGCCAAGTACATTAAACTTTTTAGAGTTTTAGAGTAAGGGGATGATCCTAGCTTCTCTGGTATATTAAGTTTTAATTTGACTTATTTTTGAGCTAAGGTGCATATACATGTTTATACATACATATCTTTAGTACTTAACTACTATTGTTAGTACGTACCTAGAAAAGTTAGTACGTACCTAGGTTTTCTTTGTAAACTCTTTACTGACATATTTGGCATATGAGTGACCATATTTTATATATTTTATTTTACCTAGTTGAAGTTCATTAGTTGCTGGTTTTATAGAAACTTGGTTCAATCAAAATGATTTAAAAATGAATTTTCTACAAATTTTATATTTTGAAGAGTGTATTAAGTCATTTGTTTCATATATAAATATTTAAGGGGTTCTACTACACAGAAATCATATATTTTTATTTTATATTTTGAAATTGCATATTTTTGTGAATCTACAGAACTTAAGTTCACTCAAAAAGGAATTAAAATGAATTTTATATAAATCCCTAAAGTTCAGCCTTCCTAAACTATAATATTTTAGCATTAATGGTTTTGAGGGCATTTGGCACTAGGTACCCCTATGTTTTTGTTTTTCCAAAATAAAGGGTGCGAGGTGAGGAATCTACAGAATTTGAGTTTGCCCAAAAATGAGTTGAATTGAATTTCCTATGATTTTATAAGTTGGTGCTAGCCTTATGTATGACTTCTCTTATTTTAATTTTTAGAGGAAAAGTTTGTACAGTGTGGGCCATGTTTTATAATCCTAAGTTAAATTTCAACATCCTGGGAATCTGTAAAAATTTGTTTCATTCAAAAATATGTTCATGAATTTTAGAAGTTATGGTCTGTCTTCTGCCATGGAATATGTTTCTGCCCTTTAGTTTTGTGTCTCTTGTGCGTGGGGTCCACAGGTCAGAGGCTGAGAGGGAGAGTGGTTTGGCGCCGGTTGGAAATGGGGCCCATTAGTCAGCGACTGGTGCTTTTTCAAAGAAGCCCCTAGAGTTTCAGAAATCAACCCGCAGCCCATAACACATGTGAATTGGGATTTTCATTAAGAGTCCCTATGTTTCAATTTATTTACGTAGAAGCCCACGGGCCCACAGGTCATTGAGAGTACTTTTACAAAACAAACTCTGCCACCTTTTATCCCTCTATTGTTTAGCATTTAAACAGGTGGGACCCATTGGTCATAGGCACGGCAAGGGGATGCACGGCTGGAGCAGAGCTCGGCCGGCTGGAGCTCCTGTTCAACCTCGCCAGCGGCGACTCGTGGCTATTCAGTGGAAGCTACCAAAATGAAAAAGGTGGAGAGGGTGGAGGCGAAGCCGTCGGTGGTCGTCTCGATGTCTGTGGTGATCAGAACAGCAAGCGGTGGTGGTACAAGCGGCGGTGGTTCGCATGGCGATGTTGCGAGTTACCCCAGAGACGGGTCCTACACAATGTGATGCATGTATGTGGTTTCTTTGGTCACTAGAAGACTCACCGAGTGGTCGACAAAGGTTTGCGAAGCCCGGTTGGCGTTGGTGTCTTGAGGAATGGCTCGGCGGCAGCGGATGGAGTTGGCAATTTGGCATCACGGTGGCGATTCGCTCTGTTCAACGCGTGGCTAGGAGAAGATGTCTAGGAGTTTAGTGGGGTCCCAGATGAGAAGTATGCATGAGGAATTGGATGGAAGCTCACCGGAGAGAGAGAAGCTCCCCGCGGCGGCGACTGGCCGGAGCCGAGGAAGAAATAAGCCGATCTCCGTGCTTGCTGCGTCATTCGCTCGGGTTATTGAGGGCTTTCGACCAGGTGGCGATGGTGGAGAAGGTGACGCGGTGCTCCGGCCGCGCACTGCCCCACATTGGCCGGAACGGCATCGATGCCGAGCAGCGGCGCCATGGACGCGATGACCATGCTCCGGCGAACTCGCACGTCGCGACATGGGAAACCAAGAGCAAGGTTGGGTTAGGCATGTAGAGTGGATCGCGTTCCCGAGTGTGGGTTGCGCGTTGCTCACCAGCGAGATCACGATGTCGATCGAGCACTTGCGGCCGTCGGCAAAGAGGGCGCGTTCCCGGCGGCTCTGAGGCGGATCTCTCGCTCTTTCTTGGTGGAACACGATGTGGAAGTGTGGAGACACTCGGTGATGAGATTGGTTTTTCAATGGCGGGAGCTTGAGTTGGCGGTGGCGGGCCAGGTGGGTGTCGTCGGTGTTGACACGTCCTCTGGCTCGGTCTTCGGCATGTCCCTCTGCCTGCTTCCCGGTCGGCCTAGGCGGTGGGCTTCCTTGCACAGAGGTGGGTCAAGCCCTAGAGGCTGTCAGGTGGGTCCAGGCGTGGTTGGCTAGGCAAATGAGAGGGAGAAGGGTACAGGAAGGAGTATATATGTGTTTTAGGCTGTGGACGTGGTAAATTGACAAGATTTTTAATGGAGGTAGATGATCATCTCTAGGTTCCATTTTCTTTGGTTTCACTCAAAAATATTAAGTGGTTTGCTCCCAAAAATTTAGTGAAGATTGGGTATTTTGATATTAGTTTGAATTTTTGGAGGGCAAAGACAGAGGAGAAAAATTCTGGAAAAATTATATTTAGTTAGGCTAATTAACCTAGTATTTGATTAAATTATTTTATATATATACTTATGTATATTTTAATGGTCTTTTGGGTAAGTTATTATTTCAGCCGATTAAAACTACTAATTGGCCTATTATGAGGCTGTTTTGTGTGATTTGTTTGGGGCACCAACCCCAGTTGTTATATTGTATAAAAATTAGGTTAAGTTGCATATAATGCTTAGCACCTACATGAATTTTTCCGTGAATTTGTCTTATTTTGTTTGACCTAGAAAATTAGGATATTACTCCTATGTATAGTGGCTCCCGCTATGCGGTTTCACCTAAAATGGTTGTAGGGATTTTTTTTTAACTTTATCCTGGGCTGAGATGTTGACTCTTTGGATTGAAATATTTAAGTTCACACCTAACATCCAACCTTAGTTGTAGATTTTAGGTTGTGTGTTTCAATCGTTTAGGCTATGCCTATATGACCGATTAATGAGATGCATTTTCGAAAATTCGAATGTACGCGCACGACCTAGGTCGAAGTGGCCTTTATGTCAACATGCATGCTTATTTATGAGCTTGCATTATTGTCCTAGGTTGTAAATGAAAAAGTTTTTAAATTCGTTCCAAAATTTTATTCATCCTACTTAAGCCTAGGTTAGTCCCACCTAGGTTTGTAAAAGAAAATTTTTGGTTCGAAAAATTTGAGAAAACTTTATTTTATTTTATTTGGACAAAATTTTGTCGACCCTAATTCTTTGGGTATATGACACAAAGTTAATTTCCTTGCAATTTTTAATTTAAATTCTTGCATACTAGCATGGTATGTTTACTTGAATTTAGGATTTTAATACTGAGAATTCTTGTGCTCATCATGACACAGCTTATTTCTTGGATTCTAGTCACCAAACCTGCACATTGCTGATCTAAATTGCATAATTGAGCATTGGATTCTTGGGTGGGGGTCAAAGCCCACCATAATGGTTCGGCCGAACCCTAGTGGAGCACCCTAGTGCTTAAACTTTTTGTGTAGTATGCTTTGATGCTTGGACTAGGGAATCCAAAGTTCATAGGGGAGAGGAGCACCCCTTGGTTCGGCCAAACCGAGGGTGAGCTCACTATATAAAAGACAACGCATGAAGCTTGCTCTTCTTGCCCCAACTTGAGTTGTACTGGTTTGCTCTCAAGTTCTCTCTTCCTATCTTGAGTTCCCATAATATTCTTGCCCTAAGTTCATCAAAAATATTTCCAAAATTTTCTTTGCATTCGACGTTTCCTCCTCGTGTTGTCATGCAAGAACGATTTGTGGTGGCAACCAAGCTCCACAAGAATGGCTAACTCTCGGACGGTTGACATGTTTTTAACTAACTCTTAACCCGTTCCAAGTGTTGATGAATTGATGATCCTTTATGCCATGGTCAAAAACATAAAAATTTATCATGTGAAAGTAATGATCAAACAGTGGTTAGAACAATTTAGGATGAAGGGACCCATTGAATGCACTTCACTAATCACTCGAATTTCTCTTAATATCGGGGCCTTGAGAAATGTACAAGTTGGATACATCACCAAACCCCACGAAATAATAGACGAGGAGTATTTAGTAAAGGGTTATACTTTGAAACATGGTCTCGATGGATCCCTTGTGTTTTTCTTTCTCAGAAGTATCGGGTGCTAACCATTACTCTCCAGCTAAGAGAGGTTGCCCGCAGGAGTATTATGTCTGGCAGGATCATAAGAAGCAGGTCAAGAAGGGCCACAATGGAGGAAGAAGCTCAACAGCCTCCGCAGCACACACCACAACCAGGGTGGATTCCAACTGGATAAGTATCCGGTTGGGAACAACCCCCGCAGTATTATGAAGGAGGTTCGTCATGGCAATCAGCTAGTAGTGAACAATGGGCACAAGGACCTAGCTGGTACAATGGATAGGCCACGGAGTCATCAAGCTCCAGTGGTCTACCTCCATCATTTGGTGCTCAACGCTAATTCTCGGCACGGGGCTTTCGTGATTAAGGATTTGCAGAGATCACCCAAAGGATGGGCGAATTGGACATGAGAACCATAGAGATTCAAGACACACTTTATCAACTGTCCAAGAAACTCATCAGTGGTAGTAGCAGACTGATGAACAACTCAGAGAAATCAGCTCAATGCTACAGCAAGACCAATCAGACTTGATGGCCTACTTCCATTACAAGGATTCAATCCCTATCGCGGACCATAAGCAAAATAACAAGCTTGGGGGAGGACCCCACGTGAGGTAACACGTATCGCTTATCCATTTATTTCCCGCATTACATTTTAAAAAAAATCATAAAAAATATAAGGTAGCTATGCATGATAGGAATGTTTAATTCCCAAACTTTTGATATGATGAATAGTTGCTCTCTTTTAATATCTTTTCGTGCGTAGTTTGCAACTTAGCATTCTCCAAGTGTTGAGTTTGTTTGGTTGAGTATATCACCCTGGACTTGAAAACTTGTGGGTAGCAAGTGCATGATCTAAGTCTAGGTTGTTGTAAAATATGATATGGTAGAGTAGAGTAACTATTATCCTATTCTAAGTGAAACTGGAATCCAGAGATTTTATTTTCAAAAATAGAAAAATGATGAGTTTCTCAATTATGAGACATTCCTACCAAAGCCATATGTTAATCAATTACAATATCCTATACATATGCTGCTTGCAATCATTTTGAGGTTTGTCAAATAGTTAGACCCTTGTTATAATCTTTTCATGATTTCATGATCAAAGTCTCGTGCATAGCCACCATAAAATTGCTCTCCCTCTACATTAGAGGTTTAGCCAAAAAATATTCTATTCCGTACCATATGCTAACTTCTACTCCGGAAGTTTGCATCCACCAAATAAAGACTCCAAACAATTATGATCCTCTATCCTCATATCCATGCCAAATGAGACATGAGCTAAATGGATACATACAAAATGATAGTATAAAATGCATGATGCTTACAAAAGAAGACACAAATCTTCTTGAGCATGATGAAAAAAAGAGGTATGTATTCATAGCCATGTTAACTAAAATAAAAAGATAGGGAGGAGGATCATACAAAAAGGAGTCACCAACCCCTTTCTTCCAATTTTCCACTTATATTTTCACTTCCAAATATATGCACAAGCTTGATCCTAGTTTCATGATTAGTATTCTTCTAGGATCTGCCTTTTGACTTTCAAAATAATTGATGCAAGTATGTCTCATGATTTTCCTTACCTTGAGCCCTACATAAGCCTTATTAGATGTATGAGAAAAGAGACAATAATGCCTCGGTAAGAAATTGAAACACATTGAGTGATACGAGAGTATCATTCGATGAACTCTTCTCTTTTCTTTTTAAAAATTTTGAGAACCTCCGGATGAAAGTGGAACAAGGAGTGAGAGTCGCACTCTCACAGCTACCATTATTTTTCCCAACCACCCAAGACAAGGAGAAGCCAAAAGCCCCATGAGGACTAAGGTAAAAGGGTGAGACTACCATTGCCAACTTATTCAATTCAAGGTAGAATACTTGGTTGTAGGCATGGTACCTTAGAGAAATAAAACATAGTATCAACTCCTGATCCACCGAGCCTAAGTCTCGACTTTGCTCGAGGACGAGTAAAGGGTAAGTTTGAGAGAGTTTGTTGATGGTCATTCAGTACCAAATTCAACCATCACAGACCTCAGAAATAGAAGGGAATTAGCATCCTTTACCTGCATATAGGTTTAGAATTAATAAAGTTTCACACGTCCTTGGAGATTATGAGAATGCAGGAACATATTTGAATAAGTGAAGTGAAGACACGCTCGCGTGGCAAAGAAGCACAACTATGACCAATCGACACTCGCCACATCAGCTTCTCGCAGATCGGAGGGCCCACAAGTCAGGTGAAACTGACTAAAAGTGCAGCCAAACACCCAGGAACCGCCTTAGGGGCCCACATGGAGGTTACCGATGAAAGGCGGTGGAGAGTGGAGCTGACCAGGGTTCGACCGAACCCTGGTTCGGCCGAACCCCGGCTGGCCCCTCTCACATCCACTGACCATGTGACACTCTGTCAACCCTTCACAATGGCAGTTAGGTAGGTATGTCGGTTGTTAACTTCCATTGCAACCGACATTTGAAGCTATTTAAGAGGAGTCTTCACTTCAATCAACACACACCACAAGAAGTAGTTCCTACATTTCTATCATAGTCTATAGGTTACTGGAGTTTAGAAATAGTTTAGAGTTTCTACTCGGTTCCCGAGTCATCTTCTGAAGGTGGGTATGTCTTGTGTATCTCTATTCCTTTGTACGACTTTGAGCTTATTAATATATCCATCTTCTAGTTTATCTGAGTGTGGTTCATATTCTACATGCTTAGATATGTGTCCCACTTATAGTTTATATAATAATTATGACAAGGTTAGACGTGTAACTCTATTGCCACGGACACGGTCCAATGTGCAATTAGAATGTAGGTATGTCCTTACCTTAGTCATTAACGTCCTGGGAGGCAAGTGTCACACCCTAATTTTAGTTCGGGATTAAAAATCATAAAATTAATCATTTTCCAGAAATTAAATAAAATGAAAAATGAATTATTCAAGTGAAATTATTAAGGAAATTAAATTTTCCTTTAAAAATGGCGGATAAAAATATTTTTGAAATATTCTTCATGCCCTAAAGTACTCTCTGAATTTTTTCATCAAATTTTGGAGCTCCAGAAATAATTTTAATAATACCAAGAGTATTTCAGTAATTATTTAAGTAAATAAATTAATAATTAAATAATCTGGTTATATTTTTATTAAATACCTCGAGTGTTCATCTATCTTCAAGATTTTTCTTCGAATTATTTGAGCAATGGAACTATTTATGGAAATTCAAAGATTATTTCTATGATTAATTTAAAACTTCTGTTCCCGTTCCTGGGCTGATTTTGGGCCCAATCCACAAAAGTCTACTTTGCTTCCCTTCGACCCAGCCTGTTTCTCTCTCTCCCGCGTGTCGCGCGCTCTCTCCCCTCACCGTGGCTGGCCTAGAGGCCGTGGCCCACTCGCCCTAGCATGCGCTCGTCGAAGTTCACCCAGCCTCCCTCGTGCGCCTCTCTCTCTATCGCTCACTAACATGTGGGGCCAACATGTCAGTCATCTTCTGCCTCTTGTCGATCTCTCAACCAAGCCCGAGACCACCGCTTCTTCACCAAATCCGTTCAATCCCGTTCTTCGTTTCCAAAGTTGGTGGAGGGGTTTCAATCCTAGTCCACTCCTCTTTCTTTCCCCTCAAGAATCGGAGCAAACCCTGTTGTATATCGCGTGGATTCGACACGGGTTCGATCTCATCTCTTTCTATAAACCCTAGAACCGATGCCAAATTCTCTCGTCCCGGTGCCGGTCTCCTCTTCCCGAGCCTATAAATAGAACCCGTTGGTCTCCTCTTCTGTTTCCCCGCTTTTTCCCAAGCCGACGTGCCCTAGCCGTCGTTTTCTGTTGCCTTTTCTCTCTCTACCACCGCTGTCAACTCCAACCTCGACGCGTCGCCTCTGCGGTCGATGTCGACCCGTGTCGTCGTCTCCTTTGGCTTCACAAGGACGAGGGCTACCTCGGTGCCAGTTCCCTTGCACTGAGAACTGCTGGAAGCCGCTCGTCGATGTGAACTCGAGCGCCTCTGCCACCACTGTGTCTCCGGCCGCCCAATTCACGCCGCCCGCCACTCGCCCCTCGAATCCGCGACCACCGCCACTTGTGCTGCGTCTCCTAGACCCCCGGCCACCGCGTTTCCCTATTTTGTTTCACCTGGTTCACCATGTCGCTGTCGTCTTTCCCATCTCTGGCCGTCAGTGAGTACCCTCTCTCTCCCCCTCGTTTTCCCTTCTCTCTTAGGTTCCCGGGGCATGTCATGCCTCACCGCAACCTCCTCTCTCTTTTGGTGTTCTCGGTTCTCGTCGCTATGCCGTCGTTCGCCGTCACCGGAGCCATGCCGAGCCGCCGGCTGTCATGCCTACATGGCTGCCCTCGTGGTATCCCAGTCAACGCCACCTCACCCTCTCCTGTCCGCCGTGTCGCTGATGTGGCATCCGATGTCATCAATCCGTCCTGATTTAATCTTGGTCGAAGGATCTTGATCGGTTCAATCTCAGCCATCCAATTCCCTATGAACCCGTGGACCATCTCGGTGAACCTGGTCTACCATGGACCAATCAGGGCTGACATCCTAATCTTTCTTTTTCAGTTCAAAAATAAATCAATATGACGCAATAAATATTTTAGCTATTTTGTTTTTAGGTTTAATTAATTAAAACTTCATAAATTCATATCTAATCCATACGAACTCCAAATTGGGCCATTCAAATTTTAAAATTCATTTAAAATTGAGCTCTAAATGTTTGTTTACTTTTCATGTAGTGTTTATTTGGTTTTTATTAGGGTTTTTTCTCATTTTGCGTACCAGCGTGTAGATTCTGCCGTTTTCAGAGTTCGTGTTCGTGAGGAAAAGAGTCAAGAAGGTTGTTTGAAGAAGCAAGGCAAGTCACACTTGCCTTAAACTATATTGATCCTATTCTTATAAAATGTTTTACATTTACAAATAACATTGCATGTTTTGCTAATTACATGGAATGATGGGATTACCTATCTGCTTGCTTGTGTCATATTGCTTGATATCCATTGTTTGTTAACCTTGGGTGATAATATGAATAGCTTTAGTCACTGTTGTTGACTTTTTCTAGAATTATATGCTTAGCCATGTTTAATTACCACTAGCTCACTAAATGGGATAATTATATTAATTACACTAAATGTGATGAGTTGATGAGTTTTATCTCTATCATTTATAATACACCTTAACAATGTCGTCGCCGCCTCCGGCAGCGCGCAGCAACATGGCAGCATCTACTAGAAGCATGGGACGGGCGCGGCGGTGCTCGCCTCCCTTGACCCAGTTAGGAGGCTAGCGCCGCAGCTCACCGCCGCACCGGCCACACCAAAGTTGCTGGTGTGGATGGACAGCAGCATGGCGGCGTAGTGTCGGGAGGTCAAGACGGCGCTCGGCGGTGCACTGGAGCTAGCCAAGATGACCGGATGCCGCGCACGAGCGGTGCACGGGCCCGTAGATCAGGAATATGTACTACGGCATCATTGAGAGGTTTTCACTCATGAGCTCGTTCATGGCGTCGTTGCTCGTCGGCGGCTACGCCTGCATCGATGAGACCGACGCCGCGGGGATGAACATGATGGACATTGCCACGTGTGAGCTGTGCAGGGACGCCCTTGAGGTTTAGAATACAAGATTTGGAAGCTAGCACCAGCGCATGCTGTTGCAGGAACTTTATCTCCTTATTCCGTTCAGAGGTGGGCCATTGATGAATCTGCCGGCCACCCCCCCAAACCTCCTTTTTTAGCGTCTGCTAAATTGGTTTTGGAATTGGAGTTATGTTTCAGTGAACAGCATGTAACTACAAGATTAATTATATGTACAAACTAACTTCGTTGTCACTATTCGCATTGGAGTCTGACTCGTTGAATTATTTTCATTAATAGGAATATGCTTCATTTTTCATCAGATTTCAGTTTTCAAGCAACCGTCTAGCAAAGTTCGTGTGCCGGCCGTCTGCAGAAATAAAGCAGCACATGTAAGTCAATAAGATAATATAAAAAACAGAGAACAACAGTACAAATCAGGTTTGCTCGAAGATGTCTTTATATTATTGATGAATACCGATCGACACACAATGGAATTCATAATTTAATGAGTTAATTCTGTATATTAAAGCACATAAAGGAAGGCAAACACAAATTAGCATATAAGTGATCTATTTGCTTCAAGCTGCCATAAATTAATAATCAATCGATCGACCGTTGCATTACAAATGGCACCATATATTCTTAATCAATTGCTTCAATAAACTAACAAATACATATACCTGTGAAAGCAGATAGGGAACCATTGCCTGTTTAATTTTTGTTTCATTGACTGGAAGTTTTGAACATGTCTACGTATTTGTTCTAGTATATGTTGAGGATCTTTGAATAAATTGGAAAGGGTATAACGGAAGCTAGCTTATATATTTCTCCGAGAGCATTTGTTCACTAATCTGACTTAAATTTAACTGTAGTGTTTTGAAGAACCATATACAAACTAACACAAGATCAGCCATATATCTTAAGATCTGTCGCTTCCAACTTGCAGTTAACTTATTTTATGTAGGAAAGGACGATGCAGTGGCGGTGGCAGGATCAATTGGAGGGGATCGATCAGGCCTCACCGCCGCCTCCACGAGACCGCGCCTGGAGGATGGCAAGCAGCAACGGCGAGCGGTCGCCGCAGGGAGAGGAGGAGGATGTGGCCGCAGTGGCGGGATCGATCGGAGGGTATGAGTCCCTGCACAGGCTCCTCAACTGCAAGCTCTCCCCGGACCTCTTCAAGGTATCTTCCTCCTCTCCCGACGAAATCCCCGTGGATTGATGCGATTCATGCTGAAATAGACAAATTAGTTGTTCTATCCGTGGATCATATGTTTGTCTAGCTCTAAGACTTTCTCAAGAAGAGAGGAAATGTGCAAATAATTTGATATTTCCCCTAGAACGTATGTAATTTGAGTAAAATTTGAATATGCATTTGGATGATTGGACTTCTGATCTGTTAGCATAGAGCCGGCTCTGGTGGAGTACAAACTATGTTGTTCATATTTTTTTAAGGATAAGTAAATTGACTGGTTGTGGGAGATCGTCTTGAATTTTGTACACTTAGCTATTAGCTTTGGTCATCTTGGAGATCTTATGCTGAATTGGTTAAAATGAAAAGGTTTGTCATTTGCTTGCTATGGCCTTCAACAATGTTTACTGATCAACGCTCAGCCATTGAGTTTAGTACTTTAGTGGTTGTAGAAATTGTTGGACGGCCGGTGGGACCAAGTCCACATGATTAAGGACATGCTTGATCAACTAATCAACGAGTAGCTTTCAGTTAATACTACTAAGATGTTCAAATTTATTGGAGTTGGAGTTGGTTTTTCTCTATAGGGATTACTGTGAGTCCAGTGATCTAAGTAAGCGTCAAGCGTTTTCCTTTTTCTTTTTTCTTTTTGCTTTGAACCACTTCAGACAGCACGCCTCTTGGCAGCTGTTAGGTTTGACATGTTCAGGTAATAAATGGTTAGACATGTTACACTAAAGATCAGTTGTCAAAATTTATTTTACGTGCAATGAATGTTTTAAGGAGAGAAAACATACTGTTTTTACAAAAATTATACTGCAAAAACTGAGAACTGGGTGTGCTGTTGCATTGTTTTTCACATATTTGTGATGCATACTTGTCCAGTTTGAAAGTACTACAATTTGCCTTGTGGCCCTTGTACTTTTACCAATTTGTTTGCAAGACAGATTGATTTAGGTGTAAATAAAGGGAGAAAGAAAATTAAAGCTACATCTATTGACAATTCTGTCAATCCTCCTGAAAATTGTAAACCCAAGGAATTCATCACCTGTGAAGGAGCAATTGTATGCATTGAAAATGAAGCTCTAGAAGGCTTGCCATATGGAATATTGAATGTCTTATCTATAGGCTGTCCACTCGCTCTCCAAATTCAGAAGGCCCAATCAGCTGCAGGATCTGATCCTTATAATGCTATTCAATACTCTTCTACCCTTATGAATAGCTTTGCCTTGTGTAACATTAAGCAAAGTGCATCCTGTACTTCTGCTCCTGGCCTTTTGTGAACTGTCCACATCCTTCCTGATACACAAATAATTCATGTGTTGCAAAAATCCCACAAGAGGTTAATTATTCAACAATAAGGTTGAAAGACAGAAATATACCCTCAACTGTTGGTCCAGACAATTATTGTGTAGAAGAGCTCAAAGACAGAACAACACCCTCTCTAATCTCATGCAGTGCAAGTTCTATAACGGCTCCCAGTAAACCTCCTAAGGCTGTTACAGAGCCCCAACCCTCTTCTTCAAAGAGGAAGGTCTTAGGAGTTTATACTTATTTGAATCAGGAAATTGATTCAAAAGAGAAAAGGCAGGAAAAGGCTGATACGCAGAGCAATACACCTTGTGAGAATGTAAGTCCAGGAGAACCAGATGTTACTGATGGGATTAGCAGTGAACTGGGTATTTCTCCAGATATTGGGTCATGTATTGAGCCATTACATTTTTACAACACCCGTGCCTCACTCTTGTGGATGGCATTTCTCTATTTGAAGGACTACAAAGGAGCGGTCGACGCATTCGAGGAAGCGCTGAAAACTTGACCCTAGGAGCGATGAGGTCAAGAACGCGTTGAGGTAATGATGTCATTTTCCTTCTCCTCACTGATTCCATCCACAGAACATTAACGTCTAAATTGCTCTTTGCTTTTGTAATTCGAAAATAAAAGTAGTAATTTTTTCCACTCTGAACTTCTCACCTAAATGCAGGGAAGCGATGAGTCTTTAGATGGGATAGCATGTTTGTTATGATCCTGAAAATTCGATCTTTAGATGCATGTAACAAACTCTCGGAGAGAAGAATAAATAGAAGAGATACCACAAATACCACATACATTAAGGATGGAATTCTTGATGGGCATTTTAAACAGTCATGCAAATGAATGTAAAAACTTCCCTGAAGACCTCAAAGATCTACCTTGGCAATTTAAAACTTATTTGTAGTATGTGAAACATAACTTTATTATGTCTTCTTATGCATGACTGTATTGCAGATTATATTTCTGGTCATATACAATTGCGTAAGACAAAAACTATGAAAAGAATCTTGTCGCATGGTTATTTTTAAGTACATCCCTTAAATGAAACCGTGGCGTTAGCACGGGCACTATACTAGTTGATCATAATTATCTCAACTAAAACATAACTTAATGGGGGGCTGTGGGTGCATAGTTTGATTGCCACACCCATGGCAATTAAGGATCGGTTCATGAGAAACCCTGAAAGACTTACATTGCTTACCACAAGCAAGAATAGGCAACTGTTGGACTCATAGTATAACTTTCCTCTGGCTGACGTTCCCAAGTGAGGGTGGGCGTGATGGAGTTGGGTCGGTCGGGGCGCTTGGTTGATCGGCTACGGGATTCACCGCGGCACTCGGGGGGCTGCCCACTGCCTTTCGAGGGATGGAGGCAAAATCTTGGTGTGGTACGATTGGTTAGGGGGAGTTATTCAAAAGGTCTTGTCACGATTTTTCCCTTTGCAGTAACATAGTGGTACTTTGGGGCATGCTAACATATGTAGAATCGTGTCTTGTGGGTAAGGTTGCGCATCTCTGATCAGAGTAAAACTATTCGAATAGCCATGTCCACGGTTATGGACGATCGACCAGATTCATCGTGATTAGTCTCCTCTTTAATAATTGGACTTAATGAAACTGTTTTAGCTCAGGTCGAATTGGTTGGACCTGTTCAACGTGGGACAACATTGTTCAGTGAAGATTCAATATTGACTTAAATACTCAATTATTTTACTAATTTTAAACTATAAAGGATTCCAACCGCATTTATGCAAAGTAGCTGCATGTCACGCCCCGATTTTTGTTTGGAATTAAAAATCATTAAATAATCATTTTCTAGAAATTAAATAAAATTTAAAGCAAATTAATCAAGTGAAATTAATAAGGAAATAAAAATTTCCTCTAAAAACCATGGCTGAAAATATTTTTGAAATATTCTCCATGCCATAAAGTATTCCCTGAAATTTTACGTGAAATTTTGGAGCTCCAAAAATAATTTTCATAATGAAAAGAACATTTCAATAATTATTTAAACAAATGAATTAATCAGTAAGAGATTTGGTTGTATTTTTATTAAATACTTTGGGTGTCCATCTATTCTCAAGATTTTTCTTGGAATTATTTGAGCATTGGAAGTATTTATGAAAATTCAAAGATTATTTATGTGATTAACTTAAATGGAAAAACAAATTAAAGTCCAATCCCTGTTCCTGGGCTATTTTCTGTCACACCCTAAAAATCGCTTATACATAAATCGTTGTGAAAAAATAATTTACATAAATTATTTAATAATCAAAGAAAGTGTTTGAATAAAATCCATGAAAATATGAAGATCAAATTGAGCATCAAAAGTATTTAAAATAAATTTCATTAATTTGCAGGTGAAGTAAAAATGAGAAATAAAATTGCTTAACTTGAACATGGGTGCATTTAATTTTTATTAAATTCTTCATGATTAACTATACTCTTTGAAATTTTCTCGCATTTTTCGAGCTCAATTATTAATTTTAACAATATAAAGAGCATTTTAGTGATTATTTAAATAAATTAATTAATCGTCTATTTTTAGGATTTTTTTTGGAATTATTTGAGCATTGGAAGTATTTATAAAAATTCAAATATGTTAAGACTGAAAAGTCTAGTTGACATCGTTCTGCTACAGTGTCATCCTCCCTACCTCAAGCTCGTGTTTACTGTTCATCCGACGCTGGTCTTGTTTTTCTCATTCCAAATCCGACCCAATCCTTTGCCTAAATCATAAATTGATTGAGGGATAATTTTTCCCTTTATCTCCTCTTTCCATTCCCCCAAAAATCAGCCAAATCTGCAAATAAATCGATCTCAATTTTTCTTTGCAACTCGGATTTTATTTTGAGCCGAACCCTTTTCTTATCCAGTGAAATCCCGTCATGTTGGGATTGGTCTCTGCCTCCCGAGCCTATAAATAGAGTCCCCATGATCTCCTCTCTTGTTTCCCCACTTTTTCCAGAGTTTTCTCATGCCTTAGCCGTCTTCCCTGTGGTCGCCTTCTCTCTCCACCATGGCTGCCATGTCTAGCCACCCCTAGACGATGCCTCAGCCGTTCCCGGTCAGTTCCGTAGCCACCTTTGGCATCGCAACACTGAGACGATGCCCGACAGCCATCTCCCCTCCGCCGAAAGCCTCGGGAAGAACCTCGTTACCGTGAAGCCCGAGCGCCGCCACCTCTGTTCATCTCCGGCTGAGCCTCATCATTGTTCCTGTTCCTGTCTTCGGTCATTGTCTTCTCCACCAATTGCGCAAGGACCCTAGGAAGGCCGTCCATCATTTCTTTTCCTCGGAAGATAGCCGGAGAGTCATCGCTGCCGTCGACCCGAGGACCTCCGCTGCTTGGAGCTCGTCGCCGGCAATCTCCGTTCACCGTTCATCATCCTTTTTGCGTTGGTAAGGATTGTTGCAACCTCCTCTCTCTCTTGGTGTCCTTGGTTCTCGTCGTCGTGTCGCTGTTCACCGTCGCCGGAGTCATCGCGAGCCATCGGGCGTTGTGCCTACGTGGTAACCTCTTGGCATCCCACTCAGCGCCACCTAACCTCTTTCGCTTGCCTAGCTGTTTGCGTCTCTAGCCATGTGGCAGCCATCCTCAATACGTCCAGATTCAATCTTGTCCGTTGGATCTTGGTCGTTTAATATCATTCGTCCATCTTTATAGATTGGATTGGTTTAATCTCAGCCATCTGATCTAATTTGATTCAATCTGAGCCGTCCAAACCCTCTGAACCCGTGGACCATCTCGGTGAACCTAGTCTACCGTAGATCGATCAGTGCTGACGTCATAATCCTCCTTTTCCAGTTCAAAAATAAATGAATGTGACACAATAAATCTTTAAGCTATTTTGTTTTTATGTTTAATTAATTAAAACTCCAAAAAATCATAACTGATTCGTACGAACTCAGAATGAGGTTGTTCAAGTCCCATAATTCATCTAAAATTAAGCTCTACCAATTTATGAACTTTAGTGGTACTGTCTATTTTGTTTTATTAGTGTTTTTTCTTGTTTTGTGTTCTAGGTTTAGTTTTCAGTAGTTTCGAAGGGTCGTTCGTTCGTTCGTCGGAGAAGTTCCTGAAGACGAATTGAGGACTAAGTACTGCAAGGCAAGTCACACAGATCCTAAACAATTCCTTTGAGCATGTTGATCCTATTTTTAAAAAATTCTCGATTGATGTCAATTATGCATTTATTTTTGAATGACATTGGGATGGTATAAATTTATTCCTTTGTTATGACCAATTTACATTGATTACCCTATACCTTGATACTTTGGGTTATAATTTGACTAGTTGAACTTTGTATAATGGTTTAACTAGAAATTAGGAATAATTGCTTTGCCATGCTTAGAAACTTTAGCATCATTTCATGTGGGATAATTAATGATGCACTTACATTTATTTTAATGGATAATTAATGATAGCTCATGATGGATGATCATGGTTAATTAATGAATTAATGGTCAACTAAAATTTGATTAATGGTGGGTCGTGAGCACATGGTTTGATGATTCTGTTAGGGTGCTCATGGAAATTAAGTACTGGTTCATGGAAAACCCTGGAAGAATTACCGTACATACCACAAATCAGCGTGGGTAATGGCTGGATCTGTAGTATAGCTTTCCTCTAGCCGACGTACTCTAGTGAGGGTACGCGTGATTGAGTTTGGTTAGCTGGGGTTTAACTGGTTGATCGATTTCCGGATTCACCGCGACACGCGGGGGCGAGGGGCTCCACTACCTTTCGAGGGCTGGGGGAGAAACCTTGGGGTGGTATGTTTGGTTAGGGAGAGTTATGTGAAAGGTCTTGTCACAATTTCCCCCTTTGCAGTATTATGTTGGTACTTCGGGGCATGGTAACATGTGTGGAATCGTGTCTTGTGTGTAAAGTTGTGCACCCCTGATCAGAGTAAAACTATCCGAATAGCCGTGCCCATGGTTATGGGCGATCAACCAGATTCACCGTGATTAGTCCCACACTACTCATTAATGATGATAATTTGGTAATGACAATTTGTTAGCTCTTGTTATGGAGTTTAGATCTGTACAACTGGGATTGGTTGTTTAGACATGGCTGGGCTTGTGCAGCATTGGGATGTTGTACAGTGTTGATTAATATTGATGACTAATTACTCTACTGTGTTACAAATTCTTAAATATTTTGCTAAATGCTGCTTCTGCAAATGAAGTCCTATTATTGCTATCCTTTGTATTCCTGTGCACTTGCATACTTGCTGTGTGGCTTGTTACGTATACCATATACTCATTCTTGCAATAATTTTAATCAACCTCAGTTGAAGAAGGCTCTCCAAGGAGAAGACCTGTTGGCTTAGATCCCAGTTGAATTGCCTGGGAGTGGAGTTGAAGCTTCGCTAGATTTTTTTCCTCTGCAGTTTTCTTCGTGGGAGGGCTAACTACCTCTTTTGCAAGTATTTATCGCATTAGTTTGTTTGATGAATCTGCATATTAATTTGTCGATTTGTGTACCTTGGCCGATTCCTAGACGAGGATAGTATGCACAAATTGGTTCAAAAATTACTAGTGAATTTCCGGGCGTGACAAGTTGGTATCAGAGCAATCTCGACTGTAGGTCAAGCCAAACGGTTAAGCCATTAAGGACATGTCTTTGCTAAAAAAACTATTTGCAAAAGATCTATTTTTCTCCTTATCCCGTTGCTACCTGCAAAAGCTTTACTCAATCTCTTTCTCCTCTCCGGTTTTCAACTTAGTCTAGATGGATCCCTAGAAGGAGAAGTTGGATTAGATGATGATTCGTTGTGATTTGCCCAAGAAGGTTGAGAAGTTTAGTGAAAGTATGGCAGCACAAGAACATAAGGCATTATTTGAAAAGGAAGCTGAGCGGCATGGAAACTCTGGTTTTACAAGTGAGCTTTGTCATATGGTGTATGATCTTGGATATGAGGTTCCACCGAAATACACTAAGGTATCCATTCATGTTGGAAATCACTCTCACTGCAAAGCAACTGTTACTCTTCTCTTAGACAAGGAAGATCTTCCCCAACACTCATTCAGTGGTGAAGCCGACTGTTTTCTTTATGCTCATGAAGAAGTCGCGTATGAAGCATTGTATCGTCTCCGTCATCATTTCAAGGATCGTTTGGAGAACACTGTGTGTCTCTACACTCCGAGATATGGTGACAACTTGTGGATGAATGGTTGCGTTAATACTCGGGGTGGAGAGAATCAGACAATTGTGCATATGAGGACAATGTTGGATGCTCTTGATGCCCTCTACATTGACTGCAATACCCAAGCCATGTTTCAGAAGCAGGCTCTACAAGAGAAGATTGTCAGGTTACAGAAGATGGTTGAAGTGAGACAAGTCTCATATAGAATATAATGACACCGCCAAGATTCTAGAATGCACTAAAGCTCGTTTTGGCACAGTTTCGGAAGGACACAAATCATAAGCTTGTTATTCGTTAGAAAAGGATCTTTGAGTTAGAAATGAATTAAGGAAGTTAACTGGAGAAATTTCTTCGGATGAAGATGAAGATGTGAAGCCTACTTTAGTTTTCAAGCAACTTTGCACTGGAGTTATTTCTCAGGATCAGTCCTAGTGAAGATGAGTCAAATAAGAAGCCTCCAAGACCAAAGGTAGATTGAAGAAGTCCTTGGACCTTATGGTAGAGCCTAAGCTTTACCCTAAAGAGTAGTAGCTTGTTGGTTAGCTGGATCGTTGTGTTAGCTTGTTTGCTTAAGTTTTGTTTGTGCTTGTGTGGGTGTTAGCATATGGAGTATATCAAGAGGTAGTGATATAACCATACTAGTTTAAGAGTTCAGTCCAGTGTTAAAGGACAACTTATTTCACAGCAATAAAAGTTAATGGTTAGTAAAGCAGTTTCCTCCTTTCTGAGTTCCCCTGTCTCCTTCCTTTTCTCTTTCTGTTTCACCCTTACCTTGCCCCCAAGTCAAGGAGTTCAAGGAAAGGAAGTTTATGCTCACAGTGCTAGTGGTTCAAAACAACAAGTTAATGGTCAGCATACTCACAACCAAGTTCTTTCTCCTAAGGATCAAGAAATCATAATGGTGTTACCACTGCCAATCTTAAGAACCCTAGCTTTTACTTCAAGTTCAGTCCAAGCAAGAAATAATTGAGTGCATCATACAAATCACCTCACCAGAGTTCTGAACTCCAGTTTCGTGTCTTGATCCAGTGGTTACCATTCAGGCTAGCTTAAGAAGAAAGAGTGTTAGTGGAATGCAGCTCTCAACTTACAGCAGTATGATGTGATTTTAATTGACTAGTCAGAATTCGGCACATAAGTCAAAACCCAGTCAGTCTAGGGATATGGTCTACCATCCCTACTCGGAATCAAGTTGTAGTAAGCCAAGACAGTTCTTTATAGAATTATGAAAAAAATGTTATTTTGAGATTCAGGAATTTAGAAGCCAAGTGTCCTAAGCAAGGTCAAAGGTCAGAAGCTCAATGGACACCATTGTTGCGTTAAGGAAAATTATTCACGGTTGGTCCCGCACATAGTGTGAGGTTCAAAGTTTGCTTTGAGGCAGAGTCATAAGGGAATGAGAAGCCTGAAAGTTTAGTTTTGTAACAACAATATGATAATTATTGCTACATTGTGGTTTATAAGGGATGAGTTTTTAGGTGTTTGAAAGGATGATTTCTTGCTATACTATACGTGGATCAAGTTAATAGTGTCAACAAGTCCAAGATCTTGAAAGAAGAAAAAATTTTAAGTCTTCAAATAGAAGAGGATGGAATGTGGAGATTGCATTATTTTGGAATAATGGGAGCTTTGACGTAATGGTACACATTTCCATTTTTCCATTGGTGAAGAAATATCAAGTGATGACTCTGTGTTGTGAAGTGTTTGCTTTTGTTTAATGGAATGGATCGTGCAGTTAGCGGTTGCTAGCTCACTTTAGTAATGATCAAGGACATAAAGGGCGAATGGAAATTTTAGCAGATCGCCTGACAGTCATGGTGATGGTAGTAACCATTGCAATATTTCCATTAGTTGGGATAAGTAACTACTGTCAAAAGTGACCCAAGGAAGTATTGTGCACTAAGGCTCAAGTTTTGTCTCTAGTTCATTTGAGTAAGATGATTGCTAACTAAGAGGAACATACCCCATGCTTGTTGGGGATTGGTATTTGTGAATTGTTTTGAGTCAAAATGTTATGACGGATTATATGCCAGTTCTAGTTAAGACTGACTAGTTTCAATATAAAGATATGGAGAAGATATATTTCTAACCAGTTTATTCAAAATGGGAAAATTCTGGGAGAATATTCATAATTAGAGTATCAACATCAGTGGACAGTCAAGTAAGATGGATACTACGATGTTGTTTCGAAATATTATAATTGGATTTTAACATTCATCAGAGGTCGGTATAACACCAATGCCAGATAGATGTTTATGACCACTCAAGGAAATGAGAATAATGATGAAGTTATGAATAAGCAAGGGATATAGAAAGCCATGTTGGAAGTTTCATATTCCAGTGGTTGCATGGAAACAGTAAGGCCAGTTTGTTACCCTAGTAATGTGGCACAATGTGAAGAATGGTTTGCTTGTTGATAAGTCATTGTGCAAGTCTTGACGAATCACTACAAAGTTTCTATGAGTTAGCAGAAAAGTTGTTCTACCGGTTACACGTACTAGATACAAGAATGAGTATGGATAATGTTATTAGGTTGATCTGAAGAAGGAAGATTGACAAAGAACGTCACTGCTATCTTAATCTAAAGTATGAGGATGATAAGTCAGTAGAGCTATAGGCAAGTGGTTCTTGTCAATTAGCTTTGTAATTTAAGAATCATTTGAAGTGGATCATTATTCATCAAGTCAGTATGAGAAACAATAAGGATCAAGTAAAGTATGGAGTTTGCTATCTTAACATATCTTGAAATTGAAAAGGTGGTAATATATGGGATATGATTACTAAGAAGTAACCTATGAATAGGGGCATTAATTTGATAGTCTAATTGACTGATGGACGAACTATACCGGGAGCTCAGGAGTCCGAAGGGTTAAAAGTCATAATTATGAGAAACGACTTCAGAATGTCCGACATACTAGCATAAAATGAAGAATTAAATCAAGCAAGATGTTTTGGGTTCATATATCAATTGCAGAATTACGAAGCCAGAAATGATAAAATTTCAGAATCTGGTTAAATTTAATTAAGGGAGAGCGATTATTGTTGTCATGAATTAAGAGGAAAACATCTACCATAGAAGGTGGGATTGGAGAGAATGTCAAATATCATTTCTTCTCACAGATGTGGCAACATAGGAAATAATTCGACTATTGTGTTAAGTAAGACTTCTGTGGATTTTTTTGACCCAAGAATTTTCAAGAGATAAGCTAGAGCAAAGCTCATATCGGATACCGCTGTAATTTGAAATCCCAAAAAAAAATCTGATCAAGGTTGGAGTCTGGTCAATATCAGAAAGGTAAAACAAGAAAACATCTAAAGGTGAATTAAGTTGGAGGATGATTCTCTTTCTGGAAAACGAAGAGAGTGAGAGAATTGAAGAGTCTGTCAAATTAATCAGTTAATTCTTAATCAAACAGTTCTTAAGAAAGATGCATTAGCGAAGGATTTCCCTACCTAATTTCTTGCCAACCGTTCCAAATCTCGGGATGAGATTTCTGTAAGGGGGGTGGAGTTGTTACACCCTAAAAATCGCTTAAATATAAATCATTGTGAAAAGTAATTTCTAGAAATTATTTAATAATCAAAGTAAGTGTTTGAATAAAACGTGTGAAAATTTGAACATCAAAATTGAGCATCAAAAGTATTTATAATAAATTTCTTTAATTTGCAGGTGAAGGAAAAATGAGAAATAAAATTTCTTAATTGGAACATGGGTGGATTTATTTTTTATTAAATTCTCCATTATTAAATATACTCTTTGAAATTTTCTAGGATTTTTCGAGTTCAATTATTAATTTTAATGATACAAAGAGCATTTCAAGTGATTATTTAAATAAATAAATTAATTATTAAATGATCTGGTTAATTTTTATTAAATACTTTGAGTGTTCATCTATTTTGAGGATTTTTGTTGGAATTATTTAAGTATTGGAAGTATTTATACAAATTCAAATATGTTAGGACTAAAAGTCTAGTTTACCTCTCCGTCACAGTGTCGTCCCCTACCTCCAGCCCGCGTTTACTGTTCATCCAACTCAGGTCCTGTTTTTCTCATTCCAAATCCGGCCCAATCCTTTGCCCAAATCCAAAATTGATTTGAGGGAAAATTTTTCCCTTTATTTCCACTTTCCATTCCCCCGAAAATCATCCAAATCCGCAAATAAATTGATCTCAATTTTTCTTTGCAACTCGGACTTTATTCTGAGTTGAACCTTTTTCTTATCCAGTAAAATTCCGTCATGTTGGGCTCGGTCTCTGCCTCCCGAGCCTATAAATAGAGTCCCCATTATCTCCTCTCTCGTTAACCCACTTTTTCCGAGTTTTTTCGTGCCCTAGCCGTCTTCCTCGCGGCCGCCTTCTCTCTCCACAATGGCTGCCATGTCCAGCCGCCCCTAGCCGACGCCTCAGCCGTTCCCAGTCAGTTCTGTCGCCACCTCCAGCATCGCAGCACCGAGGCGAAGCCCGGCATACATCTCCCCTCTGCCGAAAGCCTCGGGAAGCACCTTGTCGCCGTGAAGCCCGAGCACCGCCACCTTTGTTCATCTTCGGCCGAGCGTCATCGCTGTTCCTATTGCCATCTTTGGTTGCCGTCTTCACCACCGGTTGCACGGGGACCCTAGGAAGGCCGTCCATCATCTCTCTTCCTTGGAAAATAGTTGGAGACTCGTCGTCGCCGTCGACCCAAGGACCTTCGCTGCTTGGAGCTCGTCGCCGGCCATCTCCGTTCACCGTTCGACATTGTTTTAGCATTGGTAAGGATCGCCACAACACCCTCTCTCTTTTGGTGTCCTCGGTTCTCGTTGTCATGTCGCTGTTCGCCGTCGCCGGAGTCATCCCGAGCCGTCGGCCATCGTGCCTATGTGGCAACCCTCTTGGCATCCCAATCAGCGCCACCTCACCTGTTTCGCTTGCTTGGCTGCTTGCATGTCCAGCCATGAGGCAGCCATCCTCAATACGTCTGGATTCAATCTTGTCCTTTGGATCTTGGTCGGTTTAATCTCAGTCGTTCATCTTTATAGATTGGATTGGTTTAATCTCAGCCCTCCGATCTGATCTGATTCAATCTCAGCCGTCCAAACCCTGTAAACCCATGGACCATCTCGGTGAACTTGGTCTACCATGGATCGATAAGGGCTGACATTATAATCCTCCTTTGCTAGTTCAAAAATAAATCAATATGACGCAATAAATCTTTTAGCTGTTTTCTTTTTAGGTTTAATTAATTAAAACTTCAAAAATTCATAACTAATTCGTACGAACTCGGAATGAGGTCGTTCAAATCCCATAATTCATCTAAAATTAAGTTCTACCAATTTATGAACATTAATGGTACTGTCTATTTTGTTTTATAAGTGTTTTTCCTTGTTTTGTGTTCTAGGTTTAGTTTTCGGTAGTTTCGGAGCGTCGTTCGTTCGTTCATCGGAGAAGTTCGTGAAGACGAATTGAAGACTAAGTATTGCAAGGCAAGTCACACAGATCCTAAACAATTCTTTTGAGCTTGTTGATCCTATTTTTTAAAATTCTTGATTGATTTCACCTATGCTTTTGTTTTTGAATGACATGGGGATGGTATAAATTTATTCCTTTGTTATGACCAATTTGCATTAATTACCCAATATCTTGATACCTTGGGTTATAATTTGACTAGTTAAACAATGTATAATTGTTTAACTAGAAATTAGGAATAGTTGCTTAGCCATGCTTAGAAACTTTAGCGTCATTTCATGTGGAATAACTAATGATGCACTTATATTTCTTTGAATGGATAACTAATGATAGCTCATGATGGATGATTATGATTAATTAATGAATTAATAGTAACTAAAATTTTATTATTGGTGGGTCATGAGCACATGGTTTGATAATTCTGTTAGGGTGCTAATGGCAATTAAGGACCGGTACATGGGAAACCGTAGAAGAATTACCGTGAATACCACAAGCCAGCATGGGTAAAGGTTGGATCTGTAGTATAGCTTTCCTCTTGCCGATGTACCCAAGTGAGGGTGGTCGTGATGGAGTTCGATCAGCTGGGATTTAACCGGTTGATCGGTTTTCAGATTCACCACGGCACGTTGGGGGGCTGCCCACTACCTTTCGAGGGGTGGGGGTGAAACCCTGGTGTGGTACGATTGGTAAGGGGGAGTTATGTGTACAAGCGTTGAATGATGTCACAATCAAGAACAAGTATCCTCTGCCCAGAACTGATGATTTGTTTGATTAATTATAATGTGTTATAGTATTTTCCAAGATAGATCTATGGTCAGCATATCATCAATATAGGATCAAGGAAGAAGACATATCGAAGACAACGTTTACCACTAGTTATGGGTTGTTTGAGTGTACAGTCAAGTCTTTTGGACTTACCAATGCCCCAACTTTCTTCATCTATTTGATTAACAAGGTGTTTATGGATTTCTTAGATAAGTTTGTGGTGTTTTTTATTGATGATATACTTGTGTACTCCAAGACCAAGTAGGAGCATGAAAAACAACTTTGTCTTGTGCTTGAGAAGTTAAGAGAGCATGAGTTGTATGCTAAATTCAGCAAGTGTGATTTATGGTTATTTGAGGTAAAGTTTCTTGGACATGTCATCTCTTCTTGAGGAGTGGCTGTTGATCCAAGTAATGTGGAATCAGTGATCAATTGGAAGCAACTGAAAACTGGTTCGGAAATCCAAGGATTTCTAGGTCTTGCGGGTTATTACTGAAAGTTCATTGAGAATTTCTCAAAAATTGTGAAGCCCATGACTCGTCTACTACAGAAGGATGTGAAGTATGAGTGGAGGGAACATTGTGAGAAGAGTTTTTCGAAGCTGAAGAAGTGTTTAGTATCCACACCAGTACTAATTTTACCTAATTCGAGAAAAGGTTTCCAGGTTTACTGCGACGCATCCTGACATGGTTTGGGTTGTGTTTTGATGCAGGATGGGAAGGTGGTTGCCTACACATCTAGACAACTACGACCTCATGAGAAGAATTACCCAACCCATGAACTTGAGTTGGCTACAGTGATTCATGCTTTGAAGATTTGGTGTCACTATCTATTTGGGAATCATACAGAGATGTATGCGGATCATACAAGTTTGAAGTACATCTTTACCCAGCAAGATAAAATATGTGTCAGCGAAGATGGTTGGAGTTAATTAAGCATTGTGATATGGAAATTCACTATCATCTTGGAAAGGCTAATGTCATGGCAGATGCCTTAAGTAGGAAGAGTTACTGCAATGCTTCAGACAGATGTCAGTTGCCTTTGGAGTTATGCAAGGAGTTGGAGAAGTTGAACTTGGGAATCATAAGTAAAGGTTTTGTCGTAGCTTTCGAGACACAAGCTACGTACCCTCATAGATCAAGTGAGAGAAACTGAAGTAAATGATCCAGATATACATGAGGTCAACAAGAATATGAGAAGAGGAAAGGCCATCATTTACCTGGAAGATGAGCAAGGAACTGTATGGTTGGGCGATAGAATCTGTGTACCTAATAACAAAGAGTTAAACGATACTATTCTAAAGGAATACCATTAAACGTTATATTCCATTCATCCCGGAAGTACCAAGATCTATCAAGACCTAAAGGAGAAATTTGGTGGGCCAGTATGAGGCGTGATAGTTGAATATGTCATGGTGTGTGATGTGTGTTAGCAAGTAAAGACAGAACATCAGAAACTGGCTGGTTTGCTTCAACCTTTGAAGATACTAGAATGGAAGTGGGAATAAATTGAATGGATTTTTTTACTCTGCTACCTAGAACGTCATATGGACATGATTCCATTTGGGTAGTGGTAGACAGGCTGACTAAAGCTGCACATTTCATCCCAATCAAGAGAACTTATTCTGGAAGTAAGTTGGTAGGATTGTATATGGCTAGAATCATTTGTTTACATGGTGTGCCAAAGAAGATAGTATCCGATAGAGGAAGTCAGTTTACCTCCAATTTTCGGTAGAAGCTTTAAGAAGAGATGCGGACCCGATTGAATTTTAATACTACATATCACCCTCAGACTGATTGTCAGATTGAGAGAGTGAATCAGATTCTCGAAGATATGTTGAGAGTGTGTGCTTTGGATTTTGATGGAAATTGATACAGGAGTCTGCCTTATGTCGAGTTTTCCTATAACGACAATTTTCAAGCTAGTCTTCAGATGGCCCCATATGAAGCTTTGTATGGAAGGAAGTGTCTTACTCCACTCTTGTGTGATCAGACAAGAGAACGTCAAGATTTTGGAACTGATATCTTAAGAGAAGTAGAAGAAAATGGTGAAAATTATTGAAGAAAGATTGCGAGTAGCTCAATCAGGTCTGAAAAGTTATGTCGATAATCGACATATAGATTTGAGTTTTGAAGAAGGAGATTATGTGTATCTTAGAGTTACGCCATTAAGAGGAGTTCATCGGTTCCAGAAGAAAATTGGCACCTTGTTTCATGGGACCTTATCGGATTGATAGCAAAAGAGGTGAGGTCGCTTATTAGTTGGAGTTACCTCAGTCTATGGCAGGAACCCATGACATGTTCCATGTGTCGTAGTTGAAGACATGTCTATGGATTCCTATAGAGGAAGCCAACCCCGAGCTAATAGAGATCCAGGAAGATCTGGCTTATGTTGAAAAGCCGATTTGTATTTTGGAAACAAGTGAGAGAAAAACAAGGAATTGGCTTAGGTTCCATGGAGTCGGATCATTCAGAAGAAGAAGCTACCTGGGAGCATGAGGATGAGTTGAAATCAGTCCATCCGTTTATTTTCGCCAGTACATCTGAATCTCAAGAATGAGATTATTTTTAAGGGGGTAGGTTTGTCATGCTCTCAAAATTGCTTAATTAATAAATTGTTGTTTAATGCATTTTTAGAAAAGAAATTAAAATTTCTATAAGAGAGTAATTAAAAATATGCAAGATAAAATTTCATTAAATACTTTACCTTCTCACATATTTTCTGACTTTTTATGGGAATTATTTGAGCTAAGAGAGTATTTCAAATAAATGAAATACCAGTTCACTGCTTATTTAAAAAGAAAAAGGTTTTAAAAGTATGCTTTTGTTCCTCGGGCCGAAACACAGCCAAGCCAGCCCGTTCCTATGCAGCCCAGCCGAGAAAAGTTGTTTCTCTCTCCGGTGTCACTGACAGGTGGGACCCACTTGTCAAGTCCATCTTCAACCTCGCGCCGCCCCTCTTTCATTCGCCGACGAGTTCCCTTTTTTCAATTCCGGTGATTCTTTCCTTCCAGAGCCGAATCAACAGAGGGGAAATATTCCTTTGATCTTCCTCTGCATTTTTCCTTTCGGAAGTTCTTCGGATTTCATTTGGAAAGAGTGTTAGTGACATGCCCTAGAGGGAAAATGGAGATGTTGGATATCATGGTCAATGTTTATGTATAAATGAATAAAGTGTTATTCAGTTCCATGAAATAGACATCTTGTATTGATCAATAAGTACGTGACTTATTTATGAGACTCTTTATGCATGAATCTATTTCTAAATGATCCCTGATCACATGTCATATTATTGGAACAAATATGACTCTAAGATCGCCATGTTTATTGATTGATGATCATGTCTCATAGATCATGGGTATGGAGATACCAAATCAATAAACATGGACACATGTGTTAGAGAACACATTGTTGGATAGACCCACCATGAGACACTATAGGAATTAATGTGCCATTAGTTGGTCTCAAGTAGTGTTGGTGCAAAGTCCTTAGACCTGAGATCATCATGGATTCCAACATGTGTAGTAGCCTACTTTGGGACTACCAAACACTATTCCGTAACTGGGTAGTCACAAAAGCAGTTTTTGGATTTGCTATGAAACATGGAGTGGGATGTGAGTGATCAAGATGGAATTTGCCCCTCCTCTGGAGAGATATCTCTGGGCCTCTCGAGGTAATGGATTATGGAAATGCATAGCCATGCTAAGTTGATTGAGGATTCAATCAACATACAGATTATCCAATATGGTTCGAGTGAATGGTTAAGCTATTGAAGGGATGACACACATCTTGCCTATAGCTTAATTGGTGTCATGAGGCAAAGGGATTTGTGTGCACATTACAGGTTCAGAACCAATATTATATTCTTGTATACTATGGTGCCAATATGTGCTGCTAGGCGCCGCTGTTGATAGATCGGCTGAGTTCGACTCGAGCCGACGGTCGGCTTAGTTGGACTATAGCCGAAACCGAGTATACCGAAACCTACAGGGTCGCACGCTTCAGGGGATAAGAACAAGCATTCGAGTTGGACTCGAATACGGCTCGATCAGATTGGGATCCGATCAAATAGAGTCCTATGGGCTTACGAAGTCCGGCCAGACAACTCTATGAGATTCGGATAGGATTCGATTCAAAATAGAGTCCCGATGGGCCTCTAGGCCCAACCGGAAACTCTATATAAAAGGGCGAGGGGTGGAGAGTTGATGCATTGAATTAAACCGAATCAATCTGATTTGGCGCAACAGAAGTCGGCGAGATCAATCTCCACGGAAACCCTCCCCACCTTCGAGCCAAAACCCTAGCCTTGCATCGCGTGCTAGCACACGGGTGTTCAGCGTTCTGTTCCCGGATGTGTGGATACCGATAGAGGCGCTGATACATTGTGGCGCTATTGATCGGCTACGAATGGGCTTTGGTGGAATCCGCTGCGGTCGGGCGCATCGGAGCGAGGCGCGAGAACATGACCGGACGACTCGGCGAATCGGCTGCATCGGCGACTCGGCTGATTGGTGAATCGGCTGTCCCTGGGAATCGGCTGTCGACAAATCGGCTATCATCGGCCAACACTGCTTCAGATCGGATAGTCCTGATTGGCTAGTCCGCTGCACTCTACTCCAAACGGTAACGATCTATCCCCTTATATGTCATCTCGATACCATATCTCTGCGATAGGTAGAAAACGTTCTACGCCTAACTTGTTTTTGCAGAGAATGCTTTGAGATGGTATGGCCCTATTGTATGTTTGAGATGCATGTGATGCGTGTAATATTCTTTCATATGTGCAATCCCTGTAATATTCTTTCTTACGTGCAATGCTTGTAATATTCTTTCACGATCTACGAGTCGATGTAATCTTCAATTAGAGCTTCTATAGTAGTAGCTTAGTTTGAAGAAATCAAGCATTCGGCACTTCGAAGAACGGTGATGAAGATGGAGATCCTCTACACCGGCATGGAGATGGAGATCACCATGTGAAGGGGGCCATACTATTTCATTATGTGCTATTCTACTTGCTTTCATATATGTGATATGTTTGTTTGATAGGATAGCATCCCTCGCAAAATTAAGTAGTAATGATGCCCTTCCAAATGTTGCACCCATCACCGTTATGCTCGTCAATGGTGGGACTGCCAAAGAAGAGTGCCATTCTCTATCATAATAAGAAGGGTATATGTCGGACATATACAGCAGGAGCATTTGGTTTACTTAACAAGTCTATCAAAACAGTTTTGGGCCTTGGGGCATGGGTTGGCGCCGGGGCATGGAGATGCCACACCAACAACAAGAGTCACATAGAGATGTGATTAGCAAGGTGTTGCTTACCGACGTTATTAATTTTCTAGCAGTGATGCCAAAGCTCACTAGAAATTAATTAACATGTGGATCTTGACCCAATACGTAACCTAGATGGAAAGTGAAAAAAACGTAATGGGAGTCTTATGTTAAATTGTTTAACAACAGACATAGCATAAACATTGTGCTAAACTTTGCCTTTTCTGTTGTAGAATAATGGCAGCTAATACTACACCTAATGCGTTTAATTTGCGATCTATTCTAGAGAAAGAAAAATTAGTCGGAACAAACTTTATGAATTGGTATCGCAACTTGAGAATTGTTCTCAAGCAAGACCGTAAGGAGTACATTCTTGAAGTACCTTATCCGGATGATTTGCCTAACAATGCTATTGCAACTGCACAGAGGGCTTACGAGAAACACACTAATGATGCCCTAGATATAAGCTGTCTCATTCTTGCTACAATGTCCCCTGAGCTTCAGAAGCAATATGAGAGCAGCGATGCTCACACTATTATTCAGGGACTGTGTGGCATGTTTGATAACCAAGCGCGGGCCGAGAGGTTCAACACCTCAAAGTCCTTGTTTGCGTGCAGGCTTGTTGAGGGGAATCCCGTCAGCCCGCATGTAATAAGGATGATTGGCTATATCGAGAGTCTTGAGAAACTAGGTCTCCCTCTTAGCCAAGAGTTGGCTACAGAGGTGATTCTCCAGTCACTCCCTCCGAGCTTCGAGCCATTCATATTAAATTATCACATGAACAATATGGATAGAACCTTGGCCGAATTGCATGGGATGCTAAAGACAGCTGAGGAGAGTATCCAGAAAAATGGTCATCATGTGATGATGATGCAGAAGGCTAAGCACAAACCACTTGTCAAGAAACTTTGCACCAAGAGGAAGTTAACTCCCGATGAGATCGCGAGTGCCTCTAATGCAAAGAAGGGCAAAAAGGGGTCGGCGGCATCGAGATGCCGTTTGCTTCTATTGCAAGGAGACAAACCACTTGGAAAAGGAACTGCAAGAAGTACATGGAGGATCTCAAAAAGAAGCAAAGTACGACTTACGCTCGGTATTAATGTTATATACATTAATCTTGCTACTTCACTGCTGACTTTTGGGTATTTGATATCGGATCAGTAGCTCATATTTGCAAATCATTGCAGGGAATGAGAAGAAGTAGAGGCTTGAGAAGGGGTGAGGTGAACCTGCGCGTCGGCAATGGAGCAAGCATTGCTACAGTTGCTATCGGCATAGTACCACTTCATCTACCTTCGGGATTAGTTTTGGAATTAAATAATTTTTATTGTGTTCCAACACTATGTCAAAACGTTATTTCCGCTTCATGTTTGCAAGCGGAAGGATATGATTTTAGATCAATGGACAATGGTTGTTCAATATATCTCGAGAGATATGTTCTATTTTCATGCTCCATTGGTGAATGGATTATACGCTTTGAATCTTGAAGCGTCTCCCATCAATAACATTAATACGAAAGGTAACTCTCTAATGATACAAACCCCACGTTTATCGGCATTGTCGCTTAGGCCATATAAATAAGAAATGCATGGAGAAGCTCCATAAAGATGGATTGCTTCACTGTTTTGATTTTGAATCATTTGAGACATGTGAATCTTGTTTACTTGGTAAGATGACAAAGGCACCTTTCACGGGACACGGTGAGAGAGCAAGTGACTTGTTGGCACTCATACATACTGATGTATGTGTACCAATGAGCTCAACGGCCGAGGTGCTTATCGTACTTCATTACCTTTACCAATGACTTTAGTAGATATGGTTATATCTACTTAATGAGGCATAAGTCCGAATCCTTTGAAAAGTTCAAAGAATTCCGAATGAAGTACATAATCATTTAGGGAAAACAATCAAGTTTCTACGATCGGATCATGGAGGGGAATACTTGAGCCAAGAGTTTGGTAATCATCGAAAGATTGTGGAATTGTTTCACGAGTTCACTCCGCCAGAACTCCACAATGGAACGGAGTGTCCGAACGGAGAAATCGCACCTTGTTGGACATGGCGCGGTCAATGATGAGCGAAAGTGATCTTCCGTTATCCTTCTAGGGATATGCTCTTGAAACATTGCCCGACACTAAATAGAGTTCCGTCTAAGTCGGTTGAAAAGACACCATATCGAGATATGGACCAGGGCAACCCCCTAGTTTGTCTTTTCTCAAAATTTGGGGATGCGAAGCTTATGTAAAACGTTTACAGTCTGACAAGCTCACACCCAAATCTGACAAGTGCTTCTTTGTGGGATATCCTAAGGAAACTAAGGGATAATACTTTTATAATCGGGAACAAGGCAAAGTGTTTGTCGCCCAACATTGTGTTTTCTTGGAGAAAGAGTTTCTTTCAAGAAGGATTAGTGGGAGCAGGGTGCATCTTGAAGAAGTTCAAGAAACACCAGAAAATGTTTCAGCGACCACAGAACCACAACAGGAGGAGCAAAGTGTTGCGCCACTAGTTGTAGATACACCAGCCCCACGGATGTCTAAAAGATCATGCCGTGCGCCTGACAGGTACACAGGTGCAGAACAACATGATATATTGTTGTTAGACAACGATGAGCCTAAGACCTATGAGGAAGCGATGGTGGGACCCGATTCCAACAAGTGGCTTGAAGCCATGAAATCCGAAATAGAATCCATGTACGACAATCAAGTTTGGAACATGGTTGATCGACTGATGGTGTCAAAACCATTGAGTGTAAATGAGTTTTTAAGAAAAGGCCGATATGGATGAAAATGTTCACATCTATAAGGCGCGATTGGTGGCGAAAGGTTTTAAACAAATTCAAGGAGTTGATTATGATGAAACCTTCTTGCCCGTTGCAATTCTTAAATTTATTCGGATTATCCTAGGGATTGCTGCATATTTCGATTATGAGATATGGCAGATGGATGTCAAAACGGCTTTCCTAAATGGAAACCTAAGCGAGGATGTATACATGATACAACCTCTGGGTTTTGTCGATCCACAATCGCTGGAAAGATATGCAAGCTACAGAAATCCATTTATGGATTGAAGCAAGCATCTCGGAGTTGGAATATTCGTTTTGATGAAGTAATCAAAGGGTTTGGTTTCATCAAAAATGAAGAGGAGGCCTGTGTTTACAAAAAGGTAAGTGGGAGCGCAATTGTATTTCTAATCTTATATGTGGATGACATATTGTTGATTGGAAATGATATCCGTATGCTAGAATCCGTCAAGTCTTCATTGAAAAATAGTTTTGCCATGAAAGACTTAGGGGAGGCAGCATACATATTTGGCATTCGGATCTATAGAGATAGATTCAACAGGCTAATTGGATTATGCCAAAGTACATACATTGACAAGGTGTTGAAAAGGTTCAACATGCATGATTCTAAGAAACGTTTCTTGCCCATGTAACATGGCATTAATCTTAGCAAGAATCGTCCTCGGACATATGATGAGCGGAATAAGATGGGTATGGTTCCATAAGCTTCGGCAATTGGATCCATCATGTATGCCATGCTTTGTACCCGTCCAGATGTCTCGTACGCTTTGAGTGCTACGAGCAGATACCAGTCAAATCCAGGTGAAGGTCACTGGACTGCACTAAAGAATATCCTTAAGTACTTGAGAAGAACTAAGGATATGTTCCTAGTATATGGAGGTGAAGAATAGCTCGTTGTAAGTGGTTACACTGATGCTAGCTTCCAAACTGACAAGGATGATTATAGATCGTAATCTGGGTTCGTGTTCTGCCTGAACGGAGGCGCAGTCAGCTGGAAGAGTTCCAAGCAGGATACTGTTGCTGACTCTACAACGGAGGCCGAGTACATTGCTGCTTCAGAAGCTGCAAAGGAGGCTGTTTGGATCAAGAAATTCGTTTCTGAGCTTGGTGTGATTTCTAATGCAACTGGTCCTATGTCTCTCTATTGTGATAATAGTGGAGCCATTGCGCAAGCCAAGGAGCCAAGGTCATATCAAAAGTCCAAACACATACTTCGGCGATATCATCTCATCCGCGAGATAGTGGACAGAGATGATGTCAAGATATGCAAAGTGCACACGGATGTCAACATAGCCGATCCGCTGACAAAACCTCTCCCTCAGCCGAAACATGAGGCGCACACAAGAGCAATGGGTATTAGATACTTACATGATTGACTCTAGTGCAAGTGGGAGACTCTTAGTGACATGTCCTAGAGGCAACATGGAGATGTTGGATCTCATGGTTAATGTTTATGTATAAATGAATAAAGTGTTATTCAGTTTCATGAAATAAACATCTTGTATTTATCAATAAGTACGTGACTTATTTATGAGACTCTTTATGCATGAATCTATTTCTAAATGATCCCTGATCACATGTCATATTATTGGAACTAATATGACTCAAAGATCGGCATGTTTATTGATTAATGATCATGTCTCATAGATCATTGGTTTGGAGATACCAACTCAATAAACATGGACACATGTGTCAGAGAACACATTGTTGGATAGACCAACCATGAGACACTACGGGAATTAATGTGCCATTAGTTGGTCTCAAGTAGTGTTGGTGCAAAGTCCTTAGACCTAAGATCATCATGGATTCCAACATGTGTAGTAGCCTACTTTGGGACTACCAAACGCTATTCTATAACTGGGTAGTTATAAAAGTAGTTTTCGGGTTTGCTACGAAACATGGAGTGGGATGTGAGTGATCAAGATGGAATTTGCCCCTCCTTTGGAGAGATATCTCTGGGCCCCTCGAGGTAATGGATTATGGAAATGCATGGCCATGCTAAGTTGATTCAGGAGTCAATCAACAGACAGATAATCCAATATGGTTCGAGTGAATGGTGAAGCTATTGATGGGATGGCACACATCTTGCCTACAGCTTAATTGGTATCATGAGGCAAAGGGATTTGTGTACACATTACAGGTTCAGAGCCAATATTATATTCTTGTATACTATGGTGTCAATATGTGCTGCTAGGCGTCGCTGTTGACAGATCAGCTGAGTTGGACTCGAGCCGACGGTCGACTGAGTTGGACTATAGCCGAAATCGAGTATACATGAACCTACAGAGTCACACGCTTAACGGGATAAGAACAAGCATTCGAGTTGGACTCGAATACGGCTTGATCGGATAGGGATCCGATCAGATAGAGACCTATGGGCTTACGAAGTCCGGCCAGCCAACACTATGAGATTCGGATAGGATCCGATTCAAAATAGAGTTCCGATGGGCTTCTAGGCCCAACTGGCAACTATATATAAAGGGGCAAGGGGTGGAGAGTTGATGCATCGAATTAAACCGAGTCAATCTAATTTGGCGCAACAGAAGTCGGCGAGATCAATCTCCGCGGAAAGCCTCCCCACCTCCGAGCCAAAACCCTAGCCTTGCATCGCGTGCTAGCACACGGGTGTTCGGCGTTCTGTTCCCGGACGTGTGGATACCGGTAGAGGCTCTGCTACGTTGCGGCACTGTTGATCGGCTACGAATTGGCTTTGGTGGAATCCGCTGCGGTCGGGCGCATCGGAGCGTGGCGCGAGAACGTGACCGGATGACTCGACGAATTGGCTGCATTGGCGAATCGACTGATTGGTGAATCGGCTGTCCCTGGGAATCGGCTGTCGGCAAATCGGCTGTCATCGGCCAGCACTGCTCCAGATTGGATAGTCCTGATTGGCTAGTCCGCTGCACTCTACTCCAATCGGTAACAATCTATCGGCCCTTACTTGCAAGTGTTCCTGGTTTGCGCGGTAGAAAAGTTTTTGTTTTTCGGCTAGCGTAGCCTCCGCGTAACCCCTCAGTAGAACATGAGATCGAATCGGTCTTGAAACCCTAGACTTTCCTTCGCTGATTCCGTTCGGTTTGGGCCTAGACTTGCCCATTCTGCTGCTATAAATAATGTTCTCGGTCGTGTTCTTGCAATCCTGACCCAAACCCTAGATTGCCGAAGCTTGTAGAGCCCTAGCCGTGTGAAATCTTGAGCTCTTCCACCGCTAAGGTCTTCGGTCGTCTAGCTAGCCGCCATCGGTCATCACCGGAGGTTGTTGCTGCTCTCGTTGGATTTGCGTGAAGAAGGAGAAGCTCGTCCTCTATTTCTGTTTCCACCGGAGACAACTAAAGCAGCGCCGTCGTCGACAACCCAAATGACTTCGCTGCTTCAAGCTCATCGTTGTCGCCGTCCATCGTAACGAAGCCCTCAGGTGAGATCCTCGTGTCAAGCTGAACTCGTTGGTGCCCTTAGTCCTGCCGCTGCGCCGTTCATCCCCGTGTCAAAACTGAACGGCATAGGGAACAAAGCCATTCATCGCCGATGAGCCACGTAAGCACCAGATCGACCGTCGACACTTGTGTGTCGTCCACGTGTCGCTTGCGAAACCAATCCGATCGGATCCGATCTGAGTCGTTCGTTTTAGATTAGATTACCCATAGACCTGTTGGTGGACTGAGTCTAGGGTGGACCGTTCCAAGGCCGACGCAATAAACCCGAGTTTTCTTTTCGAAAACAATTCCTTATTGCATCATAAATCCTAAAATTCCAGAAAATCAATTAAAATTAGTTTAAACTTCTAAAATTCATAACCAATTCATCCTAGCTCTATTTCAGGTTGTTCAAATGTCTAAATTTGTCTAAAATCGAGTTCTACACTTTAAAAATATCCATGTGTACTGTTTATGTTTGTTTTGTGCTGTTTTTTATTTTAGCCTTTTTGCTTTAGTTTGTGAAGTTTCCGGAGAGGTCGTCTTTTCTACAGGACTTCATTAGTGGAGGAAATCTATAGTAAAGATGGCGGTTTGGAGGACTAGACTTTGCTCTGATCAAGTGCTTGTGGAGTTGGAGTCGATATCCCTAGTTTTCATTCCGATGCCATATGAATATATTGATTGAGAGGAACTATCTACCTCTGTAATAAACCTATTGACTCGACTAGTATTTTGTACTCTATTATAAAATTTGTTATTGTGTGCCTCAACTAATTCCTGCATGAGGGTTTACACACATGTAAGCGTTTGGAATTTTGGATAGAAATTCGGGGCGTGTGGCCCTCCCCTGGTCTGCTCGGCTGAGTCCAGCCTTGAGCTCTATGATGTACTTGAATGTGGATGGATACAAAGAACAGACAGGGTGGTCACCACCTGCAGCCTACCTCGCTTTCCATGGATCACACAACAAACGAAGGTAACCGTTGACATGCCCGAAAGTTCACACACCAGAACTCAAAGCTGAATGTGTATTAAAACCCCTGTCCAGGACCAGCCATGGTACACAGACAACAATATTGGCATATAGATCCAAGTCTTACAAACATCATAAAAGTCTTACAGAAATTGTCGACGGGTAGGTCGGCAGTCCTCCGAGGGGGGTGCCCAAGGAGGTGAGTGTATGGTCGGGAATGCGCCTCCTCTCAGGACCTGGTGGTCAACTCGAATCGCTAGGATGAGCCAAATATCAATAGACACTAGATTTATATTGGTTCAGCCCTCCTGAAGGATAATAGGGCTACGTCCAGTGTGAGGTGTTCTTTGATGAGGTGGATGATGAACAAGGTTTACAAGTGTGAGTTCTTGTGGCTAAGAGCAAGCCGGCCAAGTGTGAGTTCTTGAAAGAGCTGAGAATGAAAGTGTGAGTTCTTGAAAGAGCTAAGAATGAAAGAGTCTGAATGCTTCTCTCTCTTTTTCTCCTCCAGCCCGTCCTGCCCTTCCTTTTATAGCTCAAGGGGGGCAGTTACAAGAGACTTGGGGGCCAAGAAAGCTAAGACTAAAGATGTAAAAAGGGGAGTACAAACAACATCTAAAAAAGGTACAAGGAGATGTCTACTGTGTCCTCCGCGTCGTGGGTGTCTTGTGCCTTTATCCTTCCTTATGGCCCCTCCTCTGCAGATATCACCCGCATTGTGCTGTCGGGTGACATCATTCCTTGCCGGGTTGTCCCCTCCTCGTCTCCTTGCAAGCCAAGCTTCGTCCCGAGGAGGCCAGAAATTGGGTCGAGGAGTCGAGGTTGAGAAAGGAGTGTCGAGGTCGGACTGGGGGGAGGTCGGGGCGGCCGACCCCTAGGGGATGTCGGGCTCTCGACCTCATCCAAAAGACTTGACAGTCTGACTCCAGCTTGACTTCAACTCTAGTCCGAGTGCTACCCAAGGGTGACACCGCCCACAGTAGCCCTTGAGCCTAAGGAGGAATGAGACATCCATCCTTAGGGTCCAAGGTCTTCTCTATCGTTTTTAGAGGGTCCCCGAAGGCGTCGCAGTAGGGCTTCAGTAGGTCTCCAGAATCTTAAAGTTTGAGCTTCAGCAGGTGCACTTGCCGGGTGTAGCCCCCCAAGCCTAGGGCCGGATGGTACATCCAAGCCTAGGGTCCAGTATGTGAGATTGCTTTTGTCCTCTTTTGTTTTTCCTTTCCCATCAAGCATACCTCGAGGTCTTGTGACGTTTATTGTGTTTCAACGAGTCTAATGCCCAGAAGTTCATGGCACTTCCAACTTCGACCGGGGGATGGCCCGAAAGCCGCTGCCCGAGGTGGCTAAGCCATGGCCCGGAGGCCAGCGGCGGTCGGCAAGGCGATCAGGATTACCGCCCGAAGGCCTATAGTAACCCCGACCCCAACCAGGGGACAACCCAAAAGCCATCGTTCGAGTCGGCAAGGCCACGGCCCGGAGGCCAGTGGTGGTTGGCGAGGAGATCGGGTTTTCCGCTTGGAGGCCTATGGTAATCCTGACACCAACCAGGGGACGGCCTGAGAGCCATCACCCGAGTGGGTTGAACCACGGCCCGAAGGCCAGTGGTGGTCGGTGAAGGGATCGGGCCTACCGTCTGGGGGTTAGATATTGAGTCGTCTCGATCGGAACCCAAATGACCTAGATAATCGATGAAGTCAAAGGGCAACCCTCTGACACAGTTAGGCAGAGTGCCAATCACATCTCATTAAGGGCACGAGAACCAGTGCCACATAGCGGTTGATCAAATTCCTTGTTTTCACCCTTCCCCAGGCGACAGGCAAGGTTGGCGGTTTAAGACGGAATCGGTTTCCAGAGTGTGTAATAGACACCATTGGCTATTCCACGTAACCGACGACTCTGATTTGCTCCAGAGGCAACGTGTCAGGCCGGGAAGATGGATGGGCGAGGGCGCTTCAAATGCTCCACGTCTGCTACCAACAGCGTTCTGCATGTTTTCCAAGAACGACGCCACTAGTCCCATCATCGCTCTTATTTAAAACGAGTCACCCTCACTTCCTTCCAAGGAAAAATCATTAAGTCTCGCGCCTTCCTTGCTCTTCTGTTGTCTCAGAACTTTCTAACACCTATGAAGTCCTCTCGACGTTCTTCAGAGATCGGGGAGCTGGAGTGGCGGCTCCGATCATCGCCAACTGGTGATGCCCTGAGTCCCGTCCTTGATCAAATGATTCCTCTCTTTACCTGTCCTCTTTATTTTTGTTGAACCCTCATCTGCTAGGTGTTGATGTCATGGCAGGGAGTTGGAGCCCGTACCGTGCTGTCGCAACAAGAGGTCGTGGAAATCGGCCTGCTCGTTGCGATGGCAGAATCGAGGGAGAAATGAACGCTGCCTCCTTCCCACGAGGCGGGGCTAAGTTCACGTGGGGTGTTGGGGGCACAGGAGTCATAACTGGTTAGGAAGATACCGTGCTAGGGTGCTATGAGGTTCATAAGTTCCGGCCGGTGAGTTTAGTATTTCTTTGCATTCTTTACTTTATGGACAACAACCAATGTTGACTAGGGTTTTTGATAGGGGGTCGTCTTATGCCAACCCTCGGATTGAAGGGTCCTCCTCCCGAGTCGGTGGTGAGGAGGTTGCGGCTCAACACCGGGACTACGAGGGTCTCCTCCAGGACCTCATCGCCGCACTCGACAACGCTGAGTCGAGGGCAAAGGTGTCCGAGGCGGCTAAAGCCGAAGCGGATAGGAGGCTGCAGGCCACCGAGGCGGCAAGGGACGAGGCCCTGGCTAGGATAGCCATAGACAAGGCCGTGCGAGTAGAAGTTGTCCATAAGTCACACTCTCCATCTCCTCTTACAATCGGCTTCGGCCTACATACGTCGCCACCCTCCACCGTCAGACTGGCGGTTTGCGAGCCTGCCTCCAGACGACCGAGGGGCATTGGGCGATCTGCACGAACGTAGTCTGGGAGCTCCTCGTGAATTTCGACCATGCCGACCGATGACGTGCTCCTGGCGAATCTCCGGAGTAGCGAGGAGGTTATTCGGTCCTTGGGGTGGTGCAGAAACTATACTCCCGCATAGAGGTCGAAGTGGTCACCGAAGGGTGGCCTGCTGGCATCTTCAAGTCCCACGTTGAGGGCATCTATGCCTCCGTGGAGCCGTCAGAGAAGAAGATTGTCACCAACATGGACCTTTAAATTAGGGGGACCTTGGGCCCTATGTATGATCATCACCCCGTTTGTATAAGAAAATACTCTACCTATTCTTTTGAATACTGTACTCAATTCATGAAAATCCTGTTGTGTATGTTTAGCGATCTGTCACTCGGAGTAAACAAGGCTTAGCGATCTCGGCTGCCAATGGACAAAGTTCGAAGGGCTACCGATCAAGCTCTAGCGGGTCTACCTCCTCCATAGTGGGTCGGTACGTGAAGAGACAACCTTCGATTTACCTCATGACCAACCTCCGATGCCGAGCAGCATAGGGCCTCAACAGACGGTTCTGAAGTACACCCCAGCCTAACTCAGACCGACTCAGCAATGTACAGGGTAAATAGGTGGACGAGGGAAGAACGGCGGTCACTCGGTCCGTGCATAACACTCATGCCCAAGTGGCTAAAGCCTGCGGGACGGATCCCGGGGGCATTTAGTCGAGCAAGGTCACTTAGTTGTGTACGCAGCGAGTGAGCGTGAGGTCGACGACCAACTATTCTCTGTGTGTCTGACCCTCGAAGTAGAGCGATTTGAGCCATCGACAGACCTTTGTTCGGGTAACTGCAAGTCAAGCTCCTCGCCTCATAGTCCTATACATAGGATATAGTTGTTAAGAGTCCCGAGGTCGTTCGCCTGGCTCTTGACCAAAGCACGACTAGTCCCGAGCCTAGCCTGCCTTGAGTAGGGGACTGTCACCTATCCCAAGGGATGTCGGGTCGAGTTGTCACATTCGTTCGAAGTGGGCAAAGAATGAGCCCTCGAGTAGCTCGAGCTCAGCCGGTGGTCTCCTCTTCTTATGTATCCTCAGCTTTCGAGCTGGGACCGCATTGCTCAGGGCTTGTCGTAATCTTGTTTGCATGAGAAAGGCCCATCACAGCTAGCGATTTTGCTGGGGAGGACTACCAACCCCCCTAGCGGTCCGGGGGTCGGGAGATAGGCGTCCTACAAAATGATCAGGGGATAATCGAAATTGCACTATTGAAAGGAGTTATGGACCGCGTACTTAGCTGTTCAAGCATAGAATCGGCACAGGTACTCGATGTTCCATGAGTTTGGCACCTCCTGTCCATATTTTCGAACTAGCCTGTAGGAGCCCGAACACATGACGGTGAAGACGATGAAATGGCCTTCCCAAGGTGCCGACAGCCTGATCATGCCGGCCGAGGACTGCACCCTAGGGAGCACGAGATCACCGACCTTGAAGGATCTCACACGGACGTTCCTGTTGTGCTATCGACGGAGGGCCTGCTGGTATCGGTCCATCTGGATCACCGCGGCCATCCGTGCTTCCTCGAGGCTGTTGATATCCTTAGCCCTTGTTTGTTCGGCCTTGCCTTTGTCGTAGAGGTGAATCCTCGGGGATTCGTGGAGCATGTCGACTGGTAGGACGACCTCAGAGCCGTAGACCAGAAAGAATGGGGTCTGCCCTGTGGCTCGACTCAGCTGATTGCGTAGTCCCCAGAGCACAGCGGGGAGCTCACGCATCCAGTGACCACCATACTTTTGGAGTGGGTCAAAGATACAAGCCTTCGAACCATGCAAAATCATGCCATTGGCGTGTTCGCACTGCCCATTCGCCCGAGGGTGCGCCACCGAGGCATATTTTACCTTGATGCACCTGTCTTCACAGAACTCCCAAAAGTTGTTCCTGGTAAATTGCGTGTCGAGGTCGGTGGTGATCTCCCTCGGGATGCCAAAACGGTAAGTTATGCCCTCAATGAACTCAACCACGTTCTTTGCCATGCAAGACTTCAAGGGCATCACCTCGATCCATTTCGTGAACTTGTCGATCGTGACAAAAAGACGGTCATACCCCTGCTGTGCCTTCGGGAACGGGCCGACCATGTCAAGCCCCCAGCACGCGAATGGCCATGACGGCGGGATCGTTTGGAGAGCCTGAGCTGGAAGATGATGCTGCTTGATGAAGAATTGGCACCCCAGGCAACATCGAACTAGCTCCTTGGTGCCCTCATTGGCAGTCGGCAAATAAAAACCCAAATGGAAAAGCTTGCCGACCAGCGTCCTAGCACCCACGTGGTTGTCGCAGATACCCGAATGAATTTTGTCAAGGATCTGGACCCCACGGTCCTGGGGGACACACAGAAAGAGTACTCACACGTTTGTACAACTCGGAGCCGACCACGACATATTGCTTGCTGCGTTGGGCAATAAGCTCGGCCCTGGCTTTGCCGGGTGGGAGCGCCTTGGTGGTGATGTAGTCAATGAGCTCTCGACGCCAATCATCCAAGGCACCAGAAATGGCCTGCACTAAGTCGGCTGGCGGAGGAGGAGTCAGCTCACTCGACTCTGAGCTGTTGATCAACGGCTTGGGTAGCTCGTGAACGAAAACCCCCTCCGGAACCATCGCGTGAGATGATCCAAACTTGGCCAGTTGGTCGGCTGCCGAATTGGCATCAGGGAGGATGTGTTGGAACTCGTGGCCACTGAACTTACCCACGAGCTTCCGAACCTCAACACAATACGCATCCATTTTCCTGCTCGAACAAGCCTAGTCCTTGTTGACCTGGCTGATCACCAGCTTGAATCACCGTACACCACGAGGCGCTCGATGCTGATGGACATGGAGATTCAGAGACCATGAAGTAAAGCCTCATATTCGGCGGTGTTATTTGATGCCTTAAAGAGCAACTTGAGGACGTACTTGATATGCCCTACCTTTGAGGAGACCAAAAGTATGCCGGCTCTAGCGTCGTCGATGCTGAGGGAGCCGATGAAGTACATAGTCCAGGTCGGCCGAATCTCTGAGGTTGGCGGGAGCTAGATCTCCATCCATTTGGCCATGAAGTCTGCGAGGACTTGGGATTTGATGGTGTTAAATGGCTTGTAGTTGATGGAGAATTCGCCCATCATCAGGGCCCACTTGACTATCCGACCGGTGGCTTTGCGGTTCCGAATGATATCCCCGAGGGGAAATGCGGTCACTACCACCACCTTGTGGCTTGGAAGTAATGCCTTAGTTTTCAGGTGGTGATAAGGACGGCATACAACAGCTTCTGCGGCTAGGGGTACTGCATCTTTGAGGGTCCAAGGACCTCTGACACGTAATAAACCGGCCTTTGGACTGGGTAGGCGCGGCCTTCCTCCGGGCGCTCGACAACCAGAGCCGTGCTGACGACTGAAGTGGTTGCGGCGACATACAAAAGCAGTTGTTCCTTGGAGTTCGGCATGGTCAGGAGGCGCTTGAGATCGGCAAAGGCCTTGTTGGCTTCGTCCATCCACTGAAAATCCTTATCCTTCCCAACCAGTTTGAAGATGGGCGCTCCACGCTGGCCCAAGACAGGAGATGAACCTCCTGAGCGATGTCATGCTACCTGTGAGCCTCTACACGTCCTTTACACAGGCGGCTTTCCCATGCTCAGGATCGCTGAGATATTCTCGGGGTTAGCCTTGATCCTGTGGCTAGGGACGATGAAACCGAGGAGCTTCCCGGATGATATGCTTAAGACGCACTTCTCAGGATTAAGTTTCCATCGGTAGGTGCGAAGGTTTGCGAAGGTCTCGGCTATGTCGGCCAAGAGATCGTTAGGGTTCCATGTTTTGATTACTACGTCGTCTACGTAGGCTTCCACATTGTGGCCGATCTGGCTCGCTAGGCAATGCTGAACGGCTCGTTGGTAGGTTGACCCAGCGTTCTTTAGGCCAAAGGCCATCGTGGTGTAACAGAAAGCCCCGAACGGCGTGATAAAAGAGGTCTTCTCCTGGTCGGATGCTTTGAGGCCTATCTGGTGATATCCTGAGTAGTAGTCTAGGAAACACAGGAGGGAACATCTTGCAGTGGAGTCGACGAGTTGGTCGATGCGAGGGATAGTAAATAGATCCATAGGACAATGTTTATTCAGATTGGTATAGTCCACGCACATTCTCCATTTCCCAATTTTTTTTCTTTACAAGAACTGGGTTGGCTACCAATCCTGGCTGATACACTTCTTTAATGAAGCCTGCATCTAGAAGCCTAGTCAACTCTTTCCGAATCTTGTCCCTTTGCTCCTGCGCGAACCGCCACTGCCTTTGTCTGACCGGCTTGGCGTTGGGGGGAACGTGGAGTTCGTGCTCGACCAACTCGCTGGGTACTCTCGGCATGTCTGCCGGTTTCCAAGCGAACATGTCGATGTTCGCGCGCAGGAAGTTGACGAGCACACTTTCCTATTTTTCCCCGAGGCCCATGCCTATCAGCGCTATGTTTGAAGGGTCGGTGTTAGAGAGGGCGACGACCTTGTAGTCCGCGTGGTTGGCTGCAGGTTTGGTCGTCGATGGCACCAAGCTCGAAGATTCCTCGTCCATCGGCGCTTTCTCCTTGGAGTCGGCGCGCAATGGGACGAACCGCCCCAGGTGGGCTGAGGGGTCGGCAACCTCACCTAAGGTGAGGCTCTCGGCTTCATGGGCATAGGAGGTGGCGACGTTGCCTTGAACGGTGAACTCTCCTGTGGGCCCTAGGACCTTGAGGACCAGGTACGTGTAGTGGGGAACTGCAATGAATTTGGCGAGGGCCGGGCGGCCAAGTACCGCATGGTAGGCGGTCTCAAAGTCCGCCACGTAGAATCTGACGAACTCGGTGTGGAAATTTTTCCGCGTCCCGAACATCACAGGGAGTGGGATCACGCCGAGTGGCAAACTCGCTCAGCCAAGGACAATGCTATAGAACAGTGAGTCCGTGGGCTCGAGGGCAGAGAGGGAGACCCCAAGGTTGCACAGGGTACCTCTAAAAAGGACGTTGATGTTGCTCCCTCCATCGACGAGGACATGCTTGAGGCGCACCTTGAGCACCACTAGGTCCACCAACAGCGGAAATCGGTTCGGCTTCAGGACGTCGGCCAATTGGTCGGCTCGAGAGAAAGAGATCGGGACCTCTAACCACCGGAGGCGCTCGGTTGTCTTAGTGGAGACTGCATTCACCGATGAGAGAGAAGCTTCTGCTGACGTCGGCTCTCCGACATCGCTTTGCCGCTGAGGATCATGCTGACGGTGTGTGTCAGCTCCTGGAAGCCATCATCCCTACGGTGCTTCACGTCCCCGTCCCTCCTCCACTGTGGCCTCGGAGGTCGGGGATGTTGCGCCTCCCGGGGTAACTGGTCCTGGTGGGTGTAGCACTGGCGGATGGTGTGATTACCTTCTGGGTGCAGAAAGCATGGTTTGTCTAGTGCCTCCCGAACTGATTTGCCCAAGGTTTCACCTCTCGAGCTCGGCCTTTCGATGGCCGCAACCTCTAGGGACGATTTGTGCTTCACCTCGTCCCTCCGGACCCATGGAAGTGGTCGGCGGTCTGCTCTTCTCGACGAACGCCACTAAGGCTCTGCCCGCTCCTTCCCTCGATACTCCCTCAGGATGTGGGGCTCTGGGGGGAGCATTTCCAGCCGTTCGGCGTCCTCGGTGATGGAGATCATGTCCGCCAGAAAGGTCGGTCGATTCCTCACGAGGAACCAAAATAGCTCGGAGGGCTTTCCAAGGCCCTCGAAGAAGATACACATGACGTCCTCTTCAGTGATGCTCGCAACGGTGTTGCGGCGCCCCGAGAAGTGCCATATATTGTCCCGAATGGACTCGCTAGCCTCCTGCCGAACTTGGCAGAGATCATAACGTGAAGCAAGGCACTGCCAGGTACTATGGTAGTTGGCAACGAAGGCATCGCAGAGAGCATCCCAAGAGTCTATAGAGCCCTCAGGGAGCCCTGCAAACCAGTTGATGGCGGTCAGAGCCAGCATGACCTGAAGGTATGTAATGCCCTGAAAGTCGAAGAATTTAAAACCGGGAATTAAAAATCAGAACTTACAAAAACCTTTTGATTGTTGCTTCTTGATCGAGTTTTCGCTTCTTATTTGCCAGCTTGGTTGCATAAATTTATACGCGAGCGATTCATCTCGGTATTTGTGAAAAACCAAACGATTTGAATTCTCGCTGGGAGAAATTTTTCGGAGTTTAGAATTGGGAATTTTAATATAAAATAGGAAAAGGGTTATGGATTTATAAAATATATAATTGGGAGCAAAACATTATTTAGCTGATTGAGTAATATTAATTAGTGAGCAAAATGAGGAATAAAATATTTTAAGGTATATATATGAAATCTAGAAATTAATTTGAATCAAAATCACATTTTCTCGAATTGAGGAAAAGAATTAAATTAATTATGTAAAATATATTTTTAAAATAATAAAAGTGGGTGAAAAGGTTGAAAATATATTTTACAACTTATTTTTGGGTGTGTTATATTTTATTTTGAATTTTAGAGGTGAAAGGAAATAAAATTGGGAAATTAGGAAATTTAATTGGGGAAAATGCGAAAGGTCACTATTCATTGCGTGCCAAGTGTTCGACGCCGTACCGCCTTGCCGCCGCGCGCGCATCGCGCTTGCAGCATCGCGCCCCACGCCGCCGTACCATGCCCATGCGGCACCGTACCGCGCCGTCACGTCGCTCGCACTGTACCACGTCGCGCCGTGCGTCGGCCACGCTCGCGCCCATGCCCGGACCCCGCCCCGAGCGCCACCACGCGCCGCGCTCTCGCTCGGACCCCGCTGCCCTCGCGCCCATGCGCCACTCGCCGCGCCCGGCCCCCCTCCCCAGCGCTCGCCACACGTCGCCATGCCGCGCCAGCTCGCCCATGCCGTGCAGCCGATACACCCTCGCCGTCGACCGCCTTTAAGAGGCCTCCCCAGACCAAGCTTGCAGCACAGAAAACCTTCACCATCGTCCCCTCCTGCATTCCCCCATGTTTCCCCCAAATTTCTCCCACCGTATCGCTCGAATTTTGAAGGAACCCGACGTGGAGCCGAAGAACCCTAGCGCCGGCCGCCCGAGGCAAAATCCAAAATTCGTCACCCTCGGTCGAGTTCTTCCCAAATTGAAGGTACTTCCACGATCTCTATGCTATAAACTTTATTTCCCCATGTTTCCCGAGCCGATTAGCCACCGGAGTTCACCGGCGACGAGCCCGCCGTGCCTCCCCTGCCTCGGCTGCCGTCGCGCGCACGCCGCTAGCCACCCCGATGCCATTTCGGCCAAACTACTGCCTCCATTAGCAACGCTGAGCCCCGTAGATAGTTCCCCACCACTCGCCGTGGCCAAGTCGTCGCCGGAAACACGCCGGCACCGTGCGCCTCCGCCGTCGTGGTCACCTCACTGTCGCCGGCCCAAACCGCCGCCTCTCCGACCCGGCCGTGCCTTGGAACGAGACCCTCGTGTCGCGTAGACGGTGCGTTGCCCTTTAGCCCCCGCGCTCTAGTTCCCCCCCACTCACCGTCGTTTGGCTGTGCCATGATCGCCGGCCTCACGGGGAAGAAGGAGAAAGGAAAGAAGGAAGAAAAGGAAAGGAAGGGGAAAGAAAAACGTGATCCGCTCGCTAGCCTAGTGGAGAGAGAGCCGAGCCGAGAGAGGAAGGTTGCAGGTTTGAATCCCGACTCCCGCGCCCTTTTCATTTCTTTTTCTCTTTCTTTTCATTCTTCAGCCAGCAACCAGAGAGAGAGGGAGAGAACAGCAGAGCGGCGCACTGGTTAAGGGAATTAACTGAGAGCTTGAGGTCCTAGGTTCGATCCGCGGCTTGGCAAAAATTTTTTGAAAATTTTTATTTTAATTTTTCTATGGGATCAAAAACAAGGATAAGCCTAGTAAAAATCATAAAAAAATATATTTACTCTTTTGAATTCCTAAACCCTATTTACAATGAATTTTACATCTTTTCAAGAGATTATTATTTATTCTTTTCCAAAATTTCTTTTGCAAAAATTATGAACTTATATTCAAACTTCTTAACCTATTCCCTCTCCAAAAATTCCTATCTTTTGTGAAACCCATTATTCACATAAATATTATTTTAATATATGGATTTTCTAAACTCAAAAATCCAAATTATTTATTTTGGCATCTAAGCTTCAAGGTTTATCAAATATTTCAAGATTCGATTATTATTAACCCTAGGGCTTCTCGACCCAATGAAATTTTGATAAAATTGAAGGATAACCACTTCCTTTTTACTAATTGAATCATCAACTCTAGTATTTCTCAAACTTTAAGCATATTAAAATAAATATCACATCCTTCTTAACAAAATCGGATTCAATACAAAACTTCAAAATCCTTATAACCCTTTCGCTCTAACTTGGATTTCGCCGAAACTCGAGACTAGGTTCGCGTAGAGTCATAGCCTAGTGTTGGGAGCCGCTATTGCGATTTACTTGGCCTTTATTGGATCTTATTGGATTTTATTTGAATTCTAATTGAATTCAACTTTGATTTCTCGCACGTACGGATAGCGTCCGAAGAAGCAAGCACTGACTACGCGGAAGACCCCATTCAACAAGTGTGCGAGCAAGGCAAGTCAACACATCCCTTTGAACATATTGATCCTACTTTGTGAAATGATGTTGTTTTCAATTACAAATTGCATGCTATACACAAATGAGTACCTATTCTTGGTATATCCTGCCTTGATATTGAATACCCTTAGAAATATTCTTTGTAACCTTCGATGTGATACAATCGAAAGTTATCTTCGGTAAAATGCTTAGCCACGCTTATACTAGATTCTTGCATACCCATGATTTTTCAAATAAGCCTCGTGCTTGGGCAACTATCTTGGGAAGATGGTTGAGACACGACAAGTGGAGACATGAGCGCCACGTTGCCTTGATCATGTTGGAAATAGCTTTGATGAAAAATAAAACTACAACCCAATGTTTTTAGACCGGGGCGGATGGATGGATTTGGGTGGATTCCGGGAAAGGCTAGTACCGTCCCTGGTCAGTTAAGGACCGAGCCATGAGACTACAACTTAGAACGAGCCAGTACAACCGTACTTCTCGAATGGGTATAGACCTAGCAGATTAAATATCCGAGTGGATGCAGTATCCTTGGGTAGTAGGTTCAGGTGTTGGCGTTGAGGTAAGGGCTTGCCGGTGGGGGTGTACCACTGGTGGGTGCCTGGACGATAGTTAAGGGCCTTCCAGCAGGGGGTGTACCGCTGGTTGGTACCTGGGCAGAGATCGGGCATGTGATCAACATGAAGAAATGAAGACATGAAGAAAAGGACATGAAGATGGAAAGTTCAAGGATAGAGCAATTCTTTCTCTTACCCCGGGAACGCCAGAACTCCTCTCACTGCTAGGAAATGATAGCTAGAGTGCATGAGGGCTTAAGTTCATGGAGCGGGTACTGCCAAAGTGAGGTTATCGAAAGGCTTTGCCGTGACCGTCCCATATAGAGGGATGTAAGCTCATTCAATGAGTAGTTGCGGAGTACGGGTAAAGTGTACATCCACTGCAGTGTGAGTCAATCAATCTATTCGAATAGCCGTGCTCACGGTTAATGAGCGACGTGACAAGTTTCTCCCGTGGCTAGACTCATACATTTTAAAATGATGGGATTGGGATTGCATAATGACTTTATGTGCTGGGGAAACCAACTTCTCTATCTAAGAGAAGGGGGAAGATAGCCCCAGAAACCATGACGAATCGGAGGCGGGAAGCTATCCTTGGGATCACAATGGATGGTGGACAGAACCGTCATCGACTTAATATACTATGGACCTAAAACTTGACCTGGCTAGATGTTAGGTTTGTGAAATGATTTGTGAAAATTGACTTTGCGCAAATAAACCATAGCCATCCTTTCAATGACCCTATCATGTGCATCATTCCGTGTTGGCTTGCTGAGTACGTTGGGTACTCACCCTTGCTATACGCACAAACCTCGAGATGAAGGAGATGAGAAGGACCCGTACACATACTACTAGGAGGAATGAAGACAATGGAGCGCAACAGGTCTTAGTCCCCAGTCCTTGCCTGTGGCAATCGGCATGCTGCTGCCTTCCATCTGCTATCTCATCTAATTTCTGTTTTCGGTTGTATCTGGACTGGTAGGTCCTATATGTATTGGACATTGCCTTCGGGCCTACTATTGTAATAATTTCGATGTAAGACTACTCTTGCATTTGCACCTGATTATTCAGTACTGTATTTCATGGGTACCAAACTACTCGATCCAGGGAAATGGTTCTATGAACACGAAAGATTCCTGTTCCAAAAACGAGGGTCCACAAGGTAGTTCGCCATCACGATGGCCTCGCAATTCACTCCTCGGATAGCCGTGCAGTACAACTGAAGCTACAAGGCGGGATCGGTCTTGCCATCGTAGGGATCAATCCCAGTCGGGCGGAACCCCTTGGGCCACGTTACCTGTCAGAGGCTTGCAATGAAGGCCGCAAAGCCATCGTGCCGTGAAACGGCCTTGGCGTTGGCGATGCCGTCGGGAGGGCCATGGGCCCAGTCGTAGTCGTCCCGGCGTCGCAACTCCTGGCGTGTCCTGTTCACGATGCGACGCTCGATGGTGTTATGAGCATTGGTCCTCTGCGTGATGATCTCACGCATATCCCCCGTGTAGGAGCTGCCCTGGAGCTCCATCGTACGGGCATTCTTGGGGTGGCCCCCTAAGCCTCCGGGTACGGCCACATTCAACATGGCCTGGTCCTTAGAGGGGCCAGGAGAGGCGGAGTGGCCAGCGCTGTGCTGCGGCCGGGACCTTGAGCGTCGTGCACTCCCATGGGGCGCTTGGACACTCGTCGATAGGCAGTGGGCAGCCCCCTTCGTATCACGGTGAATCCGGAAGCTGATCAACCAAATGCCCCGGCCAACCCAACTCCATCATGCCCACCCTAGCCTGGTTACATTAGCTAGAGGAATGCTACACGACAAGCCTAGTCGTTGCCTACGCTGGCTTGTGGTACGCACGGTAATTCTTTCAGGGTTTCTCGTGAATCGGTCCTTAAGTACCATGGGCGCATCCATCAAAACCATGCACCCATAGCCCACCATTTAGCATATTTTAGTTATATTACTAATAGCATGGTCTACCCTAAATTGAAGTTATCATCATAGGGTCTACCCTAAATGAAGTTATCATCATAGGGTCTACCCTAAATGATTAACTGAGATAACCCCTTTAGTGAGATAGTTGATCTAAGCATCGCTATGCATCTCCTAGACCAACAACTAATCATATTAATACCCAAGCTATCAAAGCTACAAGGTAGGCAATTCATATGGCTGACTACAATAGGTAAATAAGCCCATAAAGTGACATTGTAAAACAATGCAATATTTAAGGAAATTGAGATATTCACAAATTGGGCACAATATGATCAAATTCAAGCATGACTTGCCTTGCTCTAGTGCTGGTTCGTTGTCCGCGACAACCTCGAAATAAACGGGAGCGTTAGAATTGCCAGATTCTACACGACATACAAGGCACACATGCAAAACAGACTATAAACATACTGAAACAGGAAATAAACCCATTTTTAATGGATTCTCTGCATTTTTATGAATATACTACAATTTTAATGGGCTTAAATGGAGCTCGGATGAATTAGTTATGATTTTAAGATGATTCACTATGTTTTTATTATAAACAGAAAATACCTTAATCAATTATTGCACAATAAATCCTAGGGTAACATCATCAAGGGAGGGGCTAGCGCCGGCAAGCGGCTCATCAAGGGAGGGCCCCGCATGACAGCGGCTCAATGGCGCCGGTCCACGATGGACTAAGTCCACGGGATCGGGGTACGGTGCACCACGTGGCATACACGTGGCACCAACATGGCGGCCACGTGTTAGCCACACGTGCGATGACTGGACGGCCCCAATCTACTGAGCGGCAAATCAGACGGCGGAGGGCGGGCACAGGCGGCACGGGCCTAGGAATGGCCGCCTCGGCCAAGCCATGGCGTGCGGCAACGGCGACGACTGGCCGGCGGCACACGGCGTGAAGGGTGGAGGTGCGCACTGGAGGTGGCGTCGCACCCATAGGGCAGCGGCATGCATGGGGAAAGAGGGAGGAAAGAGGGAGGGGGTCCTCCCCGAGGGGTTCAGCCAGCGTGGGAAGAGGCCACAACGACTGACGGCAGTGACGACGGGCGAGTGGATGAGGTACATGAGAACTTGGAGAACAAGGGGAGAAGGGATTTAGCGAGGGAGGAGGAAAAAGGTGGTCGGCATTGCTGGCTGAAGGCGGTGAGGAAAAAGGGCTCACCGGCACGCGAGGGGAAACAGATTTCGGAGGTAGCCCTTGGCCTCGCAAACCCATAAGCGGCGGCTGTGCACCTCGACGCTGCTATTAGCGGTAGCTAGAGGCGGCTGGAGATGGCTTTAGGCGGTGGCGATGTGAGCATCGGTGTGAAAGTTAAGTAGGGCTCGGGAACAAGCGGCGAAAGAGGGAAAAAGACAGAGGGGATGCAAGGAACATTTATACAGGTGCGGGGAGCTCAAACATGGCTGGTAGGGGTGGATTGCATGGCGACGACGTAGGGAGAGAGGCGGTGGGATTCAAAATTGAATCCCTGCCTATTCGTGGGTGCGGGTGAGTGGAGGAGTGGGGTGTGGGGGCGAAAGTGGGTGGCGTGCACGGAGTGGTGGGCGGGGTGGTGCGGAAGGCGCAAGAGGGGCAGTTGTGGCGGTGGCTCCACCGGTCGAAGGTTGAGGACGAGCCCGACAGGTGGGGCCCCACCTGTCGGCATTCTGAGTGATAGGGGAGGCAAACCAAACTTCGGGAGGTGGCGCAGAAGGCTGTGGGCCGTGGCCTCAGGCTGGCCCACAAGATAGGAGGTGCGCGGGCACGTGGGAGAGGCTGGCTGGGCCGACGGCCCAAGAAAAGAATAGAGGAGGGAAAAGGGAAAATGAAAAGGAAAAAGGAAAAACATTTCAGGGATTCTATAAAGCTGAAAACTGATTTTTATTGACTTAAAATTATTTCTGAGGCTCTGAAAATTCCACTAAAAATCTTGTTAATGTATTTTGACATGGGGAACTAAAGAAAAATTCCACCATGCCATTTCCACTTCTTTAATGCATTTACTGCTTGGGGTTCAACTCTAGGTTAATTAAATAAATTATTTTGATGATTTATTAAATCAATTTTAAAGCTTAGAGAGGAACTTTGGGGTGTGACAACTGCTAACCTAGACACCACGCCTAAGCTATTTATTACTACTCTAGCCTTGCACAGGAACTTCCTTCTTATCCAGAGTCCTAGCACTAGGCCACTTAATTATAAACTAAGCGATGAACCTGCAACGATCAGAACATATCTCACATAAATAAACTAATTAAATACCATAAAGAAAATCTTGAATACTTACTTTATAAAAGAAGCATCTATCGAGGTATAAGCAGAAGAAGGATTACAATTCCGGCGCTCCTCCAAAACTTCGATGGAAGAATGTCAACAAGTCCGCCTCTCCTCTAGAATTTCCCGAAGAAAACTCCAATTATTCGGGGCACTCCTTCCCGAGCTTCCCCCCACTCTCTTCCTAATCCCACATACTAAGGCAAAGTCTAAGATATGAAAGTGAGTTGTACTCTACTTTGTTGTGCAAGTTGGAAGTGTGTTGAGCTCCTCCTTTTATAGCCTACTTATGATGGTTGTATGGCGGTTTGGGAGGTCGATGAGCCAGTAACTGTCATTAGGGGGCCATCAAGGATGTCCACATGGAAGGTGGAGATGAGGGAGCCACCATTGGTTCGGTTGACTTGTGGGCCCCACCTCTCTCCATTGCCTTTCTCCAGAGGCTTCCTTCTGGACCCCTATGGTGGTTGAGGATGGTTTGGACCCACTTTACATCAGTTTTGACTAACTTGTGGGCCCTCCAATCCTTGTGCTCTCGTGTGGTTGGTCGAAGGTGCATTTTGTCGCATGGCCGGTGTGTTTTCTTTCATAATTCACCTGCATACTAATATTTACATACGCTAGTGGAAATGGTTAGTAATAAATCCTTACCACTAAGTTTGATATTATATTTTGTATTATTTTATGTAGGAGTTAGACGCTAAAAGTTTGCCCTTAGCGACCGTCAAGAACACCCTCACACTTATCCTTTACTCATCCATGAGTAAAGCTCATGGAACTTAATAGAGCAAATACTTCCTATATAATGACGAGCATACAAAATATTACAAGACATACCTACATCCATGAACCTTTGAAGTGTCTACCATGTCATTTTTGCCGATTGAGGAATGGAACGGCCTTGATGCAAATCGTCTTTACCTTCTCTGCTAATTTACCTTTGGGGTTTCTTTTTGCTTAGAAAACATAACTCCTCAATTGATTCTCTGAGATCGCTCATTGTGTTTAATCCTTACCAAAGGCATTGATGATGCTTTTCTTATAATACCTTTCCAATAAGGCTTATGTGAAGCGCAGGATAAGGAATAAGAATGACATACTTGCATCAAATAAATTGTAAAGTCAACGAGTAGATCCTAGAAGAATACTAATCATAGAACCATGATCAAGTTTGTGCACATGTATGTGTAAATGGATATGTAGGTGGATGATGGAAAAATGGAATATTAACTCATTTTTGTATGATCCTCATCCCTAAACTTTATTTGGAGAACATGGATATTTTCTATATCTTTTTTTTTTCATCAAACTCGAGAATGTTTTGTTTCCTTTTATTTTGAGCATTCTGGTTTTCTAACATCATTTTTTATCTCATGTCTCGTTTTGCATGGATAGGAGGATGGAGAATCGTAGTCATGTGGAGTATTTATTTGGTGGATGGACGATAGTGGATGCTGACTTCCAGTGTAGAAATTTAACATATGGTGGATGGAATATTTTTGCTAAGCCTCTAGTGTAGAGGGACAACAATATATTTGATAGATGTGCACAAGATCTTGAACATGAAAGCATTAAGATAATCTAACAAGGTTCTAAACCATTTGGAAAAACTCAAAATGACACAAGCATCATATGTATAAGGTTTATCATGAAGAGCGATATATGGCTTTGGTAGGAATAAAACATCAATGAGGAGTAGGCAAATTATATTGTTTTCTCTTTTTATAAAATTCCCAAAGATTAAACAGAGGAAAGCAAGGGTCATATTATCAGGCAATCTCTCATTCATTAACCACTTAGATGACATGTGTTCATAATAATATAGTTCACAAGGACAAGTTAGCAAGCGAGGAATAATGGGTATGCAAGATATCATCAGTAAGTCATATGCATTCATTGAGATATCCAAGCTCATTTTAAAAGTTGAGTTTAATTTTCAAATAAGATGTTTTCACGAGGAGATTTATCAAACTCAAAATTTAGGGTGATGAGAGAATAAACATGCAAACTATCATGAAGTGAGTATGTAAATGAGCAACCATTGTGCCATGGATGCTACGTCATATATTGTGATTGTGCAAGCATCATGGTGTAGCATGGACATGGGTGATCTTGGTATGTGAGTGCATCATGTGAGCACAAGATCACCCCACACTTGTTCTTGTACCTTGGCTGCTTCAGAGACAGAAAAAACAAAAGTGTAAACAAAGAGGCTCACTCAGTAAAACCCAGTGAGTCTTTTATTTTATTTCATATTATTGAAATGCATGGAAGTAAACTTACCTTGAACTTAACTTGTTGCTCACGCAAATGATAGAAGGTGGCAGCGTCACCCATGGGTCGAGGGAACAGGGTGTTCGGCTGAACACTGTTGGGCTCAGTCTATGAGTTAGGATAATTGGGGTTGGGCTAGATAGGATCCAGGCCTGAAGTCTTCGAGAAAGTTTCAGGAAAGACATGGAAATCGACCAAACTTACCACGTCTAACTCCTAATCTGGATTTCCAAACGGTTCTAGGAAAGCTTTTAAACAACGACCATTTACCTTGAAGACAATACCTTCATCGTTCTGAAGCGTGACGGTTCCATGTGATGAGGTGTTGACGACGGTGTATGGTCCCATCCATTTCCTCCGCAGTTTTAAATGCCCGAAAAGTTTCACCCTAAAGATGAATAGCAGTACCTTGTCACCTGCCATGATCTCCTTCACCTTGATCCACTCGTCATGCAATCTTTTTGTTCTTTCCTTATACATCATGGCATTGTGATAAGCCTTAACTCTCCATTCCTCCAATTTCGGTAGTTGCATCTCTCTGTGTTGTCCGGTTTGTCCGAGGTCCATATTCCATGCCCGAATAACCCAATGTGCCCTATGTTCCAGCTCAATAGGTAGATGGCAAGTTTTCCCATAAACGAGCTGTTAAAGTGACATGCCGATGGCGTCTTATATGCGGTCCTATATGCCAAAAAATGCATCAAGGAGCTTGTGCTTCCATGCTTTCTCCAACTTATTCATGGTCTTTTGCAGGATGTTTTAGATTTATTTATTAGATGTCACTGCTTGACCACTTGTTTGGGGGTGGTATAGAGTTGCAATGTTATGTTGTGCACTAAGCTCTTGTAAAAAGTTTCGGAAGGTCTTATCGATGAAATGATACCCTCTGTCACATTACAATCTGTGGCGTTCCAAACTGAGGGAAGATGACTGCGTGGAACATCTTGCCGACATGCTTGGCATCAGCAGCTCAACATGGCATTGATTCCACCTAGTTGGACACATATTCGACGGCCACCAGAATATACTCGCAATCATGAGACTTTGGAAAAGGTCCCGTGTAGTCGATACCTCATACATCAAAGAGTTCCACTTGACGGTTGTATGTTAGTGGCATCGCATTGCGAGTGGTCATACCTCCATGCTTTTGGCACCTTGCACATCTCCAAATGAATTCTTTTGTATCTTCATACAGTGTCGGATGCACAATAATGGCCTCCATATGGCATTGCATGGCATTTTCAATGATCTGTTTACCTTCAGCCGTTGGAACACACCTTTTTAGTTGGCCGTCTGAATAGACTTGGTACAGGTATGCCTCATCCCACATGTGCATGTGGCTCTCATAGATAAGTCATCTTTTGTTCTCCCTAGGTGGCACATATCGTGTGACCATAAAGTTGACGATATTTTCATACCGCGAGTTCAACTCCGTCACCTTTAGCAACATGTCATCTCATAGGAAATCATTTATCGGCATCTCCTCCATGTTAGTGATTTCCATACATGACAAATGATCTACTACAGAGTTTCTACTCCATTTTTATCTTTAATTTCAAGAGCAAATATTGGAGTAGAACCCATCTAATTAACCGAGGTTTTGCATCTTGCTTACTGAGCAGGTATTTAAGAGCAGCATGATCAGTGTAAACAATAACCTTAGCTCCAACTAAGTAAGACCTAAACTTGTCAATTGCAAAAATAACGGTTAGGAACTCTTTTCGGTTGTGGCATAATTAAGCTGAGGTCATGTCAACGTTTTACTAGCATATGCGATAGCATGGTCTCTCTTATCCTTAGTTTGGATGAGAACGGCTCCTACAGCATAATCACTAGCAGCGCACATGATTTCAAACGGAAATGACCAATCAGGGGGATGAATGATTGGTGCTGAAATGAGTGCTTGTTTTAGGATGTCAAAAGATTTTAAACACTCATGATCAAAGTTAAAGGGGGCATCCATAGCTAGCGAGCCGGTAAGGGGTTTAGCTATTAAATAAAAATCTTCAATAAACCGATGGTAGAACCCCGCAAGACCCAACAAGCTACGAACTCCTTTAACATTAAAAGGATGTGGAAACTGTTTAATCACTTCAATTTTGGCTCTATCCACCTTAACTCCCCTTTCAGAGACTCGGTGTCCTAGGACTATTCCTTCACAGACAATGAAGTGACACCTTTCCAAGACTTTGTCAAAATTTTCTAAGCAATGATCAAAATTCTTTCCATAGACGGAGAATTGGTCCATGAAAACTTTCATGATTTCTTCAATCATATCAGAAAAGATAGACATGATGCACCGGTCGAATGACACGAGTGTGTTGCACAACCTGAATGACATCCATCGGTAAGCATATGTTCCGTAGGGACACATGAACGTTGTCTTGCTTTGATCGTCGGGATTGATGGGAATTTGATGGTAGCCAGAATATCCATCAAGGAAACAGAATAAGGAGTTGTTTGTCAGCTGCTCAAGCATCTCATCTATGAAGGCAACGGGAAATGGTCCTTCTTAGTAGCCTTGTTGAGCTCTCTGTAGTCTATACACATTCTCCATACCGTGAGGGATCGTTTTGGGATCAACTCGTTTATAGAGTTTTCAATGACTGTCATGCCTCCTTTCTTGGGCACAACCTGAACTGGACTCACCCACTCGCTATATGAGACGTGATAGATTATCCTAGCATATAGGAGTTTCAAGACCTCTTTTCTCACAGCCTCTCTCAGTGCATTATTTAGTCTTTGTTGCGGTTCTCGAGAGGGCACACAAAAAGGATCTAAAGGAATGCAATGAGTGCATAGAGCCAAACTAATCCCTTTGAGATCTCGTAGCGAGTAGCCTAGAATAGAGCGACGCTTTTCTAACATGGCTCTAAGTCGAGAGGTCTTGTCATAGGTAGGTTTGTCACTAATGATGACAGGTGACTCCATGTCACCATGTAGAAAAGCATAGCAAAGGCCTAAAGGTAGGGGTTTGAGCTCAACAGGAGGTCATGAAGGCGGATCAGTCTTTGGTAACTGAATCACCTTTCCAGGATCGTCCTCTTCCTCGATGAATGCAATGGCATCATCTTCGAGGAGGGATCATGGAACTCAAATGGAGAGATAGCCAACACTTTCTCAATTGGCACGGAATCAAGAACGGTTACCATCAAAGAGTTTTTTGATCATGAGATCGGGATGGAAAGCACCATTATCCCAAGTTTGTTGTCGAGGACTCCGGTTCATGGCACATCTATGAAGAGTTTTTTATAAGGGATGGCCTATGAGGAGGTCGAAGTTATAGACCTTGAACACATGGATATCCAGAATGACCTCGACATCATTATGCCTGATTGGCACTCTACAAATAATGCCATGCACTTTGATGTAGGACCAGATGGGTCCCGAAAGGCTTTGTCTATTGGTCCCAACGGTTTGTCCCCTATACATGCTAGTGTGAAGGTTGTGGACAAAATATTATATTTGCACCGACAATGGGATTATAAAGAGTGTTCACCATGGCCTCTCGCATGAGACAAGGAATGGTCAAGGATAGGGAGCTAATCCGAATTGATTTAGAAGAAAGCTCCACCTCCCTTAACCACTCATCACTCACGATGGTAGTTAATTCATGCATAATTTCTTTGAGGAAATTTTCCTCGAGAGATTCAGACCAACTATGTGGGACTGGTGTTCTCTTTTTGGCATAATAGTTTGAGGTATTTCCATAATGTTTAAAAAAGATCACCCTCAAACTAGAAGGGGAATTATGAAGAATGAATTTCTTGTTCCTCCTGTTCCCGTGGTTCAGGTGAGGATTCCACGGTCGAATCTTGGGATGTGGAGGTTATGGGGTCCAATTCAACAGTTGATAGTTTCTCTTGTTTATGCTCGATTTCCTGGATGGTTTCGCAACAAATGAAGGAGGTATTCTCCAGGATACAATCCAAGAGATCCCTTCCTTTTGGCGTCATTTTGTATGCGAATGGACCTCCAGTGAAAATATCGAGATACATGGCAGACTCTTTGTCTAAACCCAAACAGAAGTGTTGTTACAACATGTGATCAGGTAGAGATAAGCCTGGGCCGACCTGAGTTAACAAGGTGATCCGCACCCAAGCTGCACCGATGGATTCCTTCTGATCTTGCTGGAAGTTGAGAACCTCCTTACATAGAGAGACAACATGAGTTAACGGGAAGAAAGCAACGCAGAACCTGCTCTTCAAATCCTCCCGTTCACCATGCAATTTTCTCACCGCATGGGTGTACCATTATTTCGCCCCCTTCGTAAGAGAGAAGGGAAACAACTTCCACTTTAAGGTGACATGTGTCATGCTCGCAATTGTCAGGCATGAACACAACTGCTCAAACTCTTTCAAATGATCATAGGGGTTTTTGCTTTTGTGTCCCGAACCATGGCTATAAAGCCAGGACTGAGTTCATAGCCAAATGAACAAATTTGTTTTGAAGAAACAGATGGCTCACATAACTTGCCCTTTGGAGCATAAAGGTTTTGAATAGATTGTTGCTCCATCGCAGGGAAAAAGAGAAGGAAAGAAAAGAAAAGAAAAGATACGAGGATGAATCAGGTCCGAACATGATACAACAACCATTCCCTGACAATAGTGCCAGAAATGCTTGTTTGCATTTAATACGATCACACATAAATCCACAAGCACATGGATAGTGCTGTAACAGATCATCACAGAGTATTCCAAGGGTATCGAATCATAGGGAATGTGTGTATTATCTATGAATGGGATTCTATCCGAGAACAATAACAAATGATAGGATAGGCTTAGAGTGGATTCCTATGGACTTAATTAGCTAACCTAAGTTAAAGGTAAAACTCTATCGAATGCTTTGGGCACCGGCCCTCCCCATGTCTTCTAGACTGAGTCTGGCCTTGACCTCTATGATGCACCCAAACGTGGAGGGAAAAATGGACGGACAGGGTTGTCAACACCTACTGCCTACCTTACTTTCCATGGAGCACACAACAAACGAAGGTAACCGCCAACCTAGACACCACGCCGAAGCAATTTATTACTACGCACAGAAATTTCTTTCTTTATCAAAAGTCATAGTACCAGAGCACTTAATTATAAACTAAGTGACGAACCCGCATCGATGAGAATATATCTCACTTAAATAAACTAATTAAATACCATAAAGGAAATCTCGAATACTTACTTTATAAAAGAAGCATCTGCCAAGGTACAAGCAGAAGAATGTCGACAATTCCGACGCTCATCCAGAACTTCGATGGAAGAATGCCGACAAGTTCAACACTCCTTGGAAATTCTCGGAGAAAACTCCAATTATGCAAGGCACTCCTTACAGGGCTTCCCCACACTCTCTTCGAAATCCTACATTCTAAAGCAAAGTCTAAATATTAAAGTGAGTTGTACTCTACTTTGTTGTGCAAGTTGGAAGTGTGTTGAGCTCCTCCTTTTATAGCCTCCTTATGAAGGTTCTATGGCGGTTTATGTCACACCCCGATTTTCGTTCTGGATTAAAATGCTTAAATAATACATTTGTAGAAATTATATTACAAATTTAAAGTAAATTATCAAGAAAAATTGAGGAGGAAATTGAAATTTCCTTTAAAAACCATGCCTGGAAATATTGTTATAATATTCTCCATGCCCTAAAGTATCTCTATTTCTACTACTTATAATGCACCTTACCAACGATTCAGATCTAATCTCTTTCTCTTTCTCACTCATAATCCTACGGACGAAACTCAGAGTCCACTTCTTTTTTTATATTACTTCCTATTTTTATTGTGTGTATGCATGCATGAATGCATGCATAAATTTAATTGTGAGAGGTTATCCGAGATTTGTTCCTTTATTCTGGCTTGCATACATGCTTGGATTTAAAAAAAAAGTGATCGATTATATTATTATAGAGTTAGCACAGATATGTTACTAGTTCTCCGAAATTTCCCATGAAATTTTGGAGCTCCAGAAATTATTTTAATAATATAAAGTTCATTTATGCAATTAAATAAATTGAAAGACAAATTAAAAGTTCATTTATGCAATTAAATTTACCGTTCTTGGGCCGCTTTCGGCCTAGTCCTCAAATAGTCCACTTTACTACCCTCACAGCCCAGCCCGCCGTGGCCGCCCTTCTCTCTCCCCTCCCTCTGCTCGGCCCAGATCAGCAGCCCACGACCTCACCCCTCCTTTTCGTAAGTCCATTTTGCCTTCCTCTATTGCCCCTCTTTCCCTCTCTCTGACTGGTGGGACCGACGACCCCACCTGCTAGCTTCATCTCCCTCCTTCGAATAGCCCGGTCACCCCGCCGCTCACGTTGCTACCCTTCCCACTCGCGTGCCCCGCTTCCACGCCCGTGCCCGGATGTGCGCGCGTCGGCCGCCCATCCCACGCCATTTGCCTCACTTTCTACCCCACTCCCCGTGGAAATCGGTGTCGTCACCCGCGTCGACCGTGCTCCACTCTACCACCCAAATCTCGAGCCTCCCAGCCTCCTCGCCACCTCCCCGACCATATAAAGTTCTCCCCGTGCATCCCTCTCTCTTTTCCCCAAGTTTACCTAAGCCCACGTGCTTTCCCTCATGCTCTCCGCTCAACCTCTCTCTCCGTCATCGCCAGCGCCATCAGGCCATGCGTTGCCATTGCTCTAGCCACCGTCGCACCGCGCCAAGACCACATTCAGCTCTGCTGCACCCCGCTGCCCTTAGGCCATCGCATTCTGATTGCCGCTCACCGTCAAAACACCATGTTCACCGTGCACCCGAGCCATCGCCGCTATTGCCACTCTCCGGCCGCTCCTTCCCACCGCCTCGCGCATCCCCAAGTCATGCCACCACATGCTCTAGCTCCGTGGCACCGAGCCGAGCCTCGGCCGTCCATCCGTCGTTGTTGGGAACTGCTGGAGCTCACCGCCCACGTCGCCCGGTCGAGCGTCGGCCGTCTCCCCTTGCCGCCGTTCGTCCCGTGCCACCCTCCTCCCGTACGCGCTTGGTAACGCCCTCCCTTCCCTCTTCCACATGCCTCCGCCACTTCCCCGTGCGCGTCGTCGTGCCGGTGGCCGCCACCAGCGACCATCTGGTTGCACGCGTCGTCACCGCGCCACCCTCGGCTGGTCAGCCGGCATAGCCGTCCTGCAATCTCCCAGAGCCGTCTGATCTATCGTTGGGCATATCAAAGGTGCCCATGTGGCAGCCACGTCGGTTCCCCTTCAGCGCCATGTGTGTGCCACGTGGCGCACTCGTCCAAGCCGTCGTGGAATTGGTCCATGGTAGACCCACCCCTTCATCGGCGCGCGTCGGTCCCACATCGGTGCCACCCCATTGCTGACGAATTAATCTCTTTTCATTCTATAAAATAATTAATAATTGTGTAATAAATCCATTTAATTTCCAGAAATTCATTTAAATAGCCCAAAACTTCTAAAATTCATATCTAATTCATACGAACTGCAAATTGGGTCGTTCATCTTGCAGAATTCATCTCAAATTGAGCTCTACATGTTTGTTTACTTTTCATGTACTGTTTATTTGGTTTTATTATTGTTTTTCCTCATTTTGCATGCCAGCGTGTAGACACCGCCGTTTTGCAAGTTTGTGCTGGCGAGGAAAAGGAGTTCGAAAGATTGTTTGAAGAAGCAAGGCAAGTCACATATTCCCCTTTGAAGAATATTGAGCCTACTTTATAAAATGTTTTACCATTTGCAAATAAAATGCATGTTTTGCTAATTACATGGGACTTGGAACTACCTATCTGCTTGCTTGTGGCGTGGTTACTTGATAGCCATCCTTTGTCAAACCTAGCTGATAAACTGACTGGCTTGCGTCACTTTTGTTGCCTTGCTAAAACTATATATGCTTAGCCATCCTTAATTGCACTAGCTCACTTAATGGGATAATCACATTAATTATCTTAGTATCTGACGAGCTGCGAGCTTGAAACACCTGGCCATGTTTATTGGTGATAATTATCGCATTGAAATGTGACTTAATGGTGAGCTGTAGGGTCCATGGTTTGGCTTGTCGCACCCCTCGCAATTAAGGAACGGTTCACGGGAAACCCTGCAAGACTTATCGTGCTTACCACAAGCAAGAATGGGCAACTGCTGGGTGTGATGGAGTTTGGATGGACCGGGCAAGGTCTATGTGGCTTTCGGATTCACCTAGGCACAAGCGAGGCTACCTACCCTAGTTTAGGGGTAGGGGCGAAACCTGTAGTATAGTATCGCTTGGTCAGGGGGGCTTATGCGAAGGGACTTCTCACGATTTCCCACTTCTCTAGTATCGTGGAGGTACTTCAGGGCATGGCAACATGTGTGGAATCATGTCTTGTGGGTACAATTGTAGCTCTAATCAGAGTACAACTATTCAAATAGTCAAGCCCGCGGTCATGGGCGATTGACCAGCTTCACCGTGATTAGTGCCACCTTTAATAATTTGACCTAATGGAACTAGTTTAGTTCAGGTGGAATGGTTGGGCCTGTTCAACGTGGCGTAGCATTGTTCAGTGCATAATTAACTTTGACTTAATCAATCAAAAGTTTTCTTGTTTTAAAGTATAAATGTTTACAAACGCCTTCATGCAAATAGCCACAAGCCTCTCTTTGTCGACCCTTGCACTTCTGCATCATCAATGTTGCTTGCTGAGTACGGTGGTTATACTCAGCCATGCTATTTCTCCCTTTTCCAAAAGTGTAGTACTTATGAATTGAAGACGGAGTTAGAAGACCAAGGCTCATACCCCAGTTGAGTTTTGCCTATGGCGTGGAGCTAAAGCCCCGCTAGGGTCATCTTTTTTGTTGCCGCTTTCTTTTTGGTGTGAGGACTAAGTGCCTCTGTTGTAAGTATTTATGTTTTAGTTACATCTGGATTTGTTTATTGATTTGTTATTTTGTGTACCATGGTTGATTCCTGAGCAGGGATTTATACATAAAATCGTCTGGAAATTTAGCTAGATTTCTGGGCAAGACAATTTGTGAGTTCGGTGCACCAGTAACCATCAATAAGGGGCCATCAAGGATGTCAACGTGGAAGGTGGATATGAGGGATGCGAGTGGCGATTCGGCCAAACCATTGATTCAATTGCCCTATGGGCCCCACCTCTCTCCATTGCGTTTCTCCAAAGGTTGCCTTATGGGCCCCTACGGCAGTTGAGGGTGGTTTGGCCTCACTTTAGGTTTCTTTTAACTTACTTGTGGTCCCTCCAATCCTTGTGCTCACATGTGATTTGTCGGAGGTGCATTTTGTCGCATGGCGGGTGTGTTTTCTTTCAAAATTCACTTGCATGCTAATATTTACCAACACTAGTAAAAATGGTTAGTAAGAAACCACTAACACTAAGTTTGATATTACATTTTGTATTCTTTATGCAGGAGTTGACGGTGAATGTTTGCACTTAGTGAGCATCAACAATTGTCCAGGCAGATAAGACATCCAGTCTTCCATCTAATCTGACCGGATAGGGAAAAGTTCATGGGTAAGTCATTGATGGTAACGAATATGATAGCATGCAGAGTAAAGTACTCCCGTCGATATTCATCCCACACTCGTAGCCCTTTTTTCCACAGATCTTCCATATCCTCCATCAAAGGTTCAAGAAAGACATCTATGTCGATTCCACGTTGTTTTGGGCCATGTATAAGGATAGTCAATAGAATATACTTTCGCTTCTAACAAATCCACGTAGGAAGGTTGTACATGGTGAGCAGAACTGGTCAGGTGTTGTGGTAGCTGCTTAGGTCACCAAATTGTTGATGGTCCTTAAGTACCAAATCCAACCATCAATTCCTACATAAAAGCAAATGAAAGAATATAAAAGAGGATACCAAGCTTGGAGGTAGTGGTTAGTACTAACCATTTCCACATGTCTCAGACACGATTACATGGATTGGAGGCCCCACATGTCAATCAAAACCACCTAGAATTGAGCCCAACCAAGGTACAACACGTAGGGGGCCCACCAGACAGCCTCCCAGCCGAAGGAGTGCCCGGGAGGTGGGCCAGAAGTTCGGCCAAAACCCCAAGGTCGGCCGAACCGACTTCAGCTCCTATTGCCATCTGCTTCCACGTGTAGGCTCCTGATGACTCTCCAATGACAGTTATGCGTGGTTCCCAGGTTTAACCGACCTCCAAACCGTTATTAGAACACTATATAAGGAGGAGGTCACTTCCCTATCAAAAAAATAACAAAGTAGAGTACAACTCACATTCATACTTAGGCATTGCTCTAGGAGAGTAGGAAGTGAGTGAGGGGAAGCTCTGGAAAGAGTGGCCCAAATGTTGGAGTTCTCTCCGGGGACATTCCGGAGGAGTGTCGAAGATGTTGGCATTCTTCTAGGGAGTTTCGGAGGAGTGACGGAGATGTGGACACTCTCTTCGATCTTGTACCTCGATAGATACTTCTTTTATATAAGTATTCATGATTCTCTTTGGTATTTACTTTTCTTATTTAAGTAAGATATATTCTCATCATTGCGCATTCATCGTTCTACCTAGGTAGAGTTCCTTAATCTTCTATATGCATGGATCTGAGATTAGGGTAGTATTAATAACATAGACATGGTGTCTAGGCTGGAGGTTACCTTGGTTGTGTGCTCCATGAGTTGTAGAGGAAGGCGGCAGGTGGTGATAGCCCTGTCCGTCCTTTGTAATCCTCCATATTCAGGTACATCATAGAGCTGTAGGGCGGAGTCTCCTTTGCAAACCAAGGGGTAAGTTAGTGCCTGAAACAATCGAAAGAGTTTTACCTTAACTTAATTAAGACAATTAACCTATAGGAATTCTCTCTATCCAAAGACTACCATTTTAATCCTATTCTTAGATTATACACACACACATTCCTTCTGGATATGATACCCAAAAATACTCTTGGGCAAAAACTATAATGCTATATATACACTTGCAGATTATTTTGTGCTCATACTAAATACCAACACTCAACGCAAACCATATATTTCTTGGATCTTTAGCAAATTTTGGATATAATGAATCAAAGGTCGTTCACTGGCGGGCATCGGCATGGTGTCGTATCATACCATCTGTCTTCCGCTTCTCTTGATGTCATCTCATCAACTAGGCATCATTAGGAATTGAGAATAGGAGCTTCATGCGATCTTTCACTAGTAGGTACAATATTACAATGGCTAAAATATTTTTCTTTGTATGCACAGATGAATCTGGGTCAACGACATCAGTATCAAAGGACCCGTTACCTGTTTTATACCGACTTGTCCCGCATGTTGGGCAACTGTCTATGTGTGCATATTTCTTGTTGTACAGTACATGAATCTTTTGAACACCCAGAGATAATGGACATATGAGTTTATTCGCTTGATACGTGTTGGATGACAAGCAGTTAGGCTTAGGAAGAAAAACTCTGAAGAGACCCATCAAATCATTGAAGCTGCTACAGGACCATCCATGGCTAACCTTCAATCCAAGAAGTGCAAGAACTAAACGCAACACCATAAAATCCTTGTCACAACCATTGGATTCATCATAACGAAGATACTTCACTGACTTCTATAATGCCTCCCAATTGCCTAACCCTCGTGTTGTACCGATTAGCACCTCTGGTTCAACGTGCCGCAACATATCCTCCAGATAAAAATCAGCCTCGACATCATATGTACCAGCGGAACAATCTTGTTCCATCGTATCACCGGCCATGTCCTCAATTGTAAAATTTTCTGCCACATCACAAAGAAAACAAGTCTCTTCACATTCTGCATTACCATCACCTCCAGAAACGGCGATTTTCCCATGATATGTCCAAACCTTGTAATGCTACTTAAATCCATGCTCTACTATGTGCCCCAATATTGTAATAGGATGTGTCCATAATTTCTAATTCTTGCAATCAAAGCAAGGACAAAAAATTTCTCTCCTATTCTCCATCAAAGCATGTGCCTTAGCCTGGTGTAACATCCTGAAAATCGAAGGAATGGAATTCGGAACGTAAAAATCGGAACTCACAAAAACTTTTTGGGAATCATTGCTTCTTATCGTGTTTTTCGATCTGGATTGCCAGTACAGCAAAATAAGGTTTTCTTCTAGAATTACTAGGAGGAAAATGGGGCAAAACCCTAAGCTTTGAAATTTCAACCGGTGAAAATGATTTCAAAATATAAATGTGTATACCTTGAAAAGAGCACATACATGTATAATTTGGTCAATTACAAATATGATATATTTTGGTTTAAACCCTAATTGATGAGGGAAGGATAATGAATAATTGGGATTTGATGATAAAGATATTTTTGGAAAAAAAGAAAAATGAAGATAGAAATTGTCGCTATTCAAACCCTATTTTCTTGAATTCAAAAGAAGAAACAAAATAAATACGAAAAATATATTTTGAAAAATAGGGAGAAATGGGAAATATCATTTTAGAGAGTATACTGAGAATACCAAAATTTATTTGGGATTTTTAGGAAGAAAGGAAATAGAAATAGGGAATTAGGAAAATTAAATCGGTAAAATAGGAAATGGCACTATTCATTGATCGCGGGTGTTCGACCGGTTCCACCACCCCGTTCGCAGCCACCGCGCGTCACCCGCCGTACCGGAGACCTCGCGCGTGCACGTTCCCATCGTCATCGGCTCCGGTCACGCACAGAATCGCCGTACGATCGCGCCATGCCGTTGCTCCCAAAAGTCGACGCCGTACACGCTAGCCATGCCGCCGCGTTAGCGTCGCGCATGCACGATCCGCGCCACGCCGTCCTTGCCCGGCGCTGCACTCCCGCCCACGCGCACTGCCCTCACCGCGCTCGCCGTACGCGGGCGCGTTGGCTGCGTTGTCGCACGTCGCCGCGACGTGCGCGCGCTCGTCGCCCTACCGCCGCACTAGGTCGACCGAACCATCTCACCATCGACCGCCTATAAATCGGCCTCCCAGACCCAGCTGGCCACATAACAAATCTTCCCCATTGCTCACTCGTGCTTTCTCCCCGTTTTTCCCCAAAAGTTAGCCGTTGCATTGCTTGAATTTTGGGAAGAATCGGAGCTCGGCTGAAGAATCCTAACTCGACCGCCGGGCAACACTTCAAATTCGTCACCCTCGGCGATTTCTTCCCGAATTGAAGGTACCATCATTATCCCCGTGCTCTAAGTGTTGTTTCCCTAAGCTTCCGAGCCAAATGGTCGCCGGAAAATCGCCGGCGATGAGCCCCTCGAATTCCCGCCTCGGCCGCCCCCTACCCGCCGTCGCCGCACGCTTCAGGCACCCTCCCGGCCGAACCAACCCTCCTCTAGCATCCCTAGGGCTCACCGATGCTCGTAGACCCCTTGCTTTGGCCAAAACCTCGCCGGAGATTGCTGCCGACGAGCGCCACCGCCGCCGAACCACCTCGCCGTCGCCGCCCTCTTCACCGCTCCCGGTCTCGACCGAGTGGAGAAATGGGACCCCGTGGTCCCAAGATGGTGAAAAGCCCCTCCTTCCCCTAGCTCCGCCCTCCCTCACCGTCGGCGCTCTCTCTCCCGCCGTCGGCCGCCGGTGGTAGCGAGAGCGAGAAAGAAGGGAAGAAACAGAGGAAAATGGGAAAAAGAAAAAGAAAAGAAAAAAAGAAAAGAAGGAAAAGAAAAATAGTAAAGGAATAGGGGTAAATGTATAAATTATTTTGGAAATATTTTAGGATAAAATAAGGTTTCGAAATATTATTATTTAGGAATAAGTATAATATTCTTTCCCCTTCCAAAAAGAAATACTTTGTGAAAATGATTTATAGATTAAATTTTTTTTTATGAATTCAAATATTGTCCAACCTTTAAATTGTTATCGAAGTTCACATGAGACCTTTTTAAATATTGGTTAAGCATGGATGACATTATCCTGTCGTTAGAATTTCAAAAACCCTAATAAATATAATTGCAACATTAAAGATCAATTACTGGAGATATAAAAATTAGAAACCTAATTATTCTAGGATATCTTCAAATTTAAGTGCAAAATACATATCAACTACAAGATGGTTCGCTCGGTTTAACCGAAAACCTTTTCGTTGATTCAACCTTTAAGATTTCCGAAATTTGAGGTTGTGTTTGGAATCCGCTTTCCGCGATCATTTTGAGATCTTTCTTTTTCGTTGATGTTGTTGAATTCTAATTGGATTCAACCCTTCTTTTCGCACGTACGGATAGCGTCCGAAGAGGTGAACACCGACTACGCGGAAGACCCCACTCAACCGGCGTGCGAGCAAGGCAAGTCTTCACACCCTTTGAACATATCGATCCCAATTGCGAAATGATGTTATTTTAAACTCTAAACCTGCATGCTTTACGAGTTACCTATACTTGTTATGCCATACCTTGCTATTGATTACCTTTAGAATTACTCCTTGTAACTCGCGATGTGATACAAACAACCGAAGAATAACTTCAACCGCTTAGCCATGCTATGCTTAGATTTATGCATACTCATGACTTTATGAAAAAGCTTTGTGCTTGGGCAACTACCTTAGGGAAGGTAGTTGAGATATGGCATGTGGAGACATGAGCGCCACATGGCCATGAGGATGGTGAACTAAGTTTGATGAAAATTTAAAGTACTATACAAATGTTTTAGACTGGGCGGCTGGATGATTTGGGCGGATTCCGGAAAAGGCAAGTGCCGACCCCAGGCGATTAAGGACCGAGCCATGAGATAGCGGAAACGAGCCGGTACAACCGTACTTCTCGAATGGGTATAGACCTAGCCGACTAGATAGCCGAGCGGAGGCAGTATCCTTGCATAGATGGTTCTCTATGATGTGGTTGAGGGATGAGAATGAGGCTGCGGCCTTTGATATGAATGGTGGAATTAAACTGATGTTAATTAAACTTAAAGATTTGGAAAGTTTTCCCTTACCCCGGGTGCGCCAGAACTCCTCTCACTGCTAGAAAAGGACGGCTAGAGTGCATGAGGGCTTAAGTTCATGGAGCGGGTACTGCCAAAGTGAGGTTATCGAAAGGCTTTGCCGTGACCGTCTCATGTGTTGAGGCGTAGGCTCATTCGTTGGGCTGTCGCGGAGTACGGGTAAAGTGTACATCCACTGCAGTGTGAGTGAATCAATCTATTCGAATAGCCGTGCTCGCGGATATTGAGCATCGTGACAAGACTTTCGCTTGGCTAGACTTTGAATTTAAAAATGCTGGGATGGGTATGCATGATGATTTCATTCGCTGGTGGGTCAACTTCTCGATAAGCGAGAAGGGGTAGATTCCCCAGAAAATCATGACGAACCGGAGGCGGGAAGCCATCCTTGGAATCACGATGGATGGTAGACAGAACCGTCACCGGACTATGAACTGTGAAAATTAAAACTTGATTTGGCTAGTCGATAGGGTTGTGAAAAGAATTGTGAAAACTGGCTTTACGCAAAAATAACCATAGCCATGTTCTTTGAATAACCCTATCATATGCATCAATTGTGTTGGCTTGCCGAGTACGGTTGGTACTCACCCTTGCTATACGCACAAACCTCCATGATGGGAATGAAGAGCCGAAAAGATTCATACGCGTATCACCAGGAGGACGAAGGAACCGACGGCGCATACTAGACCTTAGCTCCTGGCCGTTGCCTCGGCAATTGACAAGCCGCCGCCTCTTTCCGCCGCCTTATCTAAAATTCTGTTTTTATGTTGTATTCGGACCATAAGGTCCTATGGGTTGAACATTGCCTTCGGGCCTATTAATGTAATAATGATAATGTAAGACTATTCGTGCATGTGCACTTGATTATCCAGTACTGTATTCGTGGGTACCAACTACTCGATCCAGGGAAATGGTACTATGAACACGAAAAGATTCCCGCCTCAAAAACGGGGTCCACGAGTGGTATCGAGCCATGCGACCGTAGGCTAAGACCAAATGGCGCCCTACCCTAACCAGTTGGCTAAAGGGAAATATCCCTACAATAGGATCAGTTTTAAACTATTATTTCCGAAAATGCAAATATACCTTTTCTACATCTGTATTTCCTTTTTACCAAATGATCATGATAGCTCTCTCCCGCTAACCCTAAGTTGCCTACAAAAGCAGATGTCAAACCACGATGGAACCTGGGAAGTCACTATCCCGCGAGACGAGGGGTTTGTGGTACAACTTCAGTCCCTACTATGGTGTTTGAGGTACCCGGAACCACCCACCTATCACACCAAGAGGCATGGCTCCGAAGAGTATCCAGCCTGGGAGGCAGCCGTATCCATAGAAGCCCGCATGGGAAGTGAGACATCCTTCTGCTTCCACACCCGCTACCACCGGGAGCTAGCAGAAGCAGCTATTCAGGATGCAGCTCGCGAGGCCTTCCTTCGCCTTAATGCGATACACCGTGCCGAACTCACGGTGACAGAGTTCGTGCATCATCCTTATCGCGAAGAGGGCAACCCAGTCTGCACTGTGGAGGCTACCCCCTGCTGCTACAATCCGATGGTCACGCGTCTATCACGTTGGGCGGAGACAGCAGACGACTGTTACGAGGAGGCCCTGCTCGAGATCAACGATCGCAGCCACGCCTCAATGATCTGGTCAACAGCCACCAAGGCCGTGGAGACCGATAAACATTCTCAGACTCACCGCAGCCAATGGTGCCCAAGATGAGCAACTCTCGGACCGCTACATGGCCCGTGAGGAAGCTCTGGTAGAGCTGGAAGAGCAGCTCAGGAAGAGCAAGCAGCAAATCAACCAACTGGAGGAGCAGCTGCGCACTCGTCCTGTCTACGCTGCAGGTACTTCCACCGAGCCTGTACCATCACCTCCTGCCCCTGTGCCCGACCACTATTACCTTATGACTCCAGCATGCTTGGATACTTTTCAAGCCATGATGGAGCAAGCTTTCATGTTGAGCACGAGCACGCAGTGCACGATAGACCCCACTGCTGCCGCGTCCATGGGACCCACCTCAAGCTCCGTAGCAATACCATCCGAGCCTGGATCGGGAGGGGAGAACCCCATCCAGATCCACACCGACACGGAGTCTGAGGCAGAACCCATGGAAGTCAAATGGGAGTCTAGCGACACCGACCCAATGGAGGAGGAAGCTCCCCCTCGTCGCCCGACTCACACTGGAGGCCCCCTCACCCGCCGGACCGCCTCGCAAGAGTACGCGGCCACCGAGTCGGAAGATTCGGCGTGACTCCGAGGCCACCACCTCCGAGCCATGGGGACTCCGGTTTGCTTCAACAGCGGACCACCCACTTCCGGCGCCTGGCTCTTGCGGATGGTTGGACGACTAGGCGGGAGGACCTTCCCAGCTCGGCAGCACGAACCACTCTCTATTCCCCCTTAATTGGTTGATGTAGTTGGACGATATAATTGTTGTTGCTATCATGACATGAAGGACTGTGTGTGTACAGTCCATGTATCCCCCTTATGTAATATGATGAACCTAAGCATCGCTTTGCGGTGTCTTAATTCGTAAGCTTATTATTATTTCACCCTGTCTGTTGATTGAAGATCATTCAAAAGAACTTGAAGAAAAATCCCCCTGGGAACCATAACCTAAACTGGTCCGATCTCTCAATTCATCTATTTTCTCCAGATGGCACATCGCCGCAGAGCCGCAGCAACCAACGAGAACCCACCAGAACCCAACTCCTCCACCCTGGCGGAGGTCATGGCTTTGCAGACCCAGCTACTTCAAGCAATTGCTAATAATCAGGGAGGTCGAGGAGGATCGAGTCTGGGAGAGTTCATGAGAGCTAAGCCACCCACCTTTTCCACGGCCGAAGAACCTATGGATGCTGAAGATTGGCTAAGAGTGATAGAGAAAAAGCTAACCCTCGTCAGAATCCAAGAAGCTGATAGAGTTGTCTTCGCTACTAACCAGCTGGAGGGCCCCGCAAGTGACGGTGGGACACCTACAAGGAAACACGAGCTGAAGACGCCGGCGAACCAACATGGGAGGAATTCACGGCTGCATTCCGTGAGAATTTCGTGCCACTGCAGTTATGAGGATGAAGAAAACGAGTTCCGCAGAGCTGCGTCAAGGGAACACCTCAGATAAGAATATCTGAACAAGTTCACCCGGCTTGCCCGTTACGCCACCGGTGACTGCGCGCGAAGAAGAAAAGATAGACAAATTCATTGAGGGACTAAATGACGAACCGAGGGGACCAATGATCGGGCGGGATCACACCGGTTTCCAAAGCCTCATCAACAATGTCGTCCGACTTGAGCATGACCAAAAGGTGGTAGACAATAACCGCAAGAGGAGGCTCGCTATGGCTCGCCCATTTCGGGAACGCCACAACGCCCCAAGGGAGCCACCCCGTCCGGATGGAAGCCAAATGTTCGGCAACCGGACGTTCTCCCGCTTTCGACCATGTCAACAGTCGCTACACCTCGCCTTCGTACACCCACACCAACCCTAGCCGCTCCGGAAGAAAGAATGTGAGCGCTTCAATTGCGGAGAATTCGGGCACTACTCCAATAGCTGCCCAAAACCACGCAACGCCCCGTGCGCACCGGCGCCAATGCAACGCCCGTCCAGGAACCCCACCCCTGCGGCGGGACGAGGTATGTTCGGGACCCCGCTACCCAACGAGGCGCCACGGGTTTCGACATGGCCAGTGAATCATGTGCGGGAAGAAGCTCGGGAGGACCGAGCGTATTGTTGGGTATGTTCTCTATCAACTCTGCACCGCTTAAAGTTTTATTCGATTCGGAGCCTCACATTCATTCATATCTTCCCGAGTAAGCAAACAACACCACCTACACCAAGTAGCACTTAGAAGACCTATCTTGGTACACTCACCGGGGAGACATAACCGTACCCCATGCCTGCATTAATGTGCCCATACGGATTAGGGACGTGGTGTTTCTCTCAAACCTTATGGTGCTATCACCCCAAACCATAGATGTCATACTCGGAATGGATTGGTTGTCCAAAAATAACGGAATCATAGATGCTGCGATCGAAGGGAAGTCACGGTATCCACCCCATGGGGATCACCGATGAGCATAACTATGGATCAAAACCCAAAGCTGTGTGAGCAAGCCGCGGGAGTGTTCACCATGCTACCTCTAGGCGGAATGCCGTAGTACAAGAATACCGGATGTGTTTCCCGAGGAATTACCCGGAATGGCCCCGGATCGCGACGTAGAGTTTATCATCGATCTAATGCCTGGTACTGCCCCCATATCCAAGAGGCCTTATCGAATGCCGGCCAACGAGTTAGAGGAACTCAAGAAGCAAATAAGAGAACTACAAGAGAAGGGATTCGTACGCCCCAGCTCTTCTCCCTGGGGAGCCCCAGTACTCTTCGTCAAAAAGAAGGATGGGAGTATGAGAATGTGTGTGGACTACCGATCGCTGAATGAAGTAACTATCAAGAACAAGTACCCGCTACCTCGGATCGATGACCTATTCGATCAACTTAAAGGTGCGCAGTGTTCTCAAAGATTGATCTACGGTCGGGATATCATCGTTGAAGATTAGAGCCGGAGATATTCCTAAGACGGCGTTCTCTACACGTTACGGCTTATACGAGTTCACAGTGATGTCCTTTGGATTGACCAATGCCCCTGCATACTTTATGAATCTGATGAACAAGGTATTCATGGAATACCTGGACAAATTCGTGGTGGTATTCATCGACGACATACTTATCTACTCCAAGAACGATGAGGAACACGCGAACATCTACGGCTCGTCTTGGAAAAGCTACGAGAGCACCATGTATGCAAAGTTCAAGCAAATGCGAGTTCGGCTCAAGGAAGTCGCTTTTCTTGGCCACGTGGTTTCAGCCGGAGGAGTAGCAGTGACCCCGCCAAGGTCGAAGCCGTTATGGAATGGAAGGCACCCAAGTCGGTGACGGAAGTTCGGAGTTTCTTGGGCTTGGCCGGTTATTACCGACGGTTTATCGAAGGGTTTTCCACGTAGCCCGACCTATGACTCAACTTCGAAGAAGGAAAAGAAGTTTGAGTGGAATGAGAAGTGTCAAAAAGCCTTCGAGCAATTAAAAGAAAAGTTAACCACTGCCCCAATCTTGACCTTACCCGACAACCGGAAGGACTTCGTAATGTACTTGTGATGCATCCCGGCAAGGATTAGGAGGAGTATTAATGCAGGATGGGAAGGTCATAGCGTATGCCTCGCGACGATTACGACCCCACGAGGAGAATTATCCCACACACGACTGGAATTAGCCGCGGTTGTACACGCATTGAAGATCCGGAGGCACTATCTGATCGGGAACAACTGTGATGTGTATACCGATCACAAGAGCTTAAAATATTTCTTTACTCAGCCTGACCTCAACCTACGACAAAGGCGATGGTTGGAGTTGATCAAGGATTACGATCTAGGAATCCATTACCATCCCAGCAAGGCAAATGTAGTGGCCGATGCGCGAGCCGCAAAGCCCAATGCAACCACATGGGATTGGGAGGTATGGCCAGCAAGCTCCAAGAAGAAATGGCTAGACTTAATCGCACCGATTCCTCGCGGAGAAGTGCACTCACTGGAAATCCAACCTCTTCGAGGACTCAAATAGAAGAAGCCCAAAAAGGGAATGAGGAAACCCGGAAATCAAGGAACGCATGGCCGCGGGCGCGCTAAGGAGTTTTCGTAGATGACAAGGGAATCCTGTGGTACAAGAAAAGAATCTGCGTGCCGGAACAGGGTGGATTACGAGGATTGATCTTAAAAGAAGCCCACGAATCGGCATATTCGTTACATCCCGGAAGCACGAAGATGTACCAGGATTTAAAAGGAGAATACTGGTGGCCCAATATGAAGAGAGATGTAGCCGAATACGTAGCCGTGTGCGATGTGTGCCAAAGAGTGAAAGCGAGCATCAACGACCGGCAGCTTGCTGCACCGCTCAAGATCCCGAATGGAAATGGGACGAGATAGGCATGGATTTCATAGTAGGATTACCCAAAACTACGACTGGTTACGATTCCATTTGGGTAATAGTGGATCGGCTCACTAAGACTCGCGATTTATTCCCGTAAAAACTAACTACAACGGTGCCAAGCTAGCGGAACTATACATGAGTAGGATTGTATGTCTCCACGGTGTACCAAAGAGGATTATATCGGATCGTGGTACCCAATTCACATCTCATTTTTGGAGCAAAGTCCACGAGGCACTCGGAAGTCATATCGCTTTCAGTACCGCTTATCACCCACAGACCGATGGGCAGACTGAAAGGACGAACCAAGTACTAGAAGATATGCCGAGAGCACGTGCACTGGATTTCACCAAGGATTGGGAGAAATGTTTGCCGTACGCCGAGTTTTCCTACAACAATAGCTATCAAGCCACTGAAGATGTCGCCAAACGAAGCTCTATTTGGTCGCCGATGTCGAACCCCATTGATGTGGTCGAAACCGGTGAACGAACCGTATTCGGGCCGACATAATCAAGGAGGCCGAGGAAAAGGTTCGCCTGTTCCGGGACCGACTACAAGCTGCTCAATCACGACAAAAGAGCTACGCGGATACCCGACGAAGAGAATTGGAATTTAAAGAAGGTGACTACGTGTATCTAAAGGTCTCACCACTACGGGAACACAGAGATTCAAAGTCAAAGGGAAACTCGCACCACGATACGTGGGCCCATTCTTGATAAGCGCTAGGAGGGGAGAAGTGGCTTACCAATTGGAACCGCCCGAGAATCTCTCCGATGTCCACCCGGTATTCCACGTATCGCAGCTGAAGAAATGTTTGCGGGTACCGGAAGAGCAAGCCCCGTTAGAAACCATCCATGTCCACAGTGACCTTACCTACCCGGAGCATCCAATCAAGATACTAGACGAGGCGTAAAAGAAGACACGAACCAAGTCATGGCGCATGTACAAAGTACAATGGAGCAATCACACGTAAGAAGAAGCTACCGGGAGAGCGAAGAGTTCCCGAGGACGAGAATACCCACACCTATTCTCGCAACGGTAAGAAATCTCGGGGACGAGATTTATTGTTAGGGGGTAGGTTTGTAACATCCCGAAAATCGAAGGAATGGAATTCGAAACGTAAAAATCGGAACTCACAAAAACTTTTTGGGAATCATTGCTTCTTATCGTGTTTTTCGATCTGGATTGCCAGACAGAAAATAAGGTTTTCTTCTAGAATTACTAGGAGGAAAATGGGGCAAAACCCTAAGCTTTGAAATTTCAACCGGTGAAAATGATTTCAAAATATAAATGTGTATACCTTGAAAAGAGCACATACATGTATAATTTGGTGAATTACAAAAAGGATATATTTTGGTTTAAACCCTAATTGATGAGGGAAGGATAATGAATAATTGGGATTTGATGATAAAGATATTTTTGGAAAAAAAGAAAAATGAAGATAGAAATTGTCGCTATTCAAACCCTATTTTCTTGAATTCAAAAGAAGAAACAAAATAAATACGAAAAATATATTTTGAAAAATAGGGAGAAATGGGAAATATCATTTTAGAGAGTATACTGAGAATACCAAAATTTATTTGGGATTTTTAGGAAGAAAGGAAATAGAAAAAGGGAATTAGGAAAATTAAATCGGTAAAATAGGAAATGGCACTATTCATTGATCGCGGGTGTTCGACCGGTTCCACCACCCCGTTCGCAGCCGCCGCGCGTCACCCGCCGTACCGAGACCTCGCGCGTGCACGTTCCCATCGTCATCGGCTCCGGTCACGCACAGAATCGCCGCGTCGCGCCATGCCGTTGCTCCCAAAAGTCGACGCCGTACACGCTAGCCATGCCGCCGCGTTAGCGCCGCGCATGCACGATCCGCGCCACGCCGTCCTTGCCCGCGCCTGCACTCCCGCCCACGCACACGCCTCCTCACCGCGCTCGCCGTACGCGCGCGCGTGGCTGCACGCTTGCACGCACGCCGCGACGTGCGCGCGCTCGTCGCCCCGCCGCACTAGGTCGACCGAACCATCTCACCGTCGACCGCCTATAAATCGGCCTCCCTGCACCCAGCTGGCCACATAACAAATCTTCCCCATTGCTCACTCGTGCTTTCTCCCGTTTTTCCCCAAAAGTTAGCCGTTGCATTGCTTGAATTTTGGGAAGAATCGGAGCTCGGCGGAAGAACCCTAACTCGACCGCCGGGCAACACTTCGAAATTCGTCACCCTCGGCCGATTTCTTCCCGAATTGAAGGTACCATCATTATCCCCGTGCTCTAAGTGTTGTTTCCCTAAGCTTCCCGAGCCAAATGGTCGCGGAAAATCGCCGGCGACGAGCCCCTCGAATTCCCCGCCTCGGCCGCCCCTACCCGCCGTCGCCGCACGCTTCAAGACCTCCCGGCCGAACCAACCCCTCCTCTAGCATCCCTAGGGCTCACCGATGCTCGTAGACCCCTTGCTTTGGCCAAAACCTCGCCGGAGATTGCTGCGCGACGAGCGCCACCGCCGCCGAACCACCTCGCCGTCGCCGCCCTCTCTTCACCGCTCCCGGTCTCGACCGTGTGGAGAAATGGGACCCCGTGGTCCCAAGATGGTGAAAAGCCCCTCCTTCCCCTAGCTCCGGCCCTCCCTCACCGTCGGCGCCTCTCCCTCGCCGTCGGCCGCGGTGGTAGCAGAAGCGAGAAAGAAGGGAAGAAACAGAGGAAAATGGGAAAAAGAAAAAGAAAAGAAAAAAAGAAAAGAAGGAAAAGAAAAATAGTAAAGGAATAGGGGTAAATGTATAAATTATTTTGGAAATATTTTAGGATAAAATAAGGTTTCGAAATATTATTATTTAGGAATAAGTATAATATTCTTTCCCTTCCAAAAGAAATACTTTGTGAAAATGATTTATAGATTAAATTTTTTTATGAATTCAAATATTGTCCAACCTTTAAATTGTTATCGAAGTTCACATGAGACCTTTTTAAATATTGGTTAAGCATGGATGACATTATCCTGTCGTTAGAATTTCAAAAACCCTAATAAATATAATTGCAACATTAAAGATCAATTATCGGAGATATAAAAATTAGAAACCTAATTATTCTAGGATATCTTCAAATTTAAGTGCAAAATACATATCAACTACAAGATGGTTCGCTCGGTTTAACGAAAACCTTTTCGTTGATTCAACCTTTAAGATTTCCGAAATTTGAGGTTGTGTTTGGAATCCGCTTTCCGCGATCATTTTGAGATCTCTTTCTTTTCGTTGATGTTGTTGAATTCTAATTGGATTCAACCCTTCTTTTCGCACGTACGGATAGCGTCCGAAGAGGTGAACACCGACTACGCGGAAGACCCCACTCAACCGGCGTGCGAGCAAGGCAAGTCTTCACACCCTTTGAACATATCGATCCCAATTGCGAAATGATGTTATTTTAAACTCTAAACCTGCATGCTTTACAGAGTTACCTATACTTGTTATGCCATACCTTGCTATTGATTACCTTTAGAATTACTCCTTGTAACTCGCGATGTGATACAAACAACCGAAGAATAACTTCGTAAACCGCTTAGCCATGCTATGCTTAGATTTATGCATACTCATGACTTTATGAAAAAGCTTTGTGCTTGGGCAACTACCTTAGGGAAGGTAGTTGAGATATGGCATGTGGAGACATGAGCGCCACATGGCCATGAGGATGGTGAACTAAGTTTGATGAAAATTTAAAGTACTATACAAATGTTTTAGACTCGGGCGGCGGATGATTTGGGCGGATTCCGGAAAAGGCAAGTGCCGACCCCAGTCGATTAAGGACCGAGCCATGAGATAGCCGGAAACGAGCCGACAACCGTACTTCTCGAATGGGTATAGACCTAGGCGACTAGATAGCCGAGCGGAGGCGTATCCTTGCATAGATGGTTCTCTATGATGTGGTTGAGGGATGAGAATGAGGCTGCGGCCTTTGATATGAATGGTGGAATTAAACGATGTTAATTAAACTTAAAGATTTGGAAAGTTTTCCCTTACCCGGGTGCGCTGAACTCCTCTCACTGCTAGAAAAGGACGGCTAGAGTGCATGAGGGCTTAAGTTCATGGAGCGAGTACGCCAAAGTGAGGTTATCGAAAGGCTTTGCCATGACCGTCTCATGTGTTGAGGCGTAGGCTCATTCGTTGGGCTGTCGCGGAGTACGGGTAAAGTGTACATCCACTGCAGTGTGAGTGAATCAATCTATTCGAATAGCCGTGCTCGCGGATATTGAGCATCGTGACAAGACTTTCGCTTGGCTAGACTTTGAATTTAAAAATGCTGGGATGGGTATGCATGATGATTTCATTCGCTGGTGGGTCAACTTCTCGATAAGCGAGAAGGGTAGATTCCCGAAAATCATGACGAACCGGAGGCGGGAAGCCATCCTTGGAATCACGATGGATGGTAGACAGAACCGTCACCGGACTATGAACTGTGAAAATTAAAACTTGATTTGGCTAGTCGATAGGTTTGTGAAAAGAATTGTGAAAACTGGCTTTACGCAAAAATAACCATAGCCATGTTCTTTGAATAACCCTATCATATGCATCAATTCTGTGTTGGCTTGCTGAGTACGGTTGATACTCACCCTTGCTATACGCACAAACCTCCAGCTGATGGGAATGAAGAGCCAGAAGATTCATACGCGTATCACCAGGAGGACGAAGGAACTGACGGCGCATACTAGACCTTAGCTTCGGTCGTTGCCTGTGGCAATTGACAAGCCGCTGCCTCTTTCCGCTGCCTTATCTAAAATTCTGTTTTTATGTTGTATTCGGACCATAAGGTCCTATGGGTTGAACATTGCCTTCGGGCCTATTAATGTAATAATGATAATGTAAGACTATTCGTGCATGTGCACTTGATTATCCAGTACTGTATTCGTGGGTACCAACTACTCGATCCAGGGAAATGGTACTATGAACACGAAAAGATTCCCGCCTCAAAAAACGGGGGTCCACACCTGGTCAACAAATTTGGATGCTTCCTTCATTAATGTCGGATGAGTTCTTCGTGTCTCGTACATCCATGCCCGATCCATCTATAAATAATCGTAGTAGGAATAAAATTAGAGTGCAGGTGTTTCACACAAAACATTAAAAAACATGTAACTACAAAAATTTAAGTCACCGATACATTGAAGTAGTATGCACTAGTGATTACAATAACAAATTGCCAATATAAGCATTGCATTTTAAGGTAAAATTTAAAAAATCTCAAAAAATTCTCTTTACAAAACTGCAAAATTCGCCGCATTGCACCGATGACATTTGAAATAAATGGAGGCAAATGAAAGAGGAAATCAAGTATGTAACCTTGTATATGAATTTCATGCGAAGATTTGAAGTTGAAAACCTAGCCCCTATTTGTTGCTTCGTTTTGGACAGAGAAGCGTCGGGCTCATATTGATGTAGTTCGGGCTTGGGGGAGGAGATATGGTCGATCATCGCATGCGGCGTCTTAAGGGGCCGCATGACATAATCCATTAACGCATGCGGGTGCTTAACAGGCCCACATGGACCGCCTACATAATGTTGCTATTATCGCCGCATGTGAGCCTCTTAAGCATCCACACGCCATAATAGATTATCACAGGCGGTCCATCAGCCGGATCCCAAGAGACTAATTTTTGTAGGCGTGTGCTCTTATGGCTCGTTTGCAACCTAATAGTGTCTGTACGTGCACAACTTTGATGGCCAAAGTGCAAGATTGATTGTGCTTTTGAAGAGTCTATGTGGGTGGTTATGATATTAATCTACTGTCATAATATTGTAATGCATCTATTCAATGGCTATATTTTTTTCAGTTAATGTTGGATATTGTAAAAGGTATCCAATTAGTATAGGTTTGGATGGATAGATAGATAGATAGATTGATAGATAGATAGATAGATAGATAAATAGATGGATGGATGGATTGATTGATTTAGCAGATTTGACACCAAATAAACATGAATTTACTATTGGAGAGAATAGAATAGTCAGGACGAACATTTTTCAAAACCGACAGTTAGGAGTAGCATTAATCAATTATTCACAGTAGGATATCACAACAGAAATATTTAGGCATGCAATGGAAATTAGACTCTAGCTAGGATAATCTTCTAGCTAGGTTTGATACTAAAGCAATAATTCCCTGTCATAAAACAGACAATTAATCAAAACAATTTGGAAAACCTATATTTAGGGTTGGCTTTATTAGCAGATAACTTAAGGATAAGGATAAGATACACCTGCATGCTTTGACGCGCTACTAAAACTATATTTCAGGACAATCTGCCATATTCATCTACAGCAAAATCCTCAAGATATGAAAGTCAGCATTAATTTCTTCCATATATAACAGCTATCTTTCTTCTATATATACATATCAACCAGGGCTCCTGAAGTTCACACTCATCAACATTCAACTCAATAGTAACAATAAGACACATAAAACATAGTAGCTCACTCTTCACAATATGAAGCACTTGCACCATGGACTCGTATTGTTTTGCTTGGTTCTTCTGGTTTTCTCTGCTACCCCTGCACAAATACGAGGTAATTCTTCTGTGAATGTGTATGTTTTTTCATCATTTTCTTTGCACTGGAAATATAATAAACATATGACTTCTTGCATCTCTAGGTCAAACCACAAGCAAGACGCCGGTGGGAGTTAACATTGGAGAACTTAAACTTAGTGTTTGCTTTTCGGCCCCCCCCGCGTGGTTTTGCTGTTCAAAGGACAACCTGTGCTATATATCACTTGAGGCTTGCGTGGCAAAGTGCAAGAACGACGAAAAGGCACCAAGCGTACTCAGAGGCTAAGTGCTTCGATGTGTGATTGAATTGGACACTCTGCTTATATTCAGATCATGTTGATTTAGTGTGTGGTTGGTAATAATTATATATCCGGTATATCTGGGAATAACGTGTATGTTCCAACCGATATGCATTTCCTAATACTATATTTGGAGCATACGAGATGCATGGTGCTTATGTTCACGAGATGTTTTGATGATGAACAAACTATAATTCAACAAACTACAATTCCAAATTTCCAATGATGAAAAAATAAATTGGGCCAAAAGAAAACCGAGAAACTTATTTCATAAATTCTGTTATAGCACATAAGGAACCCAATAAATTGAGTCTACGAAAAAGAGTTAAGCATGCTAGTGGGTGCAGCTGTGGTGGCGACGCTAGTCGTGCACGGTCGCGCTCCCCGGTTTTGGTTTTGCTTCATGTGTCGCCTTCAGCCTCCCATTTAAAGATCTCCACGTATTCAAAACTTTCAGTTTGCCTCAAACTTTCAGTTCAACTATAAAACTTTCATCTCAAAATCACACAAACTTATGATTCAAACCTAAAATTTTCATGCAAACATCACAAAATTTCAATTGAAAAATCCAAAATTTTTTATGTCATACTCAAAATCCCTCTTCCTCATCCTCAATGGTCATCGTCTTCTAGACGTCATGATGGGCGCCATACCCGACACAGTCGTGACCAAGTTGTTCATGCCTACTACTGCCGCTCATGCACGGCTGGTTTCAGCTGTGGCGATGGTGGAGTCTCCGTGTGGTGCACTACAACGGTCATCTTCATCTCAATCAAGTGGCAACCCTAATCTATGTCGGATATGGCGTCCATCATGACGAAAAGGTCACCGATGTGAGAAGTCATTTGTATCAGGCAAAAGCCCATCACCGATTTTAATTATCTTTGTCGGGCCTAAACTTACACTGTCATTGGTAGGTTTGACCCAGAAGAACAGTAAAACAAGGGCCCGACAACGGTGATATAATCTCAAACGGGCCTTAATTAGTGCCCGTCACGGATGACTAACATCTCAATCGGGCTTTAACTTAAGCCCATCACCGATGACTCACATCTCCATCGGGCTTAATTTAAAGCCCGTCACCTATGAGTTTTTCTCCAAAAAAAATATTTTGTTTTGTGGCTAGCCTCAGGCCTTTGCTAGCCATACCCGCTGCAGAACTGATAGAAACAGAGATATATTACATCTGACATTTTACATACATTCACATAAACCTGACAACATCTATTCACACACACATCCATTATTCACGTATTTCACATTGCAAGTATAAAACACATTTGACAATTTTAATTTAATAATATCATAAGTGTTACATATTTACATGTCACATTAATTTCAAAATGTTAAACAAAGTTTATCCTATCCCGGACATTAACCCTATTATCTACACATTCCTTTAAGATGCATCATATCACGGATAATAAATTCCATTATCTCTTCTCTAATCCCGTCGAAGCTTTTAGTCACATAATTGAATATAGTATCCTACATGTACATAGTTCAAAATTAGTCGATCAATATATATATATAATTCGAAGTAGGAAATATATATCACAATTGAGATCACAAACCTCAACTTCGGCCATAGTCATGAACTTGTTGTTGTACAAAATTCACATATTGTAGCACACATGGAATCCGCATGTCACCTATTTGTTGTTTGACGGGGAAGTCCATTTTGTGGATGAGGCTTTTTTGGTAATTGTTATGTCGGCCTCCTTTCTGCACATATGTTCCCCATGCTTCATTGATTGCTTATTGAATCGGGGTCCAGTCATACATCTTAGTGATTTTGGAGTTTATGTAATGACATGTACTCCACTTTGGCGTAATGACCAGAAGGATCCAATGGGCACTGCGGTATTAATATAGTGAAAGTTAAATTCTAAAGCACTACGTATCATGCAATTGCATATATTTAGGGTACACACTTACTATTGATTATAGGCGCACAGAAAGTACTCCTTGCTTTGGTTGAACAACAAGTTCTCAACTATGTAGTCCACCATGGCCTTCCTGTCATGTTGAAGATTGGCGACCGTGACAAATTGTGGATCGAGGAAGGCCATTTCCGGTGTGGCACAACTTCCAACTATGCCTACACACAAGACAATGTCACTTATAAGCGTGTTACCAAGGATTGTTATCAGAGCACTTGAGTAGACTTGTGTCTACCGCTCGTAGTCTGTAGAGGTTGAACAGATCCTTGAAGTCTATGGCAATGTAGTTTTTAGGCCCAGAAAATAGTTTTCCATCGTGATAGCCTATGATGTCATTATCCTTATTCATCGTCTTGCTTGTCCTCTCGATGTAGTAGAGCTGGAGCTCCCTACAAGCTTTGTCCATCCTTCGTAGGGTGTCATCTCCAAACAAAGGCATGCCTAGTTGGAACAATGCCGGAGGAACATTCTTGGTCATGTCTTGGACTGCGCCTTGCCTTGGGCTCTTCCTCTCACCCTTGCCGCAAGTTTTTTGTTAGTTATTTGCAGAGGAGAGAAACACGCCTTCCTTGATTTCTTCAGCGGTGGGGGATTAATGGTCGTGTTGTCAGCCTCCATATCACCTTGTCGAACAGCGGGAGCTAGAGAGGTTGGAGGGTCCGAAGGAGCAGGTGCCGGTTGCGGCGGCTCAGTTCTCGGTGGAGTGGCTGACCTCAGAGTCAACTTGATTTCAATGAGGTCCTTCTGCCAATGGATAATGGTTTCATCTGTAGCTCCTAGGGTTAGGATCTCATCGTTTGATGGATGCTGCAGTGGAAAATGGGGCCATTCGTTCTTCACCGTGTCTACTTGCACTTTCGCCTGGTCAGCCATCAGTTGCACCCCATGCACTCTTGTATCTGTGGTCGGCTTCAAAGCAAGTCCCTCGGCCACCAGAACCGTGAAGATCAGCATCACCATAACTATTAGCATGCAGTTAATCGGTTCTGTGATAAATTCATCCATAATTTTAGAATACTATATTATATGTTAAGACTATTACACATTGTGGCTGAGAGTTTTACCATTATTTGATCGACGGCGGATAGGACTGGTTGTAGATGTTCTGTCACCTTAGTTGACGCGCAACTGCTCCGCTTTTGTGTCAGATTGTCTCGGATCGAAACGACGGCATGCTTAGCGGCCTGTTGCTGTGCTCACATCTCTTCCCTTATCTTGGTAGTCACCTCTTGCAGCCCCTTCTCTAATTCAGAGCTTAGCTCGGCTCTGACCTACTCCTGGATCTTCTCGACCAGATGTGCATCTTTTTCCGCCTTTGATAGGGCATGCTTCATGTACTGCCCCACGTATTTTGGAACACCATATTCCAGGGGATGAAAGCGTCAATGCCCCTAGTCTCTCCACGGTGTTCGTTGTTGCCTAACGCTTGAGTGAGGATGTCATCCTCACATCTAGAAGAGCAGGCCTCTTGGGAGGTCTGTCTCACGGCAACCAACTCTTTCTGCATTATAAGTTAGTTCGGTATAAATCGAGAGTATGATTTGTGTAAATAAAATAAACATATTAAGGTGAGACACTTACAGTATGTTCGTAAACTTGTTGATCATGGGCATTTCGGAAAGTGATTGTTCCATCGTTGTTCTTCACAGCCATGGCCCTTGCCCAGCTCCTTGCCCTTGGGTGTGGGATATCAGCAAATGGAGGCGGCGTGTTGGATGCCTCTGCCGCCTCGTCCTCTTTCTGCCATTGCTCAAGCTTCCTGGCATATCCCATGGTGCCAAGCCGGTGCGGGTGCACGTTCCAAGCCTGGAGTGCCCTAAAAGCCTCGGCTTTGGCTCGGGCTTCCTCAATTTATTTCTTCTCGACGAACTGCTCCCACACCTCCTATGTGAGACAGGGGCATTCCCCAAAAGGCTCCCCTGCACTGGGGTTGTTGATGTACTCGTTGACTAGCTTGGACTTAAGTTCTTCCAAGCGGTTCCAAACGACTTGAAGGCCATAGTCTTTAGCCTTTCCTTGTCAGCTGCAGGATAGTCGAAGCTCTCCTTGAACTTCAGCCAAGGAGATTCCTTCTCGATGTCCGGCACGTCCTTGATGTTATCAACCAAGATCATGAAGGTCTGTCTCCCTATTATCCCGCATATGGAGCTAAATTTCCTGCACACGTTCTTGGATGCGGTCGTCTTTCCTAGGAGGTCCACCTCTTTAATGGTGTACCTCTCCCTTGGGATTCTATTGCCGCTCCTAGGGGCATGTTTCCTTGTGGACCCACTAATTGTCGTCGACGGTGTTCTGTCATGCTGCGACATCCTCTAAATAGCTTGCAACATCATAAAATGAAAATAATTAATTTAATCAAAAAGAAGAGGGATTGAAAATAAAGAATTTATTTTTTAAAGGGAGGAGAATAAATCTTTGAATATAGTTTTGAAAGGTAGGAGATAATACTAATAATACAGATAATAGGCCGGTCACCAACTAACATCAATACAACTATAAGAGTCCTAGCACAATCACTAATATATGCATTCATTTCAAAAAAATAAAGATCACATGTTTTATATATATTCCCTTATTTTTAAAAGAGAAAGGAAAGGACTACCTCAAATATAATAAGACAACACTAATATATGCTCATTTCTCACTAGATATTTGTCAATTCATAAAATGTGTCTGGAAACTATATATGTCACTACAACATTATATGGTGCCAACATGAAAATATAACAAAGCTACATTCATCTACACACATTACACAATATTATTGCAGTCCCAATATACACATATACAACATTATCCTGGCATCTCATAGTCTCGAATTCAGAGCATGGCACATCTCATATTCATGTACATGCATAGCACATCTTAGATTCATATACATGCGTGGCACATCTTAGATTCAACACCATTATATTGCGGGCACATGAGAGAGATGGAGACTAACCTGGAGCAGTGAGGGAAGGAAGACGGCGCCGGGCTCGGGGACGGTGGCGCTTGGTGGCAATGAGGAAAAAGATGGCGCCGAGCTCGGGCACGACGACACTCGGTGGCGACGAGGGAAGAAGATGGCGTCGGGCTCGATGATGGCGACGGGCTAGAAGATGATGGCACCGGGCTTGAGGACGACGGTGTAGGGCTTTGGGACAACGAAGACGGGCTCAGGGACGATGGCGACGTGCTCGGGGACGACGGCGTCGGGCTTTAGAGGGCGCGAGATACGGCGGCGATGCGAGTGTGTGAAATTTTTTGCGCTAATGTATAGAGCTGAACATATTTGGAATCACATCTGTGACGGGCTTTAGATTAAGCCCAATTGAGATGAGTCATCTCAATCGGGCTTAATATAGAGCCCATCACGGATGATGTCTAGTTCGGCGCCCAACGGGCGATGGAAAAATTATATCGGTAACGGGCTTGATATAACACCCGTCACGGATGACCTCATCGATGATGGGCTTGAAGATTAATCCCGAGTAGTAAATTAATCATCTCTGTCAGAATGGAATTAAGGCCCGTCACTCATGACTCATCGGTGGCAGGCGTGAAGTTTAAACCCAATTAGTGCATTAATCATCTTTGTTGGGCTCAAAGGCATCAGTCACAAGGTTATGCCTTCTGTATGATCTGACCAAGCATATGCCACATTCTTTTGGGGATCATCGTCAAGGTCGATGTGAGGTTTGACATGAAGATTCTGATTTTATTATTCTTCGTCGACGACGTTGTCAACCCTGACAATTCGGCGCTTGCCATCCATGACGATGTGCATCTTCTCGTTTGCATGGTCTTTTATGTAGAATATCTGCTCGACCTGTTTCGCAAGCATAAATGGTTCATCGGCGTATCCAACCTTGGATATATCTATTAAAGTGAAACCTTCATTGTCGACTTTGACACCTGTGCGTATATTCACCCAACGACATGGAAACAGAGGGACTTTGAATCTCACATACTTCAGCTCTCAGATCTGTTCAATGCGACCGTAGTATGTGTTAGACCCAACATGATCCTGAAATGCATTTATACAGACTCCGCTGTTTTGCACTGTGCTTTTGTCATCTTGTTGTACGGTGTAAAACGTGTAACCATTGATATCGTATCCTTGCCATGTGTCTATCTCCCAACATGGTCTCATCGCCAACAACCATACTGTCTCGGTTGAATCATCCGTCGACATTGTAATACGCTTCTTGGACCATTCGTTGAACCTGGTAGCATGTCCCAGCTGGCAACTGGTGAAGAATGTCGTCATTCCCCACCTTCAGCAGTCTCTGTCGCCTCACTGATGTGCCGCCCCACGTTGTTGTCTCCTTTCTCGGTATTGCAGCATCATCCTCTTCCCTGGCCATTGCTCGGTTTCGCTGGAAGGTCATCGAAACGCCATCGACCCTGTGTTCCTCTTCCCATCGTGGTCATCGTCTTGACCCAGTTGTTCCTGCTCGTTGCCATGTTGCCCCGTGGCACTGCCGCTGTCGTCGGCATCGCAGCGAGGTGCTCCATGCTGGCCTCACCTTCGTACGGCTGCTGCTAGCTGCCGTTGTCGTCCTCATCACCCGCGTCGGCACCCGTGTGCCGGCATTTCCTCCGCTCGCCGCCATGCGCCCGTGCCACCTCTTTTCGCCGCCGTACACATGGTGAGTTCCTTCCTCCTCACTTCACCCTCACTCGCTGATGTCAGTCCTTGCCCACTTAGTGATCCTAGCCTTTTCCTTCTAAAAATAATTAAAAATTGCTCAATAAATCAATTTAATTTCTAGAATTCATTTAAATGGTCCAAAACTTCTAAAATTCATATCTAGTTCATACAAACTCCAACTTGGGCCATTTCAAATTGCAAAATTCATCTGCAATTGAGCTCATGTTTGTTTACTTTCGTGTAATGTTTATTTGGTTTTTGTTAGAGTTTTTCCTTGTTTTGCATGCCAACGTGTAGACTTTGTCATTTCGGAGGTTTGCGCTTGCGAGGAAAGAAGATTTGTTCGAAGGAGCAAGGCAAGTCATGCCATTTTGATCATATTGTTGTCCCAGTTTACAAAATTATATTTATTTAAAATATTGCATCCCGCTTTATTAAATTCTCGTGTTTGTCACTGTTTATTTAGCCTTACCGATTCTCCTTGTTATAGCCTTATTAATTGTATTATTATGATCCTTGATAACTCTAGGAAAAATAAAACTAGTGAGCACCTTATATATGTGGTACTTAGTGGCAAATTTAAGAATATGCTTAGCCCTGCTTGAATAGAAATAATTAGATATTTTCATTAATTAGACTTGGGAATAACTTGTAATTAATGGAAATTGTGGTTTTTAGCCACAACATGATGTCCCCTTCAAAATTCCTGAAACATGTTTTTGGCTGGGCTCGGGGTGCATGGTTTTGTTAGTCGCACCACGGTCATCATAAGGATCGGTTGCGGGCCTCTGTTGCAAAGAATATTTTGAACTACCACCTGTCTAGTAGGTAAGGCTTAACACATCGACTAGTGCGGTCAGAAACAAAAAAGACATGGATAAGGGCGGATGAGGTCCTAGCTAGGGCAGATGTCTCTGGCAAATGAAGGCTCAGAACGAGTTTGAGATGCTGGGGGCATAGACTGTCTGTTTGACCCAGGGCGCCTGGCGGGGGAGGTCTATGTCAGTCTTCTTTGTTTAGGCAGTACTAAGCGATGAGTTATGTCATGGCTCCCGCCCATATGCCATGGTGGCATGTGGCACTGTTAACGATCAAATTTGTTAAGGAAATTTCCGAGTTTGAAGCTAAGATTGAAGCGGAATCGTAGAAACGTGATCTGCGGAAAAACAGAGGTCACGTCGGTTAAGTCCGAATCGGCTGCGGAGCCAGTCGGCTGTGACCGAGTCGGACTAGAACAACCGATAGCCGATTCCGATTGAAGATAGAAGTGAAGCAAATCCCAAGAGGAAAGCCTGAGGATAAAGTATTGGATTCGGTTTCTAATTTGCGTTAAAGATATTGCCATTTGTGGACAATGTCCTGTAACGGCAGTTGTATCTTTAAATTAGGATATTCTGGTTAGTTTCCTTTCATGATAATAACAGTTTGTTTAGAAGTATTTATAATCTAATGTGTAGTAGGGATAGGAAACGTGTCCGTCAAGGACTCATTATGTATCCAGGTATAAATAAGACCCGAGGGCTTGTAAAACAGATATTACACAACCAATACACTTTTGGCGCATCATCAACCTTTTCGTTTCACCTTTTATCGACAAGTTCTTGCTTTTTGCATGGGCTGCATCGACATCGATCTTTGAACGAGGTAATTCCTTGTTACAAGTGGTTTATATCGTTGGGGTTAGTGCTTCCGTCGTCATGACCCTCTAATTTTGATGCTATAAACTGCTTAATTTTTCATATGCAGCATATAATCTAGAATAATATATAGATCTACCTTGCAATCGGCTGATTTCTCTCTGAAGACAGCACCGATAGAGTTAGATCTAGAGGTTGATTTAGGTTATATGTTGTGTCTACCGTCTCGAGGGTTTTCATTGGCTCATATAGATCTAGTATCTTTTTTGTACTGAATGGTTCATCAAATCGACCTGTTAAGTCATTTTTAGAGGTATATAGATTTGTTCGGCATAAGGTTTTCCATTAGAGACAACGTTGGAGTGCCAGCCAGCCTTACCTGTTTTAATCGTCTTTTTAGTATTAATTGCTATTAGATGTATTAGATCTGCCTTTTATATTAAGATCTCAACCTATTTAAATGCTCTAAGACAGTATCAATTTGTTGAGTAATATCAACATCCGATTGATCTAGGATTATAGCATTTAATCCAGATTGATATCTTTTTATAAAACATATCAGAGAACTAGCCGATTTACATTAGATCTGCGACATCGGTTGGGTTAATGAATGCATATAATTTTTATCTTAATGCACTTTTGGACTTAAGTGGTTTATATTGTCTCTGTACACTACCGATCTATCCCAATCACTTAGTCTAAATGTGCTTCGGGATAGCGATTATATGTTTATTAATTGCTTTAGCCGATCGAGTAGAATCTAATCCTAACCAAAACGCACATTTCTTGTTTTCTTGTGGGTTATAGGATTAAACCAACTAGCACGCCCAAACTTCACCAAAGGCGATCAACGCGGACCTGCACTAGAGTAAATCAAATCTCTCAGGCCAATGCGTGGGAATCAAATTTCTCATCAACAGGCTTTTGGCACGCCCAGTGGGACCTCTGCAGATTTCCATGTTTGGCGCGATGTCTGACACCAAGACTCCATATATCGATCAAGAAAACGTCATCCCAGTGACAATGGAGCAACTGTTGGCTAAACAACAGCCGACTACAAGCAGATGGTTGGGCGGCTATAGGCACATTACCTGCAATCTTTCACCCAAACCAGATCTGGGGCAGTCCTCTAGAAATTCAAGTTCTCCATTGAAGACTTCGACATGTCTAATGAGGACAAGAAAGGAAAAAAGAAGATGGAGGATATCAAGCAAGAACAAGACGGTTCGGGCCCTTACACTCTACAGGACCGAATCGACTCGGCTGTCCATCATTCACTCGTCAACCAAAGTGGCGTACTGGTTAACACCCTCAACAACATGATAAGCACTGTGGTTGACTCGAAGATAGCCGAGCAGCTGCCGAGAGGGCCGACGTATTTTGCCGATGGCCAGTTCTCGCCTTACAGGACACTGTCAACCCAGGGTCGGCCGATTCCCCCGCTAGGGCAGCGAAATCCACAAGGAGGAATCCCAGCCCAGTCAAATGCGCATGCATCGGCTTCAGAGTCGCACCCCAGGATCCTGGTCCGACAACAGCCTCAACATCAGGGCCACGGTGTCCCAACGGTGACGCAGGAACAGGTGGAGAACATGTTTAATGAGTCGATTGGCGACCAATCATGTCCAATGAGTCGATTGGCAACATCGCACCGACGCCACATCATAATCCCGCCGGCAATCGGCTACTTCCTGAGCGATCGCCACCGATCGCATCTCGGCCACCTCCCACTGCGAATCAATTTCAATGCCAATATCCAGGAGGCCAATACGAGCAGCAGTGCTTGCCACAAACACCACAATTCCAATGTCGGCAAGGACCCATTCACTACGAGCCGTACGAGCCGATACCTCAAGTTCAAGCTCAAGACAACAAACCCTGGGCCAATCTGATTGTCGACATCATGCGCGATCAGTTCGGCCTCAAACCCAAGGACTCCGGCAACATGTACCGGTACCATATCCAGAATACTTCGAGAGGGTGTCGCTGCAAAAGCGGTACAAGGTGCCGAATTTCTGAAAATTCTCCGGGCGAGACAACATGTACACTTACGAACACGTCAGCTGATTCCTAGCTCAATGCGGGGAGGCATCGGCTATAGACACGCTCAGGGTGCGTTTGTTCCCGCTATTGCTTTCGGGATCGGCTTTACCTGGTTTTCTTCCTTACCGTACAACTCAGTTCAAAGCTAGGCCACTGTTAAGAAACAATTCCACAGCTACTTCTACTCCGACACCCACGAGATGAAGCTATCGGACCTCACCGGCATCAAGCAAAAACACGAAGAATTGGTGCAAGACTACATTCAACGCTTCAGAGATATGAGGAACCGTTACTACAGCTTGATGCTATCAGACTCGCAGCTAGCTGATTTGGTTTTTCATGGACTCTTGGCTCCAATCTGTGAGAGGTTTTCGGCTCAAGACTTTGAAAGCTTGGCCCACTTGGCCTAGAAGGTGATAGCCCATGAGCAATGATTTCAAGAATCCAAGAAGGCCTTCAAGAAAGTCACCCACGTCGCCTACGCAACAGACACAGATTCAAGCGATAGCGACGCAGAAGTGGCGGCAGCCGAGTGAAACAGAAATAAGAAGGCCATAACCTACCAATGGCTAAGAAAATCGGCTAAAGAGGAAAAATACGATTTCGACATAACCAAAGCCGACAGGATCTTCGATTTACTACTGAGGGAGAAGCAAATTGAGCTTCCAGCCAACCACATTATCCCATCGACCGAAGAGATCAAAAAGAAGAGGTATTGCAAGTGGAACAACACCATCTCCCACAGCACCAACGAATGCAAGGTCTTCCGCCAACAAATATAGTCGGCCATTGAGGCAGGGAAGATTAAGTTCGAGGAATCGGCTAGGCCGATGAAGGTCGACGGTAATCCCTTCCCTGTCAACACTTCCCAAGCCAGTCCCGTGCGAGCTGATTGACAGAACAGAATGGCGTACAGCTCAGCCGAGGACTAACAAGAGCCGGCTGTAGTGAGAGCCGTGCCAATTAACCAACGGCTGATCGACCGACCATCGGCCCAGGCAGCAGGACAGGCGGCTGCGATTCCACGCGGGTGCAAGAGGAAGAAGAGAGCCGGTGCAGTAAGCCATACAATAGGACACCCGATCGACTGGGCGTGGCGTATTACCACCGCCATGACGGCTGTGATCCGCATTGGCGCTACGAGTTCTTCAGGTTTTGCTGGGATCAAGGAATGAGACTGCACACCCTTGAAAATTGCCTAGCATGCAGTGAGTACGGGGAGGACGAATATAGGCGACAACCAATAGAAAGTTCTAGTCGATTCGTCCCCCAAGCCGTTCAACTTAACCAACGGAAACCTTCCGTCCATGATCAGCTCGGCCCAATCCACCAGGACTTCTTCCAAGAAGAGGGCGAAGAAGAGGCCAATGAAGAGCAATCGGCCAACCCCCAATGGTGCCCCTTCGACCTATTCACTAAAACACAGAAAAGAAAAATTCAGAGGCTTAAGAGTGAGGGGCATGAAGAAGAAGTCCAGCGGATGATCCAACAGCAACAACGTCGGCAGGGCACAAAACAATGGCGGGCCAAGAAACAGGTAGCCTCGGCCGACGAGAGCCCAGCCGACAAGGCCAATAGGGCGGCAAAAGGCAATGGAGTGGTCTCTACATCAGTCAACATGGTTTTCATTTTGCCAGCCGAATTCGAGGCTGTCGAGGCCGATGTAGACACAATGGAAGAAACCTTGGCTAAGCTAGTACTGTCCCCAGAACAAGCTATCTTCGAGAAACATAAGGGTACCGAGAATTGTTGCTTGAAACCCTTATACGTCAAAGGATTTGTCAATGGGAAGCCGATGTCTAAGATGCTAGCGATGGAGGGGCTGCTGTCAACCTAATGTCTTACGCAACCTAATGCCTTCGGGCAAAGGAGCCGAAGATCTGATCAAGACCAACATGGTGCTCAAGGACTTCGGCGGCAACCCTTCAAAAGCCAAGGGAGTTTTAAATGTCGAGCTGTCCGTTGGAAGCAAAACCATGCCCACAACGTTTTTCATCATCGACGGAAAAGGGTCGTATAGCCTGCTGCTTAGGAGGGATTGGATCCATGCCAACTGTTGCATCCCTTCCACAATGCACCAAAGCTTAATCTAGTGGCAAGGCAACAAGGTAGAAATCGTGCCAGCTGACAGGTCAGTCAACGTCGCTAACGCCGATTTACCTTTATTGCAAATCGATGGTATTGATTGCCTGTCTGGCAATGTCTGGCAAGCTGATTTCTTAAAGGTGTCTGATTATGATATACAGCCCATTGGAGACGAAGAGCCTCAATTATTACTTTGAAGGCGTCGTGAAGGGCTCGAGCGTCTACAACAAGGATACCATGGACAACTACGACGGCAAACTTGGGCAAGGTTTTATATCGGCCGACGAGTTAGAAGAAGTTGATATAGGACCAGGAAATAGGCCTAGGCCGACATATATTAGTAAAAACTTGTCTTCTCATTTTAGGACCAAGCTCATTGATTTGTTAAAGGACTATAAAGACTGCTTTGCTTGGGAATACTTTGAGATGCCTGGTCTTAGCCAATCTATTGTGGAACATCGGCTCCCTATTAAGCCTGGATATCGGCAATACAAACAGCCTCCCAGGAGGTTTAGAGCCGATATGTATGAGGCAATTAAAGCCGAAATCACTCAGCTATATGATGCTGGATTTATTCGACCCTGCCGATATGCAGAATGAGTGTCAAATATAGTTCCAGTAATGAAGAAAAACAACAAACTTAGGGTGTGTATCAACTTTAGAGATTTAAACAAGGACGAATACCCAATGCCTATAGCCGATTTGCTAGTGGATGCCGCCTCTGGCCACAAAATTACAAGTTTCATCGATGGCAACGCAGGCTACAATCAAATCTTTATGGCCGAGGAAGACGTCCACAAGACAGCTTTTAGGTGCCCAGGAGCAATCGGCCTATACGAATGGGTCGTCCTGACGTTCGGCTTGAAGAATGCTGGGGCTACATATGAGAGGGCCATGAATTACATCTTTCATGATTTGATCGGCTTTTTAGTAGAGATCTACATCGATGATGTCGTCATCAAATCCAAGGAAGTATAAGACAACATAGCCGATCTGAGGAAGGTTTTGGAGCGAACAAGGAAGTATGGCCTAAAGATGAATCCTACAAAATGTGCGTTCGGCGTATCGGCTGGACAGTTTCAGGGGTTTCTTGTCCATGAGAGGGGAATCGAAATCATGCAGAGAAGTATCAACACCATTAAGACGATTCAGCCTCTAAAAGACAAGAAGGAATTGCAGTCTTTGATCGGAAAAATGAACTTCATTAGACGGTTCAATGCAAATCTATCAGAAAAGATGTAGCCATTCACACCGTTGCTTCGGCTGAAGGCCGATCAAGCGTTCACCTGGGGGCAGAGCAGCAAAAAACTGGACAACATCAGGAGTTATCTAAGTTCCCCTCCAGTCCTGATTTCTCCATAGAAAGGGGTGACATTCAAGTTATATCTGTCAGCCGACAAGAAATCAATCGGCTCAGTTTTGATTCAGGAGATCGAAGGGAAGGAGAAGGCAATCTTTTATCTTCGCCGATGGCTTCTGGATGCAGAAACAAGATATTCACCAGTGGAAAAATTATGTTTGTGCCCGTATTTTTCATGAACGAAGTTAAGACATTATTTATTACCGAACGAGTGTGCCGTGGTATGCAAAGCTGACATAATAAAATACATGCTATCGGCTCCAGTTCTAAAAGGACGAGTTGGGAAGTGGATTTTTGCCTTAACAGAGTTTGATCTGAGATACCAGACACCAAAGGCAGTTAAGGGACAAGCTATAGCCGATTTTATAGTGGAACATGGAGATTATTCAATCGACTCAGTGGATATCATGCCTTGGACTTTAACTTTTGATGGCTCGGTTTGCACGAATGGGTGCGGCATCGGCTTGGTAATAATTTTCCCAAGGGGGGCAAGCTTTGAGTTCAGAAGAATATGAGTGCAAAAATGACACGCTGATAATGGGAGATTCACTATTGGTCATCAGCCAATTATCAGAAGAATATGAGTGCAAAAATGACACGCTGATGATCTACTATCAAAAGTGCTGAGAATTGATGGACAACTTTCAGCTAGTAACCTTGAAATATATCCCTAGGGAGCAAAATGCAGAAGCCAGTGATCCAGCTTAGGGGGGCATCAGAAGAGAAATCAAAATAGAAATGGCAAACGTGTCAGCCTACGACTGGAGATATGAAGTCTACAACTATCTACAAAATCCGTCCTAGTCGGATTCAAGGAAATTGCGCTACAAGGCTCTACGATATGTTCTGCTCAATGAAGATTTGTACTATCGGACGATTTATGGTGTGCTGCTCAGATGCCTAAGTGCCGATCAAGCCAAAGTGGCTATCGGCGAAGTACATCAAGGAATTTGTGGCACGCATCAATCGGCCCACAAAATGAAGTGGCTACTTCGGAGAGCAAGATACTTTTGGCTGGCTATGCTGGAAGATTGCTTCAAATATTATAAGAGATGTCAGGACTGCCAAAAGTTTGGAGCCATCCAGAGGGCGCCAGCATCGGCTATGAACCCCATTATCAAGCCTTGGCCGTTCGGAGGTTGGGGAATCGATATGATCGGCCAAATTAATCCACCATCAAGCAAAGGGCGTAAATTTATATTGGTGGCGACCGATTATTTTACCAATTGGGTGGAAGCAATTCCCTTGAAGAAGGTTGACTCTAGGGACACAATCGAATTTGTGAAGGAGCATATTATATACATTCGGTGTCCCTCAAACTATCACCATGGATCAGGGATCTATCTTTGTCTCCGATGAGTTTGTTCAGTTTGCCGATAGCATGGGGTTTAAGCTACTAAATTCTACGCCATATTATGCTCAGGCTAACGGACAAGCAGAGGCTTCCAATAAAAGTTTAATCAGGCTGATAAAGAGGAAGATCGCTGAGCACCCAAAGCAATGGCACAGCCGATTGGCCGAATCATTATGGGCTTATCGGATGGCTTGCCACAGATCAATCCAGGTGCCTCCATACAAATTGGTCTATGGACATGAAGCAGTTCTACCATGGGAAAACATTATCGGCTCACGAAGGATTCAAATACAAGATCAGCTAACAACCGATGACTATTATAATCTGATGGTAGATGAATCAGAAGACCTACTTCTGTCAAGGATGCGCTCTTTGGAAAAAGTGACCAGGGACAAGGAACGAGTAGCCCGTCATTGTAACAAGAAGGTGGTGCCTAAGTCTTTTGAAGAGGGGGAGCTCGTTTGGAAATTGATACTGCCGATCGGATCAAGGGACAACAAATTTGGCAAGTGGTCACCAAACTGGGAAGGGCCTTTCAAGATCCACAAATGCGTCTCTAAGGGTGCTTACATGCTAGAAGGATTGCACGGAGAAATGTTTGGGAGGGCTCTCAATGGCAAATACTTGAAAAAAATATTATCTTAGTGTTTGGATCAACTCGTGATTCGGCTAAGGTTTTGCCGACTCATGCTAGCCGATGTGTTGTGCAGATACATGCATCGCCTTTAGGACATTTTCCCTAAGTTTTTTCCCTCTGATTTTTCTAAATCGGCCCAATCTAGCTGACAACGTTGGATTGATAATTTTATCAATGATGCCGACATCATCAACAAAATTAAGGGGGAATATACAATATCATAGATGGGTTCAACTATGAGAAGACTTCAAATTCTTGGGATTTTTTTAAAAGTTTTCAAAGCATTCAAGACTTTGACATACATGAATCGGCAAAAAGGGGACGTGATTGAAGTCAGCAAGCCGATTACAAAAGTTATATGTTACATGGTGTATCCAAAAAATTGTTCAATCTGGCCTATTACAAGAATCGCTCTAGCTGCCGATGAAGTCATTAACTGCTGATATTGCCCTCTGTTTGATGTTCTCAACTTGATTAATCGTCTCAGCAGTGGTGGCGTCGGTCCTGGAATTGGCTTCAAGGACTTTCTCAAATCTCCCAAGTACTGAATGGAAGATTTCACTTTGCTCCGTTGTTCCTCAATGGCCGTTGGGAGACCGGCTAATTTCTTCTCTTCAGAAGCAAGTTCAGCCCTACACCGGTCCAGTTTTGCAAAAAGTTTGGCTTCCTTTTTCTTCAGTCGCTTGATGTTGCATTGGGTAGCCAATGGCCCGGCAATTATCTCATCTAACTTGGCCTTTTCCTCAATGATGCCCCGACGGTTGTTCTCGATCATTATTTCAAGATCAGATTTGGCCTTCCTGTCAATCATCCGCTGCATGGCCCTTTGTAGCTTGGGCCGGTATTGATCAATGTGGGCAGCTTGGGAGATTGCGTTAGCTATGTTGTCCGGGAGCTGGCTCTCGATCTCTTCAAATCAAGCTTTTATCGGCCCGCAGTTGGTGACCAGGTAGTCTAATGGGCTGTCCAACCGACGAGCGATGTCAGAGAGCCTTTACTTTAGTGCATCGGCTATAGGAGCTGAAGCTTGGCTGGTGATCTCTTCTTCTTCACCGACAAACTCCTGGATGTCAAAGGAGAACATGTCGGCTAGGGCCTGCAAGACCTCGTTCAGCATTGTTTAAGTACCAAGAGGATTAAATAATCAGCTTGTTCTTGAAAAGGTTATTTTTTACCTTAGCCGTAGGAGCTGGTGTCGTCGACTCTTCTTCTTCGATGTGGTGGCTGCACCTGGCCGATGGCGTGTGTTCGCTTCATGCGTGAGGGGCGATCAATGGAGAAGGAGAGGGCTGCGTGGACAAGTGTTAGTTGAAATCGGCCAAACCAACAAGGAGAAGGACATGGTTGTAAACTTACTGGCGAAACAGGGCGTGGTTGCCGACGAGCTAGTCATTTTCGCTGCAATCAAGTGGTTTTGGATTAGAACAGAGAGATTTTAAGTGAATTTAAGTCACCAAAACTTTGAGATGCGTACCGGTTGAGGACGAGCAGGGCGTTGAGGAGGAGATGGTGTTTGCTGAGTCTGATCATGAGCCTATGGAGTTTGTGCATATTTGCTCGAGTAGCTAGACTCAGCTGCTGCTTCTTCAATAGCTTGATCAATTTCTTCTTCGATGATTTCTTGATTGAGGGCTTCTTCAACACTTGGGTCCAATGATGGCAAGCTGTCGGCTGGAGCTGTTTGTTGCTTCTTCGCTTTTTTCTTCTGAAGAACTGATTGACCAGTGGCCGACGCTTGGCCCTTTTTTTGGACAATGCCTCACGAGTCTGGCTGTGCAAGTGTGTTGTCACTTTTGGCACGTTGAGGCCGATAATTGATGGAGCAAGTCCTCCAATTGGGATTCGCCCTGCAGCATATTGGATCTTGATCCCTGAGTTGCTCTCACGGGGGAAGAAGAATCGGTTGTTTGTGAAGAAAAGAATGCATTAGTTAAGTATTAGGCTGATAATAGCCGATGGATTTGTTAATTAACCGAGGAAGAGAAGTACTTACATCAGGGATCGACTCTGGAAGCAGTGTAGTTAAGTACATGGAGGATGGTTTGTGGAAAATGTGTCTTTTCAATTCGACACACCATCGGTCAAAGGCCGAGCTCCTCTTTAAGGCTAATTCTAGAGCACCTATGCTACCAAGAGGTGGGTTTTCGATGTTCATCAACCGATCCATCATTATCCTTGAAGTTATTTCCCCTCTCGTCTGGATCCTATCGGCATATAGAATCCAATCAGCAATTGTCCAAGTCCGAGTTGTCTGGCGGCCGATGCGGGGTAATAAAACTCGTATGACTTAACGATATTACGGCCCTGGTGGATGCCGATTGGGAAAATGCAAGGGCTGATGGCTGTAGCAAAGATCTCCCTTGGTTTTAGATGCTCTTCTGAGTTGAGTTCATCGAAGTTAAAATTCAATGGGGAGTTCGAATTCCGGGCAGATTCCATAGAAAAACCATGTCCAATTGTTCTTAACAAATCCACCATAGAAGAGTGTGAACCAATCGACTAAGAGTTTGTTCGACAGCTTGGATCCGGTATGAACGGCTGAAGCCTCTCCAAAAGACATACACCTGCGTGTGGTTATTTCTTCTCCATCCTCGTCCTCAGTCGACTCTATTATAGGGAATCTGGCATCGGACAGACTAAGTCTTCTGGAAATTTTTTGCGTAAGGAGCACGAGCGAGAGTTGCAAGAACCACCAGAGACATCCAGTGCCTATAACTGGGCCAGCTGCTATCTTAGCCGATGTTTGATTCAAGGTTTGATAAAGGTAACCTAGCAGGAACTTGCCCAAGGGGATTTTTTCCTTGTTAACTAGGGCTTCGGCTACAACTTGCAAGTTGGCTGTGGGGCCACAGCTAGATCCACAGAAAACTTTTCCAGCCACATAATTAGGAAGGCCGTATGTTCCCTGGGGCTGACTGATCCAGTACTCATGTTCATACTGATGTATTCATTCCAGCCTCCAATGGCTTTTGACATGAAAGAGTATTGGCCTTTGTTGTCTAGCTGATTAGGGTTAGCCGATGATAAGACATCTAAACCGGTTATCATGCAAACATCGGCTAGTGTGGGAGTCATGGGTCCTTGTTTGAAGAGGAAGGCATTAAATATGTTATTCTAAAAATAACATGCAGCTGATATGAGTTGTTCATCCTTGGCCTGATCGGCTATTGAAAGAGCTAGACATTGGGCGATCCCTACTTCATCCCAGTGACTTTGTTTGTTGGCTTCTAATCTCTTGTACCAAGTCGGCCAGGATTTATCAGTGGAAGGCCAGGACTTGAAGGTTCTGTTCCAAGGCACCAAGCTAGGGTTTTGAATACTATAAGGTATTCTGTTTGTTTCGGCATCGATGATGTCCGTAGGATTTGTGTTGCCGATGGGCCCTAGGTAGTATCTCTTTTCATTGATTAGACTGGGGATGGCTATTTGATGAGAAAGATGCTACTGATGAAAAGAAAGCAAAATTAATATTATTGAAGCCTAGGGTTCAGATTTACGAGTAAGAGTGGAAAAGAAGGGATTCAGCTGATGAGACTTACCTCGGTGAACTCGGTTGATGAGGTGTCGGAAGGAGCAGATGAGGACGTCATTAATGGAGATGAGCTCGTCGCCGGGAAGGAAGCTTGTTGTAGGCTTGTTGGGAGCTCCGAGAAGATCGCCAGGGAGGTTTTAGGGATTTTTTGGCTAAGGGTGTTGAGTGCGCAAATAACGGCGTGAGTGTTTTGGAGCACTTAGGTTTTATTTAGAGAGGTGTGATGACGGCTGAAACAAAAATGCTCTACGTTTTCTACGAGGATGAGATTGCGCAAAAACCGAGATATTATCAAATATCACGGACTTGGGAGGCATGTGTCAATGACCAAATTTGGTAAGCAAATCCCCGAGTTTGAAGCTAGGATTGAAGCGGAATCGAAGAAGCGTGATCTGCAGAAAAACAGAGGTGATGTCGACTAAGTCCGAATTGGCTGCGGAGCCAGTCGGCTGTGTCCGAGTTGGACTAGGATAGCCGATAGCCGATTCCGATTGAAGATAGAAGTGAAGCCAATCCCAAAAAGGAAAGCTTGAGGATAAAGTATTGGATTCAGTTTCCAATGTGCGTTAAAGATATTGCCATTTGTGGATAATATCCTATAACGGCAGTTGTATCTTTCAATTAGGATATTTTGGTTAGTTTCCTTTCGTGATAATAACAGTTTGTTTAGAAGTATTTGTGATCTACTCTGTAATAGGGATAGGAATTGTGTCCATCACGGACTCATTATGTATCCGGGTATAAATAAGACCCGAGGGCTTGTAAAACAGATATCACACAATCAATACACTTTCGGCGCATCGCCAACCTTTTCATTTTACTTTTTATCGACAAGTTCATGCTTTTGCTCGGGCTGCATCGACATCGATCTCCAAACAAGGTAATTCCTTGTTACAAGTGGCTTGTATCCTCGGGGTTAGTTCTTCCATCGTCATGACACTCTAATTTCGATGATATAAACTGCTTAATTTATCATACGCAGCATATAATCTAGAACAACATCTAGATCTACCTTGCAATCGGCAGATTTCTCTCTGAAGACAGCAGCCGATAGAGTTAGATCTAGAGGTTGATTTAGGTTATATGCTGCATCAAATCGACATGTTAAGTCGCTTTTAGAGGTATATAGATCTGTTCGGCATAATGATTTTCATTAGAGACAGTGCTGGAGTTTCAGCCAGCCTTACCTGTTTTAATCGTCTTTTTAGTATTAATTGCTATTAGATGTATTAGAGCTGCCTTTTATATTAAGATCTCAACCTATTTAAATGCTCTAATCCAGTATCAATTTGTTGAGTAATATCAACATCCGATTGATCTAGGTTTATAGGATTTAATCCAGATTGATATCTTTTTACAAAACATATCGGAGTACTAACCGATTTACGTTAGATCTACGACATCGACTGGGTTAATGAATGCATATAATTTTTTATCTTAATGCACTTTTGGACTTAAGTGGTTTATACTGTCTCCATACAGTACCAATCTATCCCAATCACTTAGTCTAATGTGCTTTGGGATAGCGATTATATGTTTATTAATTGCTTTAGCCGATCGAGTAGGATCTAATCCTAACCAAAACACATATTTCTTGTTTTCTTGTTGGTTACAGGATCAAACCAACTGGCATGCCCAAACTTCACCAAAGGCGATCAACATGGACCTGCACTAGAGTAAGGCAAATCTCAGGCCAGTGCGTGGGAATGAAATTTCTCATCAACAGGCACGTCACAACACGTGAGGGAGACATGTCTGGTGGGTAAAGATGTACACCTTTGATCAGAGTTTAATCTATTCGAATAGTCGCGCCCTCGGTTATGGGCAAGCTGAGCAATGTACCCAAGTTAGAGTTTATTTCTGTTTAAAATTGAAAGAATTGGAGTTAGCACTTGTTCCCCTGAGTTAAGGCAAGGTCGCGATGGAGCTCGGCTTGATAAATATTGACTAGAGATAGCCTCGTGTTTATTCAAATGCCTTTCAATATTTAAATGCTTGGAAATGCTGGTTTTTCTACAAAAATAGCCTTATATATGAATTCTTTGTACCCCTCGCATTATTTGCATTTTCCTGGCATGGCTTGTTGAGTACGGTGGTTATATTTAGCCTTGCAATTCCTTCCCCCTTTCATAACTGTAGTGCCTCTGAGTCGAAGACGGAGTTAGAGGACCAAGGCTCAGACCCTAGTTGAGTTTGCCTATGGAGAGGAGTTAAAGCCCCGCTAGGATCGTCCTTCTTTTTCACTGCAGTTTTTCTTCTAGTGTGAGGACTAAGTGCTTCTCCTGTAAGTATTTATATGCTTAAATTTACGTTGAGATCTATGTTTTGATTTGTCATGTTGTCTACCCTGGTTGTTTCCTGGACAGGGATTTAATACACAAAATAGTCTTGGAATTTGGGTTAAATTTTCGGGCATGACACTCGATTAGGAAAAACTCTTTTCCTACCTATTGTGCCAGCGCCTGACAACCTTCCTTCGTGATGAGACGCTGGTACTTCGATAGGGTCGACCTCGGCCATATAATCAACACAAAATTCAATAACCTCTTCGATCGTGTAACCTTCAATGATGCTCCCCTCTGGTTTTGCTCTGTTTCTCATGTTAGTCTTTAAAACTCCCATGTGCCACTTGAACGATTACATTTCTCTTAGAAATGCTGGGCCACATAGTTTTGTTTGCTTCACGAGATGTACAGGGAGAGGAGACATGATATCAAAGAAAGACAAGAGGAAGAAACATCTTCATGTGATAGAGGGTATTGACAATATCAGTATGCAATCCATGCAGGTCTTTAGGATCTATAACCTTATTACCGATTGCATTGAAGAACGCACATATACATTAGATCGTGTGGCAGACTTTGGGTGGTAGAATGTCTCTTATAGCAATTGACAAGATTTGCACGATGAGCACGTGGCAATCGTGAGACTTCATTCCAACCAGTTTTAGCTTGTCCAGTTTGGCATACTTACTTGTCCTTGTTGAATAGACTGATGGAACTTTGATATCTCCGAGGCATGATAGCATTGTGATCTTCTTATAATTCAACAATGTGAGGCAAGCTGGAGGGAGGTACACTCTACATGTCTCTACATCTGTTACAGGCAAGCGTTCATTGCGAATATTGATCTCATGTAGATCAAGGCATGCGTTCAACCCGTTCTTTGTCTTCCCAGGAATATCCAGCAGTAGCCCTACCAGACTCACACACATTCTTCTCGATGTGCATCCGATCAATGCAATGACAGACCTCGATATGTTTCCAGTAAGGAAGTCACAAAAATATATATTTTTTCTTCTACATACCCTTGTCCGTTGCCATACTTTATTTTTTTCTTTCCAAACTCATTAATTAGGTCCTTGACCATGTCGTGGACCTCATCTCCGGACAGATCCTTGGGTGCAGTTTGAAGTTCCCTCTTACCGTTGAAAAGTTTTTTTCCTTCTAAATGCGTGTTGGAGAGGGAGCCATTTCCTATGAGCCACGTAAACCATCTTTTTGGATTTCTTCAGCCACCTGCTATGTGTATGTTCCATACCGTTGGAACAGGCTTTCTTTCGTTTCACATTTTGTTCAGAAAGATTGCATAGTGCGGGATAGTCATTAATGGTGCAGAACAATAGAACGTGTCGGTTAAAGTTCTCCTAGCCGTACGCGTCCCAAATTTCCACCCCTTCTTTTCGGATAGTCTCAAGGTCATCGATAATAGGCTCGAAGAACACATCAATGTCAATGTTGGGCTATTTCAGCCCTTGGATTAACAAGCATAGCATAATATATTTTCTTTTGAAGAACAACTATGGCGGTAGGTTATAGTTTGCAATCAAAACTGGCCATGTGCTATGAGAACTGCTCATGTCTCCGAAAGGATTCGTGCCATCCGTACACAAACATACTCTCATGTTTCTAGGGTCAGCTGTGGAATCTGGGTATCTTCGATCAATATTCCTCGATTGAATGAAATATGCGGGGATCTTAACATACCATCGTTCCTTCTCTCTGTAGCATGCCAGTGTACTAACTTTTTTTCATTGGGGTTGGCAAATATTCTCTTAAAACGATTGATGATAGGTAGGTACCACACGGCCCTCGCCAGACCACCTTGCTTTGACTTCTTTCCTTCGTAAGTACTTTTTGTTCTCTTGTATCAAGAAACCTTGCAGACAGGACAAGAATCTAGGTCCGCATATTGCTTGTGATACAGTATGTAGTCGTTTGGACAAGCGTCAATTCTACATACCTCTAACCCAGGGGACACAAAATCTGCTTTGCTTCATATGTCGTCTTGGACAATGTGTTCTCATCTAGAAGCATGGTCTTCAGAATTCCCAAAAGCTGTGTGAAACTCTTGTCTGTCCATCCACTACTTGCCTTCAGCTTCATTAGCTCCAAGGTAGCTAACAAATTGGTGTGTTTTGATTTCCATCTGACGTATAGAGGCTTCTCTGAGTCACTGACCAATCTGCTGAACATCAAGGAATCTCTTTCGTTGTAGGCTGGGTCCTCAACATTACGTAACATGTCTTGTAGCAGATCGTGATCCACATCAACCCTTTCACCGCCTAGTGGAGAAGGTACAAACATGTCATGTTCATCTTCATCTTCTTGATTTTGTGCATTACTTCTGTCTACAGCTGCACCACTGCCAGATTCTTGCTCTCCATGTTTCACCCAACATGTGTAGCCATCCATGAATCCTCGTTGTATCAGATGAGTGTGTACGTCCACTCTGCTACCAAACATATTCTCATTTTTGCAATCTACCATGGACAATACATATAATCACTCTTTCTTCTTTTCCTATCCTCCTCCGTGACGTTTATAAAATTTAACACACCATTTCGATACTCTTCGCTATAATTTTGCTATAACTTTGATCCATCGCTGAGCTGGAAAAAAGTAGTAAAAATATTAAAATAACATTTTATAGGTAAGTATTTACTAGACTTATGAGAAATGACTACTATTTTTAGTTACTTTTGCACTTTCTGATTTTTTCAAAAAAAGACAAAAAATTATCCCCTTCCTGCTCCCACCAAGATAATGAACAGTGGGATAACCACTCGACTAGTTGGTTGGGGTATTTATAGAGCGCAATAAATATCTATAATGACAACGAACTAGCAACTATGACGAGTATTATAGTTATCTTTGTCAAGCCTAACAACAAGTCCATCGCCGACGACACTCATTGGTGACAGGCCTAATTGTTATCTTAATCAGGCCATGAGTTAGAGCCTGTCACCGATGACAAACATCGGTGACGGGCTTACATCAGGGTCCAACAAAGATAATATTTTGTTATCTTTGACGGGCCATGAATCGGGCCCGTCACTGATAACTGTTATCCGTGACGGGCTCGAATTATATGCACATCTAACATGTCTGTGCGTGTATATCTTTGTCAGCCTCTTTATAGGCCTGTTTGAGATAAGTTCGTTGTGACGACCCTCAAATCTCAGATATGTGATGGCTCGTCATAGAAAAGAAGATTTGTACTAATGGTGGATGGCAGCTATGCCGCTGCCCTCGGTACCTAGAGTTGAGGAGCTAGGGTTTTGGTGATGCGGCACAATATATTAGACGAACTTTCCCAATGTGTTGATATGTAGATATATCACGAAATGTTGAAGGAACAATATCATATCAACGTGCTAGTGGATAATGCTCTAAGGGCAGCCCGAATCCATGGACAGCAAGAGCTTAGTCAAAAGCTCCAAAGAATATCTAATCCAAGCTCTGAAATAGGAACATCCTGTTCAACTGATAAGGTGGTAAGCAAAAGTAAGTTATAAATTAGAGGGCATTGCCTCAATTTATAGGCTACAAAGCCCCATCTACAACTCATACACAACTATATAATAAATAGATGATAACCTATTTGACAACTAGGATGTTGCTGAAAACAATTCATCTGTTAATGACACCTACAACACAACTCATAGGACATACAAATATCTTCTAGTTCTATTAGTATATAAGGACATATGGAATCACATTATAAGTATTGTTGAGCCTTCATGAAGCATGTATTATCGATGCAAAATTCAAATTGACTTCTTAGTAGCAAAATCAAATTTTCAATGTAACATTTATACTTTATAAATCGTATACTTTATAAATTGGTTATGTAATGTCTCTCATTAATGGGTGTGCGGTATGGCCATAGGAGTTGACCCTGGGATAGGGAGTGGCTCGGAATGTGGACAAGGATTGTGGCCTAACAACAACTGCAGGTTGATGGGCCACGACGAGCGGCTTTGGCCGATGCTATCGATTGGGAATTTTGAAAACAGCAGGAAAGGAGCGAACGAAGGAACGAGAAGAGGGATCGGACTTCTCTGTCTCCCAGACTGATGAGCTCTAATAAACATGCGCCCGTGACGCAGCGGCGTCAAATAGAAATCCTGCAATATGTATACTGTAAATCACAATTTACCACCAATCATCACTACACCACGCCCTACACTCGTTAACTACAAATCTGTTGGTAAAGACCCCGGTCATGTGCTGTTATATTAGGGCACTCTCAATGAAAAACTATCCATGATTTCTATAGATGGAAGACCTCACAATAAGAAACTATTTTCCTAATACATAAATATTAACAGTAGTTTTTATGCACTAAAAACCTAAATGTGCAACACAAAGGAAGTTAATTGTTTGTGGCAAGGCACAACACACAGCAAACCCCCAGCGGCACAGAGCGTGGCACAACACAAAGTACGGCAGCAGCAGCGGCGGTGTCCCCTGGCGGCGCATGCGGCGACGGCGTCCCCCAGCGGCTCACACGTCGACGGCATTCCCCGGCGGACGGTGTCCCCCGAGCGGCTCACGCGGCGATGGTGCCCGGCGGCGCGCGCGGCGACAGCATGATGCACTCCCTCGGTTGCGTCCTCGACCACGGACGGGGCCGGGTGGTGGGGGGTGGCGGCGGATGTGGCCAGGCAGTGGTGGGCGGTGGCGGACAGGGCCTGCGGCGTCCCACAACTGCGCCAACGGCATCCGTGACGGTCGGCGGCGGCCATGCGCACGGGCGTGGGAGGGGAAGGAGGTGGTCAAGCGCACGGGATCTACACGGAAGAGATGGAAACGTACCTCACCTTCCCAACGTCAAAAAATAGCAGTTTCTTTCGTCTCGATTCTATCATACACGTCGAGTCTAAGATAGACTCGATTTCTTATGTTTTTCATCTCTTTCTTTAATAAATACATTAATAAATACAGTGCCACATCAACAATAAATATATGGGTTATAAATGACTATAGAAACTATTGTGACATCTGCAATGGCAGTGTCGTTATGTGTCCGGAAAAGTTTTACTGACAGACAAGGTCTATCGGGCCAACTGCTGCCAGCAACGATATTTGCCGACAGATAAACCTGTTCTGACAGATAGGTGCCCGTTGTTGTTTTATCTTTGCTGACACATAATATTTACCGATGGTTAGCTTGTGCTGACAGATAGTTCAATGGCAAATATCACATTTTCCGACAGATTTTGTCAGCACATCTCATATGGGGATTTAAAAAAATAGTTCTATGCGTGGAATTCTATTAATCCGATATGCTATCACATAGATCAATAGTTTCCATGATCACGTTCCAGCAATACATGATCTTGTTATTCAATGAGAAATGCCTTGTACAATTTTCTAGCAATACATGATCTTTGCCATTTCCATTATCGAGAAATACAATATCTACTCCAATAAACATCTACAATAGCAAAGCAACTTATCTAGGCCTGTACAAAAATACCAAAGGCACACCCCAAAATACATGTAACCACTAAGGACAAAGGTAAGTACAGGATCAACCCAGAACAGTCTGCAAAATGATCAACCTACATGTAGACAATAATATTGAATGCCATATATACTGGATGAAAACCAATATATTCCGCACCTGCTATCCAAGCCCCTAGTCATTAGCTACTAACCGAAATCTATGCCGATATTTACTAAGGAACACACTGTCTACTTCAGAGAACTAATATTTTCTCCTGTGTCCAGAATAGAAAGAGATGCAGAGTAAATAAGTTGCAGAAGGGGCAAAAATATTAACACTAACTGAGGACCAAATTAAAGCTCAACAAGTACTACAAATACTGAAGACTGACTTGGCAGCTACATTAAAAATAAAAGCAGAAGCTCGCTGGAAGTTTCACGCCATGCATTTTCATTCCAGTATTGCATCCACTAATTAAGCAGCAGTATGAATTAAAGATTAAAAAAGTGAATGGTAGATAACCCATAAGAACATGACTGAAACCATACCATTCATATATGTTTCATACTACTGCAATATCTAATTAGCGTCCTTATTGGACTGTTTCTCACTTTATTACCTCGAACAGTACTTTTGCATTAAGATATATTCAGTGTCATGCACTTCCTCTAAGTTCCGAGATAAATAGTACTCCGAAGTTCGAAACTAAACTGAAATTTTACCAACTAAATTTTTGTACATTCAGCTTAGGACATGTTTTTGGAGATAAAAAAGTTATAGAGAAAAATAGAACAACAGATCGATAATCGAAAAGCTTATTATCAACCATGGTATACAAAAATAGCTAGGGTCCTTACCTTGTTGACAGCACATGTGTTGTGTCGTAGATCCACTGGTGGTCAATTATCGTTCTTGATCAAGAGGAAGTCAGGAGCATTGCTCTAGTAGTTCACAATAATCAATAAATCTGAAAATTGGATATAACTAATTAAGATCCTTACAACAAGTTAAACTAACATGATAAAAGGGATATGCTAGAGATGCATTTAATAGTGCAGTGACGTACGCTCATAATTTTTTTTTAAATAATATTTAGAGGGAGATCTCTCCCACCAAATAAAAAAGAGAGACAGGCAATGATGACATGTACAAATATTGTCATTCAAGGGCACCTGTATACTTTTCCCTTTTCCTCAGGCAGCAAACCAATATCTTGATTGCTGAAGAAGAAAAACAAAAGGTACGTACCGTTGTTCCACCGAACGTGATTTTTTTTAAAAAAAAAGAACTGTCTGAATACAATGTATGCGCAGATAGCCTAAAACAGTGGTCACACAAAAAATGCAGTGCAACAGACGAAGCGAACCATGATAAATACCAAATGCAGTGCAAAATGGGAATCGACGATTGGCATATGAGTCATTATATTGCCAATATAATAATAAATAAACTGTACAACTCCTGCTACTTTCGAATTAAAAGTTGTCGAAACTTGGTTTCGGCAATATAATTTCTGGGGTCGCAGTCGAGATCGCCAAGCACAATGGGGTAGAAGAAGAAGAAGGTTTAGACAGGTTCAGACCCTCTCGAGAGGTAATACCCTACTCCTGTTTCGGTGGAATCGATCCGCCGAGTGTCTTTATTGATCTCGTGATCTAAAGCTAAAGGCGCTGATCTCCTTTCGGAATCTCTGACTTGAATCTGATATCCCTCAAGGGACGCCCCTTACCCCCCTTATATAGTCTTGGGAGGAGGGCTTACAGGTCGGAAACCCTATCTTACTCTAAGTTGGTTTCCTCAATCTTACCAAACCATGACTATAGGCCGATTGCCTTATCTCTATCGGCAATCGTAACACCCAAGTCATGTTCGGTTTACAAATATGGCAGGCGCAATCTATCCCTACCTCCAGTCGGATAAGCTTGCCACGTAGATACCTGATTGCCATAATCTCCACAGTAGCTCCCGAGTCCTTTTCAGTCGATGAGACAACTCAACTTCAGACCAAAGCAGCACACAGCCAAAAATCTCTTTAACCGAGTGCTTTTGACGCCGAGTGATTTCATCATCTCTGCCTGAATCTTCCCGAGTGGCTCCAAAGACTGTGAAGGGCTAGAAAATATCTAAAAAATTCTTTAAAAATAAATATCTAGGTGCATCTCCTGATGCACCTAATTAGATGTAGCCCCCGACTATGTGGTTAGTCAAAAATAGGCTAGGCATATAGTCAAGAACTATAAAAGATCATTCTCATGTAGATGTCTAGCTCATGCTAAAACAATCATAGAAATCTCATTACTCGGCAAGTTCATACTCATCCGAGTGAATTTGCCTGAGTTATCTCAGAACAAATAATTCAATCAACCCTTATGAGTTAAAAGCACTCGGTAAGCTCATGCTTATCCGAGTGGATCTGCTCGAGTCATCCCGGAACAAATATTTTAGGAAAATGAGTTTTTTCAATCATATGAAAAATATGACCATGTTATTAAATAGCTTATGCCATAATACTGGTCTTAATCTATAAAGATCTTCACCAAGGTGGAAGAATAAATAGCATTGATAAGATCACTTGATCAAATGCCAAAAAACCAAACAGCCCTTGTCATCAAGGCAGCTATAAAAACTTAGCTGTTGGTCACCTTCCAAGTTGCATCGTGCCAGCTTCTCATGAAGTCAAGCAAACCGCGGTATGAAAGGATTTTCAAAGGTACAGGGCACTTGGACACGTGCATATTGCCAGGGCAAATCTGCTTAAGCTCATCCGCTTAAGTCCCTAAGGACACGCGTCGGGCCACACCTTAGCGGGCCGTAGATTTTCTTATGGGCTCGGCCCAATCACCGAAAAAACCTAGCGCAACCCTCAAATCTTTCTATAAGGGCTCGAGGTCGTCCCCGCCTCTTCATCTTCCAAAAGTTTCCCCTTTTCGCAGATCGTTCACCGCCACCGCGGAGAACCCTAGACTCGCGCGCTCCCAAATCCATCCATCTAGGAACTCGCTCTTTGCAACAACTAGCTTCCACAGCCAAATCTCCCAAGTTCCTTTGTCAAAAACCCCACCTTTTTCGAGCAGATCCACTTCCCATCAACACCACTCTCATGGCGGACGAAAAAAGGATCCCGTTTGACCAATGGGCCGCATCGGAGGTGAGGGAATCCACCCTCAAAGAGATGGTGAAGCATGGCGTGCTTCCGCCAAAGGAGATAATGGGATGGCGCCCGGCGCGGGGAGGACTTCCCAACCCCGAACACCGGTGAGCTCGTTGTTTTCACTTCTTTTTTCTATTGCGGGTTCAGCCTTCCTACCTCCGAGTTCTTCCGTGGGCTCTTAGATTACTATGGTCTTCAACTCTACCATCGAACCCCAACTCGATGCTTCACATCGCCCTCTTCATTCATGTATGTGAAGCCTTCCTTGGCATCCTCCCCCACTTCCAACTCTTTCGCCGCATGTTCTATCTCAAACCGCATCCAAACAAGGACCACCCATGCGTCGTTGGCGGGGCAGTTTCCAACTCCGCGGATCTCTCCGCAAGGAGTACTTCTCTCTTCCTTAAAGTCCTCCAATAAGGGATGGCACGCAGTGGTTCTATATTAACAACCTCGAACCCACCGCACCTTCGTCGGTCTTCCCCCGTCCCTGTGCCATCATGGAGCACCTTCCCAGCTTGCCCAAGATTGGGACGAGGCCAACAAGCTGCTCGCGAAGATCCTGGCGATGAAACAAAAGGGTCTTCATGGCGAACAAATCACTCGGCACTTCATCAGGTGTCGACTGGCGCCGATCAAGGAACGGTCGAAGCCGCCTTCGAGTACGAAGGCGGGAAGGACCCCAATCGGGAAGATCCGATCCACTCGGCTACGAAATCCACGAAGATCCCGGATGTACAAGATCTTCTCGAGTGGGATTGCGCTTGAGCGGGCCCTCATTCTCGCGCTTCTTCCTTCAAGCATCCACCAACCTCCTCCTCGAAGCCGACCGGTTGCTTCATAGTGTCTTTCAATCTTGATATCTTGTCTCTTAGCGTTGTGCATTCTTTCTTCTGCAGGAAAATGCTTCTGTCACCTCCAAGCCATACAAGGTGTCCCACGATGACGCGCCGCGTCGCCCCGCCAAGAAGCCGGCTGGCGGGATCAAGATCCAAGGCGACCCAGTCGGGAAGCGAGCGGCGCCGAGTGAAGACTCAAACAAGCGGGCGAGCAAAAGGAGGCTGATCATCGAAGATTCGGATGATGACGTCCCGCTCCTCCGGCCGAGACCCCACCTCTAAGGCGATCGCCGCGGATGACGCCGAAGATCCGCCGGTCGTCCAGGTATGCTCTATAACCGAAGTCCGAACTTTTCCGTTGAAAGCTTTCTTTATCTTTACCCCAGATGCATTCATTTTCGCAGGAGGCCCCAGGACATAGATCCTGCCGGGAGAGGTGAAGGGCCGACCCCGGCCGCAGCTCCCGAGGTGCCGAAGCCAGCGGAGCCAAAGCCCCGGAGCCCACAACCGAGCGTGAGCGCTCCGGGTGGGCAACCTTTGCCTCCGAAGAAGGAAGCCCCGAGGAAGGAGCCCGCCGCCGGGATATCCCGACTGGAGACCAGTCAACGGCCAGGAAACCTCAGGCCGCGGCTCGAGCGCCCCCGACTGAGGGCCACTCGGCGCGGAGTCAAAAAAAAGAGGCCAGTCGGGCCGCTCCACCCAAGCACGCAGCCGCTGAAGCTGGTGAGATTTGTGTCTAAGTATTCTTTTGCTCTTTCAGTTTGAACCTTTCATGCCTTCATCTGTCCTTCTTATTCGCCAGCCACAGTGGAGGAAATCCCCAGGTTGCAGTCCTTCGAAACCTGGGTTCCTCCAATTAGGATTGAGTGGCGGGACTCAGAGGGTGAAAGGCAGGGCATCATCTTGGACACGCAAGCCGAGAGAGATGAAAGGGATGCCCTTGTCGAAAGCTTGAACGAGGCGACCCGGCTGCTCAACGTAAGCCTTTGTCTTTCTCTTTTGTTGTATTATCAATATTTTTCAGTCGGTCACTCTTCTGTTTTCACACGCAGAAGGAGTATTGCCGCTCCATGGCAAAGTCCGAGGTGCCGGAGAAGCTGGTTCCTCACCGAACTCCTTAGAGGATGTTCACAGACCGAAGGCCACTCGGGAGGAGGCCGCGTCGAGGAGGCGGCTTTAAGGAGAGAGATCGCAGAGCTTCGGGAGGCGAACCTCGACCTCCGAGGATCAATCGGGAGTAAGCCCGTCTCTCCAAGTTTCTTCATGATTCTCATGTTAATCTTGGTTGTTGACGATCTTCTTTTGTAGAAAATTCTTCGGAGGTCCATTCGCTTCAAGTCCAGTTGGAGGCAGTCAGCCTCGATAAAGCCGAGATGGAGGCCGAGTTTGAAGGTAAGCCACTTTGAAGTAATATTCCTTGCGCCGCTTTATTTCCGAGTGCTTCGCATGATCCGAAACTTTTGGCAGCTTACAAGGTTAAGACCCGAGCTCAATATGACGTCTTACTTGAGCGGGTCAATCGAGCCGGAGCGGTCCGGAAGAAGTCGCCAATGCCGCCGCGCCAATCTTGCTGTCCTTATTCCATCAAGGAGTCGGGGCCGGTTCGCTAGAGCCGTTAGAAATATTTGACAAGCTGCGAAGGGCTCCCGACCAATATCCGGCCAATATCACCGAAGCGACCAACATGGGGGCTGGTTTGGCGTTTCTGCTATGCCAAGTCCCTTACCCCGAGTGGACATCCACTCGGTCGGGAGGGTTTCGCCGATGGGACCACGGACGAGCAGCCTTGGATATGCTGAGTGAGGCGCAGGAGGGTGAAGAAAATATCCATTGATGTAGTGAACAATTTCAAGATTTGATTCTTCTTTCAAACTTTGTCTTGTAAATGTCGTGTAATCGTGACGCTCGATGTAGAACTTGTGATATATTTAGTTTATTTATGTTAATGCCTTGATCCGGGCTTTTGTGTGAAATTTCTTAAGTAGTTTTCGTCGACATTGTCACCAAGCCTAGGCTCGATTAGGTCATCGGAAAACTCTCGGTCCTTAGACACCGAACTCGAATCAAAGAACATTAAACAATGATAAACCAAATCATGCACAAAAGTTGATGAGGAAAACTTAAGCTTTATTGACATATGTAACCCGACTGCTAACTCAAGAAGTCATCTTGCTTGAGGTTGGCGTCAAGGAAAACATGAAGCCTTAGCCAAATTAGGCATAAAATCGTCGAAGATGCTCGATGTTCCAGGAGTTCTCCACCATAGACCCGTCTTCACGCTTTAGCCGGTATGCACCCATGAGTCACTTCAGCGATTATGTACGGTCCTTCCCACAAGGGGGATAACTGTGACGGTCTTTGGTGGTCCGGATCTTGCGTAGGACCAGGTCGCCAACGATGAAAGCTCGTGCTCAAACGTTGCGACCGTGGTATCTTCCGAGCCCTTGAAGGTATTTGGCCGACCGGATGAGGGCTGCCTCACGGGCCTCTTCCAATCGGGTGAGGTCATCCACTCGGTCGGGGTCGTAGCGTTCATCGTTGAAACTGCGAACCCGGAGGGATTCATACTCCATCTCGTTTGGTAACATGGCTTCGTGCCATAGACCAAAAGAAGGGAGTTTGGCCGGTAGCCCGGACCGGGTGTAGTCCACAGCGACCATAAGACCGAGGGAAGTTCTTGGACCCACTTGCCCGCGTAGGGGTTTAGGCGATCGAAAACGCGGGCCTTGATGCCTTGGAGGACCATGCCGTTGGCCCGTTCGACTTGTCCGTTGCTTTTGGGATTGGCAACCGATGCATAGCAGATCTTGATTCCGAAGTCCTCGCAGAATTCCTTGAAGATGCCTCCCGTGAATTGAGTCTCGTTGTTAGTTATGATTCTGTTTGGGATGCCGAAGCGGTGCACGATGTTGAGGAAAAGTCTCGTGCTTTGTCGGCAGTAATTGTAGCGACCGGCTTGGCCTCAATCCACTTGGAGAACTTGTCGATTGCGACGAAGAGGTGTGTGAATCCTCCTGGAGCTTTTTGAAAGGGCCAACCATGTCCGTGGCTCCATACCACGAACGGCCAGAAAGTGGGATTGTTTGAAGCTCTGGGCCGGGACATGGCTTTGTCGGGCGAAAACTGGCACCTTCGTAGGTTCGTGACGACTTTATCCACGTCGGAGACCGCGGGTAATGTTAGTGATATGCACTAGAGGCAACATGGAGATGTTGGATATCACGTCAATGTTTATGTATAAATGAATAAAGTGTTATTCAGTTCCATGAAATAGACATCTTGTATTGATCAATAAGTACGTGACTTATTTATGAGACTCGATATGTATGACTCTATTTCTAAACGATCCTCGATCATATGTCATATTGTTGGAACAAATATGATTCTAAGATCGGCATGTTTATTGATTGATGATCATGTCTCGTAGATCATGGGTATGGAGATACCAAATCAATAAACATGGACATATGTGTTAGAGAACACATTGTTGGATAGACCCACCATGAGACACTACAGAATTAATGTGCCATTAGTTGGTCTCGGGTAGTGTTGGTACAAAGTCCTTAGACCCGAGATCACCATGGATTCCAACATGTGTAGTAGCCTACTTTGGGACTACCAAACGCTATTCCGTAATCGGATAGTTATAAAGGTAGTTTTCGGGTTTGCTATGAAACATGGAGTGGGATGTGAGTGATCAAGATGGAATTTGCCCCTCCTTTGGAGAGATATCTCTGGCCCCTCGAGGTAATGGATTATGGAAATGCATGGCCATGCTAAGTTGATTGAGGAGTCAATCAACGGACGGATAATCCAATACGGTTCGAGTGAATGGTTAAGCTATTGAAGGGATGGCACACATCTTGCCTATAGCTTAACCGGTATCGTGAGGCAAAGGGATTTGTGTACACATTACAGTTCGAGCCGATATTATATTCTTGTATACTATGGTGTCAATATGTGCTGCTAGGCGCCGCTATTGACAGTGCGGCCGAGTTGGACTCGAGCCGACGATCGGCTAAGTTAGACTATAGCCGAAACCGAGTATACCGAACCTACAGGGTCGCACGCTTAAGGGGATAGAATAGATATTCGAGTTGGACTCGGATACGGCTCGATCGGATAGGGATCCGATCGGATAGAGTCCTATGGGCTTACGACGTGTGGGGCGGCCAACTCTATGAGATACGGATGAGATCCGATTCAAAATAGAGTCCTAATCGGCCACTAGTCCCAGCGGCCAACTCTATATAAAGGAGGGAGGGGTGGAGAGCGTGAGACGTCAATTGCATCACGTGCAACGAAGTCGCCGAGATCAATCTCCACGGAAACCCTCCCCACTTTCGAGCCAAACCCTAGCCTTGCATCGCGTGCTAGCACACGGGTGTACGGCGTTCGTCCCCGGACGTGTGGATACCGTGAGGCGCTGCTACGTTGCGCGCTCTTGATCGGCCGCGGTCGGGCGCATCGAGCGAGGCGTGAGAACGCGGCCGGACGATTCGAATCGGCTGATTGGCGAATCGGCTGTCTCCGGAATAGGCTACACTGTTCCGGATCGGATTGCCCGATTGGCTATTCCGCGCACTCTACTTTAATCGGTAACGATCTATCGGCCCTTACTTGCAAGTGTTCCCGGTTTGCGCGGTAGAATTTTTGTTTTCGGCTAGCGTAGCTTCCGCGTAACCCTTCAGGGTATCGAGCTAATCTTGCTTAGTTCGGGTTTTAGATTGGATCTGGAACAAGTTTTGCGCACGGGTTGATTAGATCAATCGGTTTAACGGGATCTGTTGAGGAGAGTTAATGGTAATTGCGTTCCTTGATAGTGTATCGGAACGGTGTAATGTGATTACGTCGAAGCAATTTCCAAATAACTCGGTTTGAGTTGGGTTCGAGATAGCGTTCCTTGATAGTGTATCGGAACGGTATAATGTGATTATACCGAAGCTATCTCGTAGTCCGACTTTGTTGCTGCCTCGCGCCTACGCAAACCATCTCCCTTGATAGTGTATCGGGACGGCATAATATGATTATGCCGATATGGTTTCCATAAGCGATTTCATAGATTGGATCTATGAATTTCGTGTGGTGTACCCCCTTATAGGTCGTCTCGATGCCGTAGCTCTGCGATAGGTAGAAAACGTTTCTACGCCTAACTTGTTTTTGCAGAGAATGCTTTGAGATGGTATGGCCCTATTGTATGTATGAGATGTATGAGATGCATGTGATGCATGTAATATTCTTTCATATGTGAAATCCCCGTAATATTCTTTCATACGTGCAATGCTTGTAATATTCTTTCACGACTGCGAGTCGATGTAATCTTCAATTAGAGCTTCTATAGTAGTAGCTTAGTTTGAAGATATCAAGCATTCGACACTTGGAATATGGTGCCGAAGATGGAGATCCTCAGCGCCGACATGGAGATGGAGATCACCATGTGAAGGGGGCCATACTATTTCATTATATGCTATTCTTCTTGATTTCATATGTGATATGTTTGTTTGATAGGATAGCATCCTCTCAAAATTAAGTAGTAATGATGCCCTTCCAAATGTTGCACCGTCACCGTTATGCTCGTCAATGGTGGGTCTCGCCAAAGCGAGTGTCATTCTCTATCATAACACGAGGGGTATATGTCAGACATATACATGCAGGAGCATTTGGTTTACTTAACAAGGCTATCAAAACAGTTTTGGGCCTTGGGGCATAGGTTGGCGCCGGGGCATGGAGATGCCACACCAACAACAAGAGTCACATAGAGATGTGATTAGCAAGGTGTTGCTTACCGATGTTACTAATTTTCTAGGTGATGCCAAAGCTCACTAGAAAATTAATTAACATGTGGATCTTGACCCAATACGTAACCTAGAGGGAAGGTGGAAAATACGTAATGGGAGTCTAATGTTAAATTGTTTAACAATAGACATAGCATAAACATTGTGCTAAACTTTGCTTTTTCTTTGTAGAATAAATGGCGGCTAATATTACACCCAGTACCTTTAATTTGCGATCTATTCTCGAAAAGGAAAAATTAAATGGAACAAACTTTATGGATTGGTATCGCAACTTGAGAATTGTTCTCAAGCAAGAGCGTAAGGAGTACGTTCTTGAAGTACCCTATCCCGAGGATTTGCCAACTAATGCCACCGCAACCGCACGGAGGGCTTATGAGAAGCACACTAATGATGCCCTAGATATAAGTGTCTCATGCTTGCTACAATGTCCCCCGAGCTTCGTAAGCAATATGAGAGCACGATGCTCACACTATTATTCGGGACTGCGTGGCATGTTTGAGAACCAAGCTCGGGCCGAGAGGTTCAACACCTCAAAGTCCTTGTTTGCGTGCGGCTTGCCGAGGGGAATCCCGTCATCCGCATGTGATAAAGATGATTGGCTACATTGAGAGTCCGGAAAACTGGGTTTTCCCCTTAGCCAAGAGTTGGCTACCGATGTGATTCTCCGCCGCTCCCTCCGAGCTTCGAGCCATTCATATTAAATTATCACATGAACAATATGGATAGGACCTTGGCTGAATTGCATGGGATGCTAAAGACAGTGAGGAGAGTATCCAGAAAAACGGTCATCATGTGATGATGATGCGAAGGCTAAGCGCAAACCACTGTCAAGAAACTTTGCACCAAGAGAAAGTTAACTCCCGATGAGATCGCGAGTGCCTCTAATGCAAAGAAGGGCAAGAAGGGGCGGCGGCATCGATGCCGTTTGCTTCTACTGCAAGGAGACAGCCACTGGAAAAGGAACTGCAAGAAGTACATGGAGGATCTCAAGAAGAAGCAAAGTACGACTTCGCTGGTATTAATGTTATAGACATTAATCTTGCTACTTCACCTACCGACTCTTGGGTATTTGATACCGGATCGTAGCTCATATTTGCAAATCGTTGCGGGGAATGAGAAGAAGTAGAGGATTGAGAAGGGGCGAGGTGAACTCGCGCGTCGGCAATGGAGCAAGCGTTGCTACGTTGCTGTCGGCACGACACACTTCATCTACCTTCGGGATTAGTTTTGGAATTGAATAATTGTTATTGTGTTCCAACACTATGTCAAAACGTTATTTCCGCTTCATGTTTGCAAGCGGAAGGATATGATTTTAGATCAATGAACAATGGTTGTTCAATATATCTCGAGATATGTTCTATTTTCATGCTCCATTGGTGAATGGATTATACGTTTTGAATCTTGAAGCGTCTCCCATCTATAACATTAATACGAAAGACAACTCTCTAATGATATAAACCCCACGTTTATCCGGCATTGTCGCTTAGGCCATATAAATAAGAAACGCATGGAGAAGCTCCATAAGGATGGATTGCTTCACTCTTTTGATTTTGAATCATTTGAGACATGTGAGTCTTGTTTACTTGGTAAGATGACAAAGGCACCTTTCACGGGACACAAGTGAAAGAGCAAGTGACTTGTTGGCACTCGTACATACCGATGTATGTGGACCAATGAGCTCGACGGCCGTAGGTGGTTATCGCACTTCATTACCTTTACCGATGACTTTAGTAGATATGGTTATATCTACTTGATGAGGCATAAGTCCGAATCCTTTGAAAAGTTCAAAGAATTCCAGAATGAAGTACAAAATCATTTAGGGAAAACAATCAAGTTTCTACGATCGGATCGTGAGGGGAATACTTGAGCCAAGAGTTTGGTAATCATCTCGAAAGATTGTGGAATTGTTCCACGCTTAACTCCGCCAGAACTCCACAATGGAACGGAGTGTCCGAACGGAGAAATCGCACCTTGTTGGACATGGTGCGGTCGATGATGAGCCAACGTGATCTTCCGTTATCTTTCGGGGATATGCTCTTGAAACAAAGCGCTCACACTAAATAGAGTTCCATCTAAGTCAGTTGAAAAGACACCATATGAGATATGGACAGGGCAACCCCCTAGTTTGTCTTTTCTCAAAATATGGGGATGCGAAGCTTATGTAAAACGTTTACAGTCTGACAAGCTCACACCCAAATCTGACAAGTGCTTCTTTGTGGGATATCCTAAGGAAACTAAGGGATATTACTTTTATAATCGGGAACAAGGCAAAGTGTTTGTCGCCCGACACGGTGTCTTCTTAGAGAAAGAGTTTCTTTCAAGAAGGGTTAGTGGGAGCAGGGTGCATCTTGAAGAAGTTCAAGAAACACCGAAAATGTTTCATGACACGTAACCACAACAGAGGTGCAAAGTGTTGCGCCACCGCTTGTAGATACACCAGCCCCACGGAGGTCGAAAGATCACGTCGTGCACCCGACAGTACACAGTGCGGAACAACGTGATATATTGTTGTTGGACAACAATGAACCTAAGACCTATGAGGAAGCGATGGTGGGACCCGATTCCAACAAGTGGCTTGGAGCCATGAAATCCGAAATAGAATCCATGTACGACAATCAAGTTTGGAACTTGGTTGATCCACTGATGGTGTCAAAACCATTGAGTGTAAATGGGTTTTTAAGAAAAGGCCGATATGGATGGAAATGTTCACATCTATAAGGCGCGATTGGTGGCGAAAGGTTTTAAACAGATTCAAGGAGTTGATTATGATGAAACCTTCTCGCCCGTCGCAATGCTTAAATCTATTCGGATTATGCTAGCGATTGCTGCATATTTCGATTATGAGATATGGCAGATGGATGTCAAAACGGCTTTCCTGAATGGAAACCTAAGCGAGGATGTATACATGATACAACCTCGGGGTTTTGTCGATCCGAATCGCTGGAAAGATATGCAAGCTACGAAAATCCATTTATGGATTGAAGCAAGCATCTCGGAGTTGGAATATTCGTTTTGATGAAGTAATCAAAGGGTTTGGTTTCATCAAAAATGAAGAAGAGGCCTGTGTTTACAAAAAGGTCAGTGGGAGCGCAATTGTATTTCTAATCTTATATGTGGATGACATATTACGATTGGAAATGATATCCCTATGCTTGAATCCGTCAAGTCTTCATTGAAAAATAGTTTTTCCATGAAAGACTTAGGGAGGCAGCATATATATTTAGCATTCGGATCTATAGAGATAGATCCAAGAGGCTAATTGGATTAAGCCAAAGTACATACATTGACAAGGTGTTGAAAAGGTTCAACATGCATGATTCCAAGAAAGGTTTCTTGCCTATGTCACATGGCATCAATCTTAGCAAGAATCGTGTCCTCGGACACATGATGAGCGGAATAAGATGGGTATGGTTCCATATGCTTCGGCAATTGGATCCATCATGTATGCCATGCTTTGAACACGCCGCATGTCTCGTACGCTTTGAGTGCTACAAGCGGATACTCGCCGATCCAGTGAAGGTCACTGGACTGCCAGTAAAGAATATCCTTAAGTACTTGAGAAGAACTAAGGATATGTTCCTAGTCTATGGAGGTGAAGAAGAGCTCGTTGTAAGTGGTTACACCGATGCTAGCTTCCAAACAGACAAGGATGATTATAGATCACAATCTGGGTTCGTGTTCGCTCCGAACGGAGGCGCAACTGGAAGAGTTCCAAGCGGATATCCGTTGCTGATTCTACAACGGAGGCCGAGTACATTGCTGCTTCGGAAGCCGCAAAGGAGGCCGTTTGGATCAAGAAATTCGTTTCGAGCTTGGTGTGATGACTAGTACGATCGGTCCAATGTCTCTCTATTGTGACAATAGTGGAGCCATTGCGCAAGCCAAGGAGCCGAGGTCACATCGAAGTCCAAACACATACTTCGGCGATATCATCTCATCCGCGAGATTGTGGACAGAGGTGATGTCAAGATATGCAAAGTGCACACGGATCTCAACATAGCCGATCCGCCGACAAAACCTCTCCCTCACCGAAGCATGAGGCGCACACAAGAGCAATGGGTATTAGATACTTACATGATTGACTCTAGTGCAAGTGGGAGATTGTTAGTGATATGCACTAGAGGCAACATGGAGATGTTGGATATCACGTCAATGTTTATGTATAAATGAATAAAGTGTTATTCGGTTCCATGAAATAGACATCTTGTATTGATCAATAAGTACGTGACTTATTTATGAGACTCGATATGTATGACTCTATTTCTAAACGATCCTCGATCATATGTCATATTGTTGGAACAAATATGATTCTAAGATCGGCATGTTTATTGATTGATGATCATGTCTCGTAGATCATGGGTATGGAGATACCAAATCAATAAACATGGACATATGTGTTAGAGAACACATTTTGGATAGACCCACCATGAGACACTACAGAATTAATGTGCCATTAGTTGGTCTCGGTAGTGTTGGTACAAAGTCCTTAGACCCGAGATCACCATGGATTCCAACATGTGTAGTAGCCTACTTTGGGACTACCAAACGCTATTCCGTAATCGGATAGTTATAAAGGTAGTTTTCGGGTTTGCTATGAAACATGGAGTGGGATGTGAGTGATCAAGATGGAATTTGCCCCTCCTTTGGAGAGATATCTCTGGGCCCTCGAGGTAATGGATTATGGAAATGCATGGCCATGCTAAGTTGATTGAGGAGTCAATCAATGACGATAATCCAATACGGTTCGAGTGAATGGTTAAGCTATTGAAGGGATGGCACACATCTTGCCTATAGCTTAACCGGTATCGTGAGGCAAAGGGATTTGTGTACACATTACAGTTCGAGCCGATATTATATTCTTGTATACTATGGTGTCAATATGTGCCGCTAGGCGCCGCAGTTGATGAAAAGTCGGCTGAGTTGGACTCGAGCCGACGATCGGCTAAGTTAGACTATAGCCGAAACCGAGTATACCTGAACCTACGTGGTCGCACGCTTAAGGGGATAGAATAGATATTCGAGTTGGACTCGGATACGGCTCGATCGGATAGGGATCCGATCGGATAGAGTCCTATGGGCTTACGACGTGTGGGGCGGCCAACTCTATGAGATACGGATGAGATCCGATTCAAAATAGAGTCCTAATCGGCCACTAGTCCCGTCGGCCAACTCTATATAAAGGAGGGAGGGGTGGAGAGCTGTGAGACGTCAATTGCATCACGTGCAACGAAGTCGCCGAGATCAATCTCCACGGAAACCCTCCCCACTTTCGAGCCAAACCCTAGCCTTGCATCGCGTGCTAGCACACGGGTGTACGGCGTTCGTCCCCGACGTGTGGATACCGGTAGAGGCGCTCGCTACGTTGCGCGCTCTTGATCGGCTGCGGTCGGGCGCATCGAGCGAGGCGTGAGAACGCGGCCGGACGATTCGAATCGGCTGATTGGCGAATCGGCTGTCTCCGGGAATAGGCTACACTGTTCCGGATCGGATTGCCCTGATTGGCTATTCCGCTGCACTCTACTTTAATCGGTAACGATCTATCGGCCCTTACTTGCAAGTGTTCCTGGTTTGCGCGGTAGAATTTTTTGTTTTCGGCTAGCGTAGCTTCCGCGTAACCCTTCAGGTAAGCCAAAAGAAACCTTGCCTGTAAGCTTTGCCGACTAGAGTGCGTGCTGCCGCGTGGCTTCCGCATATGCCCGAGTGGATGTCTTGGAGTAGCGCTGTTCCCTTCTTCGGGTGTGATGCACCTCATTAGAATTCCGAGGGGCTTCTCTTGTATAGATCGGAGTCAACCATGACATATGCTTGGCAACGACGCCGGACGTGTTCTCGCTTCATCCCGGTCGTCCGGCTCTTCTGCTGGGTTAAGAATTTGATGAGCGGCGTCCTCCGGTCGGTATCGGTCATGGCGACTTCGTTCGTGGCTTGCTCGTTGGGAGTTGTCTTTGCCGTGATGGTTGGTTCGTAGAGATGTTCGACAAAGAAGTCTCGTTGGGGCAGCTTCGCCCTTAGATCCGAATTGTGCCGGCTCATCGGCAGCTTCGCCGTTATGCCTCGGGACATGTGAGAGTTCGAGCCCGTCAAACTTGTCCTCAAGCTTGCGGACCTCTTGCCGTAGGCCTCCATAGTGTCGTTTAGGCGTGACCCGGTCCTTCATTACTTGATTGACGACCACTGGGAGTCGCCTTTCACGATAAGCCGACGTATCCCGAGTGAAACCGTGAGGCGCAGCCATGTAGGAGAGCTTCGTACTCGGCAACGTTGTGTGAGGTGGAGAAGTGGAGGTGAAGGACATATCTTAGCCTTTCCCTGGTCGGGAGATCAGCACGACTCCGCTCCCAAGCGGTGATCCTCTTGGATCGGTCGAAGTGCATGGTCCGTGTTGGAGGTCTTCCCGAGGCAAGTTCTCTTGTTGTTCAGTCCACTCGGCCAGGAAGTCCGCCAAGGCTCGTGACTTTATGGACGTCCTCGCCTTAAAAGTCAAGTCCAACGGCATCGCTCTAGAGCCCACTTGGCGATGCGTCCCGCTTGCCTCGCGGTTGTGGATGACATCGCCGAGTGGGAAAGAAGTGACGACGGTGACCGAGTGACCACGAAAATAATGTGCCAATTTCCTCGCGGTTATTAGAACACCATAGAGTAATTTTTGTACCGAGGGTAGCGAATTTTGGCTCCCGCCAATACTTCACTAACATAGTAGATTGGCCTTTGAATCTTCTGAGCCCGTCCTTCTTCTTCGCGTTCGACCAAAAGGACCGTACTAACCACTTGGTGAGTGGCTGAAACGTACAGCAGCATAGGTTCCTGGAGTTGAGGCGAGGCCAGGGACGGGCGGCGTTGTAAGGAACACTTTGAAATCTTCAAAGGCCTTGTTGGCTTCCGCGGTCCACTGGAAGTCGTCTGTCTTCTTTAGCAATCAAGAAGGGCATGCCTCGTTCGCCGAGTCGGGATATGAAACGGCTTAGTGCCGCCATGCAGCCGTGAGCTTCGGACGTCCTTTTGGTTACTCGGGGCTTCATGCTTAGGATGGCGTTGATCTTCTCTGGATTTGCTTCAATGCCGCGATGTGACACCATAAAGCAGAGCGGTTGCCGATGGAACGCCGAAAGTGCACTTCTCCTGTTTAACTTCATTCGAAGGCCCGGATGTTTGCAAAGGTTTCTTCTAGGTCCGCGATCGGTCTTCTTTCTGCTTGGTCTTGATGACAACATCGTCGACATAAGCTTCAACGTTCTTGCTGATCCGTGTCCGGAAGCATCTTTGGATCATGCGTTGGTATGTGGCGCCGACGTTCTTCGGCCGAAAGGCATGGTGATGTAGCAAGAGGCCCCAAACGGCGTGATGAACGATGTCTTCAGCGGTGGATTCTTTTAAGCTGATCCGTGATAGCCCGAGTAGCGATCCGTAAAACTCGGGAGTTGGCAAATGTTGAGTCGCCGACTTGGTCGATGCGAGGCAGCCCGAACGGATCTTTGGGGCAGGCTTTGTTGAGGTCGTATAGTCAACGCACATGCGCCAATTCCCCGTCTTCTTGCGGACCGGACTGGGTTGGCTAACCGGGATGAAGGACTTCTTTAATGAAGCCGGCCCAAGAGCTTTGCGAGTTCTTCCTTGATAGCGTCTTTTCGATCCTGCGGGAATCTGCGTAATCGTTGTTTTATCGGTTTGGCGTCATCTTTGACGTTCAAAGAGTGCTCGATCACCTCCCAAGGAATTCCGGGCATATCGATGGTTTCCACGCAAAAACATCTTTATTATTTTGGAGGAAGGTGACGAGCGCGCTTTCCTATTTGGGATCTAGGTCACGCGCCGTTACAGGCGAGGAGATCCGACGGATCAAGGGAGATCTTCTTGGTCTTGGCGTCGCCGGATCCCGATTTGGCTATCTTCTTCGCAGGGACTTCGCCCTCCGCCGATGTCGATGCAGCCAATCGGACTTCTTGTTGGCCACGTAATCTCTCGCGAGATTGGGCCATATCGCAGCTCTCCTTATCGCAGGTGAAGGCTTGCTTCACGTCGCCGCGAAGAGTGATGACGCCGTTGGGACCCGGCATCTTCATGCAAAGGTAGGTCTAGTGAGGGATCACCATGAACTTGGCAAGCGCGGCCTTCCGATGATGGCGTGATATGTCAAGTTTCGAAGTCGGTCACCTCAAAAGTGACGTTCTCCGTTCGAAAGTTCTCTCGGGCCCCGAAGGTGACCGGGAGGGAGATATGCCCGAGTGGTGTAGAAGATAGCCCGGGATGACTCCGTGGAAGGGGGCGAGCTTGCCTTTAGTTCGGCCCTCGGGATCTCGCATCTCATCCATGGTCTTGGCAAACAGATGTTGAGGGCGCCGCCCCGTCGATGAGGACGCGCTTGAGCTGATATTGCGGACCACGGGATCCGGGACGAGTGGGTAGCGCCCGGGTGAACCACTCGGCCGGGGTGATCCGAGCGGTCAAAAGTGATGGCCACTTCCGACCATCGCAGATATCGAGGACTTCGGGTTGAGCCGCGTTGACCTCTCGGTCGCTTAGCTTCTGTTTCCTCTTGGATTCATAGGCTAGCGGTCCTCCGAAGATGTGGTTGAGCTCCCCACCGGGTCTTGAAAAGGTTCGTATTTTCACCGCGTTGTTCTTCTTGGCGCTGACGGACCAGCCTCGTCGCGGCTTCTTGTTGAGCTGTGCACGTCTTGTTGCGAACTGTTTGTAGATAAAACAGTCCTTCGTCGCGTGCTTATGATTGTGATGATGGGTGCACTTGGCGTTCATGATGGCGTCGTAGGCGGCGACTCGGGATGGCGTTGAGTGTTGGAGGTTGCGGCCACGAGGTCCTCGGATCGGCGCTTGCGATCTTTCTAGGCCTGGTTGCTGTTGTTGCCGCCATCCTTCTTAGGATTACGGCTCCCTCCCGCTTTCTTGTCTTCCCTTCTATCGGGCCAGTCTTGACGGGCGGCCTTGATGGCGTCGTTGGATTTGGCGTATGAATTCGCCGTCTCGAACATTTGTTTCACCGTCTTCGGTGGTTTGCGGCCGAACTTCCCGATTAGCGGCTCATCACGGACTCCCTTCCGGAAGGCGGCGATGATGATGTCATCGGTGATGTTGGGGATCTTGTTACGCTTTTCGGAGAAACGGCGGATGTAATCCTTCAAGGGCTCGTTCGGCTTCTGGATGACGTTGTATAGGTCGAAGTGTGTGCCGGGCCTCTCGAAGGTGCCTTGGAAGTTGGCGGTGAAGTGGTCCCTCAGCTCGCTCCATGAGCCGATTGAGCCTCTTGGCAGGCTCGTGAGCCAATTTCTGGCTGAGTTAGCGAGGGCCACGGGCAAGTAATTGGCAATAGCTTTGTTGTCGCCACCTGCAGCACGGATGGCGAGGGTGTATACGGTTAGCCAAGATTCGGGTCGGTCTTGCCATCGTACCTTTCAATCCTTGTGGGCTTGAACCCACTCGGCCGTGCACTCGGCGGAGCTCCCGAGTGAAGGCCGGTACTCCGTCGTCGCCGCTATCGGGTGATCCCCTCCGATCTTCCCGAGTGCGTCGGTCCCGCTCTTGGTAGCGGCGATTGAGGACTTCTCGCAGATCACTCGACGGGGTCTTCGATTGGCTGGTTGGGTAGCGGGAACTGTTGCGGCGGACTCGGTGGTGGACGGGTGGACGTCCATGTCGTTTGTCACGGAGTCGGCCGTCGCTCCGGTACTTCAGCGTGGACTCGCGGAGTGGGCCTCTTGGCCGGTTGTCGATCGATCGGCTCGGGCCTCTTATAGTCTACCGACCTTAGAGGCGGAAGCGGCTCTTGTCCGGCGTTTCGGCCACAGATTGCCGGCCTTCGTGCCGAGGTGGTGGGATGGCCGTTAGGCGTGCAGCGACGATGGTCTTGATCTTGTCGAGTATCGGAGTCACGTTGGCGGAGCCGTCTCCATGACGGTGTCCAAGAGGGTGAGCGCGGCAACGCGTTACTGCTGTGGCGTTTGGAAGATGTTGGTGTTGCGGACCCGTGTTTGGAGGATGGCCTCTGGGCGGATCGTCGGGCTGCACGTAGGTCCCGCTTCCTCTTGTCGGCCTCGTCCTTGCGGTGTTTCTCCTCTTCGGCTATCTTGCGCTCGAGCTCCACCTTGGCTCGCTCTTCTTCACAAGCCTTCGGCCATGGCTGAGTCGGACTCGTCCGGCTCGGCCATGAGGACGTCAAAGCACTTCGGCTCATAGTCCATGCGGCGGTCGGAGTTGTCGGCTTCGTCGGAAGGGATGCCGTAGAGGTTGTTGAAGCCGGCGGAGCGAGGTATCCATTAAGCTCCGAAGATGAGCAGGAGCCGAATGATGGGAGGATGACGGCGACCTCCCTTGATCTGGGTAACCGGATCTGGATCGTTCCAGTCCGAGTCAAAGCTTGGGGGTGTGGGCTCCTCCGAGTGGGTTGCCGTCGACTCGGGGAGAGAAGTTCGCCGTAGATCTCGGCGGCGTTTGGTAACCCAAACGGAACCGAGAGGTCTTCGTCCGAATAGATTGCCTCTGTCGGGAGGTGAGAAGATTGGCGCAGATTTCGGCGGTATTCGGTAATCCGAATGGTGCCGAGTGAAGTCCGTCGTCGGAGAAAGTAGATTGCATCTTGGTCTTCAAGATGTTGTTGTAGATGTTGGCGCTGTTCGGAAGCCCGAACGGCGTCGAGTGGATTTCTCCTTCCGACGGTCCGAATCCGAGTCGAAGGAGGAATCTTCGGCGCGATGGCGGCGAAGTCGCCGAATCTTGAAGGAGATCCCATCACGCTTGTCGGCGAGATTTGTTGAAGAAATCTCGACGCGCGGTCCCCTACAGCGCGCCAGCTGTCGAAACTTGGTTTCGGCAATATAATTTCTGGGTCGCAATCGAGATCGCCAAGCACAATGGGTTAGAAGAAGAAGAAGGTTTAGACAGGTTCAGGCCCTCTCGAGAGGTAATACCATACTCCTGTTTCGGTGAAATCGATCCGCCGAGTGTCTTTATTGATCTCGTGATCTAAAGCTAAAGGCTAAAAGCGATCTCCTATCGGAATCTCGACCTAGAATCGATATCCCTCAAGGGACGTCCCTTACCCCCTTATATAGTTTTGGGAGGAGGGCTTACAGATCGGAAACCCTATCTTACTCTAAGTTGGTTTCCTCAATCTTACCAAACTGTGACTATAGGCCGATTGCCTTATCTCTTTCGGCAATCGTAACACCCAAGTCATGTTTGGTTTACAAATATGGCAGGCGCAATCTTTCCCTACCTCCAGTCGGATAAGCTTGCCACGTAGATACCCGATAGCCATTATCTCCACAAAAGTCAATGTCAATGCAGGTAAAGGGTCAGTGCGTGCAGTCCTTCAATTTAATTCAATCGGTAGCATAGTTATGACATTCTCAGTCCAATATTAAACTACCAGTTGGGAAACGCGTATAGGTGCCGGTTTCCCAACCGGCACCTTTTACTCGGCACCTATGCGGTATCTCAAAGGTGCCGGTTTAGGAACCGGCACCTTTGAGGTCTCTCGAATCCAAAAAAAATTGTGGCTAGATGCATCGGCTCGAGCCGATGCATCGAGCCATTCCACACTACCGTCGACGCGCGGATCCAGCGCGCCGCCGCCCCTCGGCTGCCCTCGACGCCGACGCACTTCCTCGGCGCCGCCTCCCCTCGCCCTCGGATCGGCGCGCCGTCGCCTCGCTGGGCCACCGTCTCCGAGAGAGAGAGGGGACACGAGAGCAAGAGAGAGGGATGGAGAGAGAGCCGAGAGAGAGGAAGAGGAGACGCCACCGCAGCCGCCGCCCCCGTCTCCTCATGTCGTCGTCGCTCCCCTCCCCTCGCTGCCAACGCCGCCTCCCCTTTGCACGCTGCCGCCGCCACCGGCCAGGCCGCCGCTGCTCCGCTCCCCGCAGCCGATGCCGCCCCGCCGACGCCGCATCCACCGCCTCCTCCCCCAAATCTGGTGGAGGGAGGGTGCCGCTACCGCTCCTCCCCGCAGCCGACGCCGCGCCGCTGACGCCGCATCCACCGGCGACGCCACCCCGCCGACGCCGCATCCACCGCCATTCCTTCCCGCAGATCTGGCGGAGCCACGGAGGGGAGGGTGCCGCTGCCACCGGCCGGTCCGCCGTCCTCGGATCTAGCGCGCCGTCGTCGGCCGGGCCGCCGTCGCCAAGTGAGAGAGGGAGAGAGGAGAGTTACGAGCAAGAGAGAGATGGAGCCGAAAGAGAGTAGCTTGTGTGCGCCGGCTTTATCTTGTCTCGTGCGGTTGTAGTAGTGTCCAGAAATTGACATTGAAGCAAAATAATTACAACCGTATAGACGTAGGACAGCTTTAATTTAAAAAAGAGAAGCAATTTATCTCACAGCTTTAAGATATCAGTGGTGATCTGCAAATCATTGAAGTACCCTTCTCTGACACTACAATAAGGAGGTGACTGCCCACAATTTGCAAACCTTATACTAAAGTACTCCAATTGTGCTATCACTAGAAAATGGTAACTCATATTAGAATTGTATGTAGATGACATCTTCATAAGTAACATGGATAAAAAATTCTGTAGCCTAAAGACTGTTTCTAATTATACTATGACTATTCACTGTATGGGCAGATAACCACCTAGGCGCCTACTTTGCAGAGAACAACTAAGGGAGTTTATCTAAATAATTATACTAAGATGGCACATTCTACAAGTAAAAACTCAGTCCATACACAGTGTACATGCATGTTTCTAACAAAGGGATTGATATATACAGAACTTCACTTGGGTAGTTGGTGTAATATGCGGTGCATGTAAAGTTGTCAATTAACCTTTCAAATATATTTGCAGAAGCTCAATTGTAGCTCATAGGCAACAGTACAACCAAAGAATAGAATAAAGCTTAACTACAAACAGCACTACAGCCAAGAATAGGTTCTCATATTCCCCAGAGATTGAATAACAACTTCAAGATATATAGGAGTATGTCTCAATTTGAAACGAAAAGAATGCAGTCCCCCAAGAATAAACAAAATGCAATTTCTGAGACCTTATTTTACCCAAACTATCAGAGCGTGCTGACTTACATGGCATATCACCCTAGAGGTCATCAGTTTCATCGGTGGTGACATGTACAACCTTCTAGGACGCATTCTCTGACATTGGCAACAATGTTCTGACTGCTATCAAAATGTCATTTCTATTAGAAGAGGGAATATATAATAGTATATACAAGTAGCTAAATTGAGATTAAGAAGACTCTCGTATTTCCTACTGACCTAGCAACTGTAACGGGAGCATACCAACTTACATGGTATATGAGGCCTGAGGTCATCAGTGGCTAGCCAAACAACCCAGCATTATTGGACATTCGGGTAGAATCTTAAGCAAATAAGAAAGGTTGGAACCAATAAGTCTACATTGGTATGTTTGTAACACATGACATACGTTCCCCTACTGAGCAATGATCCAACAAATCATCCTCTGGCTCTGGTACATGCTCCTCTACTGCTCCGGCAGCAGGGCCTGCATGTGCAGCAAGCAATGTCAATATTATCTTTGATTGTATCTTTGGCAAAGCTAATTAAGATCTATATAAGTAGTCAAACTAACATGCTAAGGGAAAAGTGCTATGCATGACTTGAATATACTACAATGGTCATCCTCATCTCAATTGAGCGACAACCCTCATCTACAACGGGTATGGCGCCCGTCACGATGCAAAAGTCACTGATGTGAGAAATCACCTCTATCGGACAAACGCCCATCACCGATACATTTATCTTTGTTGAGCCTAAACTACAGCCCGTCACCGGTAGTTTTCACCCATAAGGCCAATAAAATAAGGGGCCATCACTAATTAAACAATCTCAAACGGGCCCTTATTAATGGCCATCACGGATAACTAATATCTCAATTGGATTTTAACTTAAGTCCGTCATCGATGACTTACATCTTCATCAGGCTTAAGTTAACGCCCGTCATCGATGAGTTTTTTCCAAAAAAATTATTTTTTTTTGGCTAGCCTAAGGCCTTTGCTAGCCATGCCCGCTGCAAAAATGAGAGTAACAGAGATTCACATACATCTGACATTCACATACATCTATTTACATACTGACATTCACATGCATCTATTCACATACACATCCATTATTCACATATTTCACATTAATATCTTGAAGTGCTAAGCATTGAAACCTGCAAAACCGAGATATAAATTATAACAAAATTTTATTTAGCATTGCAAGTATATACATAAACACATTTGACAAAATTATAATTTAATAATATCATAAGTGTTACATATTTACATGTCTTTGATATTAATTTTGAAATGTTCAAAAATCTTCATCATGTCATGGACTTTAACCCCATATTCTAAACATTCCTTTGGAGTGCACTATGTCATGGATAAAAAAGTCCGCTATCTCCTCTCTAATCCCCTCAAAGCTGTTAGGCGCAGACTTGGATATATTTTTCTACATATACATGCTTCGAAATTAGTCGATCGATCTATATATATATAATTCAAAGTAATTAGTATATATCACAATTGAGATCACAAACCTCAAATTCGACCAAAGTCTTTTTGTTGTATAGAATTCGCATGTTGCGGCACATATGGAATCCACATTGGTCGCCAATTTGTTGTTTAACTGGGAAGTCAATATTGTGGATGAGGCTTTTTTGTCCTTTATGCAGGCCTCCTCCACATATGGCCGCAACGCTTCATTGATTGCTTTCTTGGATCGTCGTCCAGTCATAGGCCTTACTGATTTTGGAGTTCATGTAGTGACATGTACTTCACTTTGGCGTAATGACCAGAAGGATCCAATGGACACTGCGACATTAATGGGCACTGTGACATTAATATACCGTTACATTAAATACTAGACCAATACGTGTCATGCAATTGCATATATTTAGGGTACATATTTACTATTGATTATAGGCACACATAATGTACTTCTTGTCTTGATGGGCCCAGAAGGTGTCAAAAATATAGTCTATCATGGCCTTTTGGTTGGTTTGAAGATTGGCGAGCATGACTATTTGTGGATCCAGGAAGGTCACTTTTCGGTGCATTTATCTAGCACCACTTTCAACTATACCTACACACAAGAGAAACGGTCTTATAAGCACGTTATAAGGATTCCTGTTACCAAAAGTGAAAATGCAAGAATACTTACAAGGAGTAGCACTTAAGTAGACTTGTGTCCACCGCTCGTAGTTTGAAGAGGTCGAACAGATCCTTGAAGTTTGTGACAATATAATGTTCTGGCCCAAAAATGGTTGTCCATCGTGATGGTTTATGATGTCAGTCTCCCTATTCGTCCTCCTGGCATTTGATTTTTCCATGTAGTAGCGGTGGAGCTTCTTGCAAGTGTTGCCCATCATTCCTAGGGCATCGTCTCCCGCCAACAGCATGCCTAGTTGGAACGATGCCAGAGCAACGCTCTTGCCCATCTCTAGCTTCTTCGGAGCTAGATGCGAGGGATGCGCCTTGCCTTTCACTTTTCCTATCCCCTTTGCAATAGGTTTTTCGATAGTTATCTGTGAAGGAGAGGAACGCATCTTCCTTGATTTTTTCAGTGGTGAGGGATTAATGATCGCCGTGCTGTCAGCCTCCATGTCAACTTGTGGAACATGAGGGGGAGCCAGGTGTGCATCTTTCTCTGCCTTCGTGAGGCTCCGTTTCTTGTACTGCCCCGTGTATTCTGGAAATCCATATTTCCAGGGGACGGTAGCACCAACACCCCTAGTCGGTCCACGATGTTCGTCGGTGCCCAACGCTTGAGTGAGGATGTCATCCTCACATCTAGAAGAGCAGGCCTCTAGGGAGGACTGTCTCACAGCAACCAACTCTTTCTGCAGTACAAGCGAGTTTGGTATAAATCGAGAGAATGATAGATGTAAAGAAAATAAACATATTAAGGTGAGACACTTACAATATTTTCATAAACATGTTGATCATGGGCATTTGGCAAGGTGGTTGTTCCATCGCTATTTTTCACAGCCCTTGCCTTTGCCCATCTCCTTGCCTTAGGGTGTGGGATATCGGCAAATGGCGGTGGCGCGTTCAATGCCTCTGCCACTTCATCCTCTTTCTGCCATTGCTCAATCTTCCCAGGATATCCTCTGGTGCCCAGCCGATGCGGGTGCAAGTTTCGAGCCTAGAGTGCCCTATAAGCCTCGTTTCTGGCTCGGGACTTAGTAGTTGATTTCTTTTCAAATAACTCCTCCCACATGGCTTGCGTGATGTAGGGGTCCCGAAAGGCTTCGGGATGCTTAGGTTGAGGATGTACTCATTGACCAGCTTGGACTTAAAGTTCTTCCAAGCATGTCCCATCGTCTTGAAAGCCGTCTGCTTTAGACTATCCTCATCGGCTGTAGGATATTCGAAGCTCTCATTGAACTTCAGCCAAGAAGTTTCCTTCTTGACGTCCAGCACATCCTTGATGTGATCATTCAAGATACTGAAGGCCTGCCTTCCTATTACCCCGCAGATGGACGTGAACTTCTTGCACACATTCTTGCGAGCGGATGACACTCCTAGGAGGTCCACCTCTGTTATGGTGTATTGTTTCTTTGGGATTTTATTTCTGCTTCTAGGGGCCCGTGTCTTTGTGGACCCACTAGTTGTTGTCGACATTGGTTCATTGTGCTGAGACATCGTCTAAATAACTTACAACCTCACAAAATGAAAAAAATAATTAAATCTTTATTTATGCTTCTAGGAGCGAAATTCACTAACTTGTAACACTAGATGTTAGAGAAAAAATTATTTGAAATCTTTGAAAGGGAGGAGAGAGAGAGGAGAATAAAGGGAGGATAAAGGGAAGAGAGAGAGAGGAGAATGAATCTTTGAATTTATTTCTGAAAGGGAAGAGATATATAGAATGAATCTTTGGAATTTATTTTTGAATCTTTGAAACTTTGAATTTTGGAATATTGAATATTTGAACACACAAGCTTTTTTATACATAAAAATTAATAGGCATTACACTTTATAACAACACAAAAATATATAAAAACAAAGCTAAATTCTAGGGGTAAAATATTTATAAGGTGCCACCAGTCCCAGTCCCATTATACAATATCCATGTGACAGAGAGTATTGACAATATCGGTCTGCAATCCATCTAGATCTTCGGGATCTCTAACCTTCTCATAGATTGAATTGAAGAAGGCACACGGATGTTGGATATCTTTCCAGTGAGGTAGTCATCAAAATATGGATTTTTCTTCCACATACCCTTGTCAATTGCCTTACTACGTTTTGTTTTCTTCCCAAACTCATTAGTTATGTCCTTGACCATGTTGTGGACCTCATCTCCAGACAAATCCTTGGGTGCAGGATGAAGTTTCCTCTTACCATTGAAAAGTATTTTTCCTTCTAAATGCGTGATGGAGCAAGAGCCATCGCCTATCACCCATGTAAACCATCTTTCTTGATTTCTTCAGCCACCTACTGCGTGTATGTTCCATACAGTCAGAGCATGTATTCTTTCCTTTCACAGTTTGCCCAGAAAGATTGCCAAGTGTGAGATAGTCATTAATGGTGCAGAACAATAGAACGTGTAGTTTGAAGTTCTTCTGGCCATACGGATCCCAAGTTTCCACACCTTGTTTCCAGATAATCTCAAGATCGTCGATAACAAGCTCCAAGAACACAACCATATCATTGCTGGGTTGTTTTGGTCCTTGGATTAACAAGCACAACATAATGTATTTTATTTTAAAGCACAACCATGACGGTAGCTTATATTTTGTAATCAAAATTGGCCAAGTGCTATGAGAATTGTTCATGTCTCCGAAAGGATACATGTATCCGTACACAAACATATTCTCATGTTTATAGGGTCAGCTGCGAATTTTGGTGTCTTTCATCGTTGTTCCTCCATTGAATCGAATCTGCCGGGTGTCTTAGCATACAATCGTTTCTTCTCTGTGGCATGCCAATGTACTAACTCTACTTCCTTGGGGTTGGCAAAGATTCTCTTGAAACGATCAATGATAGGTAGATACCATACAACCTTCGTCGGACCATCCCGCTTTGACTTCTTTTCTTCGTCAGAACTTTTTGTTCTCTTTTATCGAGAAGCGTTGCAGATAGGACAAGCATCTAAGTCTGCATATTGCTTGTGGTACAGTATGGAGTCATTTGGACAAGTGTGACTACTATGGACCTCTAACCCTAGGGGACACAAAACCTGCTTTGCTTCATATGTCGTCTCGGGCAATGTGTTCTCATCAGGAAGCATGGCCTTCAAAATTCCCAAAAGCTCTGTGAAACTCTTGTCTGTCCATCTGCTACTTGCCTTCAGCTTCATTAGCTCCAAGGTAGCTGACAACTTGATGTGTTTTGATGTGTTTTGCCTTGCATCCGGTGTATAGAGGCTTCTCCGCGTCACTGACCAACCTGCTGAACTTCATGGAATCTCTCTCATTGTAGGTTGGGTCCTTAACATCATGTAACATGTCTTACAGCAGATCGTGATCCACATCAACCATTTCACCGCACAATGGAGAAGGTACACACACTTCATGTTCATCTTCATCTTCTTGATTTTGTGCACCACTTGTATCTGCAGCTTCACCACTGCCTGATTGTAGCTCTCCATGTTTCACCAACATGTGTATCCCTCCATGAATTCTCATTGTATCAGATGAGCGTGCATGTCTACTCTGCTACCAAACATATTCTTATTTTTGCAATATGCACATGCACACCACATGTAAACGCTCTTTCTTTTTTTTCTATCCTCCTCCATGACGTTTACAAAATTTAATATGCCATTTCGATACTCTTCGCCATAACATCGCACAGTTTTCCCATAACATCGCTGAGCTGCAAAAAAGTGGAAAAATATTAGATAAATATTTTGTAGGTAAGTATTTACTAGATGTATGATAAATGACTACTAGTTTTCAATTACTTTTGCACTTTCTAATTTTATTGCAAAAAGGAGACAAGAATTTGCCCCCTTCCTCCTCCCACCCAAAGAGTGAATAGTGGAATAACCAATACAATAGGTGATGGGGGTATTTATAGTCTTCAATAAATATCTGTAACGGCCAAGGAACTAGCAACTGTGATGGACATTCCAGTTATCTTGTTAGGCCTAAGTAGTAGCCCGTCACAGATGACACTCATCGATGTCGGGCCTAGTCGTTATCTCAATCGGGCCATCATTTTGAGCTCGTCACCAATCGTGCCATCAGTGACAGGCTTCGATTGGTGCCCGACCAAGATAACCAACATTGGTTATCTTTGTCGGGCCTTGAGTTGAACCCATCACTGATAGGTATCATGTGTGACGGACTCGAGTTTTATGCACATCTAACAAGTCTGTGAGAGTATATCTTTGTCGGCCTCTTTTTAGGCCCGTTTGAGATGACTTCGTTGTGACGGCCTGCAAATCTCAGACATGTGATGGACTGTCACAAAGGAGAGGATTTGTACTAGTGATAAATTAAACAATGAAGCAAAACAAACATATGGGGCGAGATCGAGCATTGCAAGCAATTAAGTTCAAGGATGCAGAAAGAGTGATCAAGATCGTGAACGATACATAGTTAATCAGATATTTAATATACCATGCCATAGGTTTTCACGAGAGCAAATTCTTCGAACACCAAACAATGCCTTCAACAAGGAAGTGGAAGCCATAGTTGCTATGTACAATCAGCTAAGACTAAACCTAGGAATTTAACCCCAAAATTGAGGAAACTGATACTTGATATGTAACTCATTCCGTCCCGGTGCCAGCATATCTCCTAGTGTAAGTATTAGCCTAACTGCAATTTGCCACGATCACCACAACCTACAACCTTATTAAGACACACTACAACGGTAATCCTCATCTCAATCGGGCGGTAACCCTCTATTGATGAGAAATTTCTCAAACGCGCTGGCCTGGGAGATCTGCTTAGCTCCAGTGCAGGTCTGTCCTTGGCTACCTGTGATGATCTAGGCGTGCCAATTGGTTTGATCTGCTAACCAATAAGAAATAATAAATAGATACATGTGTTAAGGTTAAAATTAGATCATACCGGATCGGCTCAGGTAATCACTTGACATATATTGGCTATCCCGAAGCACATTTAAACTAAATGACTAGGATAGATCGGCTATGCCGAGACAGTATAAATTACTTAATCTAAATATACATCAGGGTAACAAATATATGTATTTATAACCTAGCCGATGCTGCAGATCTAATGTGTATGGGCTATTACTCCGATATATCGTATGAAAAGATATCAATCTAACCTAAATGCGTTAAACCTAGATCAATCGGCTATCGACTGATGCCAACGGACTGATATTGGGTTAAGGCATTTAACCAGACTGAGATCTTAATATAAGAGGCAGCTTTAATATATCTAATAGTAAATAATGCTAAAAGATTATTACAACAGGTAAGGTTGGCTGAAACCCCAGCATCGTCTCTACAAGTAAGCATCTAATCGAATTGTTCTAAATACTTCTAAAAGCGACTTAACAGATCATAGATGAACATTAAGTATAAAAAGATAGTATTAGATCTATATAGACCGATGTAAACCCTTCAAGACGGTAGATACAGCATATAACCTAGTCAAATATCTAGACCTAGCTCTATCAACTGCTGTCTTCCGAGAGAACCGAGCCGACGGTGAGATAGATCTAGACATTGTTCTATATTATATGCCGTATATGATAACTTACGCGGTCTAGAACATCAAACCTAGAGTATCATAACGATGTAAGCACTAGATTCGACGGAACAAACCACTAATGACGAGAATTTACCTTATTCGGGGTTCGAATCGATGCAGCACGAAGCCAGATCAAGAACTCGTCTAGAAGAAAATAGGAGGCGATGCGCCAAAGTTGTATTGATGTGTGATGATTTACAAGAGGTCTCCGGTCCTATTTATACCCAAGCACAACAAAGTCCGTGTAGAACATGGTTTCTATCTAATTTACTATTTAAAATACGACAATAGCCCGAGATACAGTCGCATGTCGCATTACAAAAGGAAATATCTAAACAATACCCTATTTTATAGATACAATTGCTGTTACAGGACTTTATCCATATATGGCAATATTTTAACGAACATTTGGGAACCAAATCTTCCTTCTGTCTTCAAGCTTCTTTATAGGAAACGGTTCCATCTCCTTCTCTGAATCAGAATCGGCTATCAGCTGTCCTTGTCCGATTCGGCCTCAGCCGACTAGTCTTCCGGCCGATTTGATCGTGGCCGATGCAGCCTCTGTTTTCTCCGCAGATCATTTTCCAATCCGATTCCGCTATAATCTCGGCTTGGACTTAGGGATTTAGTTCCAAAATTGGGCCGTTAACACCCTCACCTGTGTCGGGTATGGCGCCCGTCACGGCGCAAGGTCACTGATGTGAGTAGTCGTCTCTATTGGGCAAAAGCCTATCACCGATGCAATTATCTTTGTCGGGCCTAAACTACAGCCCGTCACCGATATGTTTAACCAACAAGATCAGTCAAACAAGGGTCCGACACCGATGATATAATCTCAAACGGGTCCTATTTAGTGCTCGTCACGGATGACGGACTTCTCAATCGGGCCTTTACTTAAGCCCATCACTGATGACTAACATCTCCATCGGCTTAATTTAAAGCCTGTCACCGATGAGTTTTTCCCAAAAAATATTATTATTTTTTGTTAGCCTCAGGCCTTTGCTAGCCATGCTCGTGCAAAATGATAGAAACAGAGATATTTCACATACATTCACATACATCTCACATCCTCATACATCCATTCACATACACATCCATTATTCACATATTTCACATTGCAAGTATAAAACACATTTGACAAAATTATAATTTAATAATATCATAAGTGTTACATATTTACATGTCTTTTACATTAATTCCAAAACGTTCAGAAAAGTCTGCTATTTCATTATTTGACTTTAACCCTATACTTGTACTCTAAATATTCCTGTGGGATGTACTATATCATGGACTATAAAGTCCGCTATCTCTTCTCTAATCCCATCAAAGCTGGTAGGCGCAGACTTGGATATATTTTCCTCATGTACATAGTTCGAAATTAGTCGATCGATATATATAATTTGAAGTAGTTAGTACATATCACAAACCTCAGGTTCACTCATAGTCTTGAACTTGCTGCTGTACATGAATCACATGTTGTGGCACACATGGAATCCGCACTGGTCGCCTACTTGCTGTTTGACGGGGATGTCCTTTTTGTGGATGAGGTTTTGTTGATAATTTCTATGCCGCCCTCCTTTCTCCACATATGTTCCCCACGCTTCATCGATTGCTTCTTGGATCGGGGTCCAGTCATATGTCTTACTGATTTTGGAATTTACGTAGTGGCATGTGCTCCATTTTGGCATAATGACTAGAAGGATCCAATGGGCATTGTGGCATTAATATAGTGAAAGTTAAATTCTAAAAGCACTACGTGTCATGCAATTGCATATATTTGGGGTACACACTTACTATTGATTATAGGCGCATAGAATGTACTTCTTGTCTTGTTGGGCCAACAAGGTCTTAAAAATGTAGTCCATCATAGACTTCCTATCATGATCTAGATTGGCGACCGAGACAATTTGTGGATCCAAGAATGCCACTTCTAGTGCATTTCTTAGGCATCACTTCCAACTAAGACTACACATAAGACAAACACTCTTATAAGCGTGTTATAAGGATTGTTTTTACCAAGATTGAGAAATGCAAGATTACTTACAAGGAGTAGCACTTGTGTAGTCCCCCGTTTTTGTAACAGAAATCAATCGTGTTCATAGTACCATTTCCCTGGATCGAGTAGTTTGGTACCCACGAATACATTGCTGAATCATCCATCGACTTACGCAAAATATTACAATATAGAGCCCGAAGGCAAAGTCTAGAACATAGGACCAAATGGTCCGGAATACAACCAAAGGCAGAAAATAGATAAGGGAATGGAGAGAAGGCAGCAACACGCCATTGCCATAGGCAACGACCGGAGCTAAGACCTACTGGAGACCATCATCCTCCACACCCTCCTGGTAGTACGCGTCTGAATGTTTATGTGCATAGCAAGGGTGAGTACCAACCTGTTAGTGATATGCCCTAGAGGCAACATGGAGATGTTGGATATCACGCCAATGTTTATGTATAAATGAATAAAGTGTTATTCAGTTCCATGAAATAGACATCTTGTATTGATCAATAAGTACGTGACTTATTTATGAGACTCTTTATGTATGAATCTATTTCTAAACGATCCACGATCATATGTCATATTGTTGGAACAAATATGATTCTAAGATCGGCATGTTTATTGATTGATGATCATGTCTCATAGATCATGGGTATGGAGATACCAAATCAATAAACATGGACATATGTGTTGGAGAACACATTGTTGGATAGACCCACCATGAGACACTACAGAATTAATGTGCCATTAGTTGGTCTCGGGTAGTGTTGGTACAAAGTCCTTAGACCTGAGATCACCATGGATTCCAACATGTGTAGTAGCCTACTTTGGGACTACCAAACGCTATTCCGTAATCGAGTAGTTATAAAGGTAGTTTTCGGGTTTGCTATGAAACATGGAGTGGGATGTGAGTGATCAAGATGGAATTTGCCCCTCCTTTGGAGAGATATCTCTGGGCCCCTCGAGGTAATGGATTATGGAAATGCATGGCCATGCTAAGTTGATTGAGGAGTCAATCAACGGACGATAATCCAATACGGTTCGAGTGAATGGTTAAGCTATTGAAGGGATGGCACACATCTTGCCTATAACTTAACCGGTATCGTGAGGCAAAGGGATTTGTGTACACATTACAGGTTTAGAGCCGATATTATTCTTGTATACTATGGTGTCAATATGTGCTGCTAGGCACCGCTATTGACAAGTCGGCTGAGTTAGACTCGAGCCGACGATCGGCTAAGTTAGACTATAGCCGAAACCGAGTATACCTGAACCTACGTGGTCGCACGCTTAAGGGGATAGAATAGATATTCGAGTTGGACTTGGATACGGCTCGATCGGATAGGGATCCGATCGGATAGAGTCCTATGGGCTTACGACGTGTGGGGCGGCCAACTCTATGAGATACGGATGAGATCCGATTCAAAATAGAGTCCTAATCACCACTAGTCCCAGTCGCCAACTCTATATAAAGGAGGGAGGGCTGGAGAGGCGTGACACGTCAATTGCATCGCGTGCAACGAAGTCGCCGAGATCAATCTCCACGGAAACCCTCCCCACTTTCGAGCCAAACCCTAGCCTTGCATCGCGTGCTAGCACACGGGTGTACGGCGTTCTGTCCCCGGACGTGTGGATACCGGTAGAGGCGCTGCTACGTTGCGCGCTCTTGATCGGCTACGGTCGGGCGCATCGGAGCGAGGCATGAGAACACGGCCGGACGACTCGAATCGGCTGATTGGCGAATCGGCTGTCTCCGGGAATCGGCTACACTGTTCCGGATCGGATTGCCCTGATTGGCTATTCCGCTGCACTCTACTCCAATCGGTAACGATCTATCGGCCCTTACTTGCAAGTGTTCCTGGTTTGCGCGGTAGAAATTTTTGTTTTCGGCTAGCGTAGCTTCCGCGTAACCCTTCAGTGGTATGAGAGCTAATCTTGCTTAGTTCGGGTTTTAGATTGGATCTGGAACAAGTTTTGCGCATGGGTTGATTAGATCAATCGGTTTTACGGGATCTGTTGAGGAGAGTTAATGGTAATTGCGTTCCTTGATAGTGTATCGGAACGGCGTAATGTGATTACGTCGAAGCAATTTCCATATAACTCGGTTTGAGTTGGGTTCGAGATAGCGTTCCTTGATAGTGTATCGGAACGGTATAGTGTATCGGAACGGCCATACTATTTCACTATATGTTATTCTTCTTGCTTTCATATGTGATATGTTTGTTTGATAGGATAGCATCCCTCGCAAAATTAAGTAGTAATGATGCCCTTCCAAATGTTGCACCCGTCACCGTTATGCTCGTCAATGGTGGGTCTGCAAAGCAGAGTGCCATTCTCTATCATAACACGAGGGGGTATATGTCAGACATATACATGCAGGAACATTTGGTTTACTTAACAAGGCTATCAAAACAGTTTTGGGCCTTGGGGTATAGGTTGGGGCCGAGGCATGGAGATGCCACACCAATAACAAGAGTCACATAGAGATGTGATTAGCAAGGAGTTGCTTACGATGTTATTAATCTTCTAGCGGTGATGCCAAAGCTCACTAGAAAATTAATTAACATCGGATCTTGACCCAAGACGTAACCTAGAGGGAAGGAGGAAAATACGTAATGGGAGTCTTATGTTAAATTGTTTAACAAAAGACATAGCATAAACATTGTGCTAAACTTTGCTTTTTCTTTGTAGAATAAATGGCGGCTAATACTACAACCGGTACCTTTAATTTGCGATCTATTCTCGAAAAGGAAAAATTAAATGGAACAAACTTTATGGATTGGTATCGCAACTTGAGAATTGTTCTCAAGCAAGAGCGTAAGGAGTACGTTCTTGAAGTACCTTATCCGGAGGATTTGCCTAATAATGCCACGGCAACGCACGGAGAGCTTACGAGAAGCACACTAATGATGCCCTAGACATAAGCTGTCTCATGCTTGCTACAATGTCCCCCGAGCTTCGAAGCAATATGAGAGCGGCGATGCTCACACTATTATTCGGGACTGCGTGGCATGTTTGAGAACCAAGCTCGGGCCGAGAGGTTCAACACCTCAAAGTCCTTGTTTGCGTGCGCTTGTTGAGGGAATCCCGTCATCCGCATGTGATAAAGATGATTGGCTACATTGAGAGTCCGGAAAAACTAGGTTTTCCCCTTAGCCAAGAGTTGGCTACGATGTGATTCTCCGTCGCTCCCTCCGAGCTTCGAGCCATTCATATTGAATTATCACATGAACAATATGGATAGGACCTTGGCTGAATTGCATGGGATGCTAAAGACAGTGAGGAGAGTATCCGAAAAACGGTCATCATGTGATGATGATGCGAAGGCTAAACGCAAACCACTGTCAAGAAGCTTTGCACCAAGAGGAAGTTAACTCCCGATGAGATCGCGAGTGCCTCTAATGCAAAGAAGGACAAGAAGGGGTCGGCATCGATGCCGTTTGCTTCTATTGCAAGGAGACAGCCACTTGGAAGAGGAACTGCAAGAAGTACATGGATCTCAAAAAGAAGCAAAGTACGACTTACGCTTCGAGTATTAATGTTATAGACATTAATCTTGCTACTTCACCTACGACTCTTGGGTATTTGATACCGGATCGTAGCTCATATTTGCAAGTCGTTGCAGGGAATGAGAAGAAGTAGAGGATTGAGAAGGGCGAGGTGAACTGCGCGTCGGCAATGGAGCAAGCGTTGCTACGTTTCTTGTCGACACAGTACCACTTCATCTACCTTCGGGATTAGTTTTGGAATTAAATAATTGTTATTGTGTTCCAACACTATGTCAAAACGTTATTTCCGCTTCATGTTTGCAAGCGGAAGGATATGATTTTAGATCAATGAACAATGGTTGTTCAATATATCTCGAGATATGTTCTATTTTCATGCTCCATTGGTGAATGGATTATACGTTTTGAATCTTGAAGCGTCTCCCATCTATAACATTAATACGAAAGGCAACTCTCTAATGATATAAACCCCACGTTTATCCGGCATTGTCGCTTAGGCCATATAAATAAGAAACGCATGGAGAAGCTCCATAAGGATGGATTGCTTCACTCTTTTGATTTTGAATCATTTGAGACATGTGAGTCTTGTTTACTTGGTAAGATGACAAAGGCACCTTTCACGGGACACGGTGAGAGAGCAAGTGACTTATTGGCACTCGTACATGCGATGTATGTGGACCAATGAGCTCAACGGCCGAGAGTGGTTATCGTACTTCATTACCTTTACCGATGACTTTAGTAGATATGGCTATATCTACTTAATGAGGCATAAGTCCGAATCCTTTGAAAAGTTCAAAGAATTCCGAATGAAGTACTGAGAATCATTTAGGGAAAACAATCAAGTTTCTACGATCGGATCGTGGTGGAGAATACTTGAGCCAAGAGTTTGGTAATCATCGAAAGATTGTGGAATTGTTCCACGTTGACTCCGCCAGAACTCCACAATGGAACGGAGTGTCCGAACGGAGAAATCGCACCTTGTTGGACGTGGTGCGGTCGATGATGAGCCAAAGTGATCTTTCGTTATCCTTCGGGGATATGCTCTTGAAACAATGCGCTCGGACTAAATAGAGTTCCATCTAAGTCGATTGAAAAGACACCATATGAGATATGGACAGGGCAATCCCCTAGTTTGTCTTTTCTCAAAATTTGGGGATGTGAGGCTTATGTAAAACGTTTACGTCGACAAGCTCACACCCAAATCGACAAGTGCTTCTTTGTGGGATATCCTAAGGAAACTAAGGGATATTACTTTTATAATCGGGAACAAGGCAAAGTGTTTGTTGCCCGACATGGTGTCTTCTTGGAGAAAGAGTTTCTTTCAAGAAGGATTAGTGGGAGCAGGGTGCATCTTGAAGAAGTTCAAGAAACACTAGAAAACGTTTCAGCAACCACGAACCACAACGGAGGAGCAAAATGTTGCGCCACCGGTTGTAGATACACCACCCACGGAGGTCGAAAGATCACGTCGTGCGCCCGACAGTACACAGTGCGGAACAACGTGATATATTGTTGTTGGACAACGATGAACCTAAGACCTATGAGGAAGCGATGGTGGGACCCGATTCCAACAAGTGGCTTGAAGCCATGAAATCCGAAATAGAATCCATGTACGACAATCAAGTTTGGAACTTGGTTGATCCACTGATGGTGTCAAAACCATTGAGTGTAAATGGGTTTTTAAGAAAAGGCCGATATGGATGGAAATGTTCACATCTATAAGGCGCGATTGGTGGCGAAAGGTTTTAAACAGATTCAAGGAGTTGATTATGATGAAACCTTCTCGCCCGTCGCAATGCTTAAATCTATTCGGATTATCCTAGCGATTGCTGCATATTTCGATTATGAGATATGGCAGATGGATGTCAAAACGGCTTTCCGAATGGAAACCTAAGCGAGGATGTATACATGATACAACCTCGGGGTTTTGTCGATCCGAAATCGCTGGAAAGATATGCAAGCTACGAAGTCCATTTATGGATTGAAGCAAGCATCTCGGAGTTGGAATATTCGTTTTGATGAAGTAATCAAAGGGTTTGGTTTCATCAAAAACGAAGAAGAGGCATGTGTTTACAAAAAGGTCAGTGGGAGTGCAATTGTATTTCTAATCTTAAATGTGGATGACATATTACGATTGGAAATGATATCCCTATGCTTGAATCCGTCAAGTCTTCATTGAAAAATAGTTTTTCCATGAAAGACTTAGGGAGGCAAATATATATTGGCATTCGGATCTATAGAGATAGATCCAAGAGGCTAATTGGATTAAGCCAAAGTACATACATTGACAAGGTGTTGAAAAGGTTCAACATGCATGATTCCAAGAAAGGTTTCTTGCCCATGTCACATGGCATTAATCTTAGCAAGAATCGGTGTCCTCGGACACATGATGAGCGGAATAAGATGGGTATGGTTCCATATGCTTCGGCAATTGGATCCATCATGTATGCCATGCTTTGTACACGCCCGCATGTCTCGTATGCTTTGAGTGCTACGAGCGAGATACCGCGATCCAGTGAAGGTCACTGGATGCCGTAAAGAATATCCTTAAGTACTTGAGAAGAACTAAGGATGTGTTCCTAGTCTATGGAGGTGAAGAAGAGTTCGTTGTAAGTGGTTACACCGATGCTAGCTTCCAAACAGGACAAGGATGATTATAGATCGCAATCTGGGTTCGTGTTCTGCCCGAACGGAGGCGCGGTCGGTGGAAGAGTTCCAAGCGGGATACCGTTGCTGATTCTACAACGGAGGCCGAGTACATTGCTGCTTCGGAAGCTGCAAAGGAGGCTGTTTGGATCAAGAAATTCGTTTCGAGCTTGGTGTGATGACTAGTACGACGGTCCAATGTCTCTCTATTGTGACAATAGTGGAGCCATTGCGCAAGCCAAGGAGCCGAGGTCACATCGAAGTCCAAACACATACTTCGGCGATATCATCTCATCCGCGAGATTGTGGACGAGGTGATGTCAAGATATGCAAAGTGCACACGGATCTCAACTTAGCCGATCCGCCGACAAAACCTCTCCCTCACCGAAGCATGAGGCGCACACAAGAGCAATGGGTATTAGATACTTACATGATTGACTCTAGTGCAAGTGGGAGATTGTTAGTGATATGCCCTAGAGGCAACATGGAGATGTTGGATATCACGTCAATGTTTATGTATAAATGAATAAAGTGTTATTCGGTTCCATGAAATAGACATCTTGTATTGATCAATAAGTACGTGACTTATTTATGAGACTCTTTATGTATGAATCTATTTCTAAACGATCCTCGATCATATGTCATATTGTTGGAACAAATATGATTCTAAGATCGGCATGTTTATTGATTGATGATCATGTCTCATAGATCATGGGTATGGAGATACCAAATCAATAAACATGGACATATGTGTTGGAGAACACATTGTTGGATAGACCCACCATGAGACATTACAGGAATTAATGTGCCATTAGTTGGTCTCGTGTAGTGTTGGTACAAAGTCCTTAGACATGAGATCACCATGGATTCCAACATGTGTAGTAGCCTACTTTGGGACTACCAAACGCTATTCCGAATCGGGTAGTTATAAAGGTAGTTTTTGGGTTTGCTATGAAACATGGAGTGGGATGTGAGTGATCAAGATGGAATTTGCCCCTCCTTTGGAGAGATATCTCTGGGCCCTCGAGGTAATGGATTATGGAAATTCATGGCCATGCTAAGTTGATTGTGGAGTCAATCAACGGACGAGATAATCCAATACGGTTCGAGTGAATGGTTAAGCTATTGAAGGGATGGCACACATCTTGCCTATAGCTTAACTGGTATCGTGAGGTAAAGGGATTTGTGTACACATTACAGGTTCGAGCCGATATTATTCTTGTATACTATGGTGTAAATATGTGCTGCTAGGCGCCGCTATTGACAGTCGGCTGAGTTAGACTCGAGCCGACGATCGGCTAAATTAGACTATAGCCGAAACCGAGTATACCTGAACCTACGGGTCGCACGCTTAAGGGGATAGAATAGATATTCGAGTTGGACTCGGATATGGCTCGATCGGATAGGGATCCGATCGGATAGAGTCCTATGGGCTTACGACGTGTGGGGTGGCCAACTCTATGAGATACGGATGAGATCCGATTCAAAATAGAGTCCTAATCGGCCACTAGTCCCGTCGGCCAACTCTATATAAAGGAGGGAGGGGTGGAGAGCGTGACACGTCAATTGCATCGCGTGCAACGAAGTCGCCGAGATCAATCTCCACGGAAACCCTCCCCACTTTCGAGCCAAACCCTAGCCTTGCATCGCGTGCTAGCACACGGGTGTACGGCGTTCGTCCCCGGGACGTGTGGATACCGGTAGAGGCGCTGCTACGTTGCGCGCTCTTGATCGGCCGGGTCGCGCATCGGAGCGAGGCGTGAGAACGCGGCCGGACGACTCGAATCCGGCCGATTGGCGAATCGGCTGTCTCCGGAATCGGCTACACTCTTCCGGATCGGATTGCCCCGATTGGCTATTCCGCTACACTCTACTCCAATCGGTAACGATCTATCGGCCCTTACTTGCAAGTGTTCCTGGTTTGCGCGGTAGAAATTTTTGTTTTCGGCTAGCGTAGCTTCCGCGTAACCCTTCACAACCGTACTCAGCAAGCCACCATAACAACTATGCATATGATAGGGGATAATCAAGGAATGGTTGTGGTTCTTTTGCATAATGCCAGTTTTGCAATTCTTTTCACAAGCCTAAGACCTAAGACTGATCAAGTTTTAATTCCGTAGTTCATTAAATCAGCGATGGTTTTGTCCACCATCCATTGTGATCCCAAGGATAGATTCCCACCACTGGATCGTCATGATTTTCTGGGGTCTAACCCTTCTCGCCTTCCCGAGAAGTTGATCCACCAGAACATAAAAATCATAATGCATGCCCATCCCATCTTTTCAAAATTTAGAGCCTAGCCAAGCGAAAAACTTGTCCCACCGCTCCATATCCGCGAGCACGGCTATTCGAATAGATTGTTTTACTCACACTGCATGTACACTTTACCCGTATTCTTTGACTTGCCCAACACATGAGCCGAAGTCCCAACACATGAGACGTGTCACGGCAAAGCCTTTCAATAACCTTACTTTGGCAGTACCCGCTCCATGAACTTGGTCCCTCATGCACTCTAGCCGTACACAGTTTCTAGCAGTGAGAGGAGTTTTGGCGCTCCCGAGAAGGGAAAGACTCACTCATTCTTTGAGTTATAATTAAAATCCAATTTCAGTTCATCATTCCACGAGTAGGCCTTCCGCCCATTCCCACATGTAAGAACCACTATGCAGGGATACTGCCTCCGCTCTGCTATCTACTCCGCTAGGTCTATACCCATTTGAGAAGTACGGTTGTATTGGCTCGTTTCATGTTTATCTCATGGCTCGGTCCTTAATTGACTAGGAACGACACTTGCCTTTTCCAGAATCCACCCAAATCATCTAGCCGCCCCAGCCTAAAACATTTGTTTGTTTTAGTTTTTCATCGAAGAATCATTTCATCACTGTCATGGCAATGTGGCGCTCATGTCTTCACACACCGTATGTCAACCACCTTCCTTGAGGTAGTTGTCCAAGCATATAGCTTTTGATAAATATGATTGTGCATGAATCTAAAATAGCATGGGCTAAGCATGTCGAAGAATGACTTCGAACACACGATACTGTAGGGTAAAAAGAATAAACGAGTATTCAATATCAAGGCAGGGCATATAACAAGTATGGGAGTTCATATGTGTATAACATGCATATTTGATTTTAAACAAACATAAGTTTGCAAATGGGTTCAACATGTTCAAAGGTAGTGATGACTTGCCTTGCTCGCAACCTTGTTGACGTGGGTCTTCAACGCACTCAGGTGCTCCCTCGGACTCTATAATAACGTGCGATCAAACCAATTGAATTCAATTACAATTCAAATAAAATCACCAGAATATGAAATAAATTTGTAAAAGCAATTCCTAAAACTAGACTACGATTTTAGACGAATTTAGGCTCGAGTTTCGATAGAATCCGAGTTAAAACGAGCGAGTTACAATAATTTGAAGTTTTACGATTCACCGATTTAATTTATTACGAGGTGATAATATTCCAAGTTAATTTACTTTTAAATTTTTGAAGTATTATGATCGATCATTCAAAAATATTATACTAAAAAGGAAATTGTAAAACTCAAATTGTTATGCGACAATTATTTTAAATAATTTGAAATAATTTGAAATTTAAATTTTAGAAAGAAATTCATATGATAAAATCAATATTTATTAACAAATTAGATTATAAATAATTTTTAAATTAAATTTATGCGACAATTAAGCTCTTAATATTATTGAATATTTAGCCTATAAATATCCCTAAAATTTTATTCCGAAAAAAATATTTTTACCCCAAAACTTCCTAAATATTTTCCAAAAATACTTTTCCTATTTCCTTATTTTTTCTCTTCTTTTTCTTTCTTTTCTTTTCTTTTCTTTTTGTCTCTTTTCTTTCTTTTCTTTTCTTCTTCTTTTTTCTTTTCTTTTCTTCTTATCTTTTCTTTTCTTTTCTTTTTTCCTTCCTGCCTTCTCCTTCCTTTGTTTTCTCCTCTCTTCTCTCTTCCCTTTCACACTCTCGGCTGCTTGGCCGAGCCAAGGCTGGGGCGGGCGTGTGAGGGGCGGCGACATGGGCGAACGGGAAAGGGGCAGAGGGGGAGGCTTACCGGTGGCACGACACGGCGGTGAGGGTGGCGTCGCAGCGTTGCAAGGGCGGCCGCAGCGACGTGGTGGCACAGGGATGGCCGGCGCGGGAAGAGGGGAGGAGAGGGGGAGAAATGGTGTGGAGAGGTAGAGAGGAGGGATGGGGGCTTTATAGGTGCACACGGGAGGGAGGCCGGGCACGGCGCGGGCGCGGCATGGGCACACGCGCGCGAGGGGGCCCAGGGGCGGGCGGGGCCAGGGAGCGCAACGTGACGCGTGTCGTGCGCGTGGGCGAGGATGAGCGCGGCACGGGGCGTGGTGCACCACATGGCGTGCGGGGGAGAGAGGGGCCCAGGGCCTGGTACGAACTCCTTCGGCATAATGAACAGTGCCATTTTCTATTTTTCCGATTTTCTTTTTTTATTTTTATTTATACCTTTTGCATTTGACCTATAAAATTAAAAGTATAATTTTGGCCCCAAATATAATTTAATTTTATTTTAAAATTTTAATCTTTCCCAACTTTATTATATATATATATATTTAATATCCTTTTTAATTTATAATTTAATATATATTATTATTATTTTGTATTTTTCAAAAATAAAGTTTTGTTCCAAAAAATAAATTTTTATCAACCTTAGCTTTTCCCAATTGTATATTTTATAATTTTTATTGCTAATATTCATTTGCAATTTTCTCTTCTTTTTAGGATTTTTAAACCTTATCGACTTTTCCATCATTTAAATAAATAATCTTTTATTTATAACACGCAACAAAACTCGCCAATAAGAGGCAAATAATTATGACAAGATGTAACAATATAAAAGTTTTTGTAAGTTCAAAATTTTAAATTTTCGAATTTTAAGTCTTCGATTTTTAGGGTGTTACAAACCTACCCCCTTAAATAAATCTTGTCCCGGAGATTTGGGTGGGTGGTGGTTAAAAGTCTATTGGTTTATCTAGGATCAATCTATCTAGGACTTCATCCTAACAAGAGATGGATAGGATATTTGCTTAGGATGAGGCGGGAATCTATCATTGAGTTCCAAAGGGTGATCCATTCCATGTATTTGCGATACTTTGTTTCTGATAACATGATCTTACCAGCTTTTAACTTTTCCAAAATCTTTCAAACATACAAGAATTAGTATGTATAATGTTAAGCTTTTCTTAAGTTGTATGATAGACTTGCTACTCCAAAATTGTACCATAAGGGCAAATTGTTGGTGTGATTTTTACACGCACTGGCCTGGGAGATCTGCTTAACTCCAGTGCAGGTCCAAAATTGGCCGCCTTTGGTGATCGAGCAGGCATGCCAGTTGGTTTGATCCTGTAACCAACAACAAACAAAGAAATAGGCGTTTGGGTAGGGTTAGATCTTACTCGATCGGATATAGGTATTAATAAATATACAATTGCTAATCCAAAGCACATTTAGATTAAGTGATTGGGATAGATCGGTAGTATACCGAGACAATATAAATCACTTAGATTCAAATGTACATTGGGACCATAATTATATATATTCATGACCTAGCCGATGTCGCAGATCTAATGTGAGTCGGCTAGTACTCCAATTTGTTTTATAAAAAGATGTTATTATGGATTAAATGAGCTAAACTAAGATCAATCGGCTATTAGTATAACCTAATAGATTAATACCAAGTTTAATACATTTAAGTATATTAAAATCTTAATATAAAAGGCGGTTCTAATACATTTATCAGTAAGAATACATAAAAATGACTAGAACAAGTAAGACCGGCCGAAACCCCGATTCTATCTCTAATAGCAAACACTGAACCTAATAAATCTACATAGTTCTAAAGGCGACTTAATAGGTCGATTGGATGCAGCATTAAGTACCAAAAGTATTATGAGATCTATGTAGGCTAATGAGAACTCTTTGACATGGTAGATACGCCATATAACGTAGGTCAACCTCTGGATCTAGCTCTGTTGGCTACTATCTTCAACGAGATATTAGCCGATCACGAGATAGATCTAGACATTGATCTAGATTATATGCCGCATATGATAAATTAAGCAGTTTGCAACATCAGAATCAGAGTATCATAATGACAGAAACACTGGCCCCAATACCACAAGACGCTTGTAACAAGAAATTACCTTTCCTGGAGATCGAAGTCGATGCAGCCTGAGGTCAAGCAAGAACTCGTCAAGAAAAACGTAAAATAAAACGCTTGGCGATGCGCTGAGATTGTATTGATGTGTGTTGATATGTTTTACAAAGTCTCGGGTCATATTTATACCCGAACATACAACGAATCCGTGATGGACAATATTCCTCTTACAGATTAAATCTCTAAACAAACCAACATTATCACGAAAGGAAACTATACAAGATAACCTAACTTACAGATTAAATTGCCGTTGTAGGACCTTATCCGTAGATGGCAATATCTTTAACACACTTTGGAAACCGAATCCAATAATTATCTCTCATGCTTTCCTTCCAGGACCGGCCTTTCCTTTGGTCTTCAATCGGAATCAGCTATCGGCTATTCTGCTCCGACTCAGACTCAGCCGACTGGCTCCGTAGCTGATTTGGACTTAGCCGATACAATCTCTGTTTTCACGTATCATGCATTCCTCCAATTCCACTTCAATCTCTGCTCCAAACTCGGGGATTTGGTTACCAAATTTGGTCGTTAACACATGCCCCCCAAATCCGCGAGATGATAATGTTGCGGATTTGACGCAATTCCAAACTTAGCACAACCCTGGATCGAGTCTGCCTCGGCCATCACGAAAAAACTCTTTAAATAACACCCGCTTCACACCGAGCAAATTTACGTCGTCACTCTGTGCTCCATCCAAACCCTAGTGAAAAACCCCTTCAGTTTTCCTTGGCAATTTTCTCGAAGCAAAAAGGTCGCATCCACCGCCGATCCTCTCCGCGGCGGCATCCTTCCTCGGCGAGTCTTCCAGCACCCCTTCCGGCACACCCCCAGCTGAGTACCCCGACGTAAGTCTCGTCGGCTACAACCCTTTTCCACCGCAACTTAGTCGTTTCCCTTTCGTAATTTTGCTCTTCTTTATATTTTTATTATAGCATCTCTCCCACCAAGTTGCGATCCCAAACCTTTTGCACCCCAATCAATTCCTGCTAGGGCCAATCGACAATTTGGACCCTTCTGAGTTTATTAATGCCGAAACCAATCGGATCCCCTTCAGATTTTCTAGCCCTAAATTAGCATACTGGTTAGGGTCTTTCAAATCGTTGCCTTCAACTAATAAGACATGGCCAGCTTGTTACATTAGGATGTCAGCTGGGAAACAAATCCACTGGAACCAACTAGGAATATCACAATGTCTAGCCTTAACTATAGCCGACATGCCTAAGGATGAACCCCTCTTATCGGCTGCCAGTTATTTCTGGTCGGACACCCTTAGTGCCTTTCTGTTTAGGCAAGGGCCGATGACACCAATACTCTTGGACGTCGTAATGATCACAGGACTTGATATCAACTCGGCAGTCAGCCCCCACAACCTCACCACCAAATCCACCATTCTTTTAAGACAAAAAGTATCGGAGGTTGGAATGGGTTTATAGCCATGAACATGAAAACCATCCCAATCACTGACAGAGAGCACACAACCTTCCTCCTCATGTGGCTGGAAAAGTTAGTATTCTGCGGGTCGTGCTATGGTTCGACGAGCAACTGGCAACATGTACCCGAAGCTTTGGTAGATAAAAAAGAGATCCCCTTGGGAAAATATCTTCTTGGATACCTTTACCAGATGCTGAGTAGTGCATCAGTCAAGCTCGATTCCAAACTGGCTATTAATACCGGAGGTCCCTGGTGGCTATTGCAATTATGGCTAAACCTCCATACTTATAAAGTCGCTCAAAGGCCAGACCTTTTTGAAGCCGATTTCCCGCTAGCCGAACCAAGGGTTGAGGATGATGAAGAAGTTACAACACGCCGATGCTTATCATTTGGAGAAGCAGCTTCTTCTTACTCTGGATCTAAGCTTTCGGCTGATCATTTCAAGAACTGGTTCAACAACTTTTATAATGGATTCCCAGCAACTTCAAAAATTTGGTTTGCCTATGAGAACTTTGAGCGCTTAGAGCTCCCTGATGACTTCAGTCGAGGGAAATCTTTACACCGGCTATATCCCATTGCATCCTTCCAGTCGGCATCCACCAAGGGAGGACCGTACAGAAATCATATGAGTTCTACCACCCTACAAGTGCTGCCAGGCAACTGGGTATGGATCAACTATCGATCAGTTTGTTTTTCTCAGAAAAATCCAAGCCAGGGGAAAATCGTCTCGGGTCTCATGATGCGTCGGTTGCTAGACATTGAAGGTCCTCCCCTTGGAAACGTAGATAACATCGACTTGGTAGTAACAAGAACAATCGCCTTCAGCCGATGGTGGAATGAATGGATGCAGCACTTGTTTCACCAGTCGGCCACAATGTACCTGACCATCGTCGACCCGGACTTGATCCCATCAGTAAGTATCTTCTTCCCCCAACTTTCACTTCATCGGCTAATATTCAAATGCCTTTTAAAATGTTTCCTTGCTTTTGCGGACGACTGACTCCTTCCCTCCTCATGTGAGCAACACTGGTATCGTGCTTCATTATGCCTCTGGACTGCTGCCGAGCAATGGCGGACGGCTCCCTCTACAATTGACTTCCACGCACCAAAAGTGTCAACACTGCTGCATGGCCAAACGCGCGAGCCACTTCATCGACAAAAGAGGAGCAAGCCATCGGCTGCGGCTGTTGAGAAGAAAAAGGCTGCAAAGAAGCAGAAGAGGAACCCAGTCGACGACTTGCCTCCTATCGACCCGGACGTATCTGCCGTCCTCGAGGAAGAAGTCAGGGATGAGGAATTGGACCAAGCTGTCGATGCTGCTGCAGTCAATACTAGCTCTTCAAATCAGTATGCCCAGACCCCATCGGCTGACGACCAGCCTGTTGAAAAAACTCCGAGTCCCCCGAAGCGCGCTCCCCGTCCTGCACCAGTAAACCTCTTTCATTGCTTAGTTTGTCAATATCTTTACATCCATCTCTCATCAAGCTTTTGTGTCTGCAAACAAAGAAACTAGCTTCTAGGAAAAAGGCAGCTCCTCCTTCACCTATAGGTTTTATTAATTTCAATTTTTTGGTTAGCCGATTCTTGAGCTTATCTCTTTTCAGCCTTCTCGTGCCCTGACACCCGTGAATGCACGCAATCGGCTGCTGGTGGAGGCGATGCTGAAGACGAGGCGACATTAACCCCAGCTATCTGAGTAAGTTTCTTTCAACCGTGTGAATCGGTTTATTGATTTCATATTGACTTCCTAATTCTTTTCCTCTCTGCACACTGTAGCCGATCTTCTTCCGTTTGACCTCATGGAATTCATGGATGAAGACAAAGAAGCCAACAAGGCCTTGGTCCCACTGGATGAAGATTTGAGGACTACTCTGTCGGATATAGCCGAGTGGCTTGAAAGCTCTCTCGATGCCCTGGTTGCCGATTGCGGATCGATCAGAAACAAATTTGAGGAAATCCAAGATCGGCTCCCACATCAACTGGCCAACACTGTTGCACTAGCTACCTTCCTTGAGGCCCATCGGCACAAGTTTGAGAGGGCTAAACAAAGACTAGTCGATCGGCGAGAGAATAAAGCGCTTGAGGCCACCATCGAGACCAATTGGCAGGCAATCATCGCCGAGAAAGCAAAGCTTGACGGCATGAAGTCCGAACCAAACGCTACACTGGATCAGCTGCGCAAACGCCGAGAAGAAGTGGCGGCCGAATTTGGCAAGCTTGACGCCGAAATCGTGTCGGAGGAACAACGCCTAGTTGGCCTCCCCAAGGATATTGAAGACCAAAGGGCGAAGATCAAAGCTTCGGTGGCGAATTTGTCTGACCTGAGAAGGCCTTGAAGCCCACCCCTGGGAGGGATGCAGCCGACGCCAAAGCAATCAAGGACATAGACCAAGTCCGCCGCTAGGCTATATCGGTCATTAATGAATTTTTGTCTCACTGAGCCGATAGTAAATCTTGATGTTGTAATTTCAAAATCGTGCGAACACTTTATAGGCTTTTGTAATCGGCTGACTGTTCTTAAACGCTTGTATTTTGCTCTATATGTATAACTCCGTAATCAGCTTGCTGTTTCCCTAGCGTTACTTATATGCCTTCCGCCAATTCATTGCCGATTCACTTGTGTCCATGTCCTGAACTGCTTGAAAAATTTCAAAAATTTTGTCCACTGATTCTAATTCTTAACTTTGTATAATATATGCCCCCCTAATTTTCTCAATGATGTTGTCGGCATTGATAAAATTATAAGACGAAGTTTTGCATCACCTGTTGGCTAAATTCAGCCGATTAGAGAACATTAGGAGGGAAAAACATAGAGCAAAGATGTCCTAAAGGCGATGTGCATTACACATCGGCTAGCATGGATCAGCAAGGACGTATTTGCCATTAAGAGCCCTTCCAAATACCTCTCCATCTAATCCTTCTAGCATGTAGGCTCCTTTAGAGACGCATTTGTGGATCTTGAAAGGCTCTTCCCAATTAGGTGACCACTTGCCGAATTTGTTATCTCTCGAGCCGATTGGCAGTACCAGTTTCCAAACAAGCTCACCTTCTTCAAAAGACTTAGGGACAACCTTCTTATTGTACTGACGAGCCACTCGTTCTTTATGTTTGGTCACTTCTTCCAAAGCGCGCATCCTTGACAAAACTAAGTCTTCGGGCTCATCCACCATCAGATTAAAATAATCATCGGCTGTCAATTCTTCCTGTAATTAAATTCTTCTTGAGCCGATGATGTTCTCCCATGGCAAAACTGCTACATGCCCGTAGACCAGCTTGTATGGAGGCACTTGGATCAATCTGTGCAAGCCATCCGATGAGCCCATAGTGACTCGGCCAATCGGCTATGCCTCTGCTTTGGGTACTCAGCAATCTTTCTCTTTATCAGCTTGATCAAACTTTTATTTGAAGCTTTGGCCTGTCTGTTAGCCTGAGCATAATATGGTGAAGAATTCAGCAATTTAATCCCCATGCTATCGGCAAACTGAACAAACTCATCGGAGACAAAGATAGATTTCTGATCTGTAGTTATAGTATGAGGGACGTCGAATCTGTATATGATATGCTCCTTAACAAACTCGATCGCATCCCCGGAGTCAACCTTTTTCAAGGGGATTGCATTCACCCACTTGGTAAAATAATCGGTTGCCACCAATATAAACTTGTGTCCTTTGCTAGAGGGTGGATTGATTTGGCCGATCATGTCGATTCCCCAACCTCTGAACGGCCAAGGCTTGATGATAGGGTTCATAGCCGATGCTGGTGCCCTCTGTATAGCCCCAAATTTCTGGCAATCTTGGCAGCCCTTATAGAACTTGAAACAATCTTCCAGTATAGTCGGCCAAAAATATCCTGCTCTACGAAGTAGCCACTTCATCTTATGAGTCGATTGGTGCATACCATAGATTCCTTCATGCACCTCTCCTATAGAAACTTTGGCTTGATCGATACTGAGGCACTTGAGTAACACACCATCAATCGTCCGATAATACAAGTCTTCGTCGAGCAAAACATATCGTAGAGCCTTGTAGCGCAATCTCCTCTAAGCCGTCTGGGAAGGGTTCTGTAGATAGCTGTAGATATCATTGCTCCAGTCATCGACTGTGATGATGGAAATGTCAACTTCAATTTCCTTTGTCATCGGCTTGTAGCCTGATGCCCCTTGAGCCAAATCATTTGCTTCTGAGTTCTGCTCTCTGGGGATGTGTTTCAAGGTTACCAGCCGAAAGTTGTCCATAAAATCTTGGCATTTTTTATAGTAGACCGTCAGCGCGTCATTCTTGCATTCATATTATCCTGATAATTGGCTGATGACCAACAGTGGATCACCCATTATTTCGATGGCGTCGGCTTCGACCTCCTTAAGCAGCTGCAATCCTTTGAGCACGGCTTCATATTCGGCTTGATTGTTTGTGGCATGAGGCATGATAGAAAAAGCAAACCCGAAGCTTGCCACCCTAGAAGAAATTATCACCAAGCCGATGTTGTAACCATTTGTGCAAACTGAGTTGTCAAAAGTCAAAGTCCAAGGCATGATGTCCACTGAGCCGATTGAGTCATCCCTGTGCTCTACTATGAAATCGGCTATAGCTTATCCCTTTACTGCTTTGGATGCTTGATACCTTAAATCAAACTTTCAAAAAATATCCATTTCCCAACTCACCCTTTTAGAACTGGAGCCGATAGCATATACTTTACTACGTCGGCTTTGCAAACTATAGTGCATTTGTTGTACAACAAATAATGCCTTAACTTCGTGCATGAAAAATATAGGCACAAGCATAATTTCTCCACGGGAGAATACCTTGTCTCCACATCCAGAAGCCTTCGGCTAAGATAGAAAATTGCTTTCTCCTTCCCTTTGATCTCCTTCTCGTCGGCTGATATGTATAGCTTAAATGGCACTCCCTTTTGTGGAGAAATCAATACTGGAGGGGAACTTAGATAATCTTTGATGTTGTCCAAAGCTTTCTACTACTCTGCCCCCCAAGTGAATGCTTGATCGGCTTTTAGCCGAAGCAAATATGTGAACGGCTCCATCTTCTCTGACAGATTGGCTATAAAACGCCTGATGAAGTAGATTTTGCCGATCAAAGACTGCAATTCCTTCTTGTCCTTCGAAGGTTGAATAGTCCTGATAGCATTAATGCCTCTCTCGGGTGACCTCGATCCCCCTCTCATGAACAAGAAATCCCAACAACTGGCCAGCCGATACGCCAAACGCGCACTTCGTAGGGTTCATCTTCGGGCCATATTTCCTTGGTCTCTCCAACACCTTTCTTAGATCGGATATGTGGTCTTCCACCTCCTTGGATTTGACAATGACATCATCAATATAAATCTCCACCAGGAAGCCGATCAAGTTGTGAAAGATGTAATTTATGGCCCTCTGATACGTAGCTCCAGCATTCTTACAAGCCAAATGTCATGACGGCCCACTCGTACAAGCCGATTGCTCCTGGACACCTGAAAGCTGTCTTGTGAATGTCTTCCTCGGCATAAAAATCTGATTATAACCTGCATTGCCATCCATAAAGCTTATCATTTTGTGGCCGGAGGCGGCATCCACCAGCAAATCGGCTATGGGCATGGGGTACTCGTCTTTAGGGGTAGCCTTGTTCAAATCTCTGAAGTCGATGCACACCCTAAATTCGCCGTTCTTCTTTACCACTGGAACTATGTTTGAAACCCATTCGGCATATCGGCAGGGCCGAATAAAGCCAACATCGTATAGCTGAGCATTTCGGCCTTAATCCCCTCATACATATCGGCTTTAAACCTCCTAGAGGCTGTTTGTACTGCCGATATCCAGGCTTAATGGGGAGCCGATGTTCAACAATAGATCAGCTAAGACCAGGCATCTCAAAATAATCCCAAGCAAAACAATCTTTATATTCCTTTAACAAATCAATAAGCTTGGTTCTAAAATGAGATGATAAATTTTTGCTAATGTATGTTGGCCTAGGCCTATCTCCTAGACCTATATCGACTTCTTCCAAATCATCGGCCGACATAAAACCTTGCCCGAGTTTGCCGTCGACATCGTCCTTGGTGTCCTTGTGTAGACGCTCGAGCCCTCCACGACGCCCTCAAAGTAATAGTTAAGGCTCTTCGTCTCCACTTGGCTGCATGTTAGAATCGAACACTTTGAGAAAATCGGCCTACCAAACTTTGCCGGACAGGCAATCAATTCTGTCGACTTCCCATAAAGTTAAGTTGGTGTTGGCGACGTTGACTGACCTGTCGACTGGCATGATTTCTATCTTATCACCTTGCCATTGGATTAAGATTTGATGCATTGTGGAAGGGATGAAACAGTTGGAGTGCATCCAATCCCTTCCGAGCAGCAAGCTGTATGATCCCTTCCCGTCAATGACGAAAAACGTTGTGGGCATGGTTTTGCTGCCGACGGTCAGCTCAATGTTTAAAACTCCCTTGGCCTCTGATGGGTTGTCGCCGAAGACCTTGAGCACCATGCTGGTCTTGATCAAGACGTTGGCTCCCTTACCTAGCTTTCTAAAGGTTGCACAGGGCATGAGATTGACAGTGGCCCCTCCATCGACTAGCATCTTCGACATCATCTGCCGTTGATGAATCCTTTGACATACAGGGGCTTCAAGTGCTGATTCTCTATCCCTGCGGGTTTCTCAAAGGTGGCCTGTTCTGGGGACAGTACTAGTCTGGCCAATGTATCCTCCACTGAGTCTGCATCGGCCTCGACGGCTTTGATTTCGGTGGCAATATGAACACCATATTGAACGATGCAGCAGCCACTCCTTTGCCTTTTGCTGCCCTTTTGGCCTTGTCGGCTAGGCTCTCGTTGGCCGGGGCTGCCTGTTTCTTGGCACGCCATTGCTTTCTGGCATGCCGACGTTGTTGCTGTTGAATCATCCACTGGACTTCTTCTTCCTGTCCTTGAATTCTTCGCTTGAACCACAGTCGGTTGTCCGTCTGTCTGGGCCGACGATTGGCCGATCGGCCGTTGGTGTAAACCATGTTGATTGGCGTGGCTCTCACTGTAGTCGGTTCTTCTTGGTGTTTGGCTAAACTATACGCCATTCTGTTCTGTCGATCAGCTCGCGCAGGACCGGCTTTGACAGTGTTGACAGGGAAGGGATTGCCGTCGACCTTCATCGGCTTAGCCGATTCCTCGAACTTAATCTTTCCTGCCTCAATGGCCGACTCACTACAAGTAATATGTTAATACATGACGGTTTCCTGGTGATGGTTTCTGAAACTGCCATCGCGTTGTACACCTATGACGGTTTGAGAATTAGATGCTAACTCTGTAATGATCTCAACCATTCGTCAAGTCCTTAATTATCTATGACGCTTTGGAATAAATATCATAGATGATGTTTGGTGACGTGGATAGTGCGACCCCTAGTGACGTAGATGGCATGGTGACATAGACGGTGATCTGGACAGCAGCCTAAATAGTGCGAAAAGGAAAAAAAGGTGGCCAACCCAGGATTCGACCCTATGAACAACAGGGCTAGAGAGAAGTTGCTTACCACTGCGATCCTAAGGAATTTTTGATTGAAACATTGTTTATGTTTTTTATACTTAAAACACTATGTATGTTTACACAAACAAATCAAACACATCCCTTGGTCGGCATTTGTAAAAACAAATAACACGTGTGTCACAGAGGCAGGCGGCGACGATGGCGGTGGTGGCGACGACGGCAGTGGAGGTGGAGGCAGGGTGTGGCAGTAGTGAAGGAAGGCAGGACGTGGGCGGCAGCGGCGAAGGCGGGGACGGTAGCAACAAAAGCAGGAGGCGACAGTGGCGAAGGTGAGGTGTGACAGCATCAGAGGCAGGGTGCGGTAGCAACGAAGGCGGGGTGGGGTAGCAGTGGTTTGTCCTGGTACTCTGTCGCCGAGATCTACAGTCTGCCTGCCTCCGGCGTGGCTCGCCTATTGACGAGCTCCATTGATTGGCCTGGTATGTATTTCGGTATCCACTTCGATTTGAGGGTAGGGCTGGGAGTTTAGCCATGAATGTGATTTCAATATGGTGCGTACATTTTCTGTACTAGATGGATAGACGATGGATACATGGTGCACTCTTCACACTAGATTATATATGTTGTTCGAAATTTCATGAAATTTGTTGAAGAGAGATTTCCTGGGGATGCTGCAATTATGTGTCCATGTAGTCGATGTATTAACCAGAAATCCATGGCTCAAATAGATGTGGAGAGGCACATATTGCTCAATCGGATGTCTAGTACATATACAAGGTGGATTCATCATGGAGAGGCCAATGATGTTCATGTTTTGGAGGAACCAGTAGATGTGGATCCACATTCTAATCCTATAGAACATGAAAACAATGCTGCAGATAGAGTTGTAGATATGTTAACAGACCTCATGGGGGCTGAAGTACATTGTAATAATGCAGCAGATGGAGATGGAAACCCATCAAGTAACCATGAGTCTGTTTTCAAAACTCTGATAGAAGAGGCAAAACATGAGCTATATCCTAGCTGCAGTCAATTTTCAAGGTTTTCATTTGTAGTGAAGATGCTTCATTTGATGTCGTACTACAGGATCAGCAACTCAGCATTCTCTGCACAATTGAAAGTCTTGTGCAAAGCATTCCCAGAGAACAATTGTTTTCCCAATTCATATGAAGAAGCAAAGAAAATGTTGCGTACTTTAGGACTGGGTTATGTGTCAATACATGTTTGCCCAAACAATTGTGTGGTATTTAGAAAGGAATATGCAGAACTTGATAATTGTCCAGTTTGTCAAGCATCAAGATGGAAAGATCCCGTGAATAAGAAGGTTCCAGAAAAAGTATTGTGGCATTTTTCGTTGATACCTAGGCTTCAACGGATATTTGCTACCAAGAAAATAGCAGAGGAAGCACAGTGGCATAAGTTGAAGAGGGAACCCAAAGAGAAGGAAATGTCTCATCCTGCAGATGGAGAGGCATGGAAAGATTTTGACAAATGCTGGCCAGATTTTGCTGAAGATGCAAGGAACCTTAGACTTGGCCTGGCTACAGACGGTTCCAATCCGTTTGGCAATATGAGATCATCTTATAGTATGTGGCCTATTTTTGTGATTCCATACAATTTACCACCTTGGTCATGTATGCAAGAAGCAAATTTCATGATGACTTTGTTGATTCCTGGTCCTAGTTCACCTAGAAAGCACTTTGATGTTTTTCTCCAGCCTCTTATAGAGGAGTTACTTAGTCTTTGGTCTCATGTGAATATGTTGATGAGAAAAATCTCTCACGTGCTGGCCTGGGAGATCTGCTTAGCTCCAGTGCAGGTCTGTCCTTGGCTTCCTGTGATGATCCAGGCGTGCCAATTGGTTTGATCCGCTACCAATAAGAAAGAATAAACAGATACATGCGTTAACGTTAAAGCTAGATCCTACTGGATCGGCTCAGGAAACCAACCTGCATATAATTGCTTTCTCGAAGCATATTTAAACTAAGTGACTGGGATAGATCGGCTATGCAGAGACAGTATGAATCACTTAACCTAAATATACACCAAGATAATAAATATATGCATTCATAACCTAGCCAATGCTACAGGTCTAACGTGAATCAGCTAGTACTCCGATTTATCTTATAAAAAGATATAGATCTGACCTAAATGCGTTAAACCTAGATCAGTCGGCTATCGGCTGATGCCAACGGACTGATACTGGTTTAAGGCATTTAACTAGATTGAGATCTTAATATAACAGGCAGCTCTAATAGATCTAGTAGCAAATAACACTAAAAGAAATATTAAAACAGATAAGGCCGACTGAAACCCCATCACTGTCTCCATAAATTTACATCTAGCCGAATAGATCATAATACTTCTAAAAGTGACTTACTAGATCATGGATGATGCAGCATTAAGTACAAAACGATAACATTGGATCTATATGGACCGATGTAAACCCTTCAAGATGGTGGATACAACATATAATCCAGGCCGACATCTAGATCTAGCTCTATCGGCTACTGTTTTCCTGAGAAGAACAAGCCGATGACAAGATAGATCTAGACATTCTTCTACATTATATGCCGTATATGATAACTTGCATAGTTTATAACATTAAACCTAGAGTGTCATAATGATGTAAGAACTAGATTCGACAAAATATTACCTTGTTCAGGGTTCGAATCGATGCAGCCCGAAGCCAGATCAAGAACTCGTCTAAAAGAAAATAGGAGGCGATGCGCTGAGATTGTATTGATTGTGATTGTTTTATTACAAGGGCCTCGGGTCCTATTTATACCCAAGAGTAACAGTATTCGTGTGAACCACGGTTTCTATCTAATATACTATACATTGAACGACAATATCCCGGGACATGGTCCCACGCCGTATACAATAGGAAATCTAAACAAATTCCTAGTTTACAGACATAATTGCCGTTACATGACTCTATCCATAGATGACAATATCTTTTAACACGCAATTTGGGAACCGAATCCAATTCCTTATCTCCACGCTTTCCACGCTGTCCTAGTCCTATTCACTCTCAGCCAACTGGCTCCGTAGCCGATCCGGACTCAGCCGATTCTGTTTCTGTCGCTTCTCAGATTGCATACATTCTCCGATTTTGCTTCAATCTCTACTTCAAACCCGGGGATTAGGTTACCAAATTTGGTCATTAACAAATGCCCCCAAGTCCGTGATATGAAATGTTGCGGATTTTAGACGATTCAAATCCCAGGCACAATCCTAGTGCAACTCTGCTTCGACCGTTACAAAAATTCTTTAAATAATGCCCTCACGGCCGCCAAACAAGTCACGCCGTCAAAAAAAATAGCCACCTCAGCAAACATCTTAAAGCTCTCTGGCGACCCATCCAACCTTCAAGACCCACAGCGGCGATTTCCTCCTCTGACGACCTCCCCTCATGAGATGGCTTCCTCCGCCGCCGCCACATCGGCTGCCACACCTGCTGAGTTCCCCGAGGTACGCCCTAATCGGCTAAAACCCCTTCTTTGCCACCTTGACATATAAATCTGCATTCTAGGATTTCTGATTTATGAATCTGTCCCATCAAATAGCCATCCCCAATCTTATTCAGAACAACAGATATTTTCTAAGGCCTATCGGCAACAAGGACCCCAGCGAGATAATAATAGCCAAAACTGATAGGATGCCCTATAACGTGAAAAAACACTCTCTAAGTCACTGGGCTGGGACCTCTAAATCTTGGTCGTCCATGGACAAATCCTGGCTTGAATGGTATAAGAGGATGCAATCGGCCAAGCAAACCCACTGGGAAGAAGTAGGGATAGCTCAATGTTTAGCTTGTCAATGGCCGATATGGAGAAAGATGAACCGTTGATGTCGGCCGCGACCTACTTCTGGAACGATACTCTGAATGATTTCATGTTTCAACAAGGTCCAATGACCATCACCCTAGCCGATGTAGTAATGACCACTGGATTAAACATTTTGTCATCGGCTAACCCTGAAGAACTGACTAGGAAAGGCCAGCACCAGTTCAAGACCAAGGCCATAGGGGGATGGAGCGGTTACGTGGCCATGAACATGAAGGATGGACCAGTCAGCCCTTGGGAACACGCCGCATTTCTTATGATGTGGCTGGAAAATTTGTGTTCTGCAGCTAAAGCTGTGGACCGACTGCCAATTGGCAAGTTGTAGCCGAGGCCCTGGTAGACAAGAAAAAGATTCCTCTGGGCAAGTACCTCCTCGGCTACTTATATCAAACCCTCCATCAAGCAGTTGCCAAGATAGCCACCGACGCCTCTGTCAACACTAGGGGCCCATGGTGGTTTCTTCAGATCTGGCTAGTATTGATTACCTAGAAAGTAGCCGGTCGGCCACCTCTGACTGAAGCGTGTTTCCCGCGACTAGAGCCGATTGAAGATGATGAGGGAAATGTAATAACCACCACGAGGTGTCTGCGCTACGGTGAAGCAACGGCCATGCATGCCGGGTCAAAACAATCGGCTGAACTGCTAGCCGAGTGGTTCGTGTCCTTATATGATGGAGTTGCAAAGGACAACCGCTGCTGGAACTTCTATAGGGATCGGTCACTTTTCGAGCTGCCCGTCGAATTCTACTTGGAAGAGATCAACTCAGATGACTACCCCAAATGAAGAGAATTGTTCACAACTGCCATCACAACTTGTATCCTGCCAGCTGGGATCCATCAGGGCCGATCGGTGACAAAAAGTTATGAATTCTACTACCCTGTATCGGCGCCAGGCAACTCGGACTGGGCAAATGCCCATCGGCTGCTACTACGCCGATAAGATTGAGACAAGGGGCATTGTGGACCAAACTCCGATTATGAGCAAACTGATGGTCATGGCCGGTCCCCTCCTTGGCAACATCGAGACCATGGTACTTGCCTACAAGAAAAGCGCAACTTACGACCGTTGGTTGGTCGAAATCAAGCACCACATCTTTCACCAGCGGTCTTTTTACTACGTCACCCTGCTACTGCCAAATGAAATCCCCTCGCTGAGTCATGAACTCCAAACTATTCCTTCTTCTCGGATCATCGGCTGAATTAATCTGCTAACACTTGAACTTCTTCCCTCTTGCAGGAAACAGAAATAGAAGGCCCGACAGTGAGTAACTTAGGCATTCCAATCGAGTACCAGCTAGGCGTTCTACCAAATGAATGTGGGCTAGCTCTGTCGGCCATCGACTGGGATGTGCCCAAATTGAAGACCTTGTTACACGGACAAACACGCTAGCCACTGGCCCGGCAAAAAAGAACTACCCCAAGCGTGAAGCCATAGGCTGCACCTGCAAAGAAGCAGAAGAAAAAGCAGCTAATCGTGCCAGCTGACAGCCTCCCGTTGGTGGATCCCAGCATCGACCAAGTCTTGAACGAGGAGGTTGCAGATGAAGAAATGTCAGCGGCTGTTGGAGCAGCGGCGGAATCAAGTAATTCGAGCCATAACTCGATCAGTCCTCCAGCCGACAGCCCGCCAGTTCCAAGTCTTCCCACGAAGAAACAGCCGGTAAGTCCTTGTTTTGCTATATTCGGCTTCAGCATATTACTACTTTGTTCTTAACCGAATGTATTTTATTTAGGTCAAGAAATTGGCTCGCCGTCCTCCGCGTCATGCTCCACAAGTAACCACTTCTTTCTGCTTGCATTTTAACTTACTAATCGCAGCCAATTTAACAATCGACACTTGTCTTTTCTTTTGTAGCATCCTCCATCTCCGTCGGCTGCCCCAGGTGTCAAGTGAGCACATGGCATCGGCTGTGGGCGGCCAAGAAGTTGGGGATGTCACAACACCGGCCGGTGAGCCAGTTGGTGCAGCAACTTCGGCTGGTGATCTTATTGAAGAAGACACCGTTCCGTTGACCCGGCCGAAGTCGAAGAAGAGGCCGATCTGATGCCTGTAGCAAGAGTAAGTTCACCCCCACCTCTCTTTGCCATACCTTGACCAATCAGCTGTTCCAATCACATCCTAGCCCTGTTGTTTCCTTTGTGCAGCCTCTGGCCGACTTGCTCTCCTTTGACATCAAGGAGTTTCTTGGTGAGGCAAAAGGGGAAGCCACCAGTCCGGATAAAGTCCCAATCGACGAGCTAAAAGAAAAACTGCAAGACATACGTCGTCGGCTGGACATCGATATAGACAGGCTGATGGAAGAATGCGGGTCGACAAAGTCTCGATTCTTCGAAATTGAGGGCCAGCTCCCTGAAGATCTAGCAGCCAAGGTCTCTGCTACCGTCTGTATCGATCTGCATCAGCCAAGGCTTGGGCGCGCAATGCAACGCATGATTTGAAGACTTGCCCAGGCCGATGTAACCGCCAAGATCCAGGGCACTGTCGAGAACGTGGAGGCTGAAAAGGCGAAGTTGAATGAGCTGAAGGCCGACCCAACAACTTCTCAGGCCCAGATCGCCAGCTTGAAGGCCAAAGAAGCCGACTTGATGCAGCGGATGGAACAATGCCGAGCTAGCATTACTGCCGAGGAATAGGTGCTGGCCGATTTGCCGAAAGCTACTGAAGATCGACCAAACAGGTAAATTGACGGCCATCATCAAGTATCTGAAAGAACTTCATAAATCGGCTAAAGTAATCACCGGCTCCAATGCTGAAGATCAAGCGGTGGTCGACGAAATAAAGGCAATGCAAACTGCTCCATTTCGGCCATAGATGCATTCTTGGCCTTGTAACTTAGACTTGAACTCTATACACTTGATGTAATCGGCCTGAACTGGCTTTATTATGTAATCGGCTTGTACATTGGTTTTACTTTTTGATTGCCGATACTTCTGAAGACTTCAAAATGCGTTGAAAACCTGAAAAATTTCCTCTTGGTATCTGCCTTCTTGATTGGTGTATGTATGTGCCCCCCTAATTTTGTTGACGTCTGCGATGTTGACAAAATTACTAACTTGACACAATCCTGCTACTTGTATCATCGTCGTCAGATGAACCTAGCCGATTGTATGAAACTAGGGGAAAAACTTAGTGTAAAAAATGGCCTAAAGACGATGCTTGCACAAGTCAAGACATCGGCTAACACGAATCGGCAGCAATCGGAGCCGAATCATGAACTGATCCAAACACTTGGGTAGTATTTTTTAAAATATTTTCCATTCAGAGCCCTTCCAAATACCTCTCCATCCAATCCTTCTAACATATAGGCACCTTTGGAGACGCATATGTGGATCTTGAAAGGCCCTTCCAAATTTGGAGACCACTTGCCGAATATTATCTCTTGATCCAATCGATAGTACTAACATCCAAACGAGCTCACCCTCTTCGAAAGATTTAGGCACAACCTCCTTGTTGTAGTGGCGGGCTACTCATTCCTTATCTCTTATTACATTTTCCAAGGCCCTCATCCTTGACAAAACTAGGTCTTCTGATTCATCCACCATCAAGTTATAATAGTCATCGGCTGTGAGCTGGTCTTGTAATTGAATCCGTCTTGAGCCGATGATGTTTTTCCATGGCAGAACTGCTTCATGCCCATAGACCAATTTGAATGGAGGGACTTGGATAGATCCATGGCATGCCATCCGATAGGCCCACAGTGATTCGGCTAATCAGTGTGCCATTGCTTGGGGTATTCGAAATCTTTCTCTTTATCGGTTTGATCAAACTTTTATTTGAAGCTTCGCTTGCGTTGGCTCGCGCATAGTACGGGGAAGAATTAAGTAATTTGATCCCCATGCCGTCGGCAAACTAAACAAACTCGTCGATATGAAGATAGATCCTCGGTCATTGTTATTGTTTGTGGGACGCCAAACCGGTAAATGATATGCTCTTTAACAAACTCGATTGTGTCCCTATAATCAACCTTTTTCAAAGGAATTACCTCCACCCATTTTGTAAAATAATCTGTTGCCACCAGAATGAATTTATGTCCTTTGCTTGAGGGTGGATTTATCTGGCCGATCATGTCGATGCCCCATCCTGAATGGCCAAGGCTTTATGATTGGGTTCATAGCCGACGCTGGCGCTCTCTGTATGGCTCCGAATTTTTGACAATCCTGGCAACCTTTGTAATATTTGAAATAGTCCTCCAGCATCGTCGGCCAAAAATACCCTGCTCTCCGAAGCAACCACTTCATCTTGTGAGTCGATTGATGCATCCGCATATCCCTTCATGAAATTCTCCGATAGCTACCTTGGCTTGATCGGGACTAAGACACTTGAGCAGCACACCATCAATGGTATGATAGTAGAGTTCTTCATCGAGGAAAACATATCTTAAAGCCTTGTATCGCAATTTCCTTGAAGTCAATTGAGAAGGGTTCTATAAATAGCTATAGACCTCAAACCTCCAATCGTCGGCTGTCATGGCAGCAACTTCTATCTCAAATTCTTTTATCATCAGCCTGTAGCCTGACGCCCCTTGAGCTAAATCATTGGCTTCTGTATTCTGGTCCCTAGGGATATGTTTCAGTGTGACTAGCCGAAAGCTTTCCATCAATTCTCGGCATTGTTGATAGTAGACCATTAGCGCATCATTCCTGCATTCATACTCTCCTGACAACTGGCTGATGACCAACAGTGAATCTCCCATTATTTCGATGGCGTCGGCTTTGACTTCTTTGAGAAGATGCAATCCCTTGAGCACCGCTTCGTATTCGGCTTGATTGTTTGTATCATGGGGATTGATTGAGAAGGCTAATTCAAAACTTGCCCTCCTTTGTGAAATAATTACTAAGCCGATACCGCATCCGCTTGTGCATACCGAGCCATCAAATGTTAATGTCCAGGGCATGATCTCAACTGAGCCGATTGAATCATCTCTATGTTTCACAATAAAATCAGCTATAGCTTGTCCTTTAACTGTCACTGGGTGCCTCATACCTCGAATCGAACACTGTCAAAGCAAAAATCCACTTTCCGATGCGTCCCTTTAACACTGGAGCCGACAGCATGTATTTGACTACATCGGCTTTGCACACTAACGTGCACTCATTAGATAGTAGATAATGCCTCAACTTTGTACATGAAAAATATAGGCACAAACACAACTTTTCCATGAGTGAATACCTTGTTTCTGCGTCCAATAGCCGTTGGCTGAGATAAAACATAGCCTTTTCCTTGCCTTCAACCTCTTGGATTAGGACTGAGCCGATTGATTTATCATCGGCTGATAGGTACAGCTTGAACGGTATCCCTTTCTGTGGAGACATTTGAACTGGAGGTTAGCTTAAGTAATCCTTGATGTTGTCCAATGCCTTCTGTTGCTCTGCCCCAAATGTGAATACTTGGTCGGCCTTCAGCCGAAGCAGTGGTGTGAATGGCTCCATCTTTTCTCAGAGATTGGCTATAAACCGCCTAATGAAGTTGATTTTGCCGATCAGAGATTGCAGTTGCTTCTTGTCCTTCGGAGGTTGTATTGTCTTGATAGCATTTATGCTCCTTGGTGTAACTTCGATCCTCTCTCATGAACAAGAAACCCTAAAAACTGCCCGGCCGACACGCCGAACTCTCACTTCAGTGTATTCATCCTAAGGCCATATTTTCTAGTCCGCTCCAAAACCTGTCTAAGATCGGCTATGTGATTCTCCGCTTCCCTGGTCTTGACAACAACATCATCAATGTAAATCTCTACCAGGGAGTCGATCATATCATGGAAAATGTAATTCATGGCCCTTTGATAAGTTGCTCTAGCATTTTTCAACCCAAATGTCATGACAACCCATTCATACAAGCCGATTGCCTCTGGGCATTTGAAAGTAGTCTTGTGGATATCTTCTTCGGCCATAAAAATCTGATTGTAACGTGCATTACCATCCATGAAACTTATTATCTTGTGGCAGGAAGCAGCATCCACTAGTAAATTGGCTATGGGCATTGGGTATTCGTCCTTAGGTGTAGCCTTGTTTAAGTCCCTGAAATCGACGCACACCCTAAGTTTGCCATTCTTTTTCATCACTGAAACAATGTTTGAGACCCACTCGGCATATCGGCAAGGCCGAATGAATCCAGCGTCATATAGCCAAGTGGTTTCGGCTTTGATTGCATCATACATGTTGGCCTTAAATCTCCTAGGAGATTGTTTGAACGGCCGATAACCCGGCTTGATAGGCAGCCGATGCACAACAATAGATGGGCAAAGACTAGGCATCTCGAAGTACTCCCAAGCAAAATAATCTTTATATTCTTTTAATAAATCAATAAGCTGGGATCTACAATGAGAAGTCAAATTTTTACTAATATATGTCGGCCTAGGCCTATCTCTAGAGCTGATATCTACTTCTTCTAGGTCGTCGGCTGACATAAATCCTTGCCCAATCTTGCCATCGTCGTCGTTCGCGGCGTCCTTGCCGTAGACGCTCGAGCCCTCAATGACGCCTTCAAAGCAGCAGCTGCGGCTCCTAATCTCCGATTGGCTATATGGCAGAATCGGACACTTTAAGAAAATTGGCTTGCCAGATTTTCCCAAACAAACAATCGATGCCATCGATTTCCCATAATGGCAAATCGGCATTAGCGACACTTACTGACCTATCGGCTGGCACAATTTTGATCTTTTCGCTGTCCCATTGAATCAGACTTTGGTGCATGGTGGAAGGGACGCAGCAATTTGCGTGGATCCAGTCCCTCCCAAACAGTAGGCTATCAGACTGCTTCCCATCGATGACAAAGAATGTTGTGGGCACGGTTTTGCTGCCGACTGTCAGCTCCACGTTGAGTACTCCCTTTGCCTCTGATTGGTTGCTGCCGAAGTCTTTAAGTACCATATTTGTTTTGATCAAGTCTTTGGCTCCCTTGCCCAATGTTCTGAATGTTGCATAGGGCATTAAATTTACCGCAGCCCCTCCGTCGACCAGCATCTTGGATATCGGCTTGCTGTTGACAAATCCCTTTACGTAGAGCAGTTTGAGATGCCGATTTTCGGTCCCCTCTGGTTTGTCAAAGATTGCTTCTTCTGGGGATAAGGCTAGTATGGCCAAGGTATTCTCAACAATATCGCATCGGCCTCGTGACGCCGCATTCGGTGGCAATATAAAAACCATATTGACCGATGCGTAGCTTTTCCTTTACCTTTGGCTGCCCTCCCGGCTTGATCGGATGGGTTTTCTTTGGCTTGGCTTTCGTCAGCTGGTGTGATTTCTTTCTTGGGTTTCCACTGTTTCTTGCCCAGCCGACAACGCTGATCCCGAATCATCTGGGGAACTTCTTCTTCCTATCCCTGGCGTTTCAACCTCTGGATTCTTCTCTTCTGAGTTTTAGTGAACAGGTCAGAAGGGCACCATTGGGGGTTAGCCAATTGATCATCATCGGCTGCTTCTTCGTCGTAGTATTCGTCATTCTCATCTTCCTCAAAGAAGTCTTGATGGATTGGCCCAAGCCGATCATGGACAGACTGCCATGTCTGGTTCAGCTGCACGGCCCTGGGGACGAATCGAGTTGAGCTTCGAATCGGTGGGTCTATGTACTCGTCCTCGTGGTGCTCACTGCAGGCCGGGCAATTTTCAATCGTCGGCAGGCTCATCCCCGATTCCCAACAGAATCAGAAAAAGTCGCATTGCCAGTGCGGATCGCAGTCGTTGTGATCCCTAATAAAGCGGGGACCTGCAGCCTCGGGCTCCCTCACATAAGGCTTGTTGCGTCGAGCTTCTTCTTCCTGTCAAAACCGCTATTTAAAGCGGCATCGGCTGTCCATGCGAATCGGCCGTTGGTCAGCCGATCGGCCGGCAGAACGCACCATGTTGATTGGCGCGGCTTGGTCCCCAGTCGGCTTCTTCTTTGCCTAGACCCCTTTGAGAGTTTCGGCTAAGCTGTCCGCCATTCTATTCTGCCGATCAGCTCGCCCGGGGCCGGCTTGAACCTTGTTGACCGGGAAAGGGTTTTCGTCTACCTTCATTGGCCGAGGTGAATCGGCGAATTTGAGCTTCCCGGCCTCGATTGCCAACTGGATTTGCTGCCTGAAAACTTTACAATCATTAGTGGCATGGGAGGTGGATTTGTGCCACTTACAGTATTTTTTCCTCTTGAGTTCGTCAGCCGATGGGATCACATGATTTTCGGGAAGCTGGATCTGCTTCTCCTTGAGCAATAGATCGAAGATCCTATCGGCCTTGGTGATGTCAAAATCATATTTCTCTTCCTTGGCCGTTTTTAGCAGCCATTGGCAGACGATGGCCTTTTTATTCTTGGCCCATTCGGCTGCCGTGACCTCTGCGTCATCGTCGCTTGTTTCTGAATCAGATTCGACGATGACGTGGGCAACCTTCTTGACGGCCTTCCTTGATTCTTGGAATCGCTGCTCGTGGACCGTCACCTTCTGTGCCAAGTGGGCTAGGCTGTCGAAGTCCTGAGCCAAAAAGCGCTCGCAGATCGGAGCGATTAGCCCGTGGAAGGCCAAATCGGCTAGCTGGGCATCGATAGCACCAGGCTGTAGCATCGGTTCCTCATCTCTCTGAATCTTTGAATATAGTCCTGAACCGATTCGTCATGCTTCTGCCTGATGCTGGTCAGGTCCGACAACTTCATCTCATGATTGTCGGTGTAGAAGTAGCTGTGAAATTGCTTCGCGAGATCGGCCCAGCTCTGGATAGAGTTATAAGGCAACGAAGAGAACCAAGTGAAAGTCGATCCGGACAGTGAGAGTGGGAATAGACGAACTCTCAGGGCGTCTGTGGCCGATGCCTCTCCACACTGGGCTAAGAATCGGCTGACGTGCTCGTACGTTGAAGTGCTGTCCTGTCCCGAGAATTTGGAGAAGTCTGGGACCTTTTACCGGTTGGGTAATGGAACCCTCTCAAAGTGCTCTGGGTATGGATACCGATACATGTTCCCAGAATCTTTTGTCTTAAGGCCGAATTGATCGCGCATCACGTCGGCAATCAAATCGGCCCAAGTTCTGTTGTCTTGAACCTGTTGCATCGGCTCATATTGATCATAGTGCATATAAGCTTGCCGATAATGAGGTGGCATTTGAGGCCGATGATGCCGATCTTGGTGGCCTGCTTGGTACTGATACTGAAGTGGGTTGCCAGCGGGAAGCGGCCGATTCGTTGGGGGTGTCTGTGGCTCTGGAAAGAGCTATCGGCCACCGGCGTTGTATTGAGCTCCTGAAATAGGATTGGCAATTGGCTCTTGCTGCCGATTGAGATTGAACATACCGGCTAGCTGCTCCTAGGGAAGATGTTGTTGCCGGCTCAGAATAACATGCGATGGCCTTGAAGCCGTGCGGATGCAATCGGCGATTGACTCCTCTGGCGGCCTGGCTATATCGGAGCGGGATCGGCCAGTTCTAGGTCGCCAAGATCACATGTAATGGGAAGCGGCCGTGGAAGTAAGTTGGCCCCCGCTGTAGTTGATCGACAATTTTGGAATCGACCACAATCGCAATCATGTTATTCGAGTATTAACCAAGATGCCACCTTGATTGATGAGTGCGTGATGTACAGCCGAATCGATTGATGAGTTGTTCCATCATGATTGGAGTCACGTTCTCTTCAGTGATCTCTGAGTTCTTGATGTTAACCATCACGTCCGATGCTTGGTGATCTGTTGATGGTCCCACTGGGCGTGCCAAGAAGCGTGTTGATGAGAAAAATCTCTCGACGCGCCGGCTGGGAGATCGATTAGCTCCGGTGCGGGTTCGTCCTTGGCTACTGTGATGATCTAGGCGTGCCAATTGGTTTGATCTGCTAACCAATAAGAAAGAATAAACAGCTACATGCGTCAAGTTTAAAGCTAGATCCTACCGGATCGGCTCAGGAAACCAACCTGCATATAATTGCTTTCTCGAAGTATATTTAAACTAAGTGACTGGGATAGATCGGCTATGCCGAGATAGTATGAATCACTTAACCTAAATATACACCAAGATAATAAATATATGCGTTCATAATCTAGCCGATGCTGTAGGTCTAACGTGAATCGGCTAGTACTCCGATTTATCTTATATAAAGATATCGATCTGACCAAAATGCGTTAAACCTAGATCAATCGGCTGTCGGCTAATGCCAAAGGGTTGATACTGGTTTAAGGCATTTAACTAGATTGAGATCTTAATATAAGAGGTAACTCTAATAGATCTAATCGCAAATAATACTAAAAGAAATATTAAAATAGATAAGGCCGGTTGAAACCCCGGCACTGTCTCTATTAATTTACATCTAGCCGAATAGATCATAATACGTCTAAAAGCGACTTAACAGATCATGGATGATGCAGCATTAAGTACAAAAAGATAGCATTGGATCTATATGGACTGATGTAAACCCTTCAAGACGGTGGATACAACATATAATCCAGGCCAACATCTAGATATAGCTCTATCGGCTGATGTTTTCCTGAGAAGAACAAGCCAATGGCAAGATAGATCTAAACATTGTTCTAGATTATATGCCGTATATGATAACTTGCGTAGTTTATAACATTAAACCTAGAGTGTCATAATGATGTGAGCACTAGATTGTATAAAATAAACCACTAAACGACGAGAATTTACCTTGTTCGGCATTCAAATCGATGCAGCCCAAAGCCAGATCAAGAACTCGTCTAAAAGAAAATAGGAGGCGATGCGCCGAGATTGTATTGATTGTGATTGTTTTTTTATAGGGGCCTCCGGTCCTATTTATACCCAAGAGTAACAGTATCCATGTGAACCACGGTTTCTATCTAATCTACTATTTATGGTATGACAATATCCCGGGACATGGTCCCACGCCGTATTACAATAGAAAATCTAAACTAATTCCTAGTTTACAAACACAATTGTCGTTACAAGACTCTATCCATACATGGCAATATCTTTTAACGTGCAATTTGGGAACCAAATCCAATTCCTTATCTCCACGCTTTCCATCGGGATTGGTCCCACTTCAACCCTGACTCAGAATCGGCTATCGGCTGTCCTAGTCCGATTCACTCTCAGCCGACTGGCTCCGTAGCCGATTCGGACTCAGCTGATTCTGTTTTCATCTCTTCTCAGATCGCATACCTTCTTCGATTCCGCTTCAATCTCTGCTTCAAACCCGGGGATTAGGTTACCAAATTTGGTCGTTAACAGAATACAATTGATGCTCTGACAGGAAAAGATTTTAATCTTCGTGATGCCGTGTTGTGGTGCATACATGACTATCTAGCACTGAGTTCTTTGTTTGGTCGTACCACAAAAGGTTTTTTTGCTCGTCTCCATTGTGGCAAACATCCTCTGTCATATTCCATAAGGAACAAGCTTTGTTATATTGGTCACTGTCGATTCCTTTCTAGGCGTCATCGTCTGCGCACGAATAATGAATATGCTTCTCTACATGAAAGCAAAGAGAAGCCAGGTACATTCACAACTGAAGAGCTGTTAGAAGAACTGGCCAAGGTAAAAGATGTTCGACCTTCTAAGAAAAGGAAGCGTTCCGAGGGACATGTGCCAATTTGGGGTAGAAGGGTTAGTTTGTGGGATTTACCATATTGGCCATCTTTGAAGCTTAGACACAATCTAGATGTGATGCACATTGAAAAGAATATTTGTGAAAACCTCCTTGGTACCCTTCTTGGCTTACCTAGGAAATCAAAAGACAATGTTAATGCAAGGCTTGATCTCGCTGATTTGAATATTAAACCAGAATTGAAGCTACAACCAAATGGAGATGATTATCACATGCCTGGAGCTAGATACACATTGTCTAGGGCAAAAAAGATTAAATTCTATAATTTTTTGACGGAAACGAAGTTCCTAGACAGCTATGTTGCAAATATCCAAAGGTGCATAACTGCAAAAGGAACCAGCTTGCATGGGCTTAAAACTCATGACTGTCACATTATGTTGCAAACGATATTACCTGCTAATTTGAGAGGTATTATGGATTATGATATATATGTAGCAATTGCTGAGCTTGGGAAATTTTTTAGGGAATTGTGCAGCCAAACACTCCACAAAGATATCTTGGTTCGAATGAAGACAGAAATACCAGTTATACTATGCAAGCTTGAAAAAATATTTCCACCTGCTTGTTTTGTTGTAATGGTTCACCTTGCTATCCATTTGCCTGACGAGGCAATGCTTCGAGGGCCAGTGCAATTTGGGTGGATGTATCCTGTTGACCGACGATTGTACACTTTGAAAAGGTCGGTTAGGAATAAGGCACGACCGGAAGGCTCGATTGCTGAGGCTTATGTTGCAGACGAAGCCCTCACATTCTGCTCTAGGTATATGGACGATGTGGAGACCAGGTTTAACTGAGCACCGAGAAATCTAGGATTCTAAGATCCATCGGCCTTTAATATTGATGTTTTTGGGCACGGTGTTAAACTGATTGGTGCATGTGACTATGGTTATCATGAAGATTTTGATCAAATGGTTGTTAGTGATATGCCCAAGAGGCAACATGGAGATGTTGGATATCACGTCAATGTTTATGTATTTATGAATAAAGTGTTATTCAGTTCCATGAAATAGACATCTTGTATTGATCAATAAGTACGTGACTTATTTATGAGACTCGATATGTATGAATCTATTTCTAAACGATCCCTGATCATATGTCATATTGTTGGAACAAATATGATTCTAAGATCAGCATGTTTATTGATTGATGATCATGTCTCATAGATCATGGGTATGGAGATACCAAATCAATAAACATGGACATATGTGTTGGAGAACACATTGTTGGATAGACCCACCATGAGACACTACAGGAATTAATGTGTCATTAGTTGGTCTCGGGTAGTGTTGGTACAAAGTCCTTAGACCTGAGATCACCATGGATTCCAACATGTGTAGTAGCCTACTTTGGGACTACCAAACGCTATTCCGTAATGGCGGGTAGTTATAAAGGTAGTTTTCGGGTTTGCTATGAAACATGGAGTGGGATGTGAGTGATCAAGATGGAATTTGCCCCTCCTTTGGAGAGATATCTCTGGGCCCCTCGAGGTAATGGATTATGGAAATGCATGGCCATGCTAAGTTGATTGAGGAGTCAATCAACGGACGGATAATCCAATACGGTTCGAGTGAATGGTTAAGCTATTGAAGGGATGGCACACATCTTGCCTATAGCTTAACGGTATCGTGAGGCAAAGGGATTTGTGTACACATTACAGGTTCGAGCCGATATTATTCTTGTATACTATGGTGTCAATATGTGCTTGCTAGGCGCCGTGTTGACGGTGGCGAGTTGGACTCGAGCCGACGATCGGCCAAGTTAGACTATAGCCGAAACCGAGTATACCTGAACCTACGGGGTCGCACGCTTAAGGGGATAGAATAGATATTCGAGTTGGACTCGGATACGGCTCGATCGGATAGGGATCCGATCGGATAGAGTCCTATGGGCTTACGACGTATGGGCGGCCAACTCTATGAGATACGGATGAGATCCGATTCAAAATAGAGTCCTAATCGGCCACTAGTCCCAGTCGGCCAACTCTATATAAAGGAGGGAGGGGTGGAGAGCTGCGACACGTCAATTGCATCGCGTGCAACGAAGTCGCCGAGATAAATCTCCACGGAAACCCTCCCACTTTCGAGCCAAACCCTAGCCTTGCATCGCGTGCTAGCACACGGGTGTTCGGCGTTCGTCCCCGGACGTGTGGATACCGGTAGAGCGCGCTACGTTGCGCGCGTAGATCGGCTTGGATCGGTGCAATCGGAGCGATCGGGCTGTAGTGGAATCGGCTGCGGTCGGGCGCATCGGAGCGGGCGTGAGAACGCGGCCGGACGACTCGAATCGGGCTGATTGGCGAATCGGCTCTCCGGAATCGGCTACGCTGTCCGGATCGGATTGCCACGATTGGCTATTCCGCGCACTCTACTCCAATCGGTAACGATCTATCGGCCCTTACTTGCAAGTGTTCCTGGTTTGCGCGGTAAAAAGTTTTTGTTTTCGGCTAGCGTAGCCTCCGCGTAACCCTTCAGTGGTATCAGAGCTAATCTTGCTTAGTTCGGGTTTTAGATTGGATCTGGAACAAGTTTTGTGCACGGGTTGATTAAATCAATCGGTTTTACGGGATCTGTTGAGGAGAGTTAATGGTAATTGCGTTCCTTGATAGTGTATCGGAACGACGTAATGTGATTACGTCGAAGCAATTTCCATGTAACTCGGTTTGAGTTGGGTTCGAGATATCGTTCCTTGATAGTGTATCGAACGGTATAATGTGATTATACCGAAGCTATCTCGTAGTCCGACTTTGTTTCTTCCTCGCGCCTACGCAAACCATCTCCCTTGATAGTGTATCGGGACAGCATAATATGATTATGCCGACATGGTTCCGTAAGCGATTTCCGTAGCGGGACCGCCGTGTGCATACCCTCCTTATAGGTTGTCTCGATGCCGTATCTCTACGATAAGTAGAAAACGTTTCTACGCCTAACTTGTTTTTGCAGAGAATGCTTTGAGATGGTATGGCCCTATTGTATGTATGAGATGTATGAGATGCATGTGATGCATGTAATATTCTTTCATATGTGCAATCCCTGTAATATTCTTTCATATGTGCAATCCTGTAATATTCTTTCATACGTGCAATGCTTGTAATATTCTTTCACGACCTGCGAGTCGATGTAATCTTCAATTAGAGCTTCTATAGTAGTAGCTTAGTTTGAAGAAATCAAGCATTCGGCACTCGAAAGAACGGTGATGAAGATGGAGATCCTCTACACCGGCATGGAGATGGAGATCACCATGTGAAGGGGGCCATACTATTTCATTATATGCAATTCTACCTACTTTCATATATGTGATATGTTTGTTTGATAGGATAGCATCCCTCACAAAATTAAGTAGTAATGATGCCCTTCCAAATGTTGCACCCGTCACCGTTATGCTCGTCAATGGTGGGTCTGCCAAAGCAGAGTGCCATTCTCTATCATAACACGAGGGGGTATATGTCGGACATATACAGCAGGAGCATTTGGTTTACTTAACAAGGCTATCAAAACAGTTTTGGGCCTTGGGGCATAGGTTGGGGCCGGGGCATGGAGATGCCACACCAACAACAAGAGTCACATAGAGATGTGATTAGTAAGGAGTTGCTTACCGATGTTATTAATCTTCTAGCGGTGATGCCAAAGCTCACTAGAAAATTAATTAACATGTGGATCTTGACCCAATACGTAACCTAGAGGGAAGGTGGAAAATACGTAATGGGAGTCTAATGTTAAATTGTTTAACAATAGACATAGGCATAAACATTGTGCTAAACTTTGCTTTTTCTTTGTAGAATAAATGGCGGCTAATACTACACCCAGGTGCTTTTAATTTACGATCTATTCTCGAAAAGAAAAAATTAAATGGAACAAACTTTATGGATTGGTATCGCAACTTGAGAATTGTTCTCAAGCAAGAGCGTAAGGAGTACGTTCTTGAAGTACCCTATCGTGAGGATTTGCCAAATAATGCCACTGCAACCGCACGGAGAACTTACGAGAAGCACACTAATGATGCCCTAGACATAAGCTTGTCTCATGCTTGCTACAATGTCCCCGAGCTTGAAGCAATATGAGAGCGGTGATGCTCACACTATTATTCGGGACTGCGTGGCATGTTTGAGAACCAAGCTCGGGCCGAGAGGTTCAACACCTCGAAGTCCTTGTTTGCGTGCGAGCTTGTTGAGGGAATCCCGTCGATCCGCATGTGATAAAAATGATTGGCTACATTGAGAGTCCGGAAAAACTAGGTTTTCCCCTTAGCCAAGAGTTGGCTACGATGTGATTCCCCTTAGCCATTCATATTGAATTATCACATGAACAATATGGATAGGACCTTGGCTGAATTGCATGGGATGCTAAAGACAGTGAGGAGAGTATGGAGAAAAATGGTCATCATGTGATGATGATGCGAAGGCAAAGCGCAAACCACTGTCAAGAAACTTTGCACCAAGAGAAAGTTAACTCCCGATGAGATCGTGAGTGCCTCCAATGCAAAGAAGGGCAAGAAGGGGTCGGCGGCATCGATGCCGTTTGCTTCTATTGAAAGGAGACAGGCCACTTGGAAGAGGAACTGCAAGAAGTACATGGAGGATCTCAAAAAAGCAAAGTACGACTTACGCCGGTATTAATGTTATAGACATTAATCTTGCTACTTCACCTACTGACTCTTGGGTATTTGATACCGGATCGTAGCTCATATTTGCAAGTCGTTGCGGGGAATGAGAAGAAGTAGAGGATTGAGAAGGGCGAGGTGAACTGCGCGTCGGCAATGGAGCAAGCGTTGCTACGTTCTTGTCGGCACGAGCCCACTTCATCTACCTTCGAGGATTAGTTTTGGAATTGAATAATTGTTATTGTGTTCCAACACTATGTCAAAACGTTATTTCCGCTTCATGTTTGCAAGCGGAAGGATATGATTTTAGATCAATGAACAATGGTTGTTCAATATATCTCGAGATATGTTCTATTTTCATGCTCCATTGGTGAATGGATTATACGTTTTGAATCTTGAAGCATCTCCCATCTATAACATTAATACGAAAAGGCAACTCTCTAATGATATAAACCCCACGTTTATCCGGCATTGTCGCTTAGGCCATATAAATAAGAAACGCATGGAGAAGCTCCATAAGGATGGATTGCTTCACTCTTTTGATTTTGAATCATTTGAGACATGTGAGTCTTGTTTACTTGGTAAGATGACAAAGGCACCTTTCACGGGACATAGTGAGAGAGCAAGTGACTTATTGGCACTCGTACATACGATGTATGTGGACCAATGAGCTCAACGGCCGAGAGGTGGTTATCGTACTTCATTACCTTTACCGATGACTTTAGTAGATATGGTTATATCTACTTAATGAGGCATAAGTCCGAATCCTTTGAAAAGTTCAAAGAATTCCAGAATGAAGTACGAGAATCATTTAGGGAAAACAATCAAGTTTCTACGATCGATCGTGGAGGAGAATACTTGAGCCAAGAGTTTGGTAATCATCGAAAGATTGTGGAATTGTTCCACAGTTGACTCCGCCAGGAACTCCACAATGGAATGGGGTGTCCGAACGGAGAAATCGCACCTTGTTGGACATGGTGCGGTCGATGATGAGCCAAAGTGATCTTCCGTTATCCTTCTGGGGATATGCTCTTGAAACAGCTGCGCTCACACTAAATAGAGTTCCATCTAAGTCAGTTGAAAGGACACCATATGAGATATGGACAGGGCAACCCCTAGTTTGTCTTTTCTCAAAATTTGGGGATGCGAAGCTTATGTAAAACGTTTGATCGACAAGCTCACACCCAAATCGACAAGTGCTTCTTTGTGGGATATCCTAAGGAAACTAAGGGATATTACTTTTATAATCGGGAACAAGGCAAAGTGTTTGTCGCCCGACACGGTGTCTTCTTGGAGAAAGAGTTTCTTTCAAGAAGGGTTAGTGGGAGCAGGGTGCATCTTGAAGAAGTTCAAGAAACACCAGAAAATGTTTCAGCGACCACAGAACCACAACAGGAGGAGCAAAGTGTTGCGCCACCAGTTGTAGATACACCAGCCCCACGGAGGTCTGAAAGATCACGTCGTGCACGACAGTACACAGTGCGGAACAATGTGATATATTGTTGTTAGACAACGATAAGCCTAAGACCTATGAGGAAGCGATGGTGGGACCCGATTCCAACAAGTGGCTTGGAGCCATGAAATCCGAAATAGAATCCATGTACGACAATCAAGTTTGGAACTTGGTTGATCCACACGATGGTGTCAAAACCATTGAGTGTAAATGGGTTTTTAAGAAAAAGGCCGACATGGATGGAAATGTTCACATCTATAAGGCGCGATTGGTGGCGAAAGGTTTTAAACAGATTCAAGGAGTTGATTATGATGAAACCTTCTCGCCCGTCGCAATGCTTAAATCTATTCGGATTATCCTAGCGATTGCTGCATATTTCGATTATGAGATATGGCGGATGGATATCAAAACGGCTTTCCTAAATAGAAACCTAAGCGAGGATGTATACATGATACAACCTCGGGGTTTTGTCGATCCAGAATCGCTGGAAAGATATGCAAGCTACGAAATCCATTTATGGATTGAAGCAAGCATCTCGGAGTTGGAATATTCGTTTTGATGAAGTAATCAAAGGGTTTGGTTTCATCAAAAATGAAGAAGAGGCCTGTGTTTACAAAAGGTCGGTGGGAGCGCAAATGTATTTCTAATCTTATATGTGGATGACATATTGTTGATTGGAAATGATATCCCTATGCTAGAATCCGTCAAGTCTTCATTGAAAAATAGTTTTCCATGAAAGACTTAGGGAGGCAGCATACATATTGGGCATTCGGATCTATAGAGATAGATCCAAGAGGCTGATTGGATTAAGCCAAAGTACATACATTGACAAGGTGTTGAAAAGGTTCAACATGCATGATTCCAAGAAAGGTTTCTTGCCCATGTCACATGGCATTAATCTTAGCAAGAATCGGTGTCCTCGGACACATGATGAGCGGAATAAGATGGGTATGGTTCCATATGCCTCGGCAATTGGATCCATCATGTATGCCATGCTTTGTACACGCCCGGATGTCTCGTACGCTTTGAGTGCTACGAGTAGATACCGATCGAGATCCGGTGAAGGTCACTGGATCGTAGTAAAGAATATCCTTAAGTACTTGAGAAGAACTAAGGATATGTTCCTAGTCTATGGAGGTGAAGAAGAGCTCGTTGTAAGTGGTTACACCGATGCTAGCTTCCAAACGGACAAGGATGATTATAGATCGCAATGCGGGTTCGTGTTCTGCTGAACGGAGGCGCGATCACTGGAAGAGTTCCAAGCAGGATACGTTGCTGATTCTACAACGGAGGCCGAGTACATTGCTGCTTCAGAAGCTGCAAAGGAGGCTGTTTGGATCAAGAAATTCGTTTCTGAGCTTGGTGTGATGACCGGTGCGATTGGTCCAATGTCTCTCGATTGTGAAAATTGTGGAGCCATTGCGCAAGCCAAGGAGCCGAGGTCACATCGAAGTCCAAACACATACTTCGGCGATATCATCTCATCCGCGAGATAGTGGACAGAGGTGATGTCAAGATATGCAAAGTGCACACGGATCTCAACATAGCCAATCCGCGACAAAACCTCTCCCTCGGCAAGCATGAGGCGCACACAAGAGCAATGGGTAGTAGATACTTACATGATTGACTCTAGTGCAAGTGGGAGATTGTTAGTGATATGCCCTAGAGGCAACATGAAGATGTTGGATATCATGTCAATGTTTATGTATTTATGAATAAAGTGTTATTCGGTTCCATGAAATAGACATCTTGTATTGATCAATAAGTACGTGACTTATTTATGAGACTCGATATGTATGAATCTATTTCTAAACGATCCTCGATCATATGTCATATTGTTGGAACAAATATGATTCTAAGATCGGCATGTTTATTGATTGATGATCATGTCTCATAGATCATGGGTATGGAGATACCAAATCAATAAACATGGACATATGTGTTGGAGAACACATTGTTGGATAGACCCACCATGAGACACTACGGAATTAATGTGCCATTAGTTGGTCTCGGGTAGTGTTTGTACAAAGTCCTTAGACCGAGATCACCATGGATTCCAACATGTGTAGTAGCCTACTTTGGGACTACCAAACGCTATTCCGTGCGGGTAGTTATAAAGGTAGTTTTCGGGTTTGCTAAGAAACATGGAGTGGGATGTGAGTGATCAAGATGGAATTTGCCCCTCCTTTGGAGAGATATCTCTGGGCCCCTCGAGGTAATGGATTATGGAAATGCATGGCCATGCTAAGTTGATTGAGGAGTCAATCAATGGCGGATAATCCAATACGGTTCGAGTGAATGGTTAAGCTATTGAAGGGATGGCACACATCTTGCCTATAGCTTAACCGGTATCGTGAGGCGAAGGGATTTGTGTACACATTACAGGTTCGAGCCGATATTATTCTTGTATACTATGGTGTCAATATGTGCTTGCTAGGCGCCGCTGTGACATGTCGGCTGAGTTAGACTCGAGCCGACGATCGGCCAAGTTAGACTATAGCCGAAACCGAGTATACCTGAACCTACGGGTCGCACGCTTAAGGGGATAGAATAGATATTCGAGTTGGACTCGGATACGGCTCGATCGGATAGGGATCCGATCGGATAGAGTCCTATGGGCCTACGACGTATGGGCGGCCAACTCTATGAGATACGGATGAGATCCGATTCAAAATAGAGTCCTAATCGGCCACTAGTCCCGTCGGCCAACTCTATATAAAGGAGGGAGGGGTGGAGAGCTGCGACACGTCAATTGCATCGCGTGCAACAGAAGTCGCCGAGATAAATCTCCACGGAAACCCTCCCCACTTTCGAGCCAAACCCTAGCCTTGCATCGCGTGCTAGCACACGGGTGTTCGGCGTTCGTCCCGACGTGTGGATACCGGTAGAGGCGCTGCTACGTTGCGCGCTGTAGATCGGCTTCGGATCGGCTGCAATCGGAGCGATCGGCTGTAGTGGAATCGGCTGCGGTCGGGCGCATCGGAGCGAGGCGTGAGAACGCGGCCGGACGACTCGAATCGGCTGATTGGCGAATCGGCTGTCTCCGGGAATCGGCTACGCTGTTCCGGATCGGATTGCCCTGATTGGCTATTCCGCTGCACTCTACTCCAATCGGTAACGATCTATCGACCCTTACTTGCAAGTGTTCCTGGTTTGCACGGTAAAAAGTTTTTGTTTTCGGCTAGCGTAGCCTCCGCGTAACCCTTCAATGGTTTGATATGTCCTATATAATTGTGATCAGGTCCAGGATTATATAAAGTACGCTCTAACCTCTCTTGATAGCACTCTTGCACATGCCCATTTTCATCTAATTTCAGAAATTTGTTTGTTGACAAAATGTTTCAAGGTGACTTACAAGAGGTAGAGGTGCAAGCAGCTGATATTGATAGAAGGACTAGGCTTGGATTTGCTGCTTGGTTTAGGAACCATGTTAGTTGCCTAACATTTTGTTTTCGATATACGTTGTGTTTTGGATAATGATTTGTTAACCCGCAATCCCTTTTGCAGATGTGGAGGTTGAACAATTCAGATATTGTAGATGATGACCTGTTTGCCTTAGCATGTGGCCCTGACATGAGAGTAAGATCTTACTCTTCATGTGTTGTCAATGGTGTTCGGTTCTGTATTGCTGAGTGTGACATAAATAAGAAGACTCAAAACTCTGGAGTGGCATGTGCTGGTGTACATAATAATTGGGTAATTGATTACTTTGGAAAGTTGACAGAGATTATTAAGTTGCAGTACAACAGCAAGGATTATGGGAATACAAGAACGATGGTTCTTTTTAGATGTGAATGGTACAAGCTAGATGGCAAGAAGACCGCACTAAAAGATGATGGTTTTTTGAGAAGCGTCAATACTGGAAGCCTTTGGTACAAGAAAGATTGTTTCATACTGGCGACTCAAGCTAAACAGATTTTCTACCTGCCAGATAATGAGCATGGCGAAAACTGGCAACTTGTCCAAATGTTTAAGTATCGACATTTATACAATGTTGATGAACATATGCACCTAATGCATCTCCGTATCAACACACACATTGATTTGAGGAACACGGGAGGAGACCAGAGATAGATGAGAATTTACCTGACCTGCCTTTTAACCGAGATGATGAAGCTCACTAAGTTGTTGATGCTTCTGAAGTTGCTCGACTTATGAAGCAAAATATACCTACTGAAGATGGTGAATCATCTGGTGATGAGGTAGAGGACGACACGGCTGTGGAATATTGGAGTGAAGGTGAAGTTGCCCCAATTGAGGTAGATAGCGATGATGAGTAGTTCCTTTTGTAGATCTGTGTATGTGATGCCCCTATTTCCTTTTTATGAACTAGTTGAACATAGCACATTTCATTTCAGTGTTTATGTTTGTGAACTTATGTTTGTGAACTTATGTTTGTCAACTTATGTCAGTGTGACATGTATTGTGTTTGTGAGCTGAGATCTTATGTTTGTGAACTTAAGTCAGTGTTGGTCAACATGTGAAGCATGGCATACATGTTCAGCTCAGTTCTTGAGAAATTTAATTTATCATGGCATTTAACTTGTGAATTGATTTATCAGTACATAAAACAACTAGTGAACTAGTTGAAAAGAGCACATTTCATTTCAATTCAAGTTCACGAACCACACAACCACACAAATGCACACATACATACTAGCTGTTCATTTCCACAATCCAGCACCAACGACACAAATCAAAACACCTACAAAGACAACACCAATTATGGGTAGCCCTGAACAATCAACCACAAACCGCGCATTTCCTGGTATCCACCTCAGGCTTTAATTCAGTAGGTTTCACCATCATTTTCCACAAATCGACAACAACGCTATTCAGAATTTCTTTAGTTCATCCAATTCTTCCTTCAATTCAGCGTAAGACTCAACTGTTCCCTCCATAGCAGTCTGCAACCTGCGTTGTTTTGCTTCAGGGGCATCATATGGCAACTCAGGCCGGATGAACCCACAGGTAGTTGGATCACCTTGCACACAAAATAACGTCTCAATCACAAGAAGCATCAATGGTATACAACGAGTCCAGCAATGCATCAATCATAAGAAGCATAAAAGATAAACAATGAGTCAAGCAATGTGAAGAATCTATACCATAATGTTGTATGGGCACTTGACAAACCACTCATCTTTGGTCGCCGGTTGCTTGCTCTGGATCCGGACCAAAGGGACTCAGCAAAACGGGCACTCCAATTTTCCCCTGGCCGTAGCACTCGAGCCTGTGGAAGATACCTTCATCGGGCTTCCCCATTGACCGGCCATGGAGCTGAGCCTACACACCATGGATTTGTCGTGGAGATCTCTGCCACGGAGTGGAGTCATGGAATGCAGACCGGCAGTTGAGTCAGTCACATGGGCAGGTAGTAGTGGAGTAGGGCTTGGGCACCAGGAGCTAGGGTTAGGATTTGGGTCCCCGCTGCCGCCCAAAACTTTGTGTGAGAGATAGAGTGAGTGAGAGACAGAGTGAGTGAGAGAGGTCTGAGAGGATGGAGGAGAAGGGACGGCAAAAAATAGCAAAAAATTGCTGCACTAGGGGCTCGAACCGAAGACCTCAACAATCACAGGTTTGAGTCTTACCGTTGCGCTAAGTTATTTTGTTCATCTTTTCATGGGACTTTGTTTTATGAGTACAACATTTTAATTTTCAAAAAATGTCAACTTCAAACATCATTTTGAAACAATAAATGACTCCAAATGAAAAATTCAAGAATGACAAAGTTGTAGAACTATTTGATGTGTAGAACTTTTATTTTGGTAATTTCTCCAAATTACATTGTTTGAACAACTCAAAATTTGAATTTCAAAACATTAGAACTTCAAATACAAAATAGAGAGACTAAATGACTTCAAATGAAAAAGATTAGAATACCAAGGTTGACCAACTTTTCATGATCTACAACTTTTATTTTGGTCATTTTTTCATCCGAGAAAGTGATGATAATATTGTTCACAAATTTTACATACTTGTCACATGGTTTCATAAAACTATACGAGAGAGATATGAAATTTCTAAACAATGTTAGTATCACTTTCTCGGTTAAGGAAATGACCAAAATAAAAGTTTTAGATCTTACTGAGTTATTCAACTTTGGTATTCTTATCTTTTTCATTTTAAGTCATTTAGTCTCTCTATTTTGTATTCGAAGTTCTAATGTTTTGAAATTCTAATTTTGAGTTGTTCAAACAATGTAATTTGGAGAAATAATCAAAATAAATGCTGTACACATCAAACAGTTCTAGAACTTTGTTGTTTTGTGATTTCTTCATTTAAAGTCAGTTCTGGTCCCCACATAATTTTGAAACTTCTCATATTGTGAAATTCAATTTTCATCTCATCAAACGAACTCCTATGGAGAAAGGACCAGTACAAAAGTTCTAGATCTCAATGATTAAAAGAACTTTTGTGTTGATGATTTTTTCATAATCAGCATATTTCTTATGATTCATATTTTTAAATTAAATGAATTTATTCTACTGCAAGAAAAATAAAAACATTATATCCATTTTGGCGGCAAAATTTCGCTTGGAGCACGCGGAGTCGCACCTCCAAAATGAATTCCAAACTGCAAAAGACTCATCTACCCTTGCTTGCCAAGACCTAGACTGCTAAATAGGTGGACTTGTAGGTAATTTCACATGCACTCATTTGTTTGTAAACATACAAGTGAACAGTTCACCCGAACCCTAGGCCACCTGTTCTCTAGCACCGCATAGTTCTCCACCTCCGCCGGTTCGTAGGAGGGCGTCGCACCGTACGCTGCACCACAACGAGGGCACCGGACCGCCAAAGTGGACGACCAGCACAGCAACGCCCTAATGGCACCAAAGAAGAAAGGGCAATCAAAGAGGCCCCGGTCAGCACCATGGATTGCTGGTGAATAATTTCTCCGTCTTACTCTATTCTAGCTATTCTGAGTTGCCCTCATGTGCTAGGATTTGCTAGTGACTGTGGCTAGGGACTAGCTATTCTGAGTTGGCCTCATGCTAGATCCGTTCTACGATTCATGTATCATGGTTCGATCGTGGATTTTACAATTAAAATTTTTGTTGAATCCAAATAATTTTTGTGTTATGTGTTAGTGATATGCCCTAGAGGCAACATGGAGATGTTGGATATCACGTCAATGTTTATGTATTTATGAATAAAGTGTTATTCAGTTCCATGAAATAGACATCTTGTATTGACCAATAAGTACGTGACTTATTTATGAGACTCTTTATGTATGAATCTATTTCTAAACGATCCCTGATCATATGTCATATTGTTGGAACAAATATGATTCTAAGATCGGCATGTTTATTGATTGATGATCATGTCTCATAGATCATGGGTATGGAGATACCAAATCAATAAACATGGACATATGTGTTGGAGAACACATTGTTGGATAGACCAACCATGAGACACTACAGGAATTAATGTGCCATTAGTTGGTCTCAGGTAGTGTTGGTACAAAGTCCTTAGACCTGAGATCACCATGGATTCCAACATGTGTAGTAGCTTACTTTGGGACTACCAAACGCTATTCCGTAACTGGGTAGTTATAAAGGTAGTTTTCGGGTTTGCTATGAAACATGGAGTGGGATGTGAGTGATCAAGATGGAATTTGCCCCTCCTTTGGAGAGATATCTCTGGGCCCCTCGAGGTAATGGATTATGGAAATGCATGGCCATGCTAAGTTGATTGAGGAGTCAATCAACGGACGGATAATCCAATACGGTTCGAGTGAAAGGTTAAGCTATTGAAGGGATGGCACACATCTTGCCTATAGCTTAACTGGTATCGTGAGGCAAAGGGATTTGTGTACACATTACAGGTTCAGAGCTGATATTATTCTTGTATACTATGGTGTCAATATGTGCTGCTAAGCGCCGTGTGACGGGTCGGCTGAGTTGGACTCGAGCCGACGATCGGCTAAGTTAGACTATAGCCGAAACCGAGTATACCTGAACCTACGGGTCGCACGCTTAAGGGGATAGAATAGATATTCGAGTTGGACTCGGATACGGCTCGATCGGATAGGGATCCGATCGGATAGAGTCCTATGGGCTTACGACGTGTGGGTGGCCAACTCTATGAGATACGGATGAGATCCGATTCAAAATAGAGTCCTAATCGGCCACTAGTCCCAGTCGGCCAACTCTATATAAAGGAGGGAGGGGTGGAGAGCTGGGGTACGTCAATTGCATCGCGTGCAACAGAAGTCGCCGAGATCAATCTCCACGGAAACCCTCCCCACTTTCGAGCCAAACCCTAGCCTTGCATCGCGTGCTAGCACACGGGTGTACGGCGTTACGTCCCCGGACGTGTGGATACCGGTAGAGGCGCTGCTACGTTGCGCGCTGTTGATCGGCTTGGATCGGCTGCAATCGGAGCGATCGGCTGTGGTGGAATCGGCTGCGGTCGGGCGCATCAGTGCGAGATCGGCTGTCTCCGGGAATCGGATACACAGTTCCAGATCGGATTGCCCTGATTGGCTATTCCGCTGCACTCTACTCCAATCGGTAACGATCTATCGGCCCTTACTTGCAAGTGTTCCTGGTTTGCGCGGTTAAAATTTTTGTTTTCGGCTAGCGTAGCCTCCGCGCAATCCTTCATTATGCTCTTGCTAGTGTTACTGTCTAATACCTAGGAATTAAAACGGATGCCTTGCATACTCTTGTGTTGAAGTAGCTTGTTTAAGCCCCTTCATGGTTAAATTTCTCTGTACTCATGTGTGCTCATCGTTAGATTGCATAAATTCCAATTATTGTTTTCGGTTATTGCAAATATTAGGCTCTAATTGTTCTTGTTAATGCAGAAACCCCACTTAATGACTATAAATTGAAAAGGATGATAAATTGTCTTCAGAACAATGCTCTGGTGCGACAGCTAGGGCTACCAGCATTAACTAGTACTATGTTTGGAAATTCTATTGCCCAGCAAGCCAGAGAAAAGAATAAGGACAATGATGATCCTAACTTAGATGCGAATGCTGAAGATGATCTCAGTGAGGGCTATGTTAGTAATGATAGCCTAGTACCTGAGACTAAAAACCTACAGAACATGATGTATGTATATAGTTGCTTGAAACATAAGGTACTAGATATCTCAATTCAGTAATGTTTTACAACCTTACATTTTCATTTGTTTAATTTCTTGTAGCCTACTACCAAGAATGTAACCTATGTGACTCATCACGCCATTGGGGGCAAAAGAGTTGTTGCACCATTTCAACCTGGTAGAGTGACTAGGTCTAAAAAGCATGTGGCACCAGAGGTTCAGGCTACATGTGAGGTTCTTGCTGCTGATACTCAAGCTGAAATACTAATTCAGGCTACAAGTGAGGTTCTTGCTGGTGATTCTCAATCTGAAATCCAAATTCAGGCTACAAGTGAGGTTCTTGCTGGTGATACTCAAGGTGAAATCCCAATCCAGCCTTCATATGAGGCTTGTGATACTAATGCTGCTCATACTGAAGAGGGTTTGTGCAAGCTACTTTAATAAGTTTTTTTATAAAATTAGTTACTACATAAATTCATAGCAAATGTCATATCTTGATAGTTGTCGCTAACTCTGTTTTCATTATTCGAGGTGTTGGATGGAATGATGATTGCCACATGGACAATATCCCCAACCTTGACGAGCACACTCTTGATGACACGAATGTCAATGAAAATGCAAATGGCAATACTGAAGGTATCTTCTCCAAATCCTGACACTCTAAACCCTGTCTAAATTCAACAATCCACACAAGTGTTGTTAATTGTACCCTTTGCAGATGCAGAAGCATTAGAGGAGGAGTGGATAAGGGGTCCTAATGTAGGAAGAGGTCTTGAAAGGATGTCCCACTCAAATAAGGGCAAACTTCCTTTGATCATTGAACAAGGTAAAATGAGGGCAAACTCTGTGAAGATTGCTGCAAAATTTGCCACCGAGTGCAACATCGCCGTCAGGAACCATGTTCCCATATTCCCAAAATGGAAGGATTATGAGGACAAAGAGAAACTCTTAAGGTTTTACATCAACCAAGTTGGGGTGAGTGTCTAAACTTTCGGCTTTGCACTATGTTTATGCGCTAGATTGATTGTTGCCCAATGCATGAGTGTGAAGCAGAATTTTAAAATGTGATGTCTTCATTTCTGTGAATTCAGCAATTGATGCACTGGATGAAGTTCAAAATGTATTGTTTCAGTTTCATTATCTAGCAATTAACTATGATATTAATTGTTGCAGTCAAAGTTTGATATGGACAGCTAGGGCTCCGTAGCCGATTCGGACTTAACCGATACAATCTCTGTTTCCACAGATCACGCATTCCTCTAATTCCGCTTCAATCTCTGCTCCAAACTCGGGGATTTGGTTACCAAATTTGGTCGTTAACACAAATACATTTGACATCCTTCGACTTCCTAGGGCTTGTTATTTTATTCTTCCATCTTCAGCTTGAAGACCCGTCCATACCATTGAACATATTCCGACGGTTTATAAGGTCCTGTGGTTCCATGTGGAGGGTAGATGCTTTTGACATCAACGTGGGGAGGCGCAGTCCTTTCAAAATAATTCCCAACTGGCAGTGGTATGTCTTCAGAGGGTGCTAGGATGGCATCCTCTTCATACATGAAATCCGGAGTATAGTGTCCTTGGCGAAACTTGGCATAATACTCCTTTCTAAGGTGGCTACCCTTGTGCGGATGCGTTGCAGCTTAGCAAAGGTCGTGCAATAGAGCATATCTAAAGAACGATCAAATCCTGCTAGCTGGAGGTATGGGGTGTGCAGACCTATTCTTATCTCAGTTAGCCCTGGGTAAGTAGTGTGTTCAGCTCCCTCAAGTAAAGATGGAATATAGCAGTAGTACTCTTTCCACTCCGGTAGTTCACAGTGAAGGCGGGTAATGGCAACATAGGCACAATTTTGCATAGCGGATTTACTATCCCACCCATAACCGGTGTATTGACGGTCCCTTTCTAATGGAGTTCTACCCCGAATGCTTACACGAGCCATTACTGCAGTTTGGGAGGTTCCAATGGTGCTATTGAGGATGTGGTACTCAGGCAGATAGGTAAACCGTGCATGCTGCAGCATAAGCCAGCATCTATAAGAAATAAATAAGAACAAGGATTAATGGAAGATCCTAGGCATTTATACATTTCTAAATTTTAAGGCTAGCTGTACACAAATCCTTTCTTATTCTATTTTTTTTGGTGTTAGAAGTAAAGATTCGATATTCTCGACCTAATAATAAATATGTATGTTCTCATGCATGTCCCTAGGTTTTTCTTGGTCATGTCACTCTATCCCTCTTAAATAAATTTTAAGCTTTGCTTTAGGTTTTATCCGCAATCCTATGGATGAGGGCTATACTGACATCTTCAGACTTGCTAGGTAGCTTTTGTTGTAGGAGAATTTAGCTTTTGTTGTAGGAGAATTCAGCGTAGGGTAGGCATCTTTCTTAATCCTTGGTAAAGTTCAACGCACAAGCTCTCAGCATGTCCTCAAGAACTTGGTTTGTCCCTTCGATCTGTCCGTCAGTCTGCGGGTGGTATGCGGTACTAAAGGCAAGGTGACTTTCAAGTGCCTGATGAACCTTGCTCCAGAAATGGGACATGAATTGAGTACCGTGATCCGATATAATTTTACTTGGTACTCTAGCAAATTCTTATTTTGTTGGTTCTTGTATTGTTTGCTAGCTTTGAGGATTGACAAGGCACAATCTTCGACGTTGCTTTCACACAAATGCATAAACTAGTGATCAGTTGAGAAATGACTTGGAAACAACCAAGAGTTCCTATTGTTGGTCTCATAGGCCCACTTTCAACCCTTGGGTAGGGATGGTTCACCATGACGGGTTCTCCGTATCATATTCGGGTGGCTAGATTTTCTAATCTAATGTTTGGATTTTATTCGCTTCTGGGTAGGGCGATGGGGAAATTTTCCTAGGTCGTTCTCCTAGAAACATTGAGGCGATCTCCGGGAACTGGAATGGTTGCCTTGAACCTAGGATAACCATTATCGATACATATTCATCGCTAGGGTGCAGTTGCACCTACCTTATCCTAGAGAAATTTCCAATATTGAGAGTGTGGACATTCCTCCCCTGGTGTTATCCCCAAACCTTTGATATTCTTCTCGTTCCCTTAAGGTGTCGCTAATTCTGACTTTTAAGGAAATCGTATCATGCTGAATATTGGTGTGGCCTGATCATGCGCACTTCCTTTATTTGTGTTCACACCGCTGGGGTGCTATTGCCAATTACCATTTCAACATGACTTTAAGGTTTAGAGGGTTCTGGTCAATCCTTATATATTGTCATATTTCAATAGTTTGTGCATATTCTCATACTCTTGAGGTGTCCATTCTATGACCAGTTTTGGTGTATCTCCCCGTTTTGAAGGTTTTAGTGGTCTAACCATTCACATTCTCTTGATTGACCATTTTCTCCCCGAGGTTAGCAATCATGTCTTGGGATCTAACCAAAATTGGATCGAGCGGGAAGAATGAATCTCTCAGTTTCTTATGACAATGGCAGGTGTACAAGCTAACTTGCTTTTGGACTTTCAAGAGGTATCATAACAGGAGAGGAACTGTACATCTCAGTCTTTATCCTAGATTCCCTTCTTATTACTTAGCTGCCATGAAACTTCTATGTACAAACATAAATTTTCTTAAGGATTACGCACTTCTGGATTGTATCCGGGTGGACTAGCAGACATCTTAACCGATGCTACTTTTACTCCTGAGTTTCTAGCCTGATAGACTTTATTAGTCCTTGATTACAAACTAGTGTTCCAATGGGAACACTGCTTCACATGTAGACACCTCTACCTTATTAGTAGCTAGAGTAGGTGGAAACTTCTTGCTCGAGGTGTTGCTGTTACTCGATTGACTACCAATTATCTGAGCTAAGGCAACACGGGGTGCCTTGCAAGGTTTCATGGTAACCTCATGACCTGGTGCCCTTAACAACCATACGTTGTGGTGGAGGTTGCATGTACGAGCGATGACTGGTATCTTTTGCCTCACTGGCACCTTTTTGCTGGGTTTGATCACATTGTGTGGAGATTGGGGTGTCTTGCGGAGTACCGGTGTTGCAGACAATGCTGGTGCCTTGAGGATGTTGGCGCATGGGCACAGAGCAACTTCTGGGTACATGACCTATTTTCCCACAGTTGAAACAACATCGGGCTTCTTTGCTGGTCTTGGAAGGTGGCATTTATTGAAATAGTGTCCCGGCTTACGACAGTTGAAACAAATCAGCCCTGATTTATCACGAGGTACACTCTTCTGGGTCTGCAGCATGCCTCTGTTACCATTGATGGTCTTTACTGGGGTCGGGGCTGGTTCAAGATCAGAAACATCTTCTCTGTTGGTGGTACCAACCATGAGTTGATTGACGGACCGTCGGGATACCCTTTGGTCTTCCTTTCCCTTATCTAAGATCAAAATCAGTTGATAGTCCTTAGGCACATGATTTGTTCCCTCACACTAGAAACATGTGATGACTCTCATGGGGCATTCTTCCGGCATATGGGTGTCTTCACCGCAGTCGCAGGTGTGGATGCACATGCTTGCAGTGTGTCCAACTTCTCCACAATGAGTACATGCTTTGAGCTCCATTTCTTCTTCACTAACACTTTCCAAGTTTGCTTCATCATCATCACCAGAGGACATCTTTCTGATTAATCATCTTCTGGTTTGGGCGGTCCATAAAGCTGGAGATGTCGGGTTAACTGACGTGCACCATGGAAGGTATTCTTCCTCAGGCGTCGGGGAATCGTCTCAGCATCTTTGGGAGTAAACACTGTGCCTGTGACGATCATCTTGCTAGCACCACCTGTATTCCATTCTGGTGACTTTCTCTTCTTAGAGTTGGATGGTGGCGAACCAAAATCTTGGCTGATTATTCGATCGAAATCTTTATTCCCCCTTGTGCACTACATCTCTTCTTCGGTCGGGATCCTGGTATACTTGTCCCATAAACCGTTTCTTACGCCATGACCTTGCTCAATGAACCCATAGCAGGTGTCAAGTGTTTCCCTCCAACCTAATGGCAGGGTTGGTGCCATTGTCTCCTGAGGGCTTGACGGCATACTTGCGGAAGTCACCAGGGCTTGTATTGGAGCATACTGGCGTTGCTCTAGATACTGACCCTGAGTTTGCATCTGTTGCATCATCATGGCCATTAACTGCGTCTGATTAGCCACTACCTCGGCTAGGGTTGAGTCCACAGAAGAAGGAGGGGAAATGCTCTCAGGGTGGTTTTGAGTTGATCTATGGGACTGCTGAGGTCTTGATTTATGACACTGCCCTTGGCTTTACCAATCTATTGCAAGAGAAAAAGGAGAGGGGAAAAATGTTAAACTAAAGATGAGACCTTACTCCGCTTACTACTAATATGATGTGAGCGTACTTTTATTGTCCCAGTTGATTAAACAAACAACCTAGTATGATCACATCCCCACCACTGATGTAAACCATACACCAGCACATAGCAAACAACGCACGGCCTAGGAATTACCGATGCTACTCTTCCAGGAAAAGATTGGGTTTTAGGTGAGCTCCTTGAAAACTTCGCATGATCCTCGAGAAGCGTTGGCTCGGGGCTGCTTGGATCGATCGGCTTGCTTGAAGCTTGGACTTGACTTGGCTTCCAGATGGCACTCCAGGCTTAACAACTAGAGAGTTGGAGGGAGAAGGAGAGAAATTTGACCAGTCATTTTGCAAAGATTCCAGAGTCAGGGGAAAGTGAGAGTAAACAAATTTTGTAAAGATACAAGGAGACAAGAGTATAGGGGAAAACACATTTTGTTTTGTAGACATCAGGTTTTTATTTCCAAAGTAATCCTAGACAGGAATTTCTCCCTTTAGCCAACTACAGAGCGGTGGGGCGCCGTTGGTCTTATCCTAAAGTTGCACGCTCCCCATTTTTGTAACAGGAATCAATCGTGTTCATAGTACCATTTCCATAGATCAAGTAGTTTGGTACCCACGAATACATTGCTCAATCATCAAGTGCACGATACATCCATCGACTTACGCAAAATATTAAAATATAGAGCCTAAAGGCAAAGTCTAGAACATAGGACCAAACGGTCCGGAATACAACCAAAAGCAGAAAATAGATAAGGCAATGGAGAGAAGGCAGCGGCATGTCATTGCCACAGGCAACGACCGGAGCTAAGACCTACTAGACACCATCATCCTCCACACCCTCCAGGTAGTACGCGTACGGGTCTTCAGGGTCTTCATCGCCCACATCTGAATGTTTGTGCGTATAGCAAGGGTGAGTACCAGCCGTACTCAGCAAGCCACCATAACAACTATGCATATGATATGGGATAATCAAGGAATGGCTGTGGTTCTTTTGCATAAAGCCAGTTTTGCAATTCTTTTCACAAGCATAAGACCTAAGACTAATCAAGTTTTAATTCCATAGTTCATTTAATCAGCGACGGTTCTATCCACCATCCGTTGTGATCCCAAGGATAGCTTCCCGCCACTAGATCGTCATGATTTTATGAGGTCTACCCCTTCTCGCCTTCCCGAGAAGTTGATCCACCAGTACATAAAAATCATCATGCATGCCCAACCCATCATTTTAAAATTTAGAGTCTAGCCAAACGAAAAACTTGTCCCGCCGCTCCATATCCGCGAGCACGGCTATTCGAATAGATTGTTTTACTCACACTGCAGTGGATGTACACTTTACCCATCCTCTGTGACTTGCCCAACACATGAGCCGAAGTCACAGCACATGAGACGTGTCACGACAAACCCTTTCAATAACCTTACTTTGGCAGTACACGCTCCATGAACTTGAGCCCTTTTGCACTCTAGCCGTACACAGTTTCTAGCAGTGAGTTGAGTTCTGGCGCTCCCGGGAAGGGAAAGACTCACTCATTCTTTGAGTTATAATTAAATCCAATTTCAGTTCATCATTCCACGTGTGGGCCTTCCACCCATTCTCACAGTGTTAACGACCAAATTTGGTAAGCAAATCCCCGAGTTTGAGGCAAGGATTGGAGCGGAATTGGAGAAATGTGCGATCATTGGAAAACAGAGGCCGCATGGGCTATGTTCGAATGGGCTAAGGAGCCAGTCGGCTGAGTCCGAGTCGGACTAGGACAGCCGATAGCCGATTCTGATTGGGAGCAGGAGATGGGACCGATCTCGGAAGGAAAGCTTAGAGATAATCGTTGGATTCGGTTTCCAAAGAACTTCAAAAGACGTTGCCATCTACGAATAACGTCCTACAACGACAATTGTATCTTTAAATTAGTTTCCTTTATAGATAATGTTGGTTTGCTTAGAATATTTGTAATCCAATCTGTAATAGGAATCTGTAATAGGAATCCAGGTATAAATATGACCCGAGACTATGTAATTAACAAGACACAATTCAATACAGTCTCGGCGCATCACTAACCTTTTGTTTTTATTTTCAATCTTGACAAGTTCTTGCCTCTTCTTTGGGCTGCATCGGGTTTCGATCTCCAAACAAGGTAATCTCTTGTTATAAGCGGTTTGTGTTATCGGGGTTAGTGCTTCCGTCATTATGACACTCTGATCTTGGTATTGCAAATTGCTTAATTTATCATATACGACATATAATTTAGATCAATGTCTAGATCTATCTCGCGATCAGCTAGTATATCCTTGAAGACAATAGCCGATGGAGCTAGATCTAGAGGTTGATTTAGGTTATATGGCGTATCCACCATCTCGATGGGTTTTCATTGGCTTATATAGATCTCATGCTTCTTTTTGTACTTAATGCTACATCAATCCAATCTATTAAGTCGCTTTTAGAATCATTTAAATCTATTCAGTTTAATGACTGTCTCTAGAGATAGTATTGTGGTTTCAGTCAATCTTATCTGTTTTAGCCATCTTTTATGTACTATTATTGTTAGATGTGTTAAATCCGCCTTTTGTATCAAGATCCTAATCTATTTAAATATGCTAAGCCTCGTATCAATCTGTTAAATCATATTAACAACCGATTGATCTTAGTTTAGTGTATTTAGTCTAGGTTAATATCTTCATATAAAACATATCGAAGTATCCGATTTACATTAGATCTACGACATATAATTATATATATACGTATAATTATTGTTTTAATGTGTTTTTGGATATAAGTGATTCATACTATCTCGTACACTACCGATCTATACTGATCACTTAGTCTAAATGCGCTTTGGAATTGTAATTATGCGTTATGGATATCTATAGCCGATCGAGTAGGATCTAATTATAATTCAACTGCCTATTCTTTGTTTCTTGTTGGTTACAGGATCAAACCAACTGGCACGCCCTACAAATCACCAAAGGCGATCCAATTTGGACTTGCACTAGAGTTAAGCAGATCTCTCAGGTCAATGCGTGGGAAAATTACTCATCAACACGCTTTTGGCACGCCTGGTGGGACCTCACAATTGTTTACACAGCTTGTGGAATCCACAATGTCTAATAAAGAAGTCAAGGCCGAGGAAGAGCAATCTCTCAAGCCGATGAATGAAGACAGGGAACAATCTACTGAGCCGATGGACGGCAAAACACTTCGAGAGATGGTTGATAAAACCGTTAATCGTGTTGTGTTCGATCATTTTGGAGTTTTGACAAGTACATTACGTGGTTTGATCGAGCAATTTTGTGGACCCCCGATTTTGAGTCGGGAACCTTTCGTGTTCATAGTACCATTTCCCTGGATCAAGTAGTTGGTACCCACGAATGCAGTACTGGATAATCAAGTGCACATGCACGAATAGTCTTACAATACCATTATTACATAAATAGGCCCGAAGGCATTGTTCATCCCACAGGACCTTATGGTCCGAATACAACATAAAAACGAGTTTAGGTAAGGCGCGGAAAGAGGCGGCGGCTTGTCCATTGCCACGAGCAACGAGGGACTAAGGTCTAATATGCGCCGTCGGTTCCTTCGCCCTCCGCGTAGTACGCGTAGGGGTCTTCTGGCTCTTCATTTCCATCAGCTGGAGGTTTGTGCGTATAGCAAGGGTGAGTACCAACCGTACTCAGCAAGTCAACACAGAATTGATGCATATGATAGGGATATTCAAAGGACACGGCTAGGGTTATTTTTGCGTAAAGCCGCTTTTCAATTCTTTTCACAAGCCTACCGACTAGCCAAAATCAAGTTTTAATTTCATGGTTCATTAATCCGGCGACGGTTCTGTCTACCATCCATCGTGATTCCAAGGATGGCTTCCGTCTCCGGTTCGTCATGATTTTCGGGAGTCCACCCCTTCTCGCATTCTCGAGAAGTTGATCCACCGAACAAAATCATCATGCAAACCCATCCCAGCAGTTTTAAGTTTAAAATCTAGCCAAGCGAAAGTCTTGTCACGATGCTCAATATCCGCGAGCACGGCTATTCGAATAGATTGATTCATTCACACTTTGCAGTGGATGTACACTTTACCCGTACTCCGCGACCCAACAAATGAGCCTACGCCTCAACACATGAGACGGTCACGGCAAAGCCTTTCGATAACCTCACTTTGGCGACCCGCTCCATGAACTTATGCCCTCATGCACTCTAGCCGTCCTTTTCTAGCGTGAGAGGAGTTACGCGCACCGGGGTAAGGGAAGACATTTCCAATCTTTAAGTTTAATTAACAGTAGTTTAATTCCACCATTTATAACAAAGGCCGCAGCCTCATCCTCATCCCATAACCACACCACAGAGAACCATCTATGCAAGGATACGCCTCCGCTCGGCTATCTAGTCGGCTAGGTCTATACCCATTCGAGAAGTACGGTTGTCGGCTCGTTTCCGGCTATCTCATGGCTCGGTCCTTAATTGACCAGGGTCGGCACTTGCCTTTTCCGGAATCCACCCAAATCATCCAGCCGCCCAGTCTAAAACATTTGTATAGTACTTTCAATTTTCATCAAACTTAGTTCATCGGGGCCATGTGGCGCTCATGTCTCCACATGCCGAAGCTCAACTACCTCCCCTAAGGCGGTTGCCCAAGCACAAAGCTTTTTCATAAAGTCATGAGTATGCATGGTCTAAGTTTAGCGGGGCTAAGCGGTTTACCGAAGTTATGCTTCGGTTATTTGTATCACATCGCGAGTTACAAGGAGTAATTCTAAAGGTAAACAATAGCAAGGCATGGCATAACAAGTATAGGTAACTCAGTAAAGCATGCAGGTATAGAGTTTAAAATAACATCATTTCGCAATTAGGATCGATATGTTCAAAGGGTGTGAAGACTTGCCTTGCTCGCACACTTGAGGGGTGGGATCTTCAGCGGTGTTGATGCCGGGTTCTTCGGACGCTACCCGTACGTGCGAGAGATCAATTGAATTCGGTTAGAATTCAACTAAACACCGAGAGATCGAAAAGAACCACAAAAACCTTGAAAACCACTTCAAAAGTTTTGCCGAGAATTCTACTCGAGTTAGGACAAGGGTTGCGAGGAAAAATCCGGGTTTTTTGGAATCGAGCGGTGTCCTAGGGTTTTCGCAGAGTCGTCGATCGCAATTAAATTTAGAGCTTATGTTTAAAAATATCAGCGAAGAAAATTCGTGCTCGAACTTTGAGGGTTTGAGCACAAAAGCGAAACTCATTTCGATGGCGGAAAAGAATTAAACGGAATCCGGATTGAAAAACGATGCGAAATAGAATTTCGGAAACGTCCGATTCCGATTTTTCAAACTTTGCACCGAGAAAACATGCGAGAAAATAATTTATTTTTCCCCAAAATTTTACTCAAATCATCCCAAAATATTTTTCCAAATTTTCCAAAATTTTTCCTAATTTTCCCTTATTTTTCTTTTTTTTTTTTCTCTCTATTCACTGCGCCTTGTTCATTCGCCGCAACATGTTCGACCGAGGTCCAGGCGAAAACGAGGCCGCCGCGCGCGAGCGCACGGGGAAGAAGGGGTGGCGGCGGGCTTACCGCGACGGCGGCTCTCGGGGGTACGGCGAGGCTCGGGCGGCTTCGGCGCACGGCGGCGGCACGGCGGTGGCTCCCGGTTCTCGCGGCGACGGTGGTGCTCGGTGATTAGAGCGGCGTTGGTGCTCGGGAGATGGAAGAGGGAGGCGGCAGCGGTGCGGGAGAGGCGGGGAGCCTCGGCCCATTTATAGGCGCGGCCGAGGGCGGAAATGGGAGGAGGGGGTCGGCGCAGGCGCGGTACGGCGGTCTCCACGCGGCGGCGCGGAAGGCCGGGCCGGCGCGGGTTGGCGCGCGCGGCGCGAGGCGCGGCGCGCGAACGGGGCCGCGTACGGCATCGAACGCGTGGGCGAACGCACGGGTGCGGCGGGTCGGCGGACGCGGCGCGCGCGAGGGCGCGAATCGCGTGCGGGGTCCGCGCGGCGGCGGGCGCGTGGCGCGGCGAGCGGGCGCGGGGCAAGGGGCCGGTACGGGCGCGCGCCGCGGGCGCGGGCGCGCGGCGGGGTCCGCGGCGCGCGCGGGCGGGCGCGCGTGGCGCGCACGGGCGGCGCGCGCGCTTGCGCGGCGCGTGGCGCGTCGCGGCGCGGGCGCGTACGGCCGGCGAGCGCGCGCGCGCGCGCCGGGCGTACGGCGTCGAGCATCTTGTGACCAATGAACAGGCGATCTTAATTTCCCGATTTTCTATTTTCTTTTCCCATTTTCCATTTTCTTTCCTTCTAAAAATTCCAAAATAAATCCTAATATTGTAAAAATAATTTTTAACTCTATATTTTAAACTTTTTCTTGACTTTTATTTTCCACAATTATTTTTCATACTTATTTAAATTTTTTTTCCAAATTTTCATAATTCACTCATTTTTAACAAAATCAAATTCCCACATCTCGAGTACGCCTCCGAAAATTTTACTATTTATTTTGTATTTTAATTTATCTTCTCCCAACCAAAATTTTTATTTTATATTACTCGAAATGCGTTTTCACAAATCCGCACTTTTCCCTGGATTCTTTTTAAAACCACAGTGCGACTTTCGCACCGACATTTTGTCAACTCCGAAAACTCCAAACATGCCAAAAGGGAATTGATCACGACTAAATTTATGCAACGAGCCGGCGAATAAGAAACAACAAACCCGAGAAATAGCAATAAACCAAGGTTTTTGAAAGTTCTGATTTTACGCTCCGATTTCGGTTCTCCGATTTTCGGGATGTTACAAACCTACCCCCTAACAATAAATCTCGTCCCCGAGATTTCTTACCGGTCTTGAGTAGGTGTGGATATTCGTCCTCGGGAACTCTTCGCTCTCCCGGGTAGCCTCTTCTTAGTGTGATTGCTCCATTGTACCTTGTACATGCGCCAAGATTTGGTCCGTGTCTTCTTTTACGCCTCGTCCAATATCTTGATTGGATGCTCCGGTAAGTAAGATCACTGTGGACGTGGATGGCTTCTAAAGGAGCTTGCTCTTCGGTACCCGCAAACATTTCTTCAGCTGCGATACGTGGAATACGGGTGGACATCGGAGAGATTCTCGGGCGTTCCAGTTGGTAAGCCACTTCTCCTCTCCTAGCGCTTATCAAGAATGGGCCCACGTATCGTGGTGCGAGTTTCCCTTGACTTTGAATCTCTGGGTTCCCCGTAGTGGTGAGACTTTTAGATACACGTAGTCACCTTCTTTAAATTCCAATTCTCTTCGACGGGTGTCCGCGTAGCTCTTTTGCCGTGATTGAGCAGCTTGTAGTTGGTCCGGATCGGGCGAACCTTTTCCTCTGCCTCCTTAATTATGTCGGGCCCGAATATGGTTCGTTCACCGGTCTCGACCACATTAATGGGGTTCGACATCGGCGACCAAATAAAGCTTCGTTTGGCGACATCTTCAAACCGGCTTGGTAGCTGTTGTTGTAGGAGAACTCGGCGTACGGCAAACATTTCTCCCAATCCTTGGTGAAATCCAACGCACGAGCTCTCGGCATGTCTTCTAGCACTTGATTCGTCCTCTCGCCCCGTCGATGCACCGCGGGTGATAAGCGGTACTAAAGGCAAGGTGACTGCGAGTGCCTCGTGGACCTTGCTCCAAAAATGAGATGTGAATTGGGTACCACGATCCGATATAATCCTTTTTGGTACACCGTGGAGACACACAATCCTACTCATATATAATTCCGCTAGCTTGGCACTGTTGTAGTTGGTTTTCACGGGAATAAATCGCGGTCTTGGTGAGCCGATCTACTATTACCCAAATGGAATCGTAACCGATCGCAGTCTTGGGTAATCCTACTATGAAATCCATGCCTATCTCGTCCCATTTCCATTACGGAATCTTGAGTGGCTGCAGCAAGCAGCTGGCGTTGATGTTCGGCTTTCACCCTTTGGCACACATCGCACACGGCTACGTATTCGGCTACATCCCTCTTCATATTAGGCCACCGGTATTCTCCTTTTAAATCGGTACATTTTCGTGCTTCCGGATGTAACGAATATGCCGATTCGTGGGCTTCCTTTAAGATCAATCCCCTCAAACCGCCTCGTTCGGGCACACGATTCTCTTCTTGTACCACAAGATTCCCTTGTCATCTACGAAAACTCCCGAGCGCGTCCACGCCATACGTTCCTTAATTTCTGGATTTCCTCATTCCCTCTTTGGGCTTCCTCTATTTGAGTTCTCGGTAGGGGCTGGATTTCCAGTGAGTTCACTTCTCCGTGAGGAATCGGGTGCGAGATTGAGCCGAGCCATTTCTTCCTGGAGCTCATTAGCCACACCTCCCAATTCCATGTGGTTGCATTGGGCTTTGCGGCTCGCGCATCGGCCACTACATTTGCCTTGCCGGGATGGTAATGGATTCCTAGATCGTAATCCTTGATCAACTCCAACCATCGCCTCGTCGTAGGTTGAGATCAGCTGAGTAAAGAAATATTTCAAGCTCTTGTGATCGGTATACACATCACGGTGGTTCCCGATCGAGATAGTGTCTCCAGATCTTCAATGCGTGTACCACCGCGGCTAATTCCAGGTCATGTGTGGGGTAATTCTCTTCGTGGGGTCGTAGCGCCGAGAGGCATACGCTACGACCTTTCCATCTGCATCAACACTCCTCCCAATCCTTGCCGGGATGCATCACGGTACATCACGAAGTCCTTCCGGTTGTCGGGTAAGGTCAAGATTGGGGCGGTGGTTAACTTTTCTTTTAATTGGTCGAAGGCTTTTTGGCACTTCTCATTCCATTCAAACTTCTTTTCCTTCTTCGAAGTTGAGTCATAGGTCGGGCTACGTTGAAAACCCTTCGATAAACCGTCGGTAATAACCGGCCAAGCCCAAAAACTCCGAACTTCCGTCGTGACTTGGGTGCCTTCCATTCCATAACGGCTTCGACCTTGGCGGGGTCTCTTACTCCTCTCCATGAAACCACGTGGCCGAGAAAAGCGACTTCCTTGAGCCGAACTCGCATTTGCTGAACTTGGCATACAGCCGGTGCTCTCGTAGCTTTTCCAAGTACGATCGTAGATGCTCCGCGTGTTCCTCATCGTTCTTGGAGTAGATAAGTATATCGTCGATGAACACCACTACGAATTTGTCCGGTACTCCATGAATACCTTGTTCATCGGGTTCATAAAGTACGCGGGGGCATTGGTCAATCCAAAGGACATCACTGTGAACTCGTATAAGCCGTATCGTGTAGAGAATGCCGTCTTAGGAATATCTCCGGCTCTAATCTTCAGCGATGATATCCGACCGTAGATCAATCTTGGAGAACACTGCGCACCCTTAAGTTGATCGAATAGGTCATCGATTCGGGCAGCGGGTACTTGTTCTTGATAGTGACTTCGTTCGGCGATCGGTAGTCCACACACATTCTCATGCTCCCATCCTTCTTCTTGACGAAGAGTACTTGGAGCTCCCGGGGAGAAGAGCGGGCGAACGAATCCCTTCTCTTGTAGTTCCTTTATTTGCTTCTTGAGCTCCTCCAACTCATTGGCGGCATTCGATAAGGCCTCTTGGATATGGGGGCGTGCCGGCATTAGATCGATGATAAACTCTATGTCGCGATCCGGGGCATTCGGGCAATTCCTCGGGGAACACGTCCGGGTATTCTTGTACTACGGCATTCCGCCTAGAGGTAGCATGGTGAACACTCCCGCAGCTTGTTCGCATAGCTTTGGGTTTTGATCCATAGTTATGCTCATCGGTGATCCCCACGGGGTGGATACCGTGACTTCCCTTCGACGCAGTCTATGATTCCATTATTTTTGGTCAACCAATCCATTCCGAGTATGACATCTATGGTTTGGGGCGATAACACCATAAGGTTTGAGAGAAACACCACGTCTCTAATCCGTATGGGCACATTAATGCGAGGCATGGGGTACGGTTATGTCTCCCCGGTGAGTGTACCAACATAGGCCTCTTAAGTGCTACTTGGTGTAGGTGGTGTTGTTTGCTTACTTGGGAAGATATGAATGAATGCGAGGCTCCGAATCGAATAAAACTTTAAGCTGGTGTAGAGTTGATAGAGAACATACCCATCAATACGCTCGGTCCTCCCGTGCTTCTTCGCCCTCACATGATTCACTTGGCCACGTCGAAACCCGTGGCAGCCTCGTTGGGTAGCGGGGTCTGAGCAGGACCTCGTCTGCCGCGGGAGTGGGGGTTCCTCGGACGGGTGTTGCATTGGCGCTAGTGCGAACGGGGTGTTGCGTGGTTTTGGGCAGCTATTGGAGTAATGCCCGTATTCTCCGCAGTTGAAACCTCACATTCCTTCTTCCCGGAGCGGCTAGGGTTGGTGTGGGTGTACGAAGGCGTGGTGTAGCGACTGTTGACATGGTCGGAAGCGAGAGGACGTCCGCTTGCCGGACGTTTGGCTTCCATCCGAGCGGGGTGGCTCCCTTGGGGCGTTGTGGCGTTCCCGAAATGGGCGAGCCATAGCGAGCCTCCTCTTGCGGTTATTGTCTACCACCTTTTGGTCATGCTCAAGTCGGACGACCTTGTTGATGAGGCTTTGGAACCGGTGTGATCTGCCCGATCATTGGTCCCCTCGTTCGTCATTTAGTCCCTCAATGAATTTGTCTATCTTTTCTTCTTCGTCTCCAGTCCTTCAGTGGCGTAACGAGCAAGCTGGGTAAACTTGTTCGGATACTCTGTGCGAGGTGTTCCCTTGACGCGATCTGCGGAACTCGTTCTTCTTCATCCTCATTACTGCGTGGCACGAAATTCTCACGAACGCAGCCGTGAATTCCTCCCATGTTGGCTCGCCGGCGTCTTCGGCTCGTGTCTCCTTGTAGGTGTCCCACCGGTCACTCGCGGGACCCTCCAGCGGTTAGTAGCGAAGACAACTCTATCCGCTTCTCGGACTCGACGAGGTTAGCTTCTTCTCTATCACTCTTAGCCAATCTTCGGCGTCCATAGGTTCCTCGGCCGTGGAAAAAGTGGGCGGCTTAGCTCTCATGAATTCTCCCGGACTCGATCCTCCTCGACCTCCTTGATTATTGGCAATCGCTTGGAGTAGTTGTGTCGCATAGCCATGACCTCCGCCGGGGTGGAGGGGTTAGGTTCGCGGGTTCTCGTGGGTTCTTGCGGCCCTTCGGCGATGTGCCATCGAAGAAGAGAGATGAATCAAGAGATCGGACTAGTTTATGTCATAGTACACGGGAATTTTTCTTCAAGCTCCTTCGAATGATCTTCCATCAACGAGACGGTGAAATAATAAGCATACGAATCAATACGTCTCAAGGCGATGCCTAGGTTCATCATATTACATAAAGGGGTACATGGGTGTACACACACAGTCCTCCATGCCGGATGGCGATAATAATTATATCGTTCAACTAGATCAACTAATTAAGGGTAAATAGGAAGTGCTTGCTGGGCGGAAGGTCCTTCCGCCTAGTCATCCAACCATCCGCAAGAGCCGGGCGCCGGAAGTGGGTGGTCCGCCGCTGAAGCAAACCGAAGTCCCCACGGCTCGGAGGTGGTGGCCTTGGAGTCACGCCGAATCTTCCGACTCGGTGGCGCGTACTCTTGCGAGCGATCGGCGGGTGAGGGGCCTCCCGTGTGAGTCAAGCGACGAGGGGGAACTTCCTCCTCCATTGAGTCGGTGTCGCTAGACTCCCATTTGATCTCCATGGGTTCGCCTCGGACTCCGTATCGGTGCGGATCTGGATGGGGTTACCCTCTCCGGATCCGGCTCGGATGGTGCGGTACGGAGCTCCGGGTGGGTCCCATGGATGTAGCAGCAGAGTGGGGTCGACCGGGTAGGGTGCGGGCTCGTGCTCAACATGAAAGCTTGCCCCATCATAGCTTGAAAAGTATCAAAGCTTGCTGGAGTCATGTGGTAATAGTGGTCGGGCACGGGGCGGGATGTGATGGTACGAGGCTCGGTGGAAGTACTGCGGCGTAGACGGGACGAGTGCGCAGTTTGTTCCTCTAGGCGGTTGATCTGCTGCTTGCTTTTCTGAGCTGCTCTTCCAGCTCCACGAGCCTCCCTCGGGCCATATAGCGGTCAGAGAGTTGCTCATCTTGAGCACCATTGGCTGCGCGTATGTGCGGCATGCTTATCTGGTCTCCACGGCCTTGGTGGCTGTCGACCGATCATTGAGCGTGGCTGCGATCGTTGATTTCGAGCGGGGCCTCCTCGTAACGATCGTCTGTTGTCTCGCCCACGCGATAAACGCGTGACCATCGGGTTGTAGCAGCGGGGGTAGCTTCCACGGTGCGAGCCGGGTTGCCCTCTTCGCGGTAAGGATGATGCACGAACTCTGTCATTGTGAGTTCGGCACGGTGTTCCGCATTAAGGCGAAGGAAGGCCTCGCGAGCGCATCTGAATAGCTTTACGCTAGGTCCCGGTGGTAGCGAGTGTGGAAGCGAGTAGGATGTTTCACTCCCCATGCGGGCTTCTATGGATACGGTGCCTCCCGAGCTGGATACATCTCGGAGCCATGTCTCTTGGTGTGATAAGTGGGCGGTTCCGGGTATCTCAAGCACCATAGTAGAGGCGGAGTTGTACCACGAACCCCTCGTCTCGCGGGATAGTGACTTCCCGGGTTCCGTCGTGGTTTGACATCTGCTTTACAGGCAACTTAGGGTTAGCGAGAGGGAGCTATCATAATCATTTGGTAAAAAGAAATTCAGATGTAGAAAAGATATATTTGCATTTTCGGAAATAATAGTTTAAAACTGATCCTACTTGTAGGGATATTTCCCTTTAGCCATCTAGTTAGGGGTAGGGCGCCATTTGGTCTTAGCCTACGGTCGCATGGCTCGATACCGGCTCTGTGGACCCCGATTTTGAGTCGGGAACCTTTCGTGTTCATAGTACCATTTCCCTGGATCAAGTAGTTGGTACCCACGAATGCGATCTTGGATAATCAAGTGCACATGCACGAATAGTCTTACAATACCATTATTACATAAATAGGCCCGAAGGCATTGTTCATCCACAGGACCTTATGGTCCGAATACAACATAAAAACGAGTTTAGGTAAGGCAGGAAAGAGGCGGCGGCTTGTCCATTGCCACGAGCAACGACGGGACTAAGGTCTAATATGCGCCGTCGGTTCCTTCGCCCTCCGCGTAGTACGCGTAGGGGTCTTCGGCTCTTCATTTCCATCATGGAGGTTTGTGCGTATAGCAAGGGTGAGTACCAACCATACTCGGCAAGTCAACACGAATTGATGCATATGATAGGGATATTCAAAGGACACGGCTAGGGTTATTTTTGCGTAAAGCCGTTTTCAATTCTTTTCACAAGCCTACCGACTAGCCAAAATCAAGTTTTAATTTCATGGTTCATTAATCCGGCGACGGTTCGTCTACCATCCATCGTGATTCCAAGGATGGCTTCCGTCTCCGGTTCGTCATGATTTTCGGGAGTCCACCCCTTCTCGCATTCTCGAGAAGTTGATCCACCAAACAAAATCATCATGCAAACCCATCCCAATTTAAGTTTAAAATCTAGCCAAGCGAAAGTCTTGTCACGATGCTCAATATCCGCGAGCACGGCTATTCGAATAGATTGATTCATTCACCTTTGCGGTGGATGTACACTTTACCCGTACTCCGCGACAGCCCAACAAATGAGCCTACGCCTCAACACATGAGACGGTCACGGCAAAGCCTTTCGATAACCTCACTTTGGCGTACCCGCTCCATGAACTTATGCCCTCATGCACTCTAGCCGTCCTTTTCTAGCGGTGAGAGGAGTTACGCGCACCGGGGTAAGGGAAGACATTTCCAATCTTTAAGTTTAATTAACGGTAGTTTAATTCCACCATTTATAACAAAGGCCGCAGCCTCATCCTCATCCCATAACCACACCACGAGAGAACCATCTATGCAAGGATACCCTCCGCTCGGCTATCTAGTCAGCTAGGTCTATACCCATTCGAGAAGTACGGTTGTACTGGCTCGTTTCCCGGCTATCTCATGGCTCGGTCCTTAATTGACCAGGGTCGGCACTTGCCTTTTCCGGAATCCACCCAAATCATCCAGCCGCCCGAGTCTAAAACATTTGTATAGTACTTTCAATTTTCATCAAACTTAGTTCATCGGGGCCATGTGGCGCTCATGTCTCCACATGCCGAAGCTCAACTACCTCCCCTAAGGCAGTTGCCCAAGCACAAAGCTTTTTCATAAAGTCATGAGTATGCATGGTCTAAGTTTAGCAGGGCTAAGCAGTTTACCGAAGTTATGCTTCGGTTATTTGTATCACATCGCGAGTTACAAGGAGTAATTCTAAAGGTAAACAATAGCAAGGCATGGCATAACAAGTATAGGTAACTCTGTAAAGCATGCGGTATAGAGTTTAAAATAACATCATTTCGCAATTAGGATCGATATGTTCAAAGGGTGTGAAGACTTGCCTTGCTCGCACACTTGAGGGGTGGGATCTTCGGCGGTGTTGATGCGGGTTCTTCGACGCTACCCGTACGTGCGAGAGATCAATTGAATTCAGTTAGAATTCAACTAAACACCGAGAGATCGAAAAGAACCACAAAAACCTTGAAAACCACTTCAAAAGTTTTGCCGAGAATTCTACTCGAGTTAGGACAAGGGTTGCGAGGAAAAATCCGGGTTTTTTGGAATCGAGCGGTGTCCTAGGGTTTTCGCGAGTCGTCGATCGCAATTAAATTTAGAGCTTATGTTTAAAAATATCAGCGAAGAAAATTCGTGCTCGAACTTTGAGGGTTTGAGCACAAAAGCGAAACTCATTTCGATGGCGGAAAAGAATTAAACGGAATCCGGATTGAAAACGATGCGAAATAGAATTTCGGAAAACGTCCGATTCCGATTTTTCAAACTTTGCACCGAGAAAACATGCGAGAAAATAATTTATTTTTCCCCAAAATTTTACTCAAATCATCCCAAAATATTTTTCCAAATTTTCCAAAATTTTTCCTAATTTTTCCTTATTTTTCTTTTTTTTTTTCTTTTCTCTATTCACGCGCCTTGTTCATTCGCCGCAACATGTTCGACCGAGGTCCGGCGAAACGAGGGCCGACCGCGCGAGCGCACGGGGAAGAAGGGGTGGCGGCGGGCTTACCGGCGACGCGGCTCTCGGGGAGGTACGGCGAGGCTCGGGCGGCTTCGGCGCACGGCGGCGCGCGGTGGCTCCCGGTTCTCGCGGCGACGGTGGTGCTCGGTGATTAGAGCGGCGTTGGTGCTCGGGAGATGGAAGAGGAGGCGGCAGCGGTGCGGGAGAGGGCGGGGAGCCTCGGCCCATTTATAGGCGCGGCCGAGGGACGGAAATGGGAGGAGGGGGTCGGCGCGGCGCGGTACGGCGGTCTCCACGCGGCGCGCGGAAGGCCGGGCCGGGCGCGGGTTGGCGCGCGGCGCGAGGCGCGGCGCGCGCGAACGGGGCCGCGTACGGCATCGAACGCGTGGGGCGAACGCACGGGTGCGGCGGGGTCCGGGCGGACGCGGGCGCGCGCGAGGCGCGACGCGTGCGGGGTCCGCGCGGCGGCGGGCGCGTGGCGCGACGAGCGGGCGCGGGGCAAGGGGCCGGTACGGGCGCGCGGCTGCGGGCGCGGGCGCGCGGGGTCCGCGGCGCGGCGCGGGCGGGCGGCGCGTGGCGCGCACGGGCGCGGGCGCGCGCTCGCGCGCGCGCGTGGCGCGTCGCGGGCGCGGCGCGTACGGCCGGCGGCGACGCGCGCGCGCGCGGCCGGGGCCGGTACGGCGTCGAGCATCTTGTGACCAATGAACAGTGCGATCGTTAATTTCCCGATTTTCTATTTTCTTTTCCCATTTTCCATTTTCTTTCCTTCTAAAAATTCCAAAATAAATCCTAATATTGTAAAAATAATTTTTAACTCTATATTTTAAACTTTTTCTTGACTTTTATTTTCCACAATTATTTTTCATACTTATTTAAATTTTTTTCCAAATTTTCATAATTCACTCATTTTTAACAAAATCAAATTCCCACATCTCGTACGCCTCCCGAAAATTTTACTATTTATTTTGTATTTTAATTTATCTTCTCCCAACCAAAATTTTTATTTTATATTACTCGAAATGCGTTTTCACAAATCCGCACTTTTCCGGATTCTTTTAAAACCCCGTGCGACTTTCGCACCGACATTTTGTCAACTCCGAAAACTCCAAACATGCCAAAAAGGGAATTGATCACGACTAAATTTATGCAACGAGCCGGCGAATAAGAAACAACAAACCCGAGAAATAGCAATAAACCAAGGTTTTTGAAAGTTCGATTTTTACGCTCCGATTTCGGTTCTCCGATTTTCGGGATGTTACAAATTTCAACATCATCAGCAACAACAATATGTAAGCTCGGGGTCCATGTAAATCAATCCTCACGATCAATACAACTCGGCGCATCACCACCTTTTTACTTTTGGCTACTTTGTTCATCATCTGGCAGGATTTGGCACACAACGCGGGGTTGGATCAGCTTCGATCTCCGGCGAAGGGGTAAGTCCAAAGTCTCGCCGGCCCAGGTATATCGTATCTATCTTTAGTTTCATTACCGTTCATAGATACATCGGCTTAGTTAGGACTTTCTCGGTTAGGTCCAATATTCTGATCAAGTCGATGTTTCTGTAAACGTAATGTCGCTTTAGGTAGATTTGTTATGTCCATTACATTAGACAGATATATCGGCTGATCGAGTGTTAGATTATCATCTACAATTTCGTGCTACATAGGTTAGGTCAGACCTACTAGATTGTTATTGATAATCTAAGTCTTGTTGTGTGGAGATTATGGCAATGGGGTATCTACATGGCAAGCTTATCCGGCTGGAGGTAGGGATAGATTGCGCCTGCCATATCTATAAACCGAACGTGACTTGGGTGTTACGATTGCCGATAGAGATAAGGCAATCGGCCTATAGTCACGGTTTGGTAAGATTGGGGAAACCAACTTAGAGTAAGATAGGGTTTCCGAGTTGTAAGCCCTTCTCCCAAGACTATATAAGGGGGTAAGGGGCGTCCCTTGAGGGATATCCTATGTTAGATCAGCTTTCAGCTTTAGATCACGAGATCAATAAAGACACTCGGCGGATCGAATCCACCGAAACAGGAGTAGGGTATTACCTCACGAGAGGGCCTGAACCTGTCTAAATCTTCTTCTCCGTCTAACCCATTGTGCTTGGCGATCTTGACTGCAACCCCAGAAATTACATTGCCGAAACCGAGTTTCGACAGTTGGCGCGCCAGGTAGGGGACCGCGCGTCGAGACTTCTTCAAGAATCTCTCCGACAAGCGTGATGGGATCTCCTTCAAGATTCGGCGACTTCGCCGACTACTTCATCGACAATTCCTCCTTCGACTCGGATTCGGACCAGTCAGAAGGAGAAATCCACTCGACGCCGTTCGGACTCCCGAACAGCGCCAAGATCTACAATGACGTCTTGGAGACCAAGATGCAATATACTCTCTCCAACGAAGGACTTCGCTCGGCACCATTCGAATTACCGAATACCGCCGAAATCTGCGCCAATCTTCTCACCTCCCCGACGGAGGCAATCTATTCGGACGAAGACCTCTCGGTGCCGTTTGGGTTACCAAACGCCGCCGAGATCTACAGCAAACTTCTCTCCCCGAGTCGACGGCGACCCACTCGGAGGAGCCCACATCCCAAGCTCGACTCGGGGACGATCCGGACCCGGGCTACCCAGGATCAAGGGAGGTCGCCGTCATCCTCCCGTCATTCGGCTCCTGCTCATCTTCGGAGCTCAATGGATACCTCAGCTCCGCCGGCTTCAACAACCTCTATGGCATCCCTTCTGACGAAGCCGACAACTCCGATTGCCGCATGGACTATGAGCCGAAGTGCTTTGATGTCCTCATGGCCGAGCCGGGAGTCCGACTCAGCCATGGCCGGGAGGCTCGCTAAAGAAGAGCGAGCCAAGATTGAGCACGAGCACAAGACGGCCGAAGAAGAGAAGCAACGCAAGGACGAGGCGACAAGAGGAAGCGGGATCTACGTGCAGCCGGACGATCTGCCCAGGAGGCCATCCTCCAAACGCAGGTTCGCAACACCAACATCTTCCAAACGCCACAGCAGAACGCTGTTGCCGCGCTCACTCTCTTGGACACCGTCATGGAGACGGCACCCGCCAATGTGACTCCGATACTCGACAAGATCAAGACCATCGTCGCAGCCACAGCTAACGGCCATCCCATCACCTCGGCGCGAAGGCCGACGAGTCCGTAGCTGAAACGCCCGACAAAGTCGACTCCCGCCTCTAAGGTCGGGAGACTATAAGAGGCCCGAGCCGGATCGATCGACAACAAGGCCAAGAGGCCCACCCCGTGAGTCCACGCAGAAGTACCAGGAGCAAACAGCTGACTCCCGCGACAAACGACACGGACGTCCAACCGTCCACCATCGCGTCCGCCGCAACAATAGCTCCCGCTACCCAACCAGCCAACCAAAGACCCCGCCGAGTGATCTGCGGGAAGTCCTCGATCGCCGCTACCTGGAGCGGGACCGACGCACTCGAGAAGATCGGAGGGGATCACCCGATAGCGGCGACGACGGAGTACCGGCTTTCACTCAGGAGCTTCGCCGAGTGCACTGGCGTAGTGGGTTCAAGCCCACAGGGATTGAAAGGTGCGACGGCAAGACCGACCCTGAATCTTGGCTCACCGTCTACACCCTCGCCATCCGAGCTGCAGGCGATGACAACAAGGCCATGACCAATTACCTGCCTATGGCCCTCGCTAACTCAGCCAGAAACTGGCTCACGAGCCTGCCAAGAGGCTCAATCGGCTCGTGGAGCGAGCTGAGGGACCACTTCATCGCCAATTTCCAGGGAACCTTCGAGAGGCCCGGCACACACTTCGATCTATACAACGTCATTCCGAAGCCGGATGAGCCCCTGAAGGATTACATCCGCCGTTTCTCTGAGAAGCGCAACAAAATCCCCAACATCACCGATGACATCATCATCGCCGCCTTCCAGAAGGGAGTCCGTGATGAGCTGCTAATCGGGAAGTTTGGGCGCAAACCACCGAAGACGGTGAAACAGATGTTCGAGACGGCGAACTCCTACGCAAAGTCCAACGACGCCATCAAGGCTGCCCACCAAGATCGGCCCGATAGGAGGGAAGACAAGCAAGAGGGGGGAAGCCGCAATCCTAAGAAGGACGGCGGCAACAGCAGCAACCAGGCCCAAAAAGATCGCAACCGCCGATCTGAAGACCTAGTGGCCGCAACCTCCAACACTCAAGGCCGTCCCCGAGTCGCCGCCTACGACGCCATCAGGAACGCCCAGTGCACCCATCATCCCAATCATAAACACGCGGCGAAGGACTGCTTCATCTACAAATAGTTTGCCGAGCAATACGCGGCGCAGCTCAACAAGAAGCCGACTGATGAAGCTGGACCGTCGGGCACCAAGAAAAACAACACGGCTGAGAACGCCGAACCTTTTCAAGACCCAGTGGAAGAGCTCAACCACATCTTCGGGGGGCCGCTAGCTTATGAATCCAAGAGGAAACAGAAGCTAACCGACCGGGAGGTCAACGCAGCTCAACCCGAAGTCCCTCAGTACCAGCGATGGTCGGAGGTGGCCATCACTTTCGATCACTCGGATCACCCTGACCGAGTGGTTCACCCGGGGCGCTATCCACTCGTCCTGGATCCCGTGGTCCGCAATATCGGGCTCAAGCGCGTCCTCATCGACGGGGCGGCGCCCTCAACATCTGTTTGCCAAGACCATGGATGAGATGCGATCCCGAGGGCGGATTGAAGGCAAGTTCAGCCCCTTCCACGGAGTCATCCCGGGGCTATCGTCTACACCACTCGGGCACATCTCCCTCCTGTCACCTTCGGGGCTCGAGAGAACTTCCGAACGAAGAACGTCACTTTTGAGGTGGCCGACTTCGAGACAGCATACCACGCCATCATTGGAAGACTGCGCTTGCCAAGTTCATGGCGATCCACATTACACCTACCTCCGCATGAAGATGCCGGGTCCCAACGGCGTCATCACTCTTTGCGGCGATGTGAAGCAAGCCTTCACTGCGATAAGGAGAGCTGCGACATGGCCCAATCTCGCGAGAGCTTACGTGGCCAACAAGAAGTCCGATTGGCTGCATCAACTTCGACGGAGGGCGAAGTCCCCACGAAGAAGATAGCCAAATCGGGATCCGGCGACGCCAAGACCAAGAAGATCTCCCTTGATCCGTCGGATCCCTCGAAAACTGCTATAATCGGCGCGACCTAGATCCCAAATAGGAAGCGCGCTCGTCACCTTCCTCCAAAAAATAAAGATGTTTTTGCTTGGAAACCATATGATATGCACAGGTTCCTAGGGAGGTGATCGAGCACTCTTTGCACGTCAAAGATGACGCCAAACCGATAAAACAACGATTACGCGGTCGCACGGGATCGAAAAGACGCTATCAAGGAAGAACTCGCAAAGCTCTTGGCTGCGGTTTCATTAAAGAAGTCCTTCATCCCGACGGTTAGCCAACCCGGTCCCGGTCCGCAAGAAGACGGGGCAATGGCGCATGTGCGTCGACTATACCGACCTCAACAAAGCCTGCCCCAAAGATTCGTTCGGGCTGCCTCGCATCGACCAAGTCGTTGACTCAACACCGACCGCCAACTCCGAGTTTCTGGATTACTCGGGCTATCACCGGATCGCTTGAAAGAATCCATGCTGAAGACATCGTTCATCACGCCGTTTGGGGCCTCTTGCTACATCACCATGCCTTTCGGCTGAAGAACGTCGGCGCCACATACCAACGCATGATCCAAAGATGCTTCCAGACGCAGATCGGCAAGAATGTAGAAGCTTATGTCGATGACGTCGTCATCAAGACCAAGCAAAAAGAAGACCTGATCGCTGACCTAGAAGAAACTTTTGCAAACATCCGGGCCTTCGAATGAAGTTGAACCCGGAGAAGTACACTTTGGCGTCCCATCGGGCAAGCGCTCGGCTTCATGGTGTCACATGCGCGGCATTGAAGCTAATCCGGAGAAGATCAACGCCATCTTGGGCATGAAGCCCCGAGTAACCGAAAAGACGTCCGAAGCTCACTGGCTGCATGGCGGTGCTAAGCCGCTTCATCTCCCGACTCGGCGAACGAGGCATGCCCTTCTTCAGATTGCTAAAAAAGACAGACGACTTCCAGTGGACCGCGGAAGCCAACAAGGCCTTTGAAGACTTCAAAGAGCTCCTTACAACGCCGCCCGTCCTAGCCTCGCCTCAGCCCCAGGAACCTTTGCTGTTGTACGTTTCAGCTACTCACCAAGTGGTTAGTACAATCCTCGTGGTCGAACGCGAAGAAGAAGGACGGGCTCAGAAGATTCAGAGGCCAATCTATTTTGTTAGCGAAGTGTTGGCAGGAGCCAAAATTCGCTACCCTCAGGTACAAAAATTACTCTATAGTGTTCTAATAACCGCGAGGAAATTGGCGCACTATTTTCAAGGTCACTCGGTCACCGTCGTCACTTCTTTCCCACTCGGCGATGTCATCCACAACCGCGAGGCGACCGGACACATCGCCAAGTGGGCTTTAGAGCTGATGCCGTTAGACCTGACTTTTAAGGCGAGGACGTCCATAAAGTCACAAGCCTTGGCGGATTTCCTGGCCGAGTGGACTGAGCAACAAGAGAACATACCTCGGGAAAACCTCCAACACTGGACCATGCACTTCGACGGATCCAAGAGGATCACCGGCTTGGGAGTAGGAGTTGTGTTGATCTCCCCAACTGGGAAAAGGCTAAGATACGTCCTTCACCTCCACCTCACACAACGTCGCCGAGTACGAAGCTCTGCTACATGGATTGCGCCTCGTAGTTTCACTCGGAATATGTCGGCTTATCGTGAAAGGCGACTCCCAGCTGGTCGTCAATCAAGTAATGAAGGACTGGTCCTGCCTAAATGACACCATGGAGGCCTACCGGCAAGAGGTCCGCAAACTTGAAGACAAGTGTGACGGGCTTGAACTCTCACATGTTTTAAGGCACAACAACGAAGCAGCCGACGAGTTGGCACAGTTCGGGTCTAAGCGCGAAGCTGCCCCTACCGACGTCTTTGTTGAACACCTCAATGAACCAACCATCACGACAAAGACAACTTTCGACGAGCAAGGCTGCGAACGAAGTCGCCATGGGCGGCGCCGGCGGAGGACGCCGCTCATCAAATTCTTAACCCAGCAAGAGCTGCCGGAAGACCAGGATGAAGCAGAACGCGTCCGGCGTCGTTGCCAAGCATATGTCATGGTTGACTCCAACCTATACAAGAAAAGCCCCTCCGGAATCCTAATGAGATGCATCACACCCGAGGAAGGGAAACAGCTACTACAAGACATCCACTCGGGCATATGCGAAAGCCACGCGGCAGCACGCACTCTGGTCGGCAAAGCTTACAGGCAGGGTTTCTTTTGGCTTACCGCGGTCTCCGACCCGGACAAAGTCGTACGAACCTGCTAAGGCTGCCAATTTTTTGCCCGACAGAGCCATGTCCCGGCCCAGGAGCTACAAACAATCCCACTATCCTGGCCGTTCGCGGTATGGGGCTTGGACATGGTCGGCCCCTTCAAGAAAGCTCCAGGAGGATTCACACACCTCTTCGTCGCAATCGACAAGTTCTCCAAGTGGATTGAAGCCAAGCCGGTCGCCACAATTACCGCTGACAAGGCACGGGACTTCTTCCTCAACATCGTGCACCGCTTCGGTGTCCCAAACAGAATCATAACTGACAACGGGACTCAATTCACGGGAGTCATCTTCAAGGAATTCTGCGAGGACTTCGGAATCAAGATTTGCTACGCATCAGTAGCCCATCCAAAAAGCAATGGACAAGTCGAACGAGCCAACGGCATGGTCCTCCAAGGCATCAAGGCCCGCGTTTTCGATCGCCTAAACCCTTACGCGGGCAAGTGGGTCCAAGAGCTCCCCTCGGTCTTGTGGTCGCTGCGGACCACACCCAGTCGGGCTACCGGCCAAACTCCCTTCTTTTTGGTCTACGGCGCAGAAGCCATGTTGCCAAACGAGATGGAGTATGAATCCCTCCGAGTCTGCAGCTTCAACGAAGAACGCTACGACCCTGACCGAGTGGATGACCTCACCCGATTGGAAGAGGCCCGTGAGGCAGCCCTCATCCAGTCGGCCAAATACCTTCAAGGACTCAGAAGATACCACAATCGCAACGTTCGAGCACGAGCTTTCATCGTTGGCGACCTGGTCCTACGCAAGATCCCGACCACCAAATACCGTGACAAGTTATCCCCCTTATGGAAGGACAGTACATAATCGCCAAGGTGACTCGGCCCGGTGCATACCGACTAAAGCGTGAAGACGGATCTATGGTCGAGAACTCCTGGAACATCGAGCATCTTCGACGATTTTATGCCTAATTTGACTAAAGCTTCATGTTTTTCCTTGACTGCCAACCTCAAGCAAGATGACTTCTTGAGTTAGCAGTCGGGGGCTGTACATACGTCAGTAAAGCTTAAGTTTTCCTCATCAACTTATGTGCATGATTTGGTTTATCATTGTTTAATGCTCTTCGATTCGAGTTCAGTGTCTAAGGACTGAGAGTTTTCTGATGACCTAATCGAGCCTAGGCTTGGTGACAGTCAGACGAAAACTACTTAAGAAATTTCACACAAAAACTCGGATCAAGGCATTAACATAAATAAACTAAATAAATCACAAGTTCTACATCAGAGCATCACGATCACATGACATTTACAAAACAATGTTCGAAAGATAAATCAAATTCTGAAATTGTTTACTACATCGACGAAGATCCTCTTTGCGACTCCTGCGCCTCACTTAGCATATCCAAGGCTGCTCATCGTAGTCCCGTCGGCGAAGCCCTCCCGACCGAGTGGATATCCACTCGGGGTAAAGGACAGTGCGTGCAAGAGCCAGGACCGGCCCCCATGTTGGCGGCTTCGGTGATATTGGCCGGATGCGGTCGAAGCCCTCCGCGGCTTGTCGAAAATTTCCACTGGCTCTAGCGAACTGGCCCCGACTCCTTGATGGAACAAAGATAGCAAGATTGGCGCAGCAGCATTGGCGACCTCTTCCCGGGCCTCCCCGGCTCGCTTGACCCGCTCGATTAAGACGTCATATTGAGCTCGGGTCTTAACCTTGTAAGCTGCCAAAAGCATCTGATCATGCAAAGCACTCAGAAATAAGGCAGCGGGAGGAATGTTACTTCAAAAGGCTTACCTTCAAACTCGGCCTCCATTTCGGCTTTGTCGAGGCCGCCGCCTCAAGCGGACTTGAAGCGAATGGACCTCCGAAGAATTTTCTACAAGAAAAGAAGATTGTCGGCAACCGGGGTCGACATGAGAATCATAAAGAAACTCGGGAAAGACGAGCTTACTCCCGATTGATCCTCGGAGGTCGAGGTTCGCCTCCTGAAGCTCCGCGATCTCTCTCCTTAAAGCTGCCTCCCTTGACGCGGCTTCCTCCTGAGTGGTTTTCAGCTTTCGCTGAACATCCTCTAAGGAGCTCAGGTGAGGAACCAGCTTCTCCAACACCTCGGACATCGCCATGGAGTGGCAGTACTCCTTCTGCGCGTGAAATCCGAAGAGTGACCGACTGGAAAACGATGATAACACAACAAAAGAAAAAGACTAAGGCTTACGTTGAGCAGCCGAGTCGCTTCGTTCAAACTATAAACAAGGGCATCCCTTTCTTCTCTCTCAACTTGCCTGTCCAGGATGATGCCCTGCCTTTGGCCCTCCGAGTCCCGCCACTCAATCTTAATTGGGGGAACCCGGGTTTCGAAGACGCAACTTTGGGAATTCCTCCACTTTGGCGCCGAGATAAGAAGAACCAATGAAGACATGAAGGGTTCAAACTAAAAGAGCAAAAAGAAGAGTTTGATACAAGACTCACCAGCTTCGGTGGCTGCGCGCTTAGGTGGAACGACTCGGCTGGCCTCCTTCCTCGGCTCTTCGCCAGTGATGTTCGATCGGGGCTGCCGAGCCGCGGCTGAGGTTTCCGGCCGTTGGCGCTTCCGTCGGGACGTCCGTGGCGGTCGGGGCTCCTTCCTTGGGGCATCCTTCTTCGTAGGCGAAGGTTTTTGCCGGAGCGTTCTCGCTTGGATGCGGGCTCCGGGGCTTTGGCTCTGCAGGCTTTGGCATCTCGGGAGCTGCGGCGGGGGTCGGCCCCTCACCCTCCCCGGCAGGATCTATGTCCTGGGGCCTCCTGCGATAATGATTACAGCTGGGGTAAAGATAAAGAAAGCTTTCAACGAAAAAGTTCAGACTTCAGTTGTAAAGCATACCTGGACGACCGGCGGATCTTCGGCGCCGTCCTCGGCGATCGCCTTGGAGGAGGGGTCTCGACGGGACGAGCCAGGACGTCATCGTCCGAATCCTTGATGATGAGCCTCCTTTTGCTCGCCCGCTTGTTTGTGTCCTCACTCGGGGCCGCCCGCTTCCCAACTGGATCGCTTTGGATCTTGATCCCGCCAGCCGGCTTCTTGGTGGGGCGACGCGGCGCGTCATCGTGGGACACCTTGTACGGCTTGGAGGTAACAGAAGCATTTTTCTGCAAGAGAAGTTCGCACAACACTAAGAGACAAGATATCAAGATTGAAAGACATTATGAAGCAACCAGTTGGCTTAACGGAGGGGGAGGCCGGTGGATGCTGAACGGAAGGACCGACAGAATGAGGGCACGCTCAACTGCAATTCCAGTCGAGAAGATCTTTTACATCCGAATCTTCAGAATCTCGTAGCTGAGTGGATCTGGATCTTCACGATTGGGGTCCTTCCCGCCTTCGTATTCGAAGGCCGGCTTTGACCTCTCCTTGATTGGAGCCGGTCGGCACGAATGAAGTGCCGAGTGATGCCGCTTCGCCGCGAAGACCCTTTTGCTTCATCTCCAGGATCTTCGCAAGCAATTTATTGGCCTCGTCCCAATCTTGGGCCACTGGAACGGTACTCCAAGTTGGCCTGGGGACAGGGGGAAGACCGACGAAAGCTAGCAGGCTGGGTTCAAGGTTGTTGATATAGAACCAGCCCACGTGCCATCCCTTATTAGAAGATTTTAAGGGAAGAGAGAAGTACTCCTTGCGGAGAGATCCGCAGAGTTGGAAACCTACCCCGCCAACGACGCATGGGTGGTCTTTATTCGGATGAGGTTTGAGGTAAAACATGCGGCAGAAGAGTTGGAAGTGGGGAAGGATGCCAAGGAATGCTTCACATACATGAATTAAGAGGGCGATGTGAAGCATAGAGTTGGGGTTCAAATGGTAGAGCTGGAGGCCATAGTAATCTAAAAGCCCCCGAAAGAACTCGGAGGTGGGAAGGCTAAACCCGCAATAGAAGAAAGAGGTAAAAACGACGAGCTCACCAGTGTTCGGGGTTGGGAAGTCCTCACCCGCCGCTGGGCGCCAGCCCATGATCTCCTTTGGGGGAAGCATGCCATGCTTCACCATCTCCTTGAGGGTAGATTCCCTCACATCCGATGTGGCCCATTGGTCAAACGGAATCCTCTTTTCCTCCGCCATGAGTGTGGTGTGGATGGGAAGTGGATCTGGTCGGAAAAAGTGGGGATTTTGACAAGGGAACTTGGGAGATTTGGCTACGGAAGCTGGTTGTTGCAAAGAGCGAGCTCTGGATGGATGGATTTGGGAGCGCGCGAGTCTAGGGTTCTTCGCGAAGCGGTGAGCAGTCTTTGTGAAAAGAGGAATCTTTTGGAAGATGAAGAGGCGGGGACGACCTCGAGCCTTTATAGAAAGATTTGAGGGTTGCGCTAGGTTTTCTCGTGATTGGGCCGAGCCCATGATAGAATCTGCGGCCCAGTTAAGGTGTGGCCCGACGCGTGTCCTTAGGGACTTAAGCTGATGAGCTTAAGCAGATTTTTCCTGGCAATATGCGCGTGTCCGAATGCCCTGTACCTTTGGAAATCCTTTCATACCACGGTTTGCTTGACTTCATGAGAAGCTAGCATGATGCAACTTGGAAGGTGACCAACAGCTAAGTTTTTATAGCTGCCTTGATGACAAGGGCTGTTTGGTTTTTTAGCATTTGATTAAATGATCATATTGATGCTATTTTTCCACCTTGGTGAAGATCTTTATAGATTGAGACCAGTATTATGGCGAAAGCTATTTAATAACTTGGTCATATTTTTCATATGATTGAAAGAACTCATTTTCCCATGAGGGACGATTAAAATATTTGTTCCGAGATGACTCGGGCAGATCCACTCGGATAAGCATAAGCTTACCGAGTGCTTTTCACCCACGAGGGTTGATTGAGTTATTTGTTACGAGATGACTCGGGCAAATTCACTCGGATAAGCATAAGCTTGCCGAGTAATAAAGTTGCTTTAGCATGAGCTAAGCATCTATATAAGAATGATTTTTTATAGCTCTTGACTATATGCTTAGCCTTTTTTTGACTAACCACATAGTCAGGGGCTACACCTAATTAGATGCATCAGGAGATGCACCTAGATATTTATTTTTGAGAATTTTTAAAAAAAATTTCCAGCCCTTCACAGTCTTTGGAGCCACTCGGGAAGATTCAGGCAGAGATGATGGAATCACTCGGCGCCAAAAACACTCTGTCAAAGAGGTTTTTGGGCGTGTGCGGTTTGTGCGAAGCTAAGGCTGTCTCGTCGGCGAAAGGACTCGGGGCTCTTGTGGAGATTATGGCAATGGGGTATCTACATGGCAAGCTTATCCGACTGGAGGTAGGGATAGATTGCGCCTGCCATATCTATAAACCGAACGTGACTTGGGTGTTACGATTGCCGATAGAGATAAAGTAATCGGCCTATAGTCACGGTTTGGTAAGATTGGGGAAACCAACTTAGAGTAAGATAGGGTTTCCGAGTTGTAAGCCCTCCTCCCAAGACTATATAAGGGGGTAAGGGGCGTCCCTTGAGGGATATCCTATGTTAGATCAGCTTTCAGCTTTAGATCACGAGATCAATAAAGACACTCGGCGGATCGAATCCGCCGAAACAGGAGTAGGGTATTACCTCACGAGAGGGCCTGAACCTGTCTAAATCTTCTTCTCCTTCTAACCCATTGTGCTTGGCGATCTTGACTGCGACCCCAGAAATTACATTGCCGAAACCGAGTTTCGACATGTTGAGTCGATAGGTTCCTGCTAATGTTTCACCAGAGGGTTAGCTGGTCTTATCATGTCTCTGTTAATCTAGTCCTAGTATCTCAATATAGCTCTATCAGCTGTCTCTCGCCTGAGGGTCTCTGCCGTTACCGGCTAAACTATTTACTAGATTAGATTAGTTTAGACATCTACCACCCTGTAAATTAGTCAAGGGCTTGATTGTCTAGATATTACGTTTCTTTTCATACTTAGTGCTGCATCAATTTAGTTTGACCTACTAAGTTGTGATTAGAATCATAGTCTCTAGCCTGCCTGATGGCTACCAATAAGTGTTTCGTCGGGGTTTCAGCCGATGAGTTATACGGACATCGGCATCATGCGGAATCACACAATCGGTGTCAACGGATCATTGTTTTGACTATCGACCTATCGGCGATATGATTTATGCTCTCTTGTTTTGCATATCTTGTCGGTGGCGGATCAAGCGGCGGCATGCCGCGCTTCATCAATTTTAGACCTGCACTGGAGCTAAGCAGATCTGTCACAGCCCGATTTTCGTTCGGGATTAAAAATCATTTAATAAATCATTTCCTAGAAAATAAATAAAACGAAAAAGAAAGTAAATCAAGTGAACCTATTAAGGAAATTAAATTTTCCTTCAAAAATCATAGCTGGAAATATTTTTGCAATATTCTCCATGCCCTAAAGTACTCTCTGAAATTTTTCGTGAAATTTTGGAGCTCCAAAAATAATTTTAATAAAACAAAGAACAATTCAATAATTATTTTAATAAATTAATTAAACTTTGAATGAGCTGGAGATATTTTTATTAAATACTTTGGGTGTTCATATATTTTCAGGATTTTTCTTGGAATTATTTGGGCATTGGAAGTATTTATAAGAATTAAAGGATATTTGGACCAAAAAGTCTGTTTTACCTCCCTGCTACAGTACCTTCTTCCAGCCGCTGCTACAGTGCCAAGCAGTACCCGAAAACTGTGGCTTTGTTTCCTCCACCAAATCCGGCCTAATCCTCTACCCAAATCAAAAATTAGTTGCGGGAACGGATTCCTCTCGATCTCCTCTACATTTCCCCATGAAATCCCCCTCAATCCGTGCTAAATCGCACGAATTTCGGCCCGTTCTTATCCGACGAACTCGGGATAAACCCTAAAAATCCGGCGCCAAATCCTCTCTTCCCGGTGCGGGCCTCTCCCTCCCAAGCCTATAACTAGAACCCCCATGATCTCCTCCTCGGTTTCCTCATTTTCCCGAGTTTTCCGTGCTCTAGCCACCTCCCCTCGAGATCAATCTCTATCCTTCGGCGGCCATCTTTTCGGCCGCCCTAGCCGCCGTCTCGGCCGTCCCGACACGCCGTCGCCTCCCTCGGCACCACAAGGACTCAAGGAAGCCCGGCATCCATCTCCCTTGCGCCCAACACCGCCGGAAGGCCCGTCGCCGTGGACCGTGCATCGCCGCCTCGTTCGCACTTCGGCCGTGCCTGTCGCCGTTCCGTCGGCCGGTTATCGTTGCCGTCTTCAACATCGGTATCATAGCAGCAAGCCGAAGCCCGTCCTCCACCTCTCCTCCATCGAAAGCCACCGAAAGCCGTTGTCACCGGCAACCCGAGCTTGGCCGCCGCTTTCATCTCGTCGTCGGCCGTCTCTCGCCGCTGCTCGTCGTTGGGTAAGTAGTGGTAAGAGTCGCCTCACCGTCCTCTCTCCATTAGTGAACTCCGTTTCCACCAGAGTGTCGTGGTTCGTCGTTGCCGCGTCGCACTTCGCCGTCGCCGCTACCCATTGAGAGCCGCCGACCGTCGTGCCTGTGTGGCTGCTTTCGTGGCCGCCACCTTAGCACCGTGTCAACTTCTTTGGGCCACGTGTCTTGATGTGTATCCACCCCAGCCCTAAACCAGTTAAATCTTGGTCGGCAAATCCAAGCCGTTCATCCTAATAGATTTTTTCGGTTTAATATAAGCCACCTATCCTTTGTTCCCAGTTCAATCCTAGCCACCCAAATCCTTGTGATCCTGTGGACTGATCGGAGCTGATGTCTTAAACAATCCTTCTCCAGTTCAAAATTAATTAAAAATTGCGTAATAAATCATCTTAATTTTTAGAATTCATTTAAATGGTCCAAAATTTCTAAAATTCATATCTAATTCATACGAACTACAAATTGGGCCATTCAAATTGCAGAATTCATCTAAAATTAAGCTCTACATGTTTGTTTACTTTTTATGTACTGTTATTTGGTTTTTATTAGGTTTTTTCCTTGTTTTGTGTGTCAGCGTGTAGATTCCGCCGTTTCTGGAGTCTGCACTCGCGAGGGAAAGAGCCCAGAAGTTTGCTTGAAGACGCAAGGCAAGTCACACTTCCCTTGAAGCATATTGATCCTATTTTTATAAATGTTTTATGTTTGCAAATAAAATTTACATTGCTTTGCTAATTACATGAAATGATGGATTACCTATATGTTTGTTTGTGCCTTATTTACTTGTTATCCGTCCTTTGTTAACCTTGGGTGTTATTTGACTAGCTTTAGTCACTGATGTTGATTCTAGCTAGAATTATATGCTTAGCCGTGCTTAAACACCACTAGCTCACTAAATGGGATAATTACACTATTTATTCTAGTCTCTAATGAGCTGCAAGCTCGATACACCTGACCATGTCTTATTGGTCATAATTATCTCAACTAAAATATGACATAATGGTGGGTTGTGGGTGCATGGTTTTGATGGTCACACCCATGGCAATTAAGGACCGGTTCATGGGAAACCCTGGAAGACATATCGTGCAAACCACAAGCCAGAATGGGCAACGACTGGACCCGTAGTATAGCTTTCCTCGGCCGACGTACCCTAGTAAGGGTGGGCGTGATGGAGTTGGGTCGGCCCGGTTTTACGGGTTGATCGGTGTCGGATTCACGTGGCACGAGAGGGGGCTGCCCGCTGCCTGCGGGGTGGAGCGAAACCTTGGTGTGGTATCGCTTGGTTAGAGGGAGTTATGCGAAAGGTCTTGTCACGATTTCCCCCTTTGCAGTATCATGGTGGTACTTCGGGGCATGGTAACATGTGTGGAATCGTGTCTTGTGGGTAAAGTTGTGCACCTCTGATCAGAGTAAAACTATTCGAATAGCCGTGCCCGCGGTTATGGGCGATTGACCGAGATTCACTATGATTAGTCCCACTTTGAATAATTTGATTTAATGGGCTGGTTTAGTTCGAGGTGGAGCTGTTGGGCTGTTCAACGTGGGGATAACGTTGTTCAGTGAAAGATTAATATTGCCTTAATTACTCAACTATTTTACTGTTTTTAAATATTAAATGTTTGTAAACCGCATTTATGCAAAATATCCCCAAGCCACCCTTGACTCCCCTTGCACGTCTGCATTTCTCGATGTGGCTTGTTGAGTACGGTGGTTGTACTCAGTCTTGCGATGTTTCCTCCTTTCAGAAGTGTAGTGCTTCTGAGTTGAAGATGGAGTTAGAAGACCAAGGCTCAGACCCCAGTTGAGTTTGCCTGTGGAGTAGAGCTAAAGCCCCGCTAGTGTCGTCTTTCTTTTCATTTGCAGGTTTACGGGTGTGAGGACTAAGTGCCTCTTCGGTATGTATTTTTATTTTACGCTTTGTTTTTACGTTTGGATCTGTGTATTAATTTGTCATTTTATGTACCCTGGTTGATTCCTGGACAGGGAGTTAATACATAAAATAGTCAGGAAATTTGGGCTAAATTTCCGGGCGTGACAAGATCTCCCAGGCCAGCATGTGTTTTTCGTGCTAACACATTCTTGGCACACTTGAACATCGGCAAGAGTGTGATTTTTGGCATCAACACACACGTAAGAACCACTATGTAGGGATACTGCCTCCGCTCGGCTATCTACTCCGCTAGGTCTATACCCATTCGAGAAGTACGTTTTTATTGGCTCGTTTCATGTTTATCTCATGGCTTGGTCCTTAATTGACTAGGGACGGCACTTGCCTTTTCCGGAATCCACCCAAATCATCCAGTCACCCCAGTCTAAAACATTTGTTTGTTTTAGTTTTTCATCGAAGAATCATTTCATCATTGTCATGGCAATGTGGCGCTCATGTCTCCACATACCGTACATCAACCACCTTCCCTAAGGTAGTTGCCCAAGCATATAGCATTTGATAAATATGATTGTGCATAAATCTAAAATAGCATGGGCTAAGCATTATCGAAGAATGACTTTGAACGCACGACATTGTAGGGTACAAAGAATAAATGAGTATTCAATATCAAGGCAGGGCATATAAGAGGTATGGGACTTCATATGTGTATAGCATGCATATTTGATTTTAAACAAACATAAGTTCGCAAATGGGTTCAACATGCTCAAAGGTAGTGATGACTTGCCTTGCTCGCAACCTTGTTGACCTGGGTCTTCAACGCACTCAGGTGCTCCCTCGGACTCTATAATAACGTGCGATCAAACCGATAGAACTCGATTAGAATTCAAATAAAATCACCAAAATAACAAATAAAATTATAAAAGCGACTCCTAAAACTAGACTACGATTTTAGACGAATTTAGGTTTGAGTTTCGATAGAATCCGAGTTAAAACGAGCGACTTACAATAATTTGAAGTTTTGCACGAGCGAGTTACAATAATTTGAAGTTTTGTGATTTACCGATTTAATTTATTACGAGGTGATAATATTCGAAGTTAATTTACTTCTAAATTTTTTAAGTATTATGGTTGATGATTCAAAAATATTATATCGAAAAGAAAATTGTAAAACTCAAATTTTTATGCGACAATTATTTTAAATAATTTGAAATTTAAATTTTACAAAGAAATTCATATGATAAAATTAATATTTATTAACAAATTAGATTATAATTTGTTTCTAAATTAAATTTATGCGACAATTAAGCTCTTAATATTAGTCAATATTTAGCCTATAAATATCCCTAAAATTTTACTCCAAAGAAATATATTTTTATCCCAAAACTTCCTAAATATTTTTCAAAAATATTTTTCCTATTTCCTTATTTTATCTCTTCGTTTTCTTTCTTTTCTTTTCTTTTCTTTTTCTCTTTTTGTTTTGTTTTGTTCTTCTCTTATCTTTTCTTTTCTTCTTATCTTTTCTTTTTCTTCTTTCTTCCTGCCTTCTCCTTCCTCTATTTTCTCCTCTCTTCTCTCTTCCCTATCTCTCTCTCGGCTGCTTGGCCGAGCCAAGGCCAGAGCAAGCGCGCGAGGGGCGGCGGCATGGGCGAAGTGGAAAGGGGCAGAGGGGGAGGCTTACTGGTGGCATGACGGGACGCCGAGGGTGGCGTCACGGCGGTGCAAGGTCGGCTGCAGCGGCACGGTGGCATGGCGATGAGCCGGCATGGGAAGAAGGGAGGAGAGGGGGAGAAATGGCGTGGAGAGGGAGAGAGGAGGGATGGGGCTTTATAGGCGTGCACGGGAGGGGGTCGGGCGCGGCGCGGCGTCGCGGCCATGCGGGCGGCACGCGCGGCGCGGCGGGCGGACACGGGCGACGTGGGCACACGGGGCGCGGCGCGGGCCGCGCGGCGTGGCGCGTGAGGCGGGGGCGGGGCGCGGGTAGGGCCGGGCGGCACGGCGCGACGCATGTCGTGCGCGCGGGTAGGGGCGAGCACGGCGGGACGCGAGGCGCGCGGGGGAGAGGCGCCGGGGCCGTCTACGAACACCTTCGGCATAATTGAACAATGCCATTTTCTATTTTTCTAATTTTATTTTTTATTTTATTTATACCTTTTGCATTTCACCTATAAAAATAAAATTATAATTTTGGCCCCAAATATAATATAATGTTATTTTATATTTTTAATCTTTTCTCAACTTTATTATTATATATATTTGATATCCTTTTTAATTTATAATTTAATATGTATTATTATTTTTTTGTATTTTTCAAAAATAATGTTTTGATCCGAGAAAATAAATTTTTATCAACCTTAGTTTTTCCCAGTTGTATATTTTTATAATTTTTATTTCTATATTCATTTTGCAATTTTCTCTTCTTTTAGGATTTTTAAACCTTATCGACTTTTTCTTCTTTTAAATAAATAATATTTTGTTTATAACACAACAAAACTCACAAATAAGAGGCAAATAATTACGACAAGATGCAACAATACAAAAGTTTCCTAAGTTCTGAATTTTAAATTTTTTTAAGTCTACGATTTTTAGGGTGTTATAACTTGAGTAGACTTGTGTCCACCGCTCGTAGTTTGTAGAGCTCGAACAAGTCCATGAAGTATATGGCGATGTAGTTTTCAGGCCCAAAAAATGGTTCTTTGCTGTGATAGCCTACAATATCAGTCTCCGTGTTCGTCCTCTTGCTTGTCCTCTCCATGTAGTACATGTGGAGCTTCCTGCATGCGTTGCCCATCGTTCGTGGGGCGTCGTCTCCAACCACAGGAATGCCTAGTGAAAACGCCACCGGTGGTATGTTCTTGCTCTTTTCTAGCCTCTTTGGTTGTAGACGTGAGGCCTTCGCCTTGACTTGGGCTCTTCCTCTCCCCCTTGCCGCAGGTTTGTCGTTAGTTATTTGCGGAGGAGAGGAACACGTCTTCCTTAATTTCCTGAGCGGTGTGGGATTAATTACTTTACCCGTGCTGTCGGCCTCCATTTGACCTTGTGGAGCAGCGGGAGCTGGAGGAGTTGGAGCGGCTGAAGGATCAGGTGTCGGTCGGGGCGGCAGTTTAGTGCTCGGTGGAGTGGCTGACCTCGGAGTCAACTTGATTTCAATAAGCTCCTTGGGCCATTGGATAAAATTTTCACATGCAACTTCTAGGGTTAGGATCTCGTCGTTCGGTGGGTACTGCAGCGGGAAATGAGCCCATTCGTTCTTGACCGTGTCAACTTGCACTTTCACCGTGCCGGCCATCACTTGTGCCCAATGCACTATTGCATCTGGGGTTGGCCTAACGGCACGTCCCATGGTCACCGTAATAGTGAGGGACGACACCACCTTAATTAATAGCACGCAGTTTGCCGGTTCCTGCGATAGATTCATCCATAGTTTTAGAATACTATATAAGAAGGATTTGTTAAGACGTTTACGCATTGTGGCCGAGAGTTATACCTTATTTGATATATAGCGGCTAGGACTGGTTGTTGAGGTTCTGTCTCCTCAGTTGATGCGCAACTGATCCGCTTTTGTGTAGGACTATCTCAGTGCGAAACGACGGCTTGCTCGGTGGCTGTTGCTCTCGTCGTATCTGTTCCCTGATCCGAGCCTCCTCCTGTTCCATCCTCTCCTGTATTTTAGAGCTTATTTCGGCTCTGACCTGCTCCCGTATCTTCTCGACCAGCCAGGCATCTTTTTCCACCTTCGATAGGGCATGCTTCATGTATTATCCCGCGTATTCTAGAAATCCACATTTCCAAGGGACCAAAGCTCCAACCCCCCTAGTACGTCCATGGTGTTCGCTGTTGCCCAATGCTTGAGTGAGGATTTCATCCTCACGTCTATCAGAGCATGCCTCTTGGGAGGTTTGTCTCATGGCAACCAACTATTTCTGCAGTATAAATCAATAGTATGATTTGTCTAAAGAAAATAAACATATTTAGGTGAGACACTTACAATATTTTTTAAACTTGTTAGTCTTGGGCATTTGGCAAAGTGATTGTTCCATCGCTGTTCTTCACAGCCCTTGCCATTGCCCACCTTCTTGCCCTTTGGTGCGGGATATTGGCAAAAGGAGGTAGCGTATTGGATCCGTCTGCTGCCACATCCTCTTTTTGCCATATCTTCATCTTCCTGGCATATCCCCCCATGCCAAGCCGGTGCGGGTGCACGTTTCGAGCCTGTAGTGCCCTAAAAGCCTCGGCTTTCGCTCAGGTTTCCTCACTTGTTTTCTTCTCAATGAACTACTCCCACACCTGTTGCATGATGAAGGGGTATTCCCCGAAAGGCTCCCCAGCGCTGGGTTTATTGGATGTACTTGTTGACTAGCCTAGACTTGAAGTTCTTCCAAGCTGTTCCAAACTACCTAAAGGCCATAGTCTTTAGCCTTTCCTCATCAGCTGCGGGATAGTCGAAGCTTTCCTTGAACTTCAGCCATACAGATTCCTTTTTCACTTCCGGCACGTCCTTCACGTTATCAACAAAGATCGGGAAGGTCCGCCTCCCTATTATCCCGCAAATTGAGCTAAATTTATTGCACACGTTCTTCGGTACGATCAGCTTTCCTACGAGGTCCACCTCTGTTATGGTGTACCTCTCCCTTGGGATTCTATTGTCGCTCCTAGGGGTCTGTGACTGTTAGTGATATGCCCTAGAGGCAACATGGAGATGTTGGATATCACGTCAATGTTTATGTATAAATGAATAAAGTGTTATTCAGTTCCATGAAATAGACATCTTGTATTGATCAATGAGTACGTGACTTATTTATGAGACTCTTTATGTATGAATCTATTTCTAAACGATCCTCGATCATATGTCATATTGTTGGAACAAATATGATTCTAAGATCGGCATGTTTATTGATTGATGATCATGTCTCATAGATCATGGGTATGGAGATACCAAATCAATAAACATGGACATATGTGTTGGAGAACACATTGTTGGATAGACCCACCATGAGACACTACGGGAATTAATGTGCCATTAGTTGGTCTCGGGTAGTGTTGGTACAAAGTCCTTAGACTGAGATCACCATGGATTCCAACATGTGTAGTAGCCTACTTTGGGACTACCAAACGCTATTCCGTAATCGGGTAGTTATAAAGGTAGTTTTCGGGTTTGCTATGAAACATGGAGTGGGATGTGAGTGATCAAGATGGAATTTGCCCCTCCTTTGGAGAGATATCTCTGGGCCCCTCGAGGTAATGGATTATGGAAATGCATGGCCATGCTAAGTTGATTGAGGAGTCAATCAACGGACGGATAATCCAATACGGTTCGAGTGAATGGTTAAACTATTGAAGGGATGGCACACATCTTGCCTATAGCTTAACCGGTATCGTGAGGCGAAGGGATTTGTGTACACATTACGGGTTCGAGCCGATATTATTCTTGTATACTATGGTGTCAATATGTGCTGCTAGGCGCCGCTATTGACAGTCGGCTGAGTTAGACTCGAGCCGACGATCGGCTAAGTTAGACTATAGCCGAAACCGAGTATACCTGAACCTACGGGTCGCACGCTTAAGGGGATAGAATAGATATTCGAGTTGGACTCGGATACGGCTCGATCGGATAGGGATCCGATCGGATAGAGTCCTATGGGCTTACGACGTGTGGGGCGGCCAACTCTATGAGATACGGATGAGATCCGATTCAAAATAGAGTCCTAATCGGCCCAGATCGGCCAACTCTATATAATGGAGGGAGGGGTGGAGAGCGTGACACGTCAATTGCATCACGTGCAACGAAGTCGCCGAGATCAATCTCCACGGAAACCCTCCCCACTTTCGAGCCAAACCATAGCCTTGCATCGCGTGCTAGCACACGGGTGTACGGCGTTCGTCCCCGGACGTGTGGATACCGGTAGAGGCGCTGCTACGTTGCGCGCTGTTGATCGGCTTCGGATCGGCCAATCGGAGCGATCGGCTGTGGTGGAATCGGCTGCGGTCGGGCGCATCGGAGCGAGGCGTGAGAACGCGGCCGAACAACTCGAATCGGGCTGATTGGCGAATCGGTGCTCTCGGGAATCGGCTACACTGTTCGGTCGGATTGCCACCCGATTGGCTATTCCGCTGCACTCTACTCCAATCGGTAACGATCTATCGGCCCTTACTTGCAAGTGTTCCTGGTTTGCGCGGTAAAAGTTTTGTTTTCGGCTAGCGTAGCCACCGCGTAACCCTTCGGTGGTATCGAGCTAATCTTCCTTAGTTCGGGTTTTAGATTGGATCTCGGAACAAGTTTTGCACACGGGTTGATTAGATCAATCGGTTTTATGGGATCTCGTTGAGGAGAGTTAATGGTAATTGCGTTCCTTGATAGTGTATCGGAACGGCATAATGTGATTACGTCGAAGCAATTTCCATATAACTCGGTTTGAGTTGGGTTCGAGATAGCGTTCCTTGATAGTGTATCGGAACGGTATAATGTGATTATGCCGAAGCTATCTCGTAGTCCGATCTTGTTAGCTGCCTCGCGCCTACGCAAACCATCTCCCTTGATAGTGTATCGGGACGACATAATATGATTATGCCGACATGGTTTCAAAAGCGATTTCATAGATTGGATCTATGAATTTCGTGTGGTGTTCGGGCGCCCGCCCGCGAGGCGGCTTCCCCTCGACCCCCGTGTGCGTACCCCCTTATAGGTCGTCTCGGTGCCGTATCTCTGCGATAAGTAGAAAACGTTTCTACGCCTAACTTGTTTTTGCAGAGAATGCTTTGAGATGGTATGGCCCTATTGTATGTATGAGATGTATGAGATGCATGTGATGCATGTAATATTCTTTCATATGTGCAATCCCTGTAATATTCTTTCATACGTGCAATGCTTGTAATATTCTTTCACGACCTGCGAGTCGATGTAATCTTCAATTAGAGCTTCTATAGTAGTAGCTTAGTTTGAAGAAATCAAGCATTCGACACTCGAAAGAACGGTGATGAAGATGGAGATCCTGTACACCGGCATGGAGATGGAGATCACCATGTGAAGGGGGCCATACTATTTCACTATATGCTATTCTTCTTGCTTTCATATGTGATATGTTTGTTTGATAGGATAGCATCCCTCGCAAAATTAAGTAGTAATGATGCCCTTCCAAATGTTGCACCCGTCACCGTTATGCTCGTCAATGGTGGGTCTGCCAAAGCAGAGTGCCATTCTCTATCATAACACGAGGGGGTATATGTCGGACATATACAGCAGGAGCATTTGGTTTACTTAACAAGGCTATCAAAACAGTTTTGGGCCTTGGGGCATAGGTTGGGGCCGGGGCATGGAGATGCCACACCAACAACAAGAGTCACATAGAGATGTGATTAGCAAGGAGTTGCTTACCGATGTTACTAATTTTCTAGCAGTGATGCCAAAGCTCACTAGAAAATTAATTAACATGTGGATCTTGACCCAATACGTAACCTAGAGGGAAGGTGGAAAATACGTAATGGGAGTCTAATGTTAAATTGTTTAACAATAGACATAACATAAACATTGTGCTAAACTTTGTTTTTCTTTGTAGAATAAATGGCGGCTAATACTACACCCGGTACCTTTAATTTGCGATCTATTCTCGAAAAGAAAAATTAAATGGAACAAACTTTATAGATTGGTATCGCAACTTGAGAATTGTTCTCAAGCAAGAGCGTAAGGAGTACGTTCTTGAAGTACCCTATCCCGAGGATTTGCCAAATAATGCCACCGCAACGCACGGAGGGCTTATGAGAAGCAAACTAATGATGCCCTAGATATAAGCTGTCTCATGCTTGCTACAATGTCCCCGAGCTTCGAAGCAATATGAGAGAAGCGATGCTCACACTATTATTCGAGGCTGCGTGGCATGTTTGAGAACCAAGCTCGGGCCGAGAGGTTCAACACCTCAAAGTCCTTGTTTGCGTGCGAGCTTGTTGAGGGGAATCCGTCATCCGCATGTGATAAAGATGATTGGCTATATCGAGAGTCCGGAAAAACTAGGTTTTCCCCTTAGCAAAGAGTTGGCTACGATGTGATTCTCCGGTCGCTCCCTCCGAGCTTCGAGCCATTCATATTAAACTATCACATGAACAATATGGATAGAACCTTGGCTGAATTGCATGGGATGCTAAAGACAGTGAGAGAGTATCCAGAAAACGATCATCATGTGATGATGATGCGAAGGCAAAGCGCAAACCACTGTCAAGAAACTTTGCACCAAGAGGAAGTTAACTCCCGATGAGATCGCGAGTGCCTCCAATGCAAAGAAGGGCAAGAAGGGTCGACGGCATCGATGCCGTTTGCTTCTATTGCAAGGAGACATGCCATTGGACGAGGAACTGCAAGAAGTACATGGAGGATCTCAAAAAGAAGCAAAGTACGACTTCGCTTCAGGTATTAATGTTATAGACATTAATCTTGCTACTTCACCTACTAACTCTTGGGTATTTGATACCGGATCGTAGCTCATATTTGCAAATCGTTGCGGGAATGAGAAGAAGTAGAGGATTGAGAAGGGGCGAGGTGAACCGCGCGTCGTAATGGAGCAAGCGTTGCTACGTCTTGTCGGCACAGACCACTTCATCTACCTTCGGATTAGTTTTGGAATTGAATAATTGTTATTGTGTTCCAACACTATGTCAAAACGTTATTTCCGCTTCATGTTTGCAAGCGGAAGGATATGATTTTAGATCAATGGACAATGGTTGTTCAATATATCTTAGAGATATGTTCTATTTTCATGCTCCATTGGTGAATGGATTATATGTTTTGAATCTTGAAGCGTCTCCCATCTATAACATTAATACGTAAAGGCAACTCTAATGATATAAACCCCACGTTTATCCGGCATTGTCGCTTAGGCCATATAAATAAGAAACGCATGGAGAAGCTCCATAAGGATGGATTGCTTCACTCTTTTGATTTTGAATCATTTGAGACATGTGAGTCTTGTTTACTTGGTAAGATGACAAAGGCACCTTTCACGGGACATAGTGAGAGAGCAAGTGACTTATTGGCACTCGTACAAACCGATGTATGTGGACCAATGAGCTCAACGGCCGAGGTGGTTATCAATACTTCATTACCTTTACCGATGACTTTAGTAGATATGGTTATATCTACTTAATGAGGCATAAGTCCGAATCCTTTGAAAAGTTCAAAGAATTCCAGAATGAAGTACGAATCATTTAGGGAAAACAATCAAGTTTCTACGATCGATCATGGAGGGGAATACTTGAGCCAAGAGTTTGGTAATCATCCAAGATTGTGGAATTGTTCCACGCTTGACTCCGCCAGAACTCCGCAATGGAACGGAGTGTCCGAACGGAGAAATCGCACCTTGTTGGACATGGTGCGGTCAATGATGAGCCAAAGTGATCTTCCGTTATCCTTCGGGGATATGCTCTTGAAACAAATGCGCTCACACTAAATAGAGTTCCATCTAAGTCGGTTGAAAAGACACCATATGAGATATGGACAGGGCAATCCCCTAGTTTGTCTTTTCTCAAAATTTGGGGATGCGAAGCTTATGTAAAACGTTTACGATCGACAAGCTCACACCCAAATCGACAAGTGCTTCTTTGTGGGATATCCTAAGGAAACTAAGGGATATTACTTTTATAATCGGGAACAAGGCAAAGTGTTTGTCGCCCGACACGGTGTCTTCTTGGAGAAAGAGTTTCTTTCAAGAAGGGTTAGTGGGAGCAGGGTGCATCTTGAAGAAGTTCAAGAAACACCGAAAATATTTCGCGACCACGAGAACCACAACAGAGGTGCAAAGTGTTGCGCCACCGGTTGTAGATACACCGCCACTGGAGGTCCGAAAGATCACGTCGTGCACTCAGTACACAGTGCGTGAACAATGTGATATATTGTTGTTGGACAACGATGAACCTAAGACCTATGAGGAAGCGATGGTGGGACCCGATTCCAACAAGTGGCTTGGAGCCATGAAATCCGAAATAAAATCCATGTACGACAATCAAGTTTGGAACTTGGTTGATCCACCGATGGTGTCAAAACCATTGAGTGTAAATGGGTTTTTAAGAAAAGGCCGATATGGATGGAAATGTTCACATCTATAAGGCGCGATTGGTGGCGAAAGGTTTTAAACAGATTCAAGGAGTTGATTATGATGAAACCTTCTCGCCCATCGTAATGCTTAAATCTATTCGGATTATCCTAGCGATTGCTGCATATTTCGATTATGAGATATGGCGATGGATGTCAAAACGGCTTTCCTAAATGGAAACCTAAGCGAGGATGTATACATGATACAACCTCGGGGTTTTGTCGATCCGAGATCGCTGGAAAGATATGCAAGCTACGTAAATCCATTTATGGATTGAAGCAAGCATCTCGGAGTTGGAATATTCGTTTTGATGAAGTAATCAAAGGGTTTGGTTTCATCAAAAATGAAGAAGAGGCCTATGTTTACAAAAAGGTCGTGGGAGCGCAATTGTATTTCTAATCTTATATGTGGATGACATATTACGATTGGAAATGATATCCCTATGCTAGAATCCGTCAAGTCTTCATTGAAAAATAGTTTTTCCATGAAAGACTTAGGGAGGCAGCATACATATTGGCATTCGGATCTATAGAGATAGATCCAAGAGGCTAATTGGATTAAGCCAAAGTACATACATTGACAAGGTGTTGAAAAGGTTCAACATGCATGATTCCAAGAAAGGTTTCTTGCCCATGTCACATGGCATTAATCTTAGCAAGAATCGGTGCCCTCGGACACATGATGAGCGGAATATGATGGGTATGGTTCCATATGCTTCGGCAATTGGATCCATCATGTATGCCATGCTTTGTACACGCCCGGATGTCTCGTACGCTTTGAGTGCTACGAGCGAATACCGCTTGAAGGTCACTGGATGCCGTAAAGAATATCCTTAAGTACTTGAGAAGAACTAAGGATATGTTCCTAGTCTATGGAGGTGAAGAAGAGCTCGTTGTAAGTGGTTACACCGATGCTAGCTTCCAAACAGACAAGGATGATTATAGATCGCAATCTGGGTTCGTGTTCTCGCCCGAACGGAGGCGCACACTGGAAGAGTTCCAAGCGGGATACCGTTGCGATTCTACAACGGAGGCCGAGTACATTGCTTCGAAGCCGCAAAGGAGGCCGTTTGGATCAAGAAATTCGTTTCGAGCTTGGTGTGATGACTAGTACGACTGGTCCAATGTCTCTCTATTGTGATAATAGTGGAGCCATTGCGCAAGCCAAGGAGCCGAGGTCACATCGAAGTCCAAACACATACTTCGGCGATATCATCTCATCCGCGAGATAGTGGACAGAGGTGATGTCAAGATATGCAAAGTGCACACGGATCTCAACATAGCCGATCCGCCGACAAAACCTCTCCTCACCAAGCATGAGGCGCACACAAGAGCAATGGGTATTAGATACTTACATGATTGACTCTAGTGCAAGTGGGAGATTGTTAGTGATATGCCCTAGAGGCAACATGGAGATGTTGGATATCACGTCAATGTTTATGTATAAATGAATAAAGTGTTATTCGGTTCCATGAAATAGACATCTTGTATTGATCAATAAGTACGTGACTTATTTATGAGACTCTTTATGTATGAATCTATTTCTAAACGATCCCGATCATATGTCATATTGTTGGAACAAATATGGTTCTAAGATCGGCATGTTTATTGATTGATGATCATGTCTCATAGATCATGGGTATGGAGATACCAAATCAATAAACATGGACATATGTGTTGGAGAACACATTGTTGGATAGACCCACCATGAGACACTACAGAATTAATGTGCCATTAGTTGGTCTCGGGTAGTGTTGGTACAAAGTCCTTAGACCCGAGATCACCATGGATTCCAACATGTGTAGTAGCCTACTTTGGGACTACCAAACGCTATTCCGTAATCGGGTAGTTATAAAGGTAGTTTTCGGGTTTGCTATGAAACATGGAGTGGGATGTGAGTGATCAAGATGGAATTTGCCCCTCCTTTGGAGAGATATTTCGGGCCCTCGAGGTAATGGATTATGGAAATGCATGGCCATGCTAAGTTGATTGAGGAGTCAATCACGGACGATAACCAATACGGTTCGAGTGAATGGTTAAGCTATTGAAGGGATGTCACACATCTTGCCTATAGCTTAACCGGTATCGTGAGGCAAAGGGATTTGTGTACACATTACAGTGTTCGAGCCGATATTATTCTTGTATACTATGGTGTCAATATGTACCGCTAGGCGCCGCTATGATGACAGTCGGCTGAGTTAGACTCGAGCCGACGATCGGCTAAGTTAGACTATAGCCGAAACCGAGTATACCTGAACCTACTGTGGTCGCACGCTTAAGGGGATAGAATAGATATTCAAGTTGGACTCGGATACGGCTCGATCGGATAGGGATCCGATCGGATAGAGTCCTATGGGCTTACGACGTGTGGGGCGGCCAACTCTATGAGATACGGATGAGATCCGATTCAAAATAGAGTCCTAATCGGCCACTAGTCCCGCGGCCAACTCTATATAAAGGAGGGAGGGGTGGAGAGCGTGACACGTTAATTGCATCACGTGCAACGAAGTCGCCGAGATCAATCTCCACGGAAACCCTCCCCACTTTCGAGCCAAACCCTAGCCTTGCATCGCGTGCTAGCACACGGGTGTACGGCGTTCGTCCCCGGACATGTGGATACCGGTAGAGGCGCTCGCTACGTTGCGCGCCGTTGATCGGCTTCGGATCGGCTGCATCGGAGCGATCGGCGTGGTGGAATCGGCTGCGGTCGGGCGCATCGGAGCGAGGCGTGAGAACGCGGCCGGACGACTCGAATCGGCTGATTGGCGAATCGGCTCTCTCCGGGAATCGGCTACACTGTTCCGGATCAGATTGCCCGATTGGCTATTCCACGCACTCTACTCCAATCGGTAACGATCTATCGGCCCTTACTTGCAAGTGTTCCTGGTTTGCGCGGTAAAAAGTTTTGTTTTCGGCTAGCGTAGCCACCGCGTAACCCTTTAGTGACCTTGTGGACCCACTAGTTGTTGCCGACGGTGTTCCATCATTCTACGACATCCTCTAAATAGCTTACAACATCATAAATGAAAAAATAATTTAATTAGAAAGAAGAGGGATTGGAAATAAAGAAAGAAGAAGAGGAGACGAAAATATTAAATAATTTGTCATATTTCTGAAAGGGATGAGAAATGGAGGAGTTTAAATCTTTGAAAGTATTTTTGAAAGGAATAAGAAAGGGATGATTATAAATCTTTGAATTTATTTATAAATCTATGAAATTGCTTTTAAAGCTTTTCTATACTATCCTCAAGTACAATAGCAGAAATCACTCCATAGCCAGGAAAAAAATATAATTGAGTTTTATAAGTTCTGCATAAATCCTATCCAAACACAGCTTTGCAACCATCCAGTTATAACAGTCCCATTATAACAGTCCCGTTATACAATTATCGGTGCCACACATACAACATTAACTGAATAATACACACCGATTCACAATAGATTCACAAGATTCACAACATGCATTCACAAGATTCTTCTCACAGCACAAACATCACTTCATCTCACATTATACACACATGTAGCAACGGTGGAGACTAACCTGGAATAATACACACAGATGGAAATGAGCTGGATGGAGACTAACTTGGAGCTCGATGGCGACGAGGGAAGAAGATGGCAGCGCTTGGTGACGAGGGGTCGAACGGCGACCGGCGACGAGGGAAGAAGGTGTCTAGTCTATAGCAACAGGCTCGGGGACAGCAGACGACAAGCAACCTCATATTTAAACACATGCAAGGCACATCAAGAAGGGCTAGGGTTATATGCATGGACACTAACCGGCTTGGAGCATGGTCGAACGGCGTCGCTCGGTGGCGGCGATCGAGGAAAGAAGATGCGGCGTGGTGCTCGGGGACATTAGCGACGGGCTCGGGGACGACGACGACGTGCTCAGGGATGACGGCGCCGGGCTCAGGAGGGCGCGAGGGACGACGACAATGTGCTTTGGAGACCGCGACGATGCTAGGGTTCTCAGTGAAAGTGAGGGACTTATAAATCTTTCGTGCTAATGTATAGAACTGTACAGATTTGGAATCACATCGGTGACGGGCTTTACATTAAGCCCGATTGAGATGATTCATCTCAATCGGGCTTAATAGAAAGCCTGTCCCGGATGATGTCCAGTTTGGCGCCCAAACGGCCGATGGAAAAAATATATCGATAACGGGCCTGATATAAGGCCCGTCACGGATGACCTCATCCGTGGCGGGCCTAAACTTGAAGCCCGGTTAGTAAATTAACCCTCTGTGTCGGAATGAAATTAAGGCCTATCACCGATGACTCATCGGTGATGGGCATTAAGTTTCAACCCGATAAGTGAGTTAATCATCCCTGTCGGGCTCAAAGCTTAAGCCCGTTTGCTCTGGCCATCTTCCCAATCGGTCTATAATATATAGCCCATCCCTGATACAATTTTTCCACTTGTATTTATTTATTTCACTGAATAATTCACTAGATAATTCCAGTTGTAATTTTTAAATTTATTTTCGCTACAAAATTTATCCATTAAAGTGAATTAAATAAAATATATAAATTACTATTTAAGCGAATTATTGAAACTATTTGAATTACTATTTTCATATAATTCACTAGATAATTCACTAAAGTTCAATAATTTATTTAAGTCACTAAATAAATCTCCTAATTAACTAAATTTACTATATTAATTACTATTTTCATATAATTTACTAAATAATTTACACAAAAAGTCTTTTTAATACAAAATACTTCATTCATTACAACAAATAGCGACACAAATAAGTACAAAGTCATCAGTCACAAGGTTATGCCTTCCATATGATCTGACCGAGCATATGCCACATCCTCTTGGGGATCATCGTCAAGGTCGATGTGAGGTCTGACATGAAGATTCTGATTGTATTCTTCTTCGTCGACGACGTTGTCAACTCCGACAATTTGGTGCTTGTCATCCTTGATGATGTGCATCTTCTTGTTTGCAGGGTCTTTTATGTAGAATATCTGCTCGACCTGTTTTGCAAGCACGAATGGTTCATCGGTGTATGCAACCTTGGATAGATCTATTAAAGTGAAACTTCCTTGTTGACTTTGACAGCGGTTTGTATATTCACCCAACGACATCGAAACAGAGGGACTTTGAATCTCACGTAGTTAACCTCCCAGATCTGTTCAATGCAGCCGTCGTATGTGCTGGACCCACCTTGATCCTGGATTGCATCTATACAGACTCCGCTGATTTGCACTTTGCTTTTGTCATCTTGTTGTATGGTGTAAAACGTGTAATCGTTGATATCGTATCATTGCCATGTGTCTATCTCCTAACACGGTCCCGTTGCCAACAACCATATTGTCTCCGTTGAATCATCCATCGACATTGTAATATGCTTCTTGAACCATTCATTGAACCTGGAGTTATGTTCTCTATTAATCCACGTGTCCGATCGCCCCAAGTTCTCCTGTCAGATTTCCGCTAAATGCTCCTCAAAGTATGGGGCTACTTCTGCCATATGTTGGAGCATAGCAAAATGAGCATACGAATAGGAGGCTCGATCAGGCACAACTCTTTTCCTGCCTATTGTGCCAGCGCCTGACAACCTTCCTTCCTGATGAGACGCTGGTACTCCGATAGGATCTACCTCGGCCATATAATCAACGCAAAATTCAATAACCTCTTCGGTCGCGTAACCTTCAATGATGCTCCTGTGGTTTTGCTCTGTTTCTCAAGTAAGACTTTAAAACTCCCATGTACCTCTCAAACAGATATATTTCTCTTAGAAATGCATGGCCATATAATTTTGTTTGCTTCACAAGATGTACATGGAGATGAGTCATGATATCAAAGAAAGGCAGAGGAAGAAACATCTCCATGTGACAGAGGGTATTGACAACAGTCTGCAATCCGTCTAGGTGTCATGATGTCAAGGCGTGCGTTCAACCGTTGTTTGTCTTCCCAGGAATATTCCGCAGTAGCCCTACCAGATTCTCGCACACATTCTTCTCGACATGCATAAGATCAATGCAATGACGAACCTCGATATCTTTCCAAAATATGGATTTTTTTCTTCCACATATCCTTGTCCGTCGCCTTACTTCGTTTTCTTTCCTTGCCAAACTCATTAGTTAGGCCCGTGACCATGTTGTGGACCTCATCTCCGAACAGATCCTTGGGTGCAGTCTGAAGTTCCCTCTTACCGTTGAAAGGTTTCTTTTCCTTCTAAATGCGTGTTGGAGAGGGATCCATCTCCTATGACCCAGGTAAACGATCTTTCTGGATTTCTTTAACCACTTGCTGCGTGTATGTTTCATACAGTCGGAGCAGGCCTTCTTTCCTTTCACGGTTTGTCCAGAAAGATTGCCTAGTGCAGGATAGTCATTAATGGTGCAGAAGAATAGAACACGTAGGTTGAAGTTCTCCTGGCCGTACGCATCCCAAGTTTCCACACCTTCTTTCCATAGAGTCTCAAGGTCATCGATAACATGCTCCAAGAACACATCAATGTCATTGTCGGGTTGTTTCAGTCCTTGGATTAGCAGGCATAGCATAATGTATTTCCTTTTGAAGCACAACCATGGCAGTAGGTTATAGTTTGCAATCAAAACTGGCCACATGCTATGAGAACTGCTCATGTCTCCGAAAGGATTCATGCCATTCGTACACAAACATAGTCTCATGTTTCTAGGGTCGGCTGCAAAATCTGGGTATCTTCGATCAATATTCCACCATTCAATAGAATCTGTGGGGTGTCTTAGCATACCATCATTCCTTCTCTCTGTGGCATGCCAGCGTACTAACTTTGCTTCATTGGGGTTGGCAAATATTCTTTTGAAACGATTGATGATAGATAGGTACCACACGGCCTTGGCCGGACCACCCCGCTTTGACTTCTTTCCTTCGTCAGCACTTTTCATTCTCTTGTATCGAGAAGCTTTGCTGATTGGACAAGCATCTAGGTCTGCATTTTGCTTGTGATACAGTATGTAGTCGTTTGGAAAAGCGTGAATTCTATGGACCTCTAACTATAGGGGACACAAAACCTGTTTTGCTTCATATGTCGTCTCAGGCAATGTGTTCTCATCTGGAAGCATGGTCTTCAGAATTCCCAAAAGCTGTGTGAAACTCTTGTCTGTCCAACCACTACTTGCCTTCAACTTCATTAGCTCCAAGGTAGCTGAAAAATTTTGTGTTTTGCCTTGCATCCAGCTTATAGAGGCTTCTCCGAGTCACTGACCAACCTGCTTAACTTCATGGAATCTCTTTCCTTGTAGGCTGGGTCCTCAACGTAATGTAACATGTCTTGCAGCAGATCATGATTTACATCAATCCTTTCACCGCCCAGTGGAGAAGGTACAAACATGTCATGTTCATCTTCATCTTCTTGATTTTCTGTATCACTTCTGTCTGTAGCTGCACCACTGCCTGATTCTTACTCCCCATGTTTCACCCAACATGTGTACCTCTCCATGAATCCTCGTTGTGTTAGATGAGCGTGTACGTCCACTCTGCTATGAAACACATTTTTATTTTTGCAATCTGCACATGGACAACACATGTAATCGCTCTTTCTTCTTTTCCTATCCTCTTTCGCGGCGTTTATAAAATTTACCACACCATTTCAATACTCTTCGCTACAACGCCGCACAGTTTTCCCATACATCCAACTTTGATCCATCGCTGAGTTGTAAAAAAGTGGAAAAAATATTAAAATAACATTTTGTAAGTAAGTATCTACTAGATTTATGAGAAATAACTACTATATTTCAATTACTTTTGCACTTTCTGATTTCTTAGAAAAAAGACAAAAAATCGCCCCCTTCCTCCTGCCACCAAGAAAGTGAAAAGTGGGATAATCACTCCACTGTCTGGTTGGAGTATTTGTACAGCGCTATAAATATCTGTAACGGCCAACGAACTAGCTACTGTGATGGGTATAACAGTTATCTTTGTCAGGCCTAACATCAAGCCCGTCACCGAAGGCACTCATAGGTGACTGGCCTAATTGTTATCTCAATCGGGCCATGAGCTAGAGCCCTTCACCGATGACAAACATTGGTGATGGGCTTATATTGGGGCCCAACAAAGATAACATTTGTTATCTTTGTTGAGCTGTTATTTTGGCTCATCACGGAGATGTGTCATCCGTGATGGCCTCTAGATTTAGGCATATATGACAAGTCTGTGCCACTATATCTTTGTCGGTCCCTTCTTAGGCCAGTTTGAGATAACTTAGTTGTGACGGCCCGCAAATCTCACGAATGTTATGGGCCTTCACCAATAAAAGAATATGTAGTAGTGACATGTCACCATGTGATGATAGTGTCGTGAACTACTGCTTTATAATCTGTGATTCAAAGCCAAAGTAACTCAAGTCTATATAGGTTGTTATGGAAATCCTTGACTGGGGATGAAGACAGTGTCATGAGAAATACCTACAAGGCGATAACTTTGAACCACCAAGGAGAGAACAGGACATGGCCAACAACTGTTACAAACTATCGTCCATGTGTCCAATCGCGTCGACCAATGCCAACACTGGTAGGTGCTAGATTCGAGCCATAATGTCGAGGCGACTGTTGATCCCAAATTGTAACGAACATGTACTGACTTGGAAAGCCGCTCACTGGCCTGAGAGATTTGCTTTACTCTACTGCAGGTCCAAAGCATTGCTTCATAGGTTTGTAAGCATGCCTGTTGATTTGACCCTGCAATCAACAAGAACAAAGAAACAAGTATTAGTCTGCAAATGATACCCGATCGGCTGGTGACCGATGACGTATCGTCTGTTGTTGAGCCGATGCGGTGTGCATGGAATCGGCTGGGGAAGTCAAACCTAATAGATTGGCTAAAGATATTCATAATACATAATCTAAATATCAAGATACATTTAAACCAAGTGATTGGGATAGATCGGTAGTGTACTGAGAGTATAAATCAGTTTAGTCCAAAAATAACTGAATATGCAGATTATATATATTTATAACATGGCGATGTCATAGATTTAATGTGTACCAGCTAGTACTCCGATACCACGTTATACTAAGATATCATTATAGACTAAATACATTAATCAAGGACTGATCAAGTGTTAGGATGACCTAACAGATCGATAACAAGCTTAACATATTTACTTGCACTGAGATCTTAATATAAAGGGCAACTTTAACATATCAAGTAAATATAAAATATACAGGACAACTAAAACAGGTAAGATCGGCTAAAACCCCAATACTATCTCTACTAGTGGTCATGAGTTAAAATAAATATTTTATGATTCTAAAAACGACTTAATAGGTCGGACCTAACCAATGAAGCATTAAGTATAACAAGAAGCATAAGATCTAAACCAATCTATGAGCACCTTTTGAGATGGTAGATATACCATATAATCTAAATCGGCGATGATATCTAACCCTATCGGTTGTTATCTATTAACAGACTAGCCGATTAGGGTTAGATCGCACTATTGATCTAGGATATGTAGCATATATGATAACTCGATGATTTACATAACCAGGATTAGAGTATCATAATGATGGAAGCACTTATCCCGAGAACACAAGCCACCATGACAAGATTTACCTTTTTGCTGGAGATGATGCAGTCCAACTAGAATTAAGAACTCGTCGAAACTATTAAAAGAAAAGGGTGGCGATGCACCGAAATTGTATTGAACTTGATTTTTTTTATTTACACTTACCTGGGTCATATTTATACCCAGATACAAGATAAGTCCTTGTCAGACACGATTCCTATCTCTACTACAATTTAAATTACAAATATATGCCTAAAACAAACTCTCACCGACATTATCTATAAGGAAACTATAAAAGTATCCTAATTAATAGATACAATTGCCTTTCCTGGACTCTATCCATGTATGGCAATCCTCATGAAGCTCTTCAAACCGAATCGAAGATAATTCCAACATCTTTTCCCCAAGATCAGCCAAACCAGCTATCCTTATCAGAATTGGCTACATCGGCTATCCTTGTCCGATTCGGTATCATCCGATAATCACCTTAGCTGATTCAATCACCAACCGATGAACTCCTTAGCCGATTTGGTCTGCACTTGGCACACACTCTGTCTTTGGAAGAACTCAATTCTCTCCAAATTGGCTACGTCCTTAAATCCAAACCTGATAATTTGCTTACCAAATTTAGTCGTTAACACATGCCCCCCAAGTCCGCTATATTGTTAATGTTGCGGATTTGTCGAATCTTATCTTGGAGAGATTTTAGGGCTTTCCATTTCAGCTGTCACCACGTTTCTTTAAATAACAGCCACCGCCTTAGAGTTTTTCACGCCGTCACTTTTGCCTCTGCCGCCTTAGCCCCAAACAATTTCAATCTTCATCAGCGACCTCCCCGGTGTTCTCGGTGAACTCGCAGGCATCTTCCGCATGACGATGAACTCATCCCTAGCGATGTCGACCTCAACCACCCCGTCCACGGCACCATCCTCCGAATTTCCAGAGGTAAGCCCCGTCGGCTCTAACTCCTCTTTTTACCACAATTTGGTGTTTTCCCTTTGTAGTGTGCCCTTTGTCTTCCCTGTTCATTGTAGCACCTTGCACAGCAAATCGCAATACCTTCTCTTATTCACACCAATCGCTACTTTCTTGGCCCAATCGGTAATAACGACCCCACCGAAGTGATTAATGCAGAAACCAACAGAATTCCTTATAGGTTAGAGAACCCTAGCCTAACACATTGGATTTGGACCTTCAAATCATGGCCTTCCACAGATAGGTCTTGGCCATCATGGTATGCTAGGGTATCGGCTAGCGAGTACACTCACGGGGAAGAACTAGGGATAGCACAATGTCTAGCCCTCACATTAGCCGTTATGTCCAAAGATGAGCCACTGCTATCGGCTACTAGCTACTTCTGTTCCAACACTTTCAATGCCTTCTTCTTTCAGCAAGGACAAATGGCACCAACCTTGGTAGATGTGACCACATCCGTCAATCATGTTCGATTCAACACCAACTGTTAGTATTCTTTAAAAACAAGGGCTATCGGAGGCTAGAATGGATTAATAAGCCAGAATATGGGAACCGATTCTGTATGCCCTAGGGAGCATGTAGCTTTTCTGATGATGTGGTTGGAAAAGTTTGTATTCTGTGGTTCAAGTTGCGGCCCCACATCAAACTGGCAACACATAGCCAAAGCCGTTATAGAAAAACAATCGGTCCCCTCGGGCAAGTATCTGCTGGGATATCTATATCAAATGATGAACGCAGCATCGGCTAAGATTGCAACAAATTCGGCTATAAGCACTGGTGGCCCATGGTGGTTCCTGCAACTGTGGTTGATTCTTCATACCCAAAAGGTTGCTGGGAGGCCTGAATTAGTTGAAGCCGAATTTCCAAGGACACAGCCGATTACAAATGAAGATGGTGAAGAAATCACCATGCGCCGATGTATGTCATATGGAGAAGCAGCCACCTCCTATTCTGGCTCGAAAATATCGGCTGAACTCCTTGCCGATTGGTTCACGAACTTATATGATGGATTTCCCAAAAATACAAGAACCTGGTTCCCCTACGTAGACTATGAGGATTTTGAACTCCCTCATGACTTCAGATTCAATGAAATCAATTCCAGAAGATATAAAAAGTCAAGGGAAGTTTTCTTAGTTGCAATCTCCCCATGTATTCTCCTTGTCGGCATCCATCAGGGCAGAAATGTCCCCCTTTCATATGAATTCTATCATCCAATGTCGGCTGCTCGACAGATGGGAATGGGCCAACTGCCGATTGGATTGTACTTTGTTGACAAAATCCAAACTAGAGGGGAAATTAGTTCAGGCCTTATGATGGATAGATTGCTAAGTATCAAAGGCCCTCCCCTCGGTAGTATTGAAAACTTAGAGCTGGCCATGATGAGGAGTTCGGCCTTTAACCGATGGTTGATTGAACTAAAAAAACATCTTTTTTCATCAGCCGGCCTCAATGTACCTCACCACAATCCTTCCAGAATCGTTTCCTCAAGTAAGTGTTCTTTCCTATGTAAATTTCTTCATTCGTCGGGTAACACTTTGTAAAAATTTAACCGTGTCATTTTGTATTTGCAGACAAACGATTCTTCTCCTCCTCACGTCAGCAACACTGGGGTCAACATCAAATATGCTCCAGGATTGGTTCCTAATGGTGGCGGCCTCGCCCCTTCATCAATTGGCTTCAACGCGCCTAAAGTGACCTCTCTGTTGCATGGCCAAACTCGCGAGGAGCTCTAAAGTAAAAAGAGGGCCAAGCTATTGGCTGCCGATTCATTGGCTATGAAGAAGAAGACTTCTAAAAAATAGAAGGCAAACCCAGCCGATGACACAGCCGATGACAAGGCCAAACTTCTTTTTGAAATATTCATCGGCTAAATCTTCACATTTCAGTTCTCACTAAGCTTTCATCTTGCAGAAAAAGAAACTGGCCACAAGAAAAAGGTCGGCTCCACCTCCGTCGGTAATTTCATACCCTAATTGCTCTCAATTTTTTATTCAACCGATTCCAAACCAATCTTATCTCTTTCCCTTCTTTGCAACCACCTCGCTCTCCATCGGCTGCCCCCATGCATCAAGCGAGCAGACTCAATTGGCTAGGGGCAGCTAGCATGTAGAGGCAGAAGAAGCACCACCTCCCATCATCTCTGTAAGCTTTTCCTCGAAACCCATATCGACTATTTAAACCTTTTCAACATTTCACAATCTTGACTTTTGCTTTGCATACTCTAGCCGATATGTTTTCTTTTGACATAAAAGAATTCATGGATGATGATGAGGAGACCACCAGCAAATCCTTAACCCCTCTTACCAATGATCTGAAGGGTCAACTGTCTGACATAGCAAAACAGCTAGAAAGCTCCCTGGACTTTCTAGTCACCGATTGTGGAGCAATAAGAGGACGACTTGAAGAAATCCAATATCAAATTCTAGATCATCTAGCCGATGTCATCTCCCAAGCTGCTTATCTCGAACATCATCGGCATAAATTTGATAGGGCGCGACAAAGAATAGCCGATCGCCGACAGAGGAAGGATATAGAAGCCACTGTCGAAGCCAATCGACAAACCATCATGGCAAAAAAAGCTAAGCTGGACGAGATGACAACTGAGCCTAGCTCCATCCTCGATCGGCTGTGCAAGCGAAGAGAAGAATTGGTAGCAGAACTTGCCAAACTTGATGTTGATATTCTGTCCGAAGAACAAAGGGTAGCCGATCTCCCCAGGGCTATATCGAAACAGGAGTCTAAATTGACGGCCTCAATGAAGAATTTAGCAGATCCCACGAAGGCTTTGAAGCCGATCCCTGGGACCGATGCAGCCGACCTCAAAGCCATCGAAGAAGTTGATCGAATTCGGCAAAGAGCAATATCAACAATCAACAGCTTCATATCTGTCTAAACCGATTTATGTAATAGGCTAGAACTTGATCACTTGTGAACTTCAACTTCTGTAATATAACTTTTGTGCCGATCTTTGGGAACTCCTGCAGTAGTACTTGTAATATAATCTCTGTTGAAAATTTTTGAAATCCACAAAATTTTTGAAGTCCGCTTGATTTCACTTGTGTAGTTATATGTGCCCCCCTAATTTTACAGTGTCTGCCGATCATTGATAAAATTATAGCTCGAGGACAACAATACACAAAATCGACCATCATGCAAAATCACAACCGATTATGACAAGAATAAAATAACTAAGGGCGATATAACTTATATCGGCCATCACATATCGGCAGAACATAACCGACTATGGTAAATTTAGAAAGACTAAGGGCGATATGAATCATATCGGCCATCTAAAGGCGATGCAAACACATCGGCTATCATGTGTCGGCTCAACCCAGCCGAATCATGAATTGATCCACACACTTAGATAATATTTTTTTGCGTATCTTCCATTGAGAGCCCTGCCAAAAATTTCTCCATCAAGCCCTTGCAACATGTAAGCTCCTTTAGAAACACACTTGTAAATTTTAAAGGGTCCTTCCCAATTTGGTGACCACTTGCCGAATTTATTGTCACGAGTACCAATCGGCAAGATCAACTTCCAAACCAACTCGCCTTCTGAAAACAATTTCAACACAACCTTCTTGTTGTAATGACGAGCGATTCTTTCCTTATCTTTTGTCACCTTTTCCAAAGCACGCATCCTAGATTGAACCAAGTCCTCTGACTCATCTACCATAAGATTGTGATAATCATCGGCTGTCAACTCATTCTGTAATTCAATCCTTCTTGAGCCGATGACACTTTCCCACGGCAAGACAGCCTCATGCCCATAGACCAGGTTGTACGGAGGCACTTGAATCAATCCATGACAAGCCATCCGATAGGACCATAATGCTTCGGCCAATCGGCTGTGGCATTGCCTTGGATAATAAGAGATCTTTCTCTTTATTAACTTGATCAGACTTTTGTTAGATGCCATTGCTTGTCCATTAGCCTGTGCATAATATGGTGAAGACTTCAGCAATTTGATCCCCATGCTCTCCGCGAACTGGACAAACTCATCAGATATGAATATACATCCCTGATCGGTTGTTATTGTCTGAGGAACACCGAATCGGTAGATAATGTTATTTAACAAACTGGATTGCATTCCCAGAATCAACTTTCTTCAAATAAATTGCTTCCACCCAATTTGTTAACTAGTCGGTTGCTATCAATATGAATTTATGTCCTTTACTTGAGGGTGGATTAATCTAGACGATCATGTCATTTCCCCAACCTCTGAACGGCCATGGCTTGATTGTGGGGTTCATAGCCGACGTTGGTGCTCTTTGGATCGCTCCAAACTTTTGGCAATCTTGACAACCTTTGTAATACTTGAGGAAATCTTCCAGCATTGTCAGCCAAAAATACCCAGCTCGTCGGAGCAGGCATTTCATCTTATGAGCCGATTGATGAGTACCACATATACCTTCATGCACTTTGCCCATCACAACCTTGGCTTGATCGGCACTCAAACATTTCAAAAGTACTCCATCAATCGTTCGATAGTATAGATCATCGTTGAGCAAAAGATATCTTAAGGCCTTGTATCGCAATTTCCTCGAAGCCGACCGAGAAGGATTCTTGAGATAATTACAAACATCGTACCTCCAATCAACGGCTGCGATTGTGGCAATTTAAACCCCAATGCCCCCGAGCCAAATCATTAGTTTCAGCATTCTTCTCTCGAGGAATATGTGTGAATGTTACCAGCCGAAAATTTTCCATCCACTCTCGACATTTTTCGTAGTAGGTCATCAAAGAATCATTTTTGCATTCACCCATGATCTCCACTGAATCGGCCTCACCTTCTTTCAAAACTTGCAATCCTTTGAAAACTACTTCGTACTTGGCTTGGTTGTTGGTAGCATAAGGATTTATAGTATAAGAAAATTCAAAGCTTGCCCCCTAGGTGATGTAATAACCAAGCTGATACCACAACCATGAGTACAAACCGATCCATCAAAAAATAAAGTCCAAGGAACTATGTCAACCAAGCCGATTGAATCATCACAATGCTCAACAATGAAATCAGCTATGGCCAGCCCCTTGACTGCCTTGGGTGACTCATACCTGAGATCGAACTCTGTTAGGGCATAAATCCATTTGCCAACTCTTCCTTTCAGCACCGGAGCCGATAGCACATACTTGACGACATCGGCTTTCCAGACTATGGTACATTCGTTGGATAGCAAATAGTGCCTTAACTTCATGCATGAAAAATACAGGCATAGAAATAACTTCTCCATCGGGGAATATCTTGTCTCAGCATCCAGAAGCCTTCTGCTCAAATAGAATAATGCTCTTTCTTTACCCTCAAACTCTTGGATCAATACCAAGCCGATTGACATATCATCGGCTGACAAGTATAACTTGAAAGGCACCTCTTTCTGTGGAGGAATCAATACTGGAGGGGCACTCAAGTATTTCTTGATGTTGTCTAAAGCCTTTTCTTGCTGTGCCCCCAAGTAAACTACTGGTCGGCTTTCAACCTTAGCAAAGGTGTAAATGGCTCCATCTTCCCAGACAAATTAGATATAAATTTTCTAATGAAATTTACCTTGCCGACCAGTGACTCCAATTGCTTCTTGTCATGTGAAAGCTGAATATTTTTTATCGCATTAATGCTCCTTGGTGTTACTTCAATCCCCCTTTCATGAAAAAGAAAACCCATAAATTGTGCAGCCGACACGTCAAAGGCGCACTTCGTAGGATTCATCTTCAGGCCATATTTTCTTGTTCTTTCCAAAACTTTCCTCAAATCGGTTATATGGTCATCAACCTCCTTGGATTTTACGACCATATCATCAATGTAAATTTCAACCAACAAGCCAATTAGATCGTGAAAGATGTAATTCATAGCCCTCTGATAGGTAGCTCCAGTATTCTTCAGACCGAAAGTAATTACGACCCACTCATATAAGCCGATTGCACTAGGACATTAGAAAACAATCTTATGGATGTCTTCCTTTGTCATAAAAATTGATTATATCCAATGTTGCTATCCATAAAAGATATAATTTTATGCCCTGAAGCGGCATCAACCAACAAATCAGCAATCGGCATTGGGTATTCTTCCTTAGGGGTAGCTTTGTTGAGATCTCAAAAGTCAATGCACACCCTAAGTTGTCATTCTTCTTGATCACCGGAATTATGTTAGAAACCCACTTAGCATATCGGCAAGGCCGAATGAAAGCAGCATCATATAAATGAGTAATTTTGGCCTTCATAGCATCATATATATCGGCTTTGAACCTTCTAGGTGCTTGCTTGAATGACCGATATGTTGGTTTGATAGGGAGCCGATGTTCGACAATCGATCGGCTAAGCCCTGGCATCTCAAAATACTCCCAAGGAAAACAATCTTTATATTCCTTCAAAAGTTCTATAAGCTTGATTCTAAATTGAGAAGACAAATTTTTGCTAATAAATGTTGGCCTAGGCCTATGTCCTGAGCCTATATCGACTTCTTCTAAGTCATCGGCCGACATCAAGCCTTGCCCTAGCTTGCCATCGATATCATCTATAGTGTCCTTTGTGTAGAAGCTTGGCCCCCACGATGCCCTCAAAGCAGCAGTTGGGGCTCTTCATCTTCAATTGGTTGTTGGCTTGCACAATTTCAACTTTGTCGCCTTGCCATTGGATCACACTCTGGTGCATGGCAGAAGGGATCCAGTCCCTTCCTAGCAACAGGCTATATGATCCCTTCCCATCGATGACAAAGGAGGTTGTAGGCATAGTGTTGCTGCCGATTGTCAGCTCCACATTCAAAACCCCTTTGGTCTCTGATGGATTGCCTCCAAAGTCTTTCAAGACCATGTTGGTCTTGATGAGGTCGTCAGATCTCTTGCCCAATTTTTTGAATGTAGCATAGGGCATCAAGTTCACAGCAGCTCCTCCATCGACCAACATCCTGGACATCAGCTTGCCATTGACATATCCTTCAACATATAGTGGCTTAAGGTGTCAATGCCCTGTCCCTATGGTTTTCTGAAGATAGCTTGTTCTGGGGACAACACCAATTCGGCCGAGGATTCCTCAACCATGTCTGCATCGGCCTGAGCTGCTTCATACTCGGCTGGCAACATGAGGACATTGTTGACCGATGCAGAGGCCACAACTTTTCCCTTGGCCAATCTTTTTGCCTTGTCGGCTTGAGCTTCATTGGTTGAAACAATCTTGTTCTTGACACACCACTCTTTCCTTGGGTGCTTGTTGTTTCTTCTTCTTCACCTATGGTCGATTTTGGCTTGAAATTCCTGTAGCCGACCCTGCTCTTCATCCGTTGCACCCTTCTTTTCTGGGTCTTTGTGAAAGTATCGGAGGGGCACCATTGTGGGTTCATGGTCTCGTCTTCATCTTCGTTATCATCATCTTGGAAAAAATCTTGATGAATCGGACACGGCCTTTGGTGAACAGGGAGTTTGTTCTGTGGCAGCCGACTTCTCTCATAACGAGATCGGCTAGATTCCCCAGCATAGTCGATACTACGATCGCTGCAAGCTGGACAGTCCTCAATCGATGGCAGCCTCATCCCCTCGTTCCAGCATAATCGAAAAAATTCATAGCCCTAGTGAGGATCAAAGTTGTCGTCCTCTTCCTGCCTGTCATGTGTTCTATGGTACTTGGGATGCCGATATTTTTTTATGACCTTCGCAGAAGGCGGTCATTCCCTCTCTATGAAATTCTTCATGAACTTGACCAAGCTATCCATCTCCGAGGGCTAACCGCCGGCTGGCCTGCCACTGGTGTGGACCATATTGACCGGGAAGGGGTTTCCATCAACCTTCATCGGCTTTTTTGGGTCTTGAAATTTAATTTTTCCTGCCTCTATAGCTGATTGAACCTGTTGTCGAAAAACCTTGCAATCATTTCTGCTATGCAATCCGGTGTTGTGCCACTTGCCATACCTTCTCTTTTTGAGTTCCTCAGTCGATGGGATCATGTGACCGGCTGGTAGCTAAATTTGCTTCTCCCGAAGTAGCAGATCAAAGATTTTGTCGGCCTTGGTGATGTCAAAATCATATTTTTCTTCTTTGGCCAAATTCTTGACCCATTGGCAGGTGATAACCTTTTTGTTGCGAGCCCAATCGACTGCTGCCACTTCGAAGTCGATGTCTTTCTCTGATTCAGAAGAATACACAACATGGTTAATCTTTTTGAGAGCTTTCTTGGACTCATGGAATCTTTGTTAATGTGTCGATATTTTTTGGGCCAAGTGAGCTAAACTTTCAAAGTCTTGAGCCGAAAACATTTCCCTTATCGGCGTCAACAGACCATGGAAAGCGAGATCGACTAGCTGTGAATCTGACATAATCAGGCTGCAACATCTGTTCCTCATATCTCTAAATCTTTGAATGTAGTCCTCGACAGATTCGTCATGTTTCTGCCTGATGGCTGTCAAATCGGACAGTTTCCTCTAATGAACACCGCTGTAAAAGTATCGATGAAACTGTTTCTCTAGATCAGCCCAGCTTTGCACAGAAATGTAGGATAGAGAGGACAACCATGTGAAAGCTGATCCAGAGACAGAGGGAATAACCTAACTCTTGGGGTGTCAGTAGCCGATGCCTCTCCCCATTGGGCCAAAAATTGGCTAATATGTTCATATGTAGAAACATTGTCATGCCCTGAGAATTTGGAGAAGTCTGGCACCTTGTATCGACTAGGCAGTGAAACCCTCTCAAAATATTCTGGGTAGGGGTACCGGTACATGTTGCCTGTGTCCTAGGGCTTGAGGCCAAATTGTTCCCTCATAACATCTGCGATCATACCTGCCCAAGGTTTTTGCTATTGTGCTCCTTGCACCTGCTACTGTATCGGCTCGAATTGATTGAATTGAAGTGGTGCCTGTTGATACTGCATCTTGGGTGAATGAGGTTGGTATTGTGAATGAAAATTGCCCCCACGTGTTGCTGAGGAGGCTGATGTGCCCTGTGAGCCGGCTGATCATGACCGAGCTAGGGGCCGATATGATGTTGCTGGAAGTCTGGCTTACATGACCCTATCAACACTCGTGGAGTCGGCTCGACCGATGACCGATTCGTGTTGAACATGGCTGCGACCTGCTCTTGAGCAGCCAAAGGATATCTTGCCCGCCGTGTTGAAGCTACTGCCTGGATAAAAGTATAGAACTAAACTCCGATGGCTTCTATGCCGATGACGAAATAATCGGCTTTCCGGGTGCCGAAGTTGACGCCGTCGGCTGACCTGGAGGTATGCCTGAGACAAACAATCCATCGGTGGCCAAAGTCCTTTACGATGGGAATTTGCCCTCAGGGAGGAAAATTAGGCCTGGCCTCTTTGTATCAAATTTTAGAGAGTTTAGAGTTGAGATAAATCTAGGGTTTCGAGGTTTGCTCGAAATTTTGTGAGGAGTGTTGTTGCTGCACTTTGTAAACACAAGAGAGATTCAATAAAGTTCAATCTACTTTGAGAGATCTTTGTGTTGTGTTTTCATCGGGTGCAGCGGTCTAATCAGCGGTTAGATGGCGGCCTCCAACCGGTCAGACCTCATGGATCATTGTGGTCAGATCGGCGCTCATCGACTCTGCACGGCGATCGACTACTTCAGGAGAATCGGCTAAGTCCAGGAGGTGGACTACATGGGCGGTCAGACCGGCGCTATACCGGTGGTCAGACCGACAGGTTCAGGCAGTCAGACCGGTGCAACACTTCCGGTCAGACCGCACGCCATCGAGTTGTGAGGGTAAGTTTGATTTTCGCTGAGATTTGTTTTTGGGTGTACCAACCATTCACCCCCCTCTGGTTGGCTTAGTTTGGGAGTTCGAAACTACAAGTGGTATGAGAGCCTCGTTTTCTTCTTTGGATTTCTATCGATCTAAAGTTTTTTCGCCATGTTTGATAAATTTTCTACTAAGCCGCAAGTTTTCGATGGAACCAATTTTGCTTATTGGTGTAGCAAGATGCAATCTTACATCATGGCTCAAGACTATGATGTGTGGCAAAAGGTTGCTATTCCTTATGAGATCAGTGAGGTTATTAATACTGACGCTTTGAAAACTGAATTTAATAACAATTGCAAAGCTCGTAATATTTTATTGAATGGGATTTCTCATTCGGACTTTGATCGTGTTTCGCATCTTCAAACTGCAAACGAGATTTGGATTGCTTTGAGAAATTTTCATCAATGAACTATGAATATAAAAGAACTTCGTCGAGATCTTTTCAAAAAGGAATACATAAAATTTGAGATGAAACCTGCTGAAGCTTTGGATGACTATCTTGGTAGGTTTAATAAAATTTTGAGTAATCCTGGATCTGTTGATTGTTCTTATGACACAAATTATCCGCAATCTGAGATTTCTCATCACTTTTTGAATGGTCTTGACATGTCTATTTGGGAGATGAAAGTTACTTCAATTCAAGAATCTATAAATATGGCTACTTTGACTTTGGATTCTCTTTATACTAAAGTCAAAACTCATCAGACGAATATTCTTTCTCGGAAAATTGATTCCAAGCCAAGTGCTTTGGTTGCTTCTTCATCAACTCCTAGTGCTCTTGCTTTAATTAATGCCATGTCCGATGAGCAACTCGAGCAATTCGAGGAGGAGGATTTGGCTTTGGCTGCTAACAAACTTTCTCAAGCTATGAACAAAGTCAAGTTCTGGAAAAGAGGAGGACCAACTTGGTGTTTTGAATGCGGCACTAAGCGACATAGATTCCGATAGCGAGGAAGAGAAGGGCAAGAACATCTCCGGCATTTGCCTCATGACGCATGGAGATGAAGATTCTAAAGATGAAGACAATGAGGTAAGCTCACTTGAAGAAGCAATTCTTGTTTTAAGTGCTAAAAATAAAAAATGTGAAAAGTTGTTTAAAAAACAAGAATTTGTGATTGAGTCTGAATGCTGAAATTGCAAGATTAAAATCTCTTATTCCTAATGATGATGAATGCAAAAATTGTGAGGTTTTAATGCTTGAAATTTCAAAAATTAGAGATACCAATGATTCTCAAGTTTTGGCTACTAAACCTTGTTTAACTTGTGATGCTAATGAATTGAAATTAAAAGATGTTTTAGCTCATGTTAAGCACATGGAAGACATAGTTGAACAAGATGAGGTAGTTTCTTGCTGTAATTGTCGCAAAAATAAAGATGTCATGATTAATTGTGAAAAATTGTGCAAATCTTGAAAAAGAAGTTTCCTATTTGAAAAGTTCTTTGCAAAAATTTTCTGATGGTAAGAAACAACTTAACCTGATTTTGGATCAATCTAAAGTGTGTTGTGACAATAGAGGAATAGGTTTTGATGCTCGTGACTATCTCACCAAAAATCCTCCAAATGTTTTGAGAATGACCGAAAATGATGAGATTTTGACAAAACCTAACGATGTGGAAACAGTTTTTAAATCTTTGAAATATGCCATCTCTTTCGTTTATTTAAAAGAAACTAAAACTAATGTTTCAAAACCATCAACCACTAAGGAAAAGTTTTCTTGCTCGTTTTGTGGTAAAGATTGTCATCTTGTTTGTTTTTGTTTCAGATTAGCACGAAAATAGAAAAAGGAAAGAGCAGTTAATTTTGCAAAATCAAAGTGGCAAAAATGTGGCTTTCCCTTGGGAAGGCCGGTCGGACCGCAGCTTGGTCCACCGGTCGACCGGCCATGGCACCCGGTCGACCGTCGGCACTTCCTCGGTCGGTCCGGCGATGGCACGCGGTCGACCGACGTACTCAAATGTCGATCGCCTCGAAGGAATTTTTCTGAAAATTCCAAAATTGTTGTTACACATGGATATATGCCTATTGGATGTGTTGGTCGTGTGTCTCATTGCTGAATTCATAAATTTCTTTCTACTAACCCCAGTACTGAGGCTTCGTCATCTTCTTTTGCATAGGCGTTGGTGGCAAGGAAGTAGAACGTTTGGATCATGGACTCCGGTTGTTCGCGGCACATGACCGGAGATAAAAATTGGTTCTCCTCCCTCAAGATGGCATCCAAGACTGAATCGATCATCTTTGGAGATGCTTAAACAAGTGCCGTTCTCGCTACCGGATCTGTCAAGGTAAGTGACAAATTTGAATTGAAAGAGATAGCTTCAGTCGAGGATTTAAAGTACAGTTTACTTTCAACATCTCAAATCGTTGATGAAAATTTTGAAGTTCATTTCAAGAAAACTGAAAGTAAAATATTTGATTCTTGTGGTGATTCTGTGTTGAACATTTCTCTTTATGGGAGAGTTTTTAAAGCTCATTTTGGAAACCCTATTTCTCCTGTTGTAACTTGTTTGGTTGCGAAATTCAACAAAGATTTAATGTTTTGGCATCGCAGAGTTGGACATGTTGGTTTTTATCATTTGACAAGATTAAGTGGTTTGGATCTTGTTCGTGGGTTGCCTAAACTTAAGAAAGATCTTGATTTGGTTTGCGCACCATGTCGTCATGGAAAAATGGTTGCTTCTTCACATACTCCAATTCTTTCTTTGATGACGGATGCACCGGGACAACTTTTACATATGGACACTCTTGGTCCAGCTAGAGTGCAATCCGTCAGAGGAAAATGGTACGTGTTGGTTGTTGTTGACGATTTTTCTCGATATTCTTGGGTTTTGTTCATGGCAACTAAGGATGAGGCCTTTGGACATTTTCGAAGTTTGGTTCTTCGCTTGAAATGTAAAATTCCGGCTCTTTGAAAAATATTAGAAGCGATAATGGTGGTGAATTTAAAAATGCTTCTTTTGAACATTTTTGCAACGAAAAAGGCATTGAACATCAATTTTCTTCTCTTTGTGTTCCTCAACAAAATGGTGTTGTTGAAAGAAAAAATCGCTCTTTAGTTGAGATGGCTAGAACCATGCTTGATGAGTATCACACTCCTAGAATATTTTGGGCCAAAGCTATTAACACTGCTTGCTATGCTTCTAATCGTATTTGCTTGCGATCTAAACTTGGTAAAATGCCTTATGAGCTTCGATTTGGTCGTCAACTCAAAGTTTCACATTTGTGTGTTTTTTGTTACAAGTGCTTTGTCTTGAAATCAGGAAATTTGGATAAATTAGAATCACGTTCAACCGATGGTTTATTTCTTGGTTACCCCGCACACACTCGTGGCTATCGCGTACTTGTTTTGGAGACTAACAAAATTGTTGAAACTTGCAAAGTCACTTTTGATGAGGCTAGTCCCGGTACTAGACCAACACTTTCAGGTACTTTGCCACAGGTTCAGGGGGAGGATGGTCGTATCTTCGAAGACGAAAGCGACAACGAAGACGATGAGGTCGACTGACAGTCGATCGGCCAAGTGTCGCCGGTCGACCGGAGCGGCGCCCGGGCCGACCGGCGAGACCCGTCGACCGACGGGGGCTGACCACTTCTGATTCAGTGGACTCCAAACAAGGAGATTCGTCGGCGACTACGACCAGCATAGGTACAAAACGTGAAACAACTTCTGAGATCACTGCTCCGTTGCATATTCAGCGACAACATTCGTCGAAAAAAACAATAGGTAATTTAGATGACCAGACTAAAAGATCTAAGGTAACTACGCATGATTTTGCAAATTCTGCTTTTGTAGCTTCTTTTGAACCCAATGATGTTACTCATGCATTAATTGATGAATCGTGGATTAACGACATGCATGAAGAACATGAAAATTTTGAAAGAAATAAAGTTTGGTCTTTAGTTGAACCACCATCAGGACATAATATCATTGGAACCAAGTATTTATTCATGATAACTAACCTAGTATTTGAATAAATTATTTCCTATATACACTTTTGTGCATTTTAATGAAGTTTTAAGCAAGATGTCTTTTTAGCCGATAAGGATATTAATTGGCCTATTACTTGACAGTTTTGTCTAATTTGTTTGGGGCATCAAACCTAATTATTAAATTGTTCCAAAATTATATTTGAGTTGATCATAACTTTTGGCACCTACATGAAATTTTCCATGATTTTGTCTAGTACGGATTACTTCAGAAAATTAGGGTATCCTTTTTATGTATAGGTGTTCTCTCTTTGTAAATGCACCTCATACAGTTATAGGAGTTATATCATAACTTTTTTGAGCATAGGGAGTGATCTTTGAATTAAAATTTTCATGTTCACTTATTATTATCCAAGTTTAGTTGTAGGCTTGTTTTGTAAATTTAAATCTTCTAGGCCAGACTTATGGGACCTATAATGAAATGCGAGTTCAATATCCTAAAGCACATAAGACTTATTTTCAAAACACTTCTTGTATGCACATACATGCACACATGTATAATTGCATCTAAACTCAAGGTTAGGAATTAAAAATGTAATTTATTCTCAAATTTTATTCATGCAAAATTTGGTTGAAGTATTTCACCTAAGTTAAAAATGAACAATTTTGGTTCACAAAATGGAAGAACTTTACTTTCATTTGGTTGTTGACAAAAATTTCTTGACCCTGGATTTTGGGTATGTGACAGCTTATCCCCCTTAAAATAAATCTCGTCCCCGAGATTCGGGTTGAGTTAGGGTTAAAAGTTTGCCAGCCTACTAGGCTTGGCACGAATAAGTCTTCATTCTATCAAGATGAGGTTTAAAACCTTCGCTTAGGATGGGCGGAGACCTATCATTTGATTCCAAATGGGGATTTACATAATGTCTTTGCAATTCATTGTTTCTGATAACAATACTACCCCTTTTTTTTCCTACTAAACCCATCTAGGTACACTAGACTTAGTACTCCCAATAATCTAATATTTTCGCAAGGGAATCTTTGGGTGTGTGTCACTTATTTACTTAAAAGGGAAAAAGTGAGAGAGATGGCTTGTCTTTCTCACTTGTTCCGGCCAGCGTATTTGAGAGTGAGTGGTGGTGGTGTAGCTTTAGAGAAGAAATAATGGAGTGTGGTTTTCGCATCGAAGGCAAAGCAAAGCGAAGTGTTGGTGGTAAAGGCAGTCTTAGTCGACGTTTTGGGCTTGCAGTCGCAGGGCCCCGGATGGAAAAAGAAGTTTCTTCATTGGCTTAGCGGATGGATGGTTCCATCGTCAGAGATGATGCCCTGGTGATGGTGGGGTCGAGGCGCTTCGGCTACGGAGGCTACATTCTGACAGGAATGGTTGCGGCTTGGCGATGGGTATGGGCAAAAGCGCGGTATGTGGGAACAACTATTCGTACTTTACTAGCTTGGGTATTATACCCACTGGTTTTCGTTTGGAGGTTGTGGTAGGATGCAACAGAGGATGGTTACCAGGATTACCGTTGTGAGGCGGTCTATCTTCTCGTCGTGTTAGCGCCTCTTGTTTTTCTATCTTTCCTGGGATTGCTGATAGATTAGGCAGTTGGTGGCTAGTCCCCCATAATCTGTCCTTTGTGCATGAATCTAGCGGTTAACTGCCAGAATCTCTCTTTTGCCTTTGTACTAGGAGCACAGTGAGTTTTTGGGAATGATTGGTGCTCAGGTGGTTTTAGATTGTTCTGTTGGATGGGTGGTTGGACGACATTGACTATTAGTTGCACTCCAACCAGTTCCTTTTTGTAAAGCCTAGAAATATAATTATGTTGGAGAAGAATTCAGATTCGTTTGTGTGGATGATGTTGTTGGGTTGCATATTCCGGATTTTGATGTGGTACATGAAAAGATGATTCAAATATACTGAAATGAGTACTACTGCAGTGGAGCACTGGGTTTCTGAGGGCATGGTTTTTAACGGTTTTCTTGTCATCTGAAATCTTTTTAAGCATAAAAGATTTAATATAGTTAACTTTAAGTCCTTCTTAAGTTGTATAATAGACTTGCTTCTTCAAGGCTATGGAAACCTTTATTGGGGAGGTGGAGGGTGATCCTACAGGGCATGATGGTAGTCCGGTGTTCTAGTAGATGACAAAGGATTGGTACGAAAGGGTTTAGTTGTACCAAGCTACCACACGGGCACAATGTTGGGAATCTGGGGTCAAGCTGTATTTTTTGTTGAACTTATATCTTCAAGACTAAATTTTGTGGACAGCAAGTAAAATAGTTGCTAAGTTGAAGCCAAACAGGTCCCGGAACATCATTACATACAATCCATTGGATCCTTACATGAAAACATTACATGACAACTACATTACATTGTTTTACATAGCTTGGTTCTTTCCCAAGTTGAGTCACCGATACACCATAAGGCCTACATTCTTGATATCTTTGAATTTCTTATAGCCTGCCTTCTTAATATTCCTTCTTCAACCTGAAGACATGCCCATACCAATGAACATATTCCGGTGGTCTATATAATCCTGTGGTTCCCAGCAGAGGATAGACACGTCTGACATCAACGTAAGGTGGTGGAGTTTGCGCAATATAATTCCCAGCTAGCTGTGGTATGTCTTCAGCCGGGGCAAACATGGCATTCTCTCCATACATGAACTATGGAGTATAGCATCCTTGGCGAAACCTATGCAAGATACTTCTTCTAAGGTGGCTACCTGTGGACCTCAGTTTTTGGAATGGAAATCTTTCGTGTTCATAGTACCATTTCTCTGGATCGAGTAGTTTGGTACTCATGAAATACAGTACTGAATTATTAGGTACATATGAACGAATAATCTTACACCAAAAGTATTACGATATAAGCTTGAAGGCAATAGTCTAATAATAGGGACCACACGGTCCGGATACAACCAAAAGTAGAATTAATATAAGGCAGCAGACAGAAGGCAGTGGCATGTCATTGCCATAGGCAATGACCACAGTCAAAGACCTATTAGGCGCTTTCGTCTTCCTCACCCTCCTGGCAGTAGGCATATGGGGTCTTCCAAGTCTTCATTGCCACCATCTGGAGGTTTGTGCGTATAGCAAGGGTGAGTACCAACCGCACTCAGCAAGCCAACATAGCAAAGATGCATATCATAGGGGATTCTCAAAGGATGGTTGTGGTTCATTTGCACAAAGCCAATTTTGTAAATCTTTTCACAATCCTAACATCTAGCCAAGTGAAGTTTTAATTCCATAGTTCTTAAATCGGCGACGGTTTTGTCCACCATCTATTTTGATCCCAAGGATAGCTTCCCGCCACCTGATCGTCATGGTTTTCTGGGGAGCCTACCCTTCTCGCATCTTGAGATGTTGGTCCACCAGCTCATAAAATCATTATGCATACCAACCCATCATTTTAAAGTTTAAGAGTCTAGCCACGAGAGAAACTTTTCACGCCCCTCCATATCTGCAAGCACGGCTATTCGAATAGATTGATTTTTTCACACCACTGCAGTGGATGTACACTTTACCCGTACTCCGTGACTGCCCAACAAATGAGCCTACATCTTAACACATGAGATGGTCATGATAAAACTTTTCGATAACCTCACTTTGGCGGTACCCGCTCCTTGAACTTGAGTCCTCTTGCACTCTAGCCGTAAACAGTTCCTAGAGTGAGAGGATTTCTGGCGCTCCCGTGGTAAGGGAAAACTCGCTCAATCTTTAAGTTATAATTAAGTTCAATTTCCAACCATCATCTTTATTCCACACGTAGGCCTTCGGCCTTATCTTAATCCAGGCACCCACCAGCGGTAAGCCCCCAATCTGTAGGCCCTTAACTCGACTCCACACATGAAACACTATGCAGGGTTACTACTTTCGCTCGGCTATCTACTCCGCTAGGTCTATACCCATTCGAGAAGTACAGTTGTACTGGCTCGTTCCATGTTATAAGTCTCATGGCTCTGTCCTTAGCTGACCAGGGACGGTACTTGCCTTTGCCGGAATCAACCCAAATCGTCCAGCCGCCCCAGTTAAAACATGGGTTTTGTATTTTGGTTTTCATCAAAACTCATTTCATCATGTTCAAGGCAATGTGGTGCTCATGTCTCCATATGCCGTATCTCAACTACCTTTCCCAAAGGTAGTTGCCCAAGCATATAGCTCTTTGTAAAAGCATGAATATGCATGTTTCCACTATAAGCATGGCTAAGCGTTTACCGAAGTTTTCCTTCGCTTACACCATATCGAGGGTTACAAAGAATATATCTAAAGGTAAACAATATCAAGGCATGGCATATCAAGCATAGGTATTCTTTTTGTGTATAACATGCACATTTGAATTTTAAGTCAACAACACTTCGCAATAGGATCGACATGTTCAAATGGAGTGATGACTTGCCTTGCTCGTGACCTTGTTGACCGGGATCCTCGGCGCAATCAACAACTCCCTCGAACTCTATACGTACGTGTGAAAAATCTAAATTGAATTCGATTAGAATTCCAAACAAAATCATCAAAATGCTAGATAAAATCGTAAAAGCGACTCCAATAATTAGTCTATGGTTTTAGATGAATTTAGGTTTGAGTTTTGACGAAATCCGAGTTAAAACGTGTAAGATTTAGTAATTTGAAGTTTTGCGACTATACCGATTTAATTTATTACGAGGTGATGCTATCCCAAGTTAATCTATTTTAAATTTTAGAAATATAATGATCGATGATTCAAAAGTATTACACCAAAAAGAAATTGTTAAATCTAATTTTACTTCCAAATTTTATCGGGTCAACAAACCCTAGGATTAAACTTTATTTAAATCCTAATAATTTACCCTAAGGCGTGATACTATTCAAAATAATTTGAAATTTAAATTTAAATCTTTAGAAATTTGAAATAATCATATGATTAATATTTATTAACAAATTAGACTATAATTAGTTTCTAAATTAATTTACACGATAACTCTCAATATGATTTAGTGTTTACCTTTTGTGTCAAATCAAAGTGTGTTTGATTCTTTTATGGTGATGAACAATTGGCATCTAAGATTCTTGGTTTTTTTATTTGGAGATTATTGGCAAAATGGATTTGGATATATTTGGTTTTCAAACGTGAACAGTACTATGCTGTTTACATTGTCCAGTCTGATCGGGCTTGCTATGCCGGTCTGACCGGAGTACCTTGTGCTGTTAGACCGGGTGGGCACAGCGGGTCAGACCGGTCGACACAGTCCGATTTTGTTTCGGTTTCGGTTTCGCGTTGTTTCCTTGCATATGCATGGAAGTTTCATGTTTCTATACATATGAATATTGTTTTATGCTGACAATGAGTCAAGTTGGAGATAGCTTGTGCTCGGATATGGTTTGTTTGTTTAATTATGTGCAGGTAATCTTTACGCCTCGGGAAAGTGTTGCCGGTGATCAAGTTGGAGTCAACTTGAAGATAAGGTGACGTCAAAGATGGAGATCATGCGGGATGCTGAAGGGTAGAGATTGATGCACGTGATTGTTGAAGTTTCCATATGGCATATGATGGAGATCTTGTGTGCGTATGGGATACGGAGTTTCAAATTTGGGAAGTCCAGGATTGCGACGTGTGGAATATGTAAAGTTTGTTTCTTGTACGGGAATGTTTCCTAGTGGGCTAGGACTTCTTGTATGAGTAGGATTCGTGGCTTTGGGCTGCACATCTTGTGTATAAATAGAGAGGAGAGGCGTGGCTTCTCGGTATCATGTTTTAGAGAAAGTTGAGTTGAGAAAAGTTTAGGGTTTTGAGTTTAGTCAAAATTTTGTGAGGAGTGCTGTGGATTGCACTTTGTAAACACAGAGAGATTCAATAAAGTTTCAATCTACTTTGAGAGATCTTTGATTTGTGTTTTCTCGGGTACGGCGGTCTAATCGGCTATTAGACCGGCGGCCTTCGACCGGTCACACCGCGAGGATCATTGCGGTTAGACCGGCTTTCATTGGCTACACTTGGCGCATCGGCTACATCAGGCGAATCGGCTAAGTTCTGGTGATCGGCTACACGGACGGTCAGACCGGAGCTGCACGGGCAGTCAGACCGGAGGTGATCAGGCGGTCAAACCGACGCAATACTTTTGGTCAGACCGCGCAACATCGAAATCGTAGATTAAGTTTTATTTCCGCTAAAATTTAATTTTGGGTGTACCAACCATTCACCCCCCCTCTGGTTGGCTTAGTTTGGGTATTCGATCCTACAAGTGGTATGAGAGCCTCGTTTTCTTCTTTGGATTTTTATCGATGGCTGATAAGTTTTCCACTAAGCCCCACGTTTCGATGGTACGAATTTTGCTTATTGGTGTAGTAACATGCAATCTTATATCATGGCTCAAGACTATCATGTTTGGCAAAAGGTAGCAATTCCTTATGAGATCCCTGAGGTTATTAATTCTGAGGCTTTGAAAACTAAATTTAATAACAATTGCAAAGCTCGTAATATTTTATTGAATGGGATTTCTCGTTCGGATTTTGATCGTGTTTCGCATCTTCAAACTGCAAATGAAATTTGGATTGCTTTGAGAAATGTTCATCAAGGAACTAACAACATAGAAGAACTTCGTTGAGATCTTTTCAAAAAGGAATATATAAAATTTGAGATGAAACCTGTTGAAGTTTGAATGATTATCTTGGTAGGTTTAACAAAATTTTGAGCAATCTTGGATATGTTGATTGTGCCTAGGATACAAACTACGCTCAATCTGAGATATCTCGCCACTTTTTGAATGGTCTTGACATGTCTATTTGGGAGATGAAAGTTACTTCAATTCAAGAATCTGTTAATATGGCTACTTTGACTTTTGATTCGCTTTATACAAAACTCAAAACTCTGAGATGAACATTCTTTCTCGAAAAACGGATTCTAAGTCAAGTGCTTTGGTTTCTTCTTCTTCAACTTCTTCTGATGTTGCTTCTTCTTCAACACCCAGTGCTCTTGCTTTAATTAATGCCATGTCCGATGAGCAACTCGAGCAATTCGAGGAGGAGGATTTGGCTTTGGCTACTAACAAACTTTCTGGATCTATGAATAAAGTCAGGTTCAAGAAAAGAGGTGGACCAACTCGCTGTTTTGAATGTGGCACGTTGGATCACATCCGCTCCAACTGCCCCAAGCTTGGGAGAGGCAAAAAGGAAGACAAAGGCAGGGAGAAGGCCAAGGATGACAAGCCCAAAGGGAAGCGCTCGAAGGAGATGATGAAGAAAGTGCTAAGCAAAGTCTATGCCGCTTTTGAACCATTAAGCGACATATAAGTTTTGGCTACTCAACCTTGTTCAACATGTGATGCTAATGAATTAAAACTAAAAGATTCTTTAGCTCATGTTAAGCACACGGAAGACATTGTTAAACAAGATGAGGTAGTTTCTTGCTCTAAATGTCACAAAAATAAAAATGTCATGATTGGTTGTGAAAATTGTGCAAATCTTGAAAAAGAAGTTTCTTATTTGAAAAGTTCTTTGCAAAAATTTTCTGATGGTAAGAAACAAATTAACATGATTTTGGATCAATCTAAAGTGTGTTGCGACAATAGAGGAATAGGTTTTGATGCTCGTGACTATCTCTCCAAAAATCCCCCAAATGTTTTGAGAATGACTGAAAATGGTGAGATTTTGACAAAACCTAATGATGTGAAAACAATTTTTAAATTTGCTGGAAATATGTCATCTCTTTCTGTTTATTTAAAAGAAACTAAAACTAATGTTTCAAAACCATCAACCACTAAGGAAAAGTTTTCTTGCTCTTTTGTGGTAAAGATGGTCATCTTGTTGGGTTTTGTTTCAGATTAGCATGAAAACAGAAAAAGGAAATAGAGGTTAATTTTGCAAAATCAAAGTGGCAAAAATCTAGCTTTCCCTCGGGAAGGCCGGTCAGACCGCAGTGGGTCAACCGGTCAGACCGACCGTTGCACCAGGTCAGACCGACGACACTGCCTCGGTCAGACCATCGGTGGCACGCGGTCGACCGGCAGCATACCCATCGGTTAGACCGGCTCAAGGAATTTTTCGAAAATTCTAAAACTGATTTTGCACGCGGATATATGCTTATTAGATCTGTTGGTCGTGTGTCTCGATCTTGGATTCCTAAATTTCTTTTGACTAACGCCGATCGAGGCTTCGACATCCTCTTTGTGTAGGCATTGGTGGCGAGGAAGGAGAACGTATGGATCGTGGACTCCGGTTGTTCGTGGCACATGACCGGAGATAAAAATTGGTTCTCGTCCCTCAAGATGGCATCCAAGACTGAATTGATAATCTTTGGAGATGCTTCTACAAGTGTCGTTCTCACTACCGGATCAGTCAAGGTAAGTGACAAATTTGAATGGAAAGAGGTAGCTTTAGTCGAGGACTTAAAGTATAATTTAATTTCAGTTTCACAAATTGTTGATGAGAATTTTGATGTTCACTTTAAGAAAACTAAAAGTAAAATATTTGATTCTTGTGGTGATTCTGTGTTGAAAATTTCTCGTTATGGGAGAGTTTTTAAAGCTGATTTTGGAAACCCTATTTCTCCCATTGTTACATGTTTGGTTGCGAAATTCAACAAAGTGATTTGATGTCTTGGCATCGCAGACTTGGACATGTTGGTTTTGATCATTTGACTATACTAAGTGGTTTGGATCTTGTTCGTGGGTTGCCTAAACTTAAGAAAGATCTTGATTTGGTTTGCGCACCATGTCGTCATGGTAAAATGGTTGCTTCTTCACATACTCCAATTCTTTCTGTGATGACGGATGCACCGGGACAGCTTTTACATATGGACACTATTGGTCCAGCTAGAGTGCAATCCATTGGAGGAAAATGGTATGTGTTGGTTGTTGTTGACGATTTTTCTCGATATTTTTGGGTTTTCTTCATGGCAACTAAGGATGAGGCCTTTGGACACTTTCGGAGTTTGGTTCTTCGCTTGAATTGTGAAATTCCGGTTCTTTAAAAACAATTAGAAGTGATAATGGTGGTGAATTTAAAAATGCTTCTTTTGAATAGTTATGCTATGAAAAAGGCATTGAACATTAATTTTATTCTCCTCGTATTCCTAAAAAAATGGTGTGGTTGAAAGTAAAAACCGCTCTTTGGTTGAGATGGCTAGAACCATGCTTGATGAGTATCACACTCCTAGGAATTTTTGGGTCGAAGCTATTAACACTGCTTGCTATGTTTCCAATGATATTTTCTTGAGATCTAAACTTGGAAAAACACCTTATGATCTTCGATTTGGTCGTCAACCCAAAGTTTCACATTTGCGTGTTTTTGGTTGCAAGTGCTTTGTCTTGAAATCATGAAATTTGGATAAATTTGAATCATGTTCAACCGATGGTTTATTTCTTGGTTACGCCAAACACACTCGTGGTTATCGTGTACTTGTTTTGGAGACTAACAAAATTTGTCGAGACTTGCGAAGTCACTTTTGATGAGGCTAGTCCCGGTACTAGACCAGAACTTTCAGGTACTTTGCCACAGGTTCAGGGGGAGGATGGTCGTATCTTTGAAGACGAAAGCGACAATGAAGACGACGAGGTCGACCTGACCGGTCAGACCGGCCAGAGACCCAATCAGACTGGCAGGGGCCGATCACCTCTGATTCTGTTGACTCCAATCAAGGGGATTCGTCGGCGACTATGACCAGTGCAGGTACAGAACGTGCATCAACTTCTAAAATCACTGCTCAATTGCACATTCAACGACAACATCCGCCGGAACAAATAATAGCAAACACCTCAAGGTACGTTTATCCATCAACCAAAGTACACCAAAGATCTTTTGCGAAGGTTCAAGATGGAGAGCTGCAAGCCAATCTCTACACCTATTGGTTCTACTGTTGTTCTTGATCCCGATGAAGATGGTGAGGCCGTGGATCAAAAGGAGTATAGAAGCATGATTAGATCTTTGTTGTATTTAACTGCTTCTAGGCCAGACATATAGTTTGTTGTGTGTTTTTGTGTATGCTTTCAAGCTTCTCCTCGTTCTTCACATCGTCAAGCGGTCAAGCGAATAATGAGGTATTTGAATCATACACTTGAGTTTGGAATTTGTTATTCTACTTCTTCTTCTATTTGCTTAAGTGGATATTCCGATGCTGATTTTGCTGGTTGTAGAATTGGTAGAAAAAGTTCTAGTGGAACATGTCATTTTCTTGGTACGTCACTAATTGCATGGTCTTCTAGGAAACAATCTAGTGTAGCTCAATCAACTGCTAAATCTGAATATGCTGCTGCTGCTAGTTGTTGTTCACAGATTCTTTGGCTTATTTCTACTTTGAAAGATTATGGACTTGCTTTTGAAAATGTATCTCTTTATTGTGATAATACAAGTGCCATTACAATTGCTAAGAATCCTGTTCAACACTCACGCACAAAGCACATTGATATTCGCTTTCACTTTTTGAGGGATCATGTTGAGAAGGGAGATGTTGAATTGAAGTTTTTGGATACAAAGTTGTAACTTGCTGACATTTTCACTAAACCATTGGATTCTTCTCGCTTTGCTTTTCTTCAAGGAGAGTTGAGAACTATTCATCCTTTTGGCATGTTTTGAGGGGGAAGATTTGTGCTCTTGTTTTTATCAAGCAATTCTTGAATAATATAAATTGAGAAAAAGAGAGCTTTATCCATACATATTGTATTTTCATGTGCATGCTAGCAATACTATGAAGATTTATTTGTCACTAACATAGCTTGTATGTGTTCTAGTATGTTTATGTGATCTAGATTTTATTCTTAAGTGAAATGATGCATGACATTTACTATCATACTTAAATTAATGAAATATGCAATGTCAATACTAGTGCATGTGTTGATTTTTAAATGCTTATATATGCACTGTGTTGAATTATTATTCCTCAAATTCTTTTAAAATTGCTCATTGTGTAAACTAAGTTTGTTGAACTAAGTTTGATGAAAATTGAACATGCTATACAAATGTTTTAGACCGGGGCGGTCGGATGATTTGGGTGGATTCCGGAAAAGGCAAGTGCCGACCCTGGTCAATTAAGGACCGAGCCATGAGATAGCCGGGAAACGAGCCAGTACAACCGTACTTCTCGAATGGGTATAGACCTAGCTGACTAGATAGCCGAGCGGAGGCAGTATCCTTGCATAGATGGTTCTCTATGATGTGGTTTATGTGATGAGAATGAGGCTGCGGCCTTTGTTGTGAATGGTGGAATGAAATCGATATTAATTAAACTTAAAGATTGAGGAAGTTTTTTCCTTACCCCGGGTGCGCCAGAACTCCTCTCACTGCTAGAAAAGGACGGCTAGAGTGCATGAGGGCTTAAGTTTATGGAGCGGGTACTGCCAAAGCAAGGTTATCGAAAGGCTTTGCCGTGACCGTCTCATGAGTTGAGACGTAGGCTCATTTGTTGGGCTGTCGCAGAGTACGGGTAAAGTGTACATCCACTGCAGTGTGAGTGAATCAATCTATTCGAATAGCCGTGCTCGCGGATATCGAGCATCGTGACAAGACTTTCGCTTGGCTAGACTTTAAACATAAAACTGCTGGGATGGGTGTGCATGATGATTTCATTCGCTGGTGGATCAACTTCTTGAGATGTGAGAAGGGGTGGATTTCCCAGAAAATCATGACGAATCGGAGGCGGGGAGCCATCCTTGGAATCACGATGGATGGTAGACAAAACCGTCGCCGGATTAATGAACTATGAAACTAAAACTTGATTTGGCTAGTTGTTAGGCTTGTGAAAAGAATTGTGAAAATTGGCTTTATGCAAAAGAAACTACAGCCATTCCTTGAATAAACCTATCATGTGCATCAATTCCGTGTTGGCTTGCTGAGTACGGTTGGTACTCACCCTTGTTATACGCACAAACCTTCAGCTGATGGGAATGAAGAGCCGGAGGATCCATACGCGTACTACGAGGAGGGTGAAGGAACTGATGGCGCTTACTAGATCTTAGCTCCGGTCGTTGCCTGTGGCAGATGACATGCCGCTGCCTCTATTCCGCTGCCGTATTTAAATTCTACTTTTTGTGTTGTATTCGGACCATGAGGTCCCGTGTGTTGAACATTGCCTACGGGCCTATTGATGTAATAATATTGATGTAAGACTATTCGTGCATGTGCACCTGATTATCCAGTACTATATTCGTGGGTACCAACTACTCGATCCAGGGAAATGGTACTTAGAACACGAAAGATTCCCGTCCCAAAAACGGGGGTCCACAGAGCTGGTATCAGAGCCTTGCGACCGTAGGATAAGACCAAATGGCGCCTTACCCTTGATTAGTTGGCTAAAGGAAAGTATCCCTACGTAGGATCATTTCCAAACTATTATTTCTGAAAATACCAATATATCTTTTCTACATCTATATTTCCTTTTCTTTACCAAATAGTTATAATGATAACTCTCTCCCTCTAACCCTAAGTTACCTTCAAAAGCAGATGTCGAACCATGACGGAGCCTGGGAGATCACCATCCCACAAGACGAGGGGTTTGTGGGACAGCTTGATCCCTTCGTGGTGTTTAAGATATCCGGAACCACCCACCTACCAAATCAAGAGGCATGGCTCGAAGGATATCCAGCATGGGAGGCGGCCGTTTTCGTGGAAGCCCGCATGGGAAGTGAAACATCTTTCGCTTTCACACCCGCTACCACCGGGATTTAGCGGAAGCAGCCATCCAAGATGCGGCCCGCGAAGCATTTCTTCGACTTAATGTGATACATCGTGCGGAACTTACAGTGACAGAGTTTGTGCACCATCCCTATCGCGAGGAAGGCAACCCAGTTTGCACCGTGGAGGCCACCCCCTGCTGCTACAACCCGATGGTCACACGTCTATCACGTTGGGCGGAGACGGCGATGGCGCTACGAAGAGGCCTTGCTTGAGATCAACGACCGAGACACGCCTCAATGATCTAGTCGAGAGCCACCGGGCGGGGATCGAGATCAACATGCCGCAGACTCACGCAAGCCAACGGGGCCCAATACGAGCAACTCTCGGACCGCTACATGGCCCGTGGGAAGCCCCGGTAGAGCTGGAGGAGCAGCTCGGGAAGAGCAAGCGCAAGTCGACCAGTGGAGGAGCATGCGCACCCGCCCGTCCACGCTGGTACTTCCACCGAGATTGTACCAACACCTCCTGCTCCTGTGCCCGACCACTATTACATTATGACTCCAACATGCTTGGATACCTTTCAAGCCATGATGGAGCAAGCTTTATGTTGAGCACGAGCCTGCGCCGTACCGATAGACCCCACTGCTGCCACGTCCATGTTACCCACCTCGAGCTTCGTAGCGGTGCCATCCGAGCCTGGATCGGGAGAGGAGAACCCCATCCGGATCCACACCGACTCGAAGTCGAGGCGGAACCTATGGAGGTCAAATGGGAGTCCAGCGACACCGATCCAATAGAGGAGGAAGCTCCCCTCGTCGGCCGACTCACACCGGAGGCCCCCTCACCCGCCGACCGCTCGCAAGAGTACGCGGCCACCGAGCGGGAAGATTCGGCATGACTCCGAGGCCACCACCTCCGAGCCATGGGGACTCCGATTTGCTTAGCGGCGGACCACCCACTTCCCGCACGGCTCTTGCGGATGGTTGGACGACTAGGCGGGAGGACCACCCGGCTTGATCTCGCTCCGGACGGCTCGGCGGCAAGGACCACACTCTATTCCCCCTTAACTAGTTAATGCGGTAAGACGATGTAGTTGTTGTTATCATGGCATGAAGGATGTGCATGTACATCCGTGTACCCTTTGATGTAATATGATGGACCTAAGTATCGCTTTGTGGTATCCTAATTAATGAGCTTATTATTATTTTACCATGCTTGTTGATTGAAGATCATTTAAAAACAACTTGAAGAAAAATCCCTAGGAACCATGACCTTAACAGTCCGATCTCTTAATTCATCTATCTTCTTCAGATGGCGCATCGCCGCAGAGCCGCAGCAACCAACGAGAACCCGCCGGAACCCAACCCCTCCACTCTGGCGGAGGTTATGGCCTTACAAACCCAGCTGCTCCAAGCAATTGCCAACAACCAGGGAAGTTGAGGAGGATCAAGTTTAGGAGAGTTCATGCGAGCTAAGACACCAACCTTCTCCACGGCCGAAGAACCCATGGATGCTGAGGACTGGTTGAGGGTGATCGAGAAAAAGCTAACTCTCGTCCGAGTTCGAGAAGCAGATAGAGTTGTCTTCGCCACTAACCAGCTAGAGGGTCCCGCAAGTGACTGGTGGGACACCTACAAGGAAACGCGAGCTGAAGATGCCGGAGAACCAACATGGGAAGAATTCACGGCTGCGTTCCGTGAGAATTTCGTGCCAGCTGCAGTTATGAGGATGAAGAAAAATGAGTTCCGCAGGCTGCGTCAAGGAAACACCTCGACAAGAGTACCGAACAAGTTTACCCAGCTTGCCCGTTACGCCACAAGTGATCGCGGACGAGGAAGAGAAGATGGATAAATTCATCGAGGGACTAAAAATGAGCTGAGAGGACCAATGATCGGACAGGACCACACCAGTTTCCAAAGCCTCATCAACAAGGTCGTTCGGCTTGAACACGACCAAAAGATGGTAGAAAATAACCGCAAAAGGAGGCTCGCTATGGCCCGCCCATTTCAGGGAGCGCCACAACGTCCCAAGGGAGCCACCCCGTCTGGATGGAAGCCAAACGTTCCGGCAGCCGGTCGTTCCCCCACTCCCGACCATGTCAGCAGGCCAGCTACACCTCAGTTTCGTACACCAACGCCAACCCTAGCCGCTCCAGGAAGGAGGAATGTGAGTCGCTTCGTTGTGGAGAATACGGGCACTACTCCAATAGCTGCCCCAAACCACGCAACACTCCCGTGTGCACCGGCGCCAATACAACGCCCGTCCGAGGAACCCCACCCCCGCTGCGGACGCGGTGCATTCGGGACCCCGCTACCCAACGAGGCTGCCACCGGGTTTCGACGTGGCCAGGTGAATCATGTGCGGGCTGAAGAAGCTCAGGAGGACCAGAGCATACTGATGGGTATGTTCTCTATCAACTCTACACCAGTTAAAGTTTTATTCGATTCTGGAGCCTCGCATTCATTCATATCTTCCCAAGTAAGCAAACAACACCACCTACACCAAGTAGCACTTAAGAGGCCTATGTTGGTACACTCACCTGGGGGAGACATAACCGTACCCCATGCTTGCATCAATGTGCCCATACGGATTAGAGACGTGGTGTTTCTTTCAAACCTTATGGTGCTATCACCCCAAACCATTGATGTCATACTCGGGATGGATTGATTGACCAAGAATAATGGAATCATGGACTGCAGACGAAGGGAAGTCACGGTATCCACCCCATGGGGATCACCAATGAGTATAACTATGGACCAAAACCCGAAGTTATGCGAGCAAGCTGCGGGAGTATTCACCATGCTACCTCTAGGCGGGATGCCAGTAGTACAAGAATACCCGGACGTATTTCCCGAGGAATTGCCCGGAATGCCCCTGAATCGCGACATAGAGTTTATCATCGACCTAATGCCCGGTACTGCCCCCATATCCAAGAGACCTTATCGAATGCCGGCCAACGAGTTAGAGGAACTCAAGAAGCAAATCCAAGAACTACAAGAGAAGGGATTTGTACGCCCCAGTTCTTCTCCCTGGGGAGCCCCAGTACTTTTCGTCAAGAAGAAGGATGGGAGTATGAGGATGTGCGTGGACTACCGATCGTTGAATGAAGTGACTATCAAAAACAAGTACCTACTACCTCGAATCGATGACCTATTCGATCAACTTAAAGGTGTGCAAGTGTTCTCAAAGATTGATCTTCGGTCGGGATATCATCAGTTGAAGATTAGAGCTGGAGATATTCCTAAAACGGTGTTCTCTACACGTTACGGCTTATACGAGTTCACAGTAATGTCCTTTGGATTGACCAATGCCCCGGCATATTTTATGAACCTGATGAACAAGGTATTCATGGAATACCTGGATAAATTCATTGTGGTATTTATCGACGATATACTTATCTACTCCAAGAACGATGAGGAACATGCGGAGCATCTACGGCTGGTACTGGAAAAACTACGAGAGCATCAGCTGTATGCAAAGTTCAGCAAATACGAGTTTTGGCTCAAGGAAGTCGCTTTTCTTGGCCACGTGGTTTCAGCCGGAGGAGTAGCGGTAGACCCCGCCAAGGTCGAAGCTGTCACGGAATGGAAGGCACCCAAGTTAGTGACGAAAGTTCGAAGTTTCTTGGGCTTGGCCGGGTATTATCGACGGTTCATCGAAGGGTTTTCCACTGTAGCCCGACCTATGACTCAACTTCCGAAGAAGGAAAAGAAGTTCGAATGGAACGAGAAGTGTCAAAAAGCCTTCGACCAACTAAAAGAAAAGTTAACCACCGCCCCAATCTTAACCTTACCTGACAATCGGAAGGATTTCGTGATGTACTGTGATGCGTCTCGGCAAGGACTAGGAGGCATGTTAATGCAGGATGGGAAGGTCGTAGCGTATGCCTCGTGACAGTTATGACCCCACGAGGAGAATTATCCCACACACGACCTGGAACTAGCCGCGGTTGTTCACGCATTGAAGATCTGGAGACACTATCTGATCGGGAACCACTGTGATGTGTATACCGATCACAAGAGCTTGAAATATTTCTTTACTCAGCCTGATCTCAACCTATGACAGAGACGATGGTTGGAGTTGATCAAGGATTACGATCTAGGAGTCCATTACCATCCCGCCAAGGCAAATGTAGTGGCCGATGCGCTAAGCCGCAAAGCCCAATGCAACCACATGGGATTGGGAGGTATGGCCAGTGAGCTCCAAGAAGAAATGGCTCAACTTAATCTGCACCTGATTCCTCACGGAGAAGTGAACTCACTGGAAATCCAACCCCTTCTGAGGACTCAAATAGAAGAAGCCCAAAAAGGGAATGAGGAAACCCAGGAAATCAAGGAACGCATGGCCGCTGGGCTCGCTAAGGAATTTTCAATAGACAACAAGAGAATCCTGTGGTACAAGAAAAGAATCTGCGTGCCTGAACGAGGTGGTTTGAGAGGGTTGATCTTAAAAGAAGCTCACGAATCGGCATATTCGTTACATCCCGGAAGCACGAAAATATACCAGGATTTGAAGGGAGAATATTGGTGGCGCAATATGAAGAGAGATGTAGCCGAATACATAGCCGTGTGCGATGTGTGCCAAAGGGTGAAAGCTGAGCATCAACGACCAGCAGGCTTGCTGCAGCCGCTCAAGATTCCCGAATGGAAATGGGACGAGATAGGCATGGATTTCATAGTGGGACTACCCAAAACTGCAACTGGTTACGATTCCATTTGGGTAATAGTAGATAGGCTCACCAAGACCGCCAGATTTATTCCCGTAAAAACTAACTACAACAGTGCCAAGCTAGCGGAACTATACATGAGTAGGATTGTATGTCTCCATGGTGTACCGAAGAGGATTATATCGGATTGTGGTACCCAATTCACGTCTCATTTTTGGAGCAAAGTCCACGAGGCACTCGGAAGTCACCTCGCCTTCGCACCGCTTACCACCCCGCATCGACGGACGGGCGAAAGGACAAATCAAGTACTAGAAGATATGCCGAGAGCCGTGCGATGGATTTCACCAAGGATTGGGAGAAATGTTTGCCGTACGCCGAGTTCTCCTACAACAATAGCTATCAAGCCGCCTAAAGATGTCACCAAACGAAGCTCTATTTGGTCGCCGATGCCGAACCCCATTAATGTGGTCGAAACCGGTGAACGAATCGTATTCGGGCCGACATAATCAAAGAGGCCGAGGAAAAGGTTTGCCTGATCCGGGACCGATTACAAGCTACTCAATCACGACAAAAGAGCTACGCGGATACCCGACGAAGAGAATTATAATTTAAAGAAGGTGACTACGTGTATCTAAAGGTCTCACCACTACGGGGAACTCGAGGTTCGGGGTCAAAGGGAAACTCGCACCAAGATACGTGGGCCCATTCTTGATAAACGCTAGGAGAGGTGAAGTGGCCTACACCGAGTGCCCGAGAACCTCTCCGATGTCCACCCGGTATTCCACGTGTCGCAGTTGAAGAAATGTGCGGGTGCCGAAGAGGAAGCTCCTTTAGAAACCATCCATGTCCACGGTGATCTTACCTACCCGGAGCATCCGATCAAGATACTGGACGAGGCGAAAAAAGAAGACATGGACCAAGTCATGGCGCATGTACAAAGTACAATGGAGCAATCACACGGAAGAAGAGGCTACCTGGGAGAGCGAGGAGTTCCTGAAGACGGAATACCCACACCTAGTCAGCAACCGGTAAGAAATCTCGGGGACGAGATTTATTGTTAGGGGGTAGGTTTGTAACATCCTAAAAATCGAAGAAAAAGAAATCGGAACGTAAAAATCAGAACTTTCAAAAACCTTCGCTTGTTGCTTCCTTCTCGGGTTTGTTGCTTCTTATTTGCCGCTCGTTGCATAAATTTAGACGTAATCAACTTCCCTTTCGGTGTTTTTGGATGATTTGGGTTTGTCGAAATGAAAGATGCGAAGGTCTGTATCTGGGATTTTTAAAAAGAAATCGGGGTAAGCGCGGATTTGTGAAAACGCAATTTGGGAAATATAAAATAAAAAATAGGGTTGGGAGAAGATAAATTAGGACACAAAATAAATAATAAAATTATCGGGAGTCGTACTCGAAATCCGAGAAAATTTTGGAAAAATAAAGGGGAGGATATTGAAATTTGAAAAGAGGGATTTTAAATAAATAAATATGAAAAATATTATGGGAAAATAAAAGTGGAGAAAAGTTGAAAATATTGTGTTAGAAATTATTTTTGAATTTTATGAATTTATTTTGGAATTTTTAGAAGAAAGAAAAATAGAAATGGAAAATTAAAATGGAAAATCGGGAAAAATCGGAAATTGCACTGTTCATGGCGCGCCAAGTGTTCAACGCCGTACGCGCCGCGCTCGCACGCGCACCGCCCCTACCCCGCGCGCGCCACGCGCGCGCGTGCGCGCGCGCCCGCGCGCCCGCGCGCTCGCCGCCGCGCCGCCGCGCGCCCGCGCCCGCGCCCGCGCCCTCGCCGCCACGCGGCCGTGCCGCGCCGGACCCCCACGCCACGCGCGCACGCCGCGCCGGACCCCGCCCGCGCCGCGCGCTTCGCCCGCCGCGTTGCGCCGCCGTACCCGGCCCATCCCCGTGCGTCGCCGCGTGTCTCCACCCCGCGCCCGCGTCGAGCTGGCCCCTCCCCTCTCCACCCCGCGCTCGCGCCGAGCCCTCCCCTCGGCCGCGCCTATAAAAGGGCGCCGCCCCCCCTTTTTGCCGCACCACCGCCGCTCCTCTCTCCGTTCTGCGCCGCCGCGAGAGCCGCCGCCGCAACCAAGCGCCGCCGTGCGCAAAGCCTTCCCCGTGCCCCATCGCTCCTCCCAGAGGCCGCCGTCGCCGGTAAGCCCCCTGCTCCACCCCTTTTGTCACGCCGCCGCCTGTTTCAGCCGGACCCCGGTCGAACAGTTGGCGGCCAATGAATAGTGCGACAGAGAAAAAGAAAAAAGAAAAATAAGGGAAAATTAAGAAAAATTTTAGAAAATTTGGAAATATATTTTGGGAAGATTTGAGTAAAATTTTGGGCAGAAATAAATTATTTTCTTGTATGTTTTCTCGGTGCAAAGTTGAAAATCGAAATCGGACTATTTCCGGAATTTCGTTTCGCGTCGTTTTAAAATCCGGATTTCGTCTAATTCGTTCTCGCCATTTAAATAGGCTAAACATTTGGAGTCGTTTTCATGGCTTTTATGGTTCTTTTCGATCTTTCGGTATTTTATTGAATTCTAATTGAATTCAATTGATCTTTCGCACGTACGGATAACACCTGAAGAAACCGGCATCGACCCCGCTGAAGACACCACCCCTCAAGCGTGCGAGCAAGGCAAGTCATCACACTCTTTGAACATATTGATCCTACTTTGTGAAATGATGTTAATTTCAAATTACAAATTGTACGCTATACACAAACAAGTACCTATGCTTGATATACCCTCCTTTGATGTTGATCACCATTATAATTATTCTTTGTAACCTTCGATGTGATATGACTGGAGGCTAGCTTCGGTAAAAATGCTTAGCCTTGCTTTAACTAGATACTTGCATACTCATGATTTTACAAGAAAGCTTTGTGCTCGGGCAACTACCTTAGGGAAGGTAGTTGAAATAGGGCCGGTGGAGACATGAGCGCCACATGGCCATGAGAATGTTGAACTAAGTTTGATGAAAATTGAACATGCTATACAAATGTTTTAGACCGGGGCGGTCGGATGATTTGGGTGGATTCCGGAAAAGGCAAGTGCCGACCCTGGTCAATTAAGGACCAAGCCATGAGATAGCCGGGAAACGAGCCAGTAAAACCGTACTTCTCGAATGGGTATAGACCTAGCTGACTAGATAGCCGAGCGGAGGCAGTATCCTTGCATAGATGGTTCTCTATGATGTGGTTTATGTGATGAGAATGAGGCTGCGGCCTTTGTTGTGAATGGTGGAATTAAATCGATATTAATTAAATTTAAAGATTGAGGAAGTTTTCCCTTACCCGGGTGCGCGAACTCCTCTCACTTGCTAGAAAAGGACGGCTAGAGTGCACGAGGGCTTAAGTTCATGGAGCGGGTACTGCCAAAGCAAGGTTATCGAAAGGTTTTGCCGTGACCGTCTCATGAGTTGAGACGTAGGCTCATTTGTTGGGCTGTCGCGGAGTACGGGTAAAGTGTACATCCACTGCAGTGTGAGTGAATCAATCTGTTAGAATAGCCGTGCTCGCGGATATCGAGCATCGTGACAAGACTTTCGCTTGGCTAGACTTTAAACATAAAACTGCTGGGATGGGTGTGCATGATGATTTCATTCGCTGACGGATCAATTTCTTGAGATGCGAGAAGGGGTGGATTTCCCAGAAAATCATGACGAATCGGAGGCGGGAAGCCATCCTTGGAATCACGATGGATGGTAGACAGAACCGTCGCCCGATTAATGAACTATGAAACTAAAACTTGATTTGGCTAGTTGTTAGGCTTGTGAAAAGAATTGTGAAAATTGGCTTTATGCAAAAGAAACTCCAGCCATTCCTTGAATAACCCTATCATGTGCATCAATTCCGTGTTGGCTTGCTGAGTACGGTTGGTACTCACCCTTGCTATACGCACAAACCTTCCGCTGATGGGAATGAAGAGCCGGAGGATCCATACGCGTACTACGAGGAGGATGAAGGAACTGATGGCGCTTACTAGATCTTAGCTCCGGTCGTTGCCAGTGGCAAATGACATGCCGCTGCCTCTATTCCGCTGCCGTATTTAAATTCTGCTTTTTGTGTTGTATTCGGACCATGAGGTCCCGTGTGTTGAACATTGCCTACGGGCCTATTGATGTAATAATATTGATGTAACACTATTCGTGCATGTGCATCTGATTATCCAGTACTATTTTCGTGGGTACAAACTACTCGATCCAGGGAAATGGTACTAAGAACACGAAAGATTCCCGTCCAAAAAACGGGGGTCCACAGAGCTGGTATCAGAGCCTTGCGACCGTAGGATAAGACCAAATGGCGCCCTACCCTTGATTAGTTGGCTAAATGGAAGTATCCCTACGTAGGATCATTTCCAAACTATTATTTCTGAAAATACCAATATATCTTTTCTATATCTATATTTCCTTTTCTTTACCAAATAGTTATAATGATAACTCTCTCCCTCTAACCCTAAGTTACCTTCAAAAGCAGATGTCGAACCATGACGAAGCATGGGAGATCACCATCCCACAAGACGAGGGGTTTGTGGCACAGCTTCAGTCCCTGCTGTGGTGTTTAAGATATCTGGAACCACCCACCTACCAAATCAAGAGGCATGGCTCCGAAGGATACCCAACATGGAAGGCGGCCGTTTCCGTGGAAGCCCGCATGGGAAGTGAAACATCTTGCTGCTTTCACACCCGCTATCACCGGGATTTAGCGGAAGCAGCCATCCAAGATGCGGCCCGCGAAGCATTTCTTCGCCTTAATGCGATACATCGTGCGGAACTTACAGTGACAGAGTTCATGCACCATCCCTATCGCGAGGAAGGCAACCCAGTTTGCACCGTGGAGGCCACCCCCTGCTGCTACAACCCGATGGTCACACGTCTATCACGTTGGGCGGAGACGGCAGATGACTGCTACGAAGAGGCCTTGCTTGAGATCAACGACCAGTAGACACGCCTCAATGATCTAGTCGAGAGCCACCAGGGCTGCGGGGATCAGATCAACATGCTGCAGACTCAGCTGCAAGCCAACGGTGCCCAATACGAGCAACTCTCGGACCGCTACATGGCCCGTGGGGAAGCCTGGTAGAGCTGGAGGAGCAGCTCAGGAAGAGCAAGCAGCAAGTCGACCAGCTGGAGGAGCAGCTGCGCACCCGCCCTGTCCACACTGCAGGTATTTCCACCGAGATTGTACCAACACCTCCTGCTCCTGTGCCCGACCACTATTACATTATGACACCAGCATGCTTGGATACCTTTCAAGCCATGATGGAGCAAGCTTTTATGTTGAGCACAAAGCCTGCGCCGTACCTGATAGACCCCACTGCTGCCACGTCCATGGGACCCACCTCGAGCTTCGTAGCAGTGCCATCCGAGCCTGGATCGGGAGAGGAGAACCCCATCCAGATCCACACCGACTCGAAGTCTGAGGCGGAACCTATGGAGGTCAACTGGGAGTCCAGCGACACCGATCCAATGGAGGAAGCTCCCCCTCGTCGGCTGACTCACACTGGAGGCCCCCTCACCCGCCAGACCGCTCGCAAGAGTACGCGGCCACCGAGCAGGAAGATTCGGCATGACTCCGAGGCCACCACCTCCGAGCCATGGGGACTCCGATTTGCTTCAGCAGCGGACCACCCACTTCCCGCACCTGGCTCTTGCGGATGGTTGGACGACTAGGCGGGAGGACCACCCCAGCTTGATCTCGCTCTGGACGGCTCGGCAGCAAGGACCACACTCTATTCCCCCTTAACTAGTTAATGCAGTAAGACGATGTAGTTGTTGTTATCATGGCATGAAGGACTGTGCATGTACAGTCCGTGTACCCCTTTGATGTAATATGATGGACCTAAGTATCGCTTTGTGGTATCCTAATTAATGAGCTTATTATTATTTTACCATGCTTGTTGATTGAAGATCATTTAAAAACAACTTGAAGAAAAATCCCCTAGGAACCATGACCTTAACAGGTCCGATCTCTTAATTCATCTATCTTCTTCGGATGGCGCATCGCCGCGAGCCACAAGCAACCAACGAGAACCCGCCGGAACCCAACCCCTCCACTGGCGGAGGTTATGGCCTTACAAACCCAGCTGCTCCAAGCAATTGCCAACAACCAGGGAAGTCGAGGAGGATCAAGTTTAGGAGAGTTCATGCGAGCTAAGCCACCAACCTTCTCCACGGCCGAAGAACCCATGGATGCTGAGGACTGGTTGAGGGTGATCGAGAAAAAGCTAACTCTCGTCCGAGTTCGAGAAGCAGATAGAGTTGTCTTCGTCACTAACCAGCTAGAGGGTCCCGCAAGTGACGGTGGGACACCTACAAGGAAACGCGAGCTGAAGATGCCGGAGAACCGACATGGGAAGAATTCACGAGCGTCCGTGAGAATTTCGTGCCAGCTGCAGCTTATGAGGATGAAGAAAATGAGTTCCGCAGGCTGCGTCAAGGAAACACCTCGCACAAGAGTACCTGAACAAGTTTACCCAGCTTGCCCGTTACGCCACAAGTGATCTGGCAGACGAGGAAGAGAAGATGGATAAATTCATCGAGGGACTAAATGATCAGCTGAGAGGACCGATGATCGGACAGGACCACACCAGTTTCCAAAGCCTCATCAACAAGGTCGTTCGGCTTGAACACGACCAAAAGATGGTAGAAAATAACCGCAAAAGGAGGCTCGCTATGGCCCGCCCATTTCAGGATTCGTGGCTTTGGGCTACGCATCTTGTGTATAAATAGAGAGGAGCGGCGTGGCTTCTCGGTATCAAGTTTTAGAGAAAGTTGAGTTGAGAAAAGTTTAGGGTTTTGAGTTTAGTCAAAATTTTGTGAGGAGAGCTGTGGATTGCACTTTGTAAACACAGAGAGATTCAATAAAGTTTCAATCTACTTTGAGAGATCTTCGATTTGTGTTTTCTCGGGTACCACGGTCTAATCAGTGGTTAGACCGGCGGCCTTCGACCGGTCAGACCGCAAGGATCATTGCGGTCAGACCGGCTTTCATCGGCTACACTTGGCGCATCGGCTACATCAGACGAATCGGCTAAGTTCTGGTGATCGGCTACATGGGCAGTCAAACTGGAGCTGCACCGGCGGTCAAACCGGAGGTGATCAGGCGGTCAAACCGGCGCAATACTCTCGGTCAGACCATGCAACATCGGAATCAGAGGTTAAGTTTTATTTCTGTTAAAATTTGGTTTTTAGGTGTACCAACCATTCACCCCCCTCTGGTTGGCTTAGTTTGGGTATTCGATCCTACATTTTGATTATCCCTAAAAGTTTATTTTAGAAAACTATACTTTCACCCTAGAATTCCCTGGATATTTTCCCAAAAATATTTTCCTTATTTTTCTCCCCTTTCCTTTTCTTTCTTTTCTTTTCTTTTTTCTTTTCTTTTTCCCCCTTCTTCTTCTTCTCTGTTTCCTCTCCTCTCTCTTCTTCGACTCGGCCAGGCCGACACAGGGGCAAGGGTGCAAGGGGGAGGGGAAAAGGGAGAGGGGGAAAGGGAGAGGGGGGAAAAACCTCACCGACGATGGCGGCGCAAGGGGGCGTCGATGCGGCGGCGCCTCCCTAATCGGCGACGAGGAGAGAACAGGGGTAGGGGCACGGTGAGGAGGGACAGGAGCGCGGTGAGGAGGGGAAGAGGCCGGGGCCTCTTTATAGGCGGCCGACGGCGTGGCGCGGTCGTGGCCGACGCGTGGAGCAGCATGGCAATACTGCGGCGGGCGTGGGCACGACGTACGGCGGTGTGGGGGCACGGTACAGCGGCGTGGGGGCGCGGCGTGGTTGGCGTCGGCGTGACGCAGCTATAGCGCGGGCGACGCGATGGCGAGCGTACGGCGGCGTCGGGGCGCGGTACGGCGGCTTGGGCACGGTGCTGTGGTGACGATAGCGGCATGGGCGCGACGTGGCATGGCGGTACGGCGGCGTGGGCGCGGGCATGTCCGATGCATAGCGCGGCGCTACTGTTAACACTGAAATTTGGTAATTGAGTTCCTAAGTTCGTAAAGGCAAAGCGAGATCGGATCGGCTGAAGAAAGGAATCATATCGGCTAAAAAGGGATCGGCTGCAGGGTTAGTCGGCTGAGGATGGATCGAATGGGAGCAGACTATAGCCGATTCTGAGTCCGGAAGAGATGAAGCCGTGTTTAGTACAGAAACTTGGAGATAAATTAAAGATTCGGCTGCCAGTTGCGCGTTAAAAGATATTGCCACTTATGGATACAGTCCTATAGCGGCAATTGTATCTGTAATCTAGAGATTTGTTAGATAGTTGGTTGTAGCACGGCCTAGGTCCTGCTAGGGATAATATGGTCTTTTAAATAGTAGTTTAGATAGAGTCCAGGGTTGTTACAAGTATTTGTATTTCGGGTATAAATAGGACCCGAAGCCCTCTGTAAAAACAACAACGATTCAATCAATCTAATCTTCGGCGCATCGCCAACCTTTTCTTTGAGACGAACACTCTGTTTGGCTTTGGGCTACATCGTCTCGATCCCCAAGTTCAGGTAAATGTTTGTCATTAGTGGTATGATTATCTGTTTCTAATGCTTCCATCGCAATGATACATTAGAATTAGTGATTTTACTACGTCATATATCATATAACGCATATGAATTAGATCAATGTTTAGATCTATCTTGTTGTTGGCTCATTACATCAAGAACATGTGGTCAACAGGGCTAGATCTAAGGGTTGGCTGGTTCATATGTGGTATCCACCATCTCAAGGAGTGTAAGTCGGTTGTAACAGATTGGATATTTCTCTTGATACTTAATGTTGCATCGGGTTCGAACTATTGAGTCGTCTTTAGAACTGTCAGTGATCTGTTCTTCTGGGATTTATATTATCTAGAGATAGCGTCGGGGTTTCAGCCGGCCTTATTTGCCCTAATATGTTTCTTTTAACATGATTGTTACTAGATTTGTATTAGGATTACCTCTTATGTTATGATCGTGTTCCTGTCGGACGTTGCTTAGTGAAATCGGTTCTTCCCGGGCAGCCGATGGCCGATTTCTGAATTATACGTTCGATTCAGGAATATTATCTTCACATAAGATTCATCGGAGTACTAGCCGATTCGCTGTTAGCTTTCCAATATCGGCTAGGTTATTGATCTGTATATTTATTATTCTTCACTATATTTGGATCAAGCGGCTGATGCTATCTCAGTGTAGCCGACCCATTCTAGTCACTTGGCCCAAATATGGCCTAGAATAGCACATATACATCCATGGATTTCCTTAGCCGATCCCGTGGGGACCTAACCTAATGCTTAACGTAAACTATCTTGTTTTTTCTTGTTGATTAGCAGATCAAATCAACTGGCACGCCCTACATGCTGTAGGCAGCCGAGAAGGACCTGCACTGGAGTCAAGCAGATCTCCCAAGGCAGCACGTGAGAGAGATTTCTCGTCAACACGCTTCTTGGCACGCCCAGTGGGACTATCTTTGTCGGCCCGACTCGGACGAATAGACTCTGCCGGCAAGATGGTCGATTCCAAGATCCCTGGCATCACTGTCACGCCCGAAAATTTAACCAAATTTCCTGACTATTTTATGTATTAAATTCCTGTCCAGGAATCAACCAGGGTACATAAAATGACAAATTAATACACAGGTCCAAACGTAAAAACAAAGCGTAAAATAAAAATACTTACTGAAGAGACACTTAGTCCTCACACCCAAAAACTGCAGCGGAAAAGAAAGACGACACTAGCGGCGCTTCAGCTCCACTCCACAGGCAAACTCAACTGGGGTCTCAGCCTTGGTCTTCTAACTCCATCTTCAACTCAGAAGCACTACACTTCTGAAAGGGGGAAAAATCGCAAGACTGAGTACAACCACCATACTCAACAAGCCACACCGAGAAATGCAGACGTGCAAGGGGAGACAAGAGTGGCTTGGGCTATTTTGCATAAATGCGGTTTACAAACATTTAAGGTTTAAAAATAGTAAAACAGTTGAGTAATTAAGGCAATATTAATCTTCCACTGAACAACGTTATCCCCACGTTGAACAGGCCCAACCATTCCACCCGAACTAAACCAGTTCCATTAAATCAAATTATTCAAGTAGTGGGACTAATCATAGTGAATCTGGTCAATCGCCCATAACCGCGGGCACGGCTATTCGAATAGTTTTACTCGATCGAGGTGCGCAACTTTACCCACAAGACACGATTCCACACATGTTACCATGCCCCGAAGTACCACCATGATACGCAAAGGGGAAATCGTGACAAGACCTTTCGCATAACTCCCTCTAACCAAGCGATACCACACCAAGGTTTCGGCCCCACTCCCAGGGCAGCGGGCAGCCCCCTCTCGTGCCACGGTGAATCCAAGCGGCCGATCAACCCGTAAAACCAGGGCCGACCCAACTCCATCACGCCCACCCTCACTAGGGTACGTCGGCCAGAGGAAAGTTATACTACGGATCCAGCCGTTGCCCATTCTGGCTTGTGGTTTGCACGGTATGTCTTCCAGGGTTTCCCATGAACCGGTCCTTAATTGCCATGGGTGCGACCATCCAAAACCATGCACCCACAGCCCACCATTAAGTCATATTTTAGTTGAGATAATTATGACCAATAAGACATGGTCAGGTGTATCGAGCTTGCAGCTCATCAGAGATTAGAATAAATAGTGTAATTATCCCATGTAGTGAGCTAGTGGTCATTAAGCATGGCTAAGCATGTAATTCTAGCTAGAATCAACATCAGTGACTAAAGCTAGTCAAATTAACACCCAAGGTTAACAAAGGACGGATAACAAGTAAATAAGGCACAATTAAGCAGATAGATATTCCATCATTCCATGTAATTAGCAAAGCAATGCAATTTTATTTGCAAACATAAAACATTTATAAAAATAGGATCAATATGCTTCAAGGGAAGTGTGACTTGCCTTGCGTCTTCAAACAAACTTCTGGACTCTTTCCCTCGCGAGCGCAGACTCCGGAAACGGCGGAATCTACACGCTGGCACGCAAAACAAGGAAAAAACCTAATAAAAACCAAATAACAGTACATAAAAAGTAAACAAACATGTAGAGCTCAATTTTATATGAATTTTGCAATTTGAATGGCCCAATTTGGAGTTCGTATGAATTAGATATGAATTTTAGAAGTTTTGGACCATTTAAATGAATTCGGAAATTAAGATGATTTATTACGCAATTTTTAATTAATTTTTAACTGGAAAAGGATGTTTAAGACATTAGCTCCGATTGGTTCACAGGATCACAAGGATTTGGGCGGCTAGGATTGAACTGGAAACAAAGGATGAGTGGCTCAAATTAAACCGAATGAATCTATAAAGATGAACGACTTGGATTAAGCTGACCAAGATTTTACTGGTTTAGGGTTAGGATGTGATACACATCAAAAGAGACATGGCACAAAGGAGCTCACACGGTGCTGAGGTGGCGGCCACGAAAGCAGCCACACAGGCACGACGGCCGGCGGCTCTGAATGGGTAGCGGCGACGGCGAAGTGCGACACGGCAACGACGAACCACGACACTCTGGTGAAAACGGAGTTCACTAATGGAGAGAGGACGGTGAGGCGACTCTTACCACTACTTACCCAACGACGAGCAGCGGCGGGAGACGGCCGGCGACGAGATGAAAGTGGCGGCCGAGCTCGGGTTGACGGCGACAACGGCTTTCCGGTGGCTTTCGGTGGAGGAGAGGTGGAGGACGGGCTTCGGCTTGCTGCTATGATGCCGACGGTGAAGGCGGCAACGATTAACAGCGACGGAACGGCGACGAGGAACGGCCGAAGTGCAAACGGAGGCGGCGACGCACGGTCCATGGCGACGGGGCCTTCCGGTGGTATTTGGCGCAAGGGAACCGGTGGCCGGGCTTCTCCTCACCGCTGCGATGCCGGGAAGGCAACGGCGCTGATTGGGAGCAGCAGGCAGCGGAAAAGGTTGCGGAGTTGCGGGCGACGGAAGAGAGATGGGAACTCGCGGGGAAGGTGGCTAGAGCACGGGATAAACTCGGGAAAAATGAGGAAACCGAGGAGGAGATCAAGGGGGTCCTTTTTATAGGCTTGGGAGGGAGAGTCCCGCACCGGGAAGAGAGGATTTGGCGCCGGATTTTTAGGGTTTATCCCGAGTTCGTCGGGATAAGAACTGGCCAAAATTCGTGCGATTTAGCACGGGATTGAGGGAGATTTCTTGGGGGAAACGTAGAGGAGATCGAGAGAAATCCGTTCCGCAACTAATTTTTGATTTGGGCAAAGGATTAGGCCGGATTTGGTGGAGGAAACAAAGCCACGCTTTTCGGGCACTTTGTTCGGCGGTTGAAGACGCTACTGTAGCAGGGAGGGAAAACAGACTTTTTGTCCAAACATCCCTTTAATTCTTATAAATACTTCCAATGCCCAAATAATTCCAAGAAAAATCCTGAAAATATATGAACACCCAAGTATTTAATAAAAATATCTCCATCTCATTTTATGTTTAATTTATTTATTTAAATAATTATTGAATTGTTCTTTGTTTTATTAAAATTATTTCGGAGCTCCAAAATTTCACGAAAAATTTCAGAGAGTATTTTATGGCATGGGGAATATTTCAAAAATATTTCCAGCCATGATTTTTACAGGAAAATTTAATTTCCTTAATAGTTTCACTTGATTTACTTTGTTTTTCTTCTTATTCAATTTCTAGAAAATAATTTATTAAATGATTTTTATTCCCGAACGAAAATCGGGCCGTGAAAATCACGCAGACAATGTCGTACACTGTAAAGATGGAACAACTATCGACGAACACAAGCCGAATACAAGAAGATGGTGGAGGAACTACGAGAATAATTACCTCCAATCCTTCACCCAAACAAGGTCGGAACTGTGCACCAAAAGTACAAGTTCAGCCTGAACGATACCAAGGCATCCTCATCAAGCGATGCAAAAGGAAAACAGAAGGTGGAAGAGCCGGCCCAAGTGCAAGATGATTCGGTCGTATACTCTTTACAAGATCGGATCGACTTGGCTGTTCATCACGCGCTGGTCGACCAAAGTAGCATCTTGGTCAATACCCTCAATAATATGATCTCTCACGTGGTTGACGCCAAGGTAGCCGAGCAGCTGCAACGGGGCCCCACGTATTTCGCGGATGGCCAATTTCCGGTTACGGGACACTAGTCACCCAGGATCGGCCGCTTCCATTGATAGCGCAACCAAACCCGCCAGGAGGAATCGGACACCTGAGTCCAAGCGAGACGGCTATAAGACCAGCGGTCACTATTCTATATTGACAACAACCGTTGCCTCAAGGTCAACTCGACAACATATTCAATAACAATCAGCAGCCAGAGTCGATTGATCCTGGCAGGCAGCAGAATGCCGGTGGCCGATAGTTGTTCCCAGACCCACCAACGCCACAACAGGAGCCTCGACTGCCGCCCGCTGATCATCGCTACCAGTACCCATGCCGTATGACCCATACGAGCCGATACACAAGATAATCGAGCCTGGGCCGAGCTAATTGCGACGTCATGCGGGATCGGTTCGGCCTCAAACCAAAAGATTCGGGGAATATGTATCGGTACCCCTATCCAGAACATTTCGAAAGGGTCCCACTGCCAAACCGATACAAGATCCCAGACTTCTCGAAATTCTCAGGGCAAGACAACGTTTCTACCTATGAACACGTCAGCCGATTCTTGGCGCAGTGCGGTGAAGCATCGGCTACGAACCCCTTGAGAGTTCGGTTATTCCCCCATTCTCTTTCAGGATCGGCTTTCACTTGGTTCTCCTCGCTGCCTTACAACTCAATCCGAGTTGGGCCGATCTTGAGAAACAGCCTCCACGCTATTTTTATTCCGGCAACCATGAAATGAAGTTGTCGGACCTCCTGCGTCGGAAACACAATGAATCGGTCCAAGATTACATTCAACGCTTCAGAGAGATGAGAAACCGATGTTACAGCCTGGTGCTATCAGTCGCTCAACTGGCCGATTTAGCCTTCCATGGTTTGATCGCGCCGATCTGGGAACGAATCTCTGCACAGGTCTTCGATAGCCTAGCCTACCTGGCGCAGAAAGTGACGGCCCACGAACAACGTTTCTAGGACACCAGGAAGGCCGTCAAGAGCATAACCCAGGTCATCGTCGATTCAGATTACGGGTCCGACGACGACGAAACAGAAGTGGCGGCAGCCGAATGGGCAAAGAACAAGAAGGCCATCGTCTGCCAATGGTTGCTGAAGACGGCTAAGGAAGAAAAGTACGATTTTGACATCACTAAAGCCGACAAGATCTTTGATTTACTGCTCAAGGAAAAATAGATTCAATTACCCGAAAATCATGTGATCCCGTCGGCCGAAGAGTTGAAAAAGAAGAAGTACTGCAAGTGGCACAACTCCACATCTCACGCCACAAATGATTACAAAGTCTTCAGACAGCAAATCCAGTTGGCCATCGAGGCCGGGAAGTTAAAGTTCGCCGTCTCAAATCGGTCCATGAAAGTAGACGGCAATCCCTTCCCGGTCAACACAGTCCATGCCGGCCCCGGGCGAGCTGATCGACAGGACAGAATGGCGCACGGCTTAGCCAATATGTCGATCGGGGCCAAAGTAGAAGATGACTAGACTAGATGCCACGCCACGCAAATTAATATGGTGCACCCAGTCATTAGATCGGCTGGCCGACAGCCGATCCATGAACAAAGCCGACACCATCATCAATACCGGTCTCGGCATGAAGAAATTTACGACGAAGCATCTCGTCGGCACGAACCAAGTACTCAGAGCCGACGATATAGGGTAAACCGTGACAATGCCGATCCACATTGGCATTGCAAATTTTTCAGTTACTGCTGGGAATCCGGCATGAGGCTACCAACATTGGAAGATTGCCCAGCATGTAACGATCACCGCGACGATGACGAGCGCGGGAGCTTGTCGTCTGCAAGTCCAGTTCGGCTCATCCCCAGAGTTGTCCAGCTAAACCGAAGACGACGACTTGTCCATGATCGGCTCGGTCCGATCCATCAGGACTTCTTCATCGATGAAAACCGGGATGGAGACAACTGCGATGAGGAATCGGCCAACCCCTAATGATGCCCGTCCGATCTCTTTACAAAGACCTAGAAGAGGAGAGTTCAACGGCTCAAGCGTGAAGGAAGAGAAGACGAGGTGCAACAAATGATCTACGAGCAGCGCCGTCGGCTGGGCAAAATCAAGAGGCGGTGGGTACCCAAGCGGAAGACCGCTGTGACCAACGAAGAACAAGCCGAAGAAAGTCCAGCCGATCAAGCCAGAAGGGCAGCCAAAGGGAAGGGCAAAGTTTCCGCATCGGTTAACATTGTCTTCATGTTGCCGGCCGAGTTCGGCGCCCCCGAAGCCGACACGGATGCTATCGAAGATGACCCAGCAAAGCTGGCAATCTCGCCGGACCAGGCCATCTTCGACAAGCCTAAAGGAACCGAAAATCGGCACTTGAAACCATTATACGTTAAAGGATTCGTTAACGGCAAGCCGATCTCCAAAATGCTAGTGGATGGCGGAGCTGCAGTCAACCTCATGCCTTACGCAACTTTCAGAAAACTCGAAAAAGGGACCGAAGACCTGATAAAAACCAACACAGTACTCAAGGACTTCGGCGGCAACCCATCGGAGACCAAAGGCGTTCTCAACGTTGAACTGACTATCGGCAACAAAACTGTGCCCACAACGTTCTTTGTCATCGACGGGAAGGGGTCTTACAGCCTGCTGCTAGGAAGGGACTGGATCCATGCTAACTGTTGCATCCCCTCTACAATGCACCAGAGCCTGATCCAATGGGACGGCGACAAGACCGAGATTGTGCCAGCCGACAGGTCAGTTAGTGTCGTCAACGCCGATTTGCCACTTTGGGAAATCAAAGGCATCGATTGTTTATCTTGGAAAATCTGGCAAGCCGATTTTCTAAATGTGTCCAATTCAACAATACAGCCCATCGGAAACGACGAGCCGCAGCTGCTGCTTTGAACAAGACATGGTGAAGGGCTCAAACGTTCTCGGCGTAGCCACCGCAGACGAAGACGATGGCAAGTTAGGACAAGGCTTCACGTCGACCGACGAGTTAGAAGAAATTGACATCGGCTCTAGTGATAAGCCGAGGCCGACATACATTAGCAAAAATTTATCTCCTCATTGTAGATCCCAACTTATTGAATTACTAAAAGAATATAAAGATTGTTTTGCTTGGGAATACTTCGAGATGCCTGGTCTTAGCCAATCGATAGTAGTCCATCAGCTGCCGATCAAGGCAGGATATTGGCCGTTCAAACAGCCTCCCAGGAGGTTCAAGGCTGATATGTACGACGCAATTAAAGCCGAAATCACTCGGCTATACGACGCAGGATTCATTCGGCCTTGCCGATACGCCGAATGGGTCTCGAATATCGTCCCGGTATTGAAGAAAAATGGCAAACTTCGGGTGTGCATCGATTTCAGAGATCTAAACAAGGCAATCCCAAAGGACGAATATCCAATGCCAATAGCCGATCTACTTGTCGACGCTGCCTCAGGCCATAAAATCATCAGTTTCATGGTTGGCAACACGGGATATAACCAGATATTCATGGCCGAAGAGGATATCCACAAGACAGCTTTTCGATGCCCTGGTGCAATCGGCCTCTATGAGTGGGTGGTAATGACATTCAGCTTAAAGAACGCTGGGGCAACATATCAAAGGGCAATGAATTACATCTTTCACGATATGATCGGCTCACTAGTAGAGCTTTACATTGACGACGTCGTTATCAAGTCAAGAGAGATAGAAGGCCACATTACCGATCTACGACAAGTGCTGGAACGAACGAGGAAGTATGGTTTGAAAATGAATCCGCTTAAATGTGCGTTCGGCGTGTCGGCCGGGCAATTCTTGGGCTTCCTCGTCCATGAAAGAGGGATTGAAGTCACACCAAGGAGCATTAATGCTATTGGGACAATTCAACCCCCAAAGGATAAAAAGCAGCTTCAGTCATTGATCGGAAAGATAAACTTCATCAGACGGTTCATAGCTAATCTCTCAGAAAAAATGGAGCCGTTCACACCATTGCTTCGGCTTAAGGCCAATCAGACCTTCACGTGGGGGGTAGAGCAACAGAAAGCGTTAGACAGCATAAAAGATTATCTGAGCTCTCCTCCAGTTCTGATGCCTCCACAAAAGGGAGTACCGTTCAAGCTGTACCTGTCAGCCGACGACAAGTCAATCGGCTCTGTCCTAATCCAAGAAGTCGACGGCAAAGAGAAAACCATTTTCTATCTCAGCCGGCGGCTGCTAGACGCAGAGACAAGGTATTCACCTGTCGAGAAGTTATGCCAATGCCTTTATTTCTCATGTACAAAGTTGAGGCACTATCTGCTGTCCAATGAGTGCACGGTAACTTGCAAAGCCGATGTAGTCAAGTACATGTTGTCGGCTCCAGTGCTCAAAGGAAGGATCAAAAAGTGGATCTTCGCGCTAACAGAGTTCGATCTAAGGTATCAGGCACCAACGGCAGTAAAGGGACAAGCCATAGCCGATTTCATTGTGGAACATAGAAATGATTCGATCGGCTCAGTGGAAATTATGCCTTGGACTTTGACTTTCGATGGCTCGGTATGCACCAACGGCTGCGGCATCGGCTTAGTCCTTATCTCGCCCAGAGGGGCAAGCTTCGAGTTCGCTTTCGCAATTGAACCCCACGCTACGAATAACTAAGCCGAGTATGAAGCCGTTCTCAAAGGGTTAACTCTGCTCAAGGAGGTGGAAGCTGACGTAGTCGAGATAATGGGAGATTCGTTGCTCATCATCAGCCAATTATTAGGGGAATATGAGTGCAAAAATGACGCGCTGATGATCTATCACCGACAATGCCGGGAGTTAATGGATGGTTCCCGCCTAGTCACTTTGAAGCATATCCCCAGGGAGCAGAATACGGAAGCCAATGATTTGGCTCAAGGGGCATCAGGCTACCGGCTGATGCTGAGAGATGTAGACGTAGGTGTGGCCACCATCACAGCCGATGATTGGAGGTTTGACGTCTACAATTATCTCAAAGACCCCTCTCAATCGGCCACAATGACACTACGATGCAAGGTGCTACGGTACGTATTACTCGATGAAGACCTATACTATCGGACGATTGACGACATCCTACTCAAGTGTTTGGGGGCCGATCAAGCTACGGTGGCCATCGGGGAAGTACATGAAGGAATCTGTGGCACACATCAATCGGCCCACAAAATGAAATGGCTACTTCGCCGAGCCGGGTACTTTTGGCCGATAATGCTGGAGGATTGTTTCAAATACTACAAAGGGTGCCAGAACTGTCAAAAGTTCGGCACGATACAACGAGCATCGGCGTCGGCCATGAACCCAATCATCAAGCCGTGGCCCCTCAGAGGATGGGGCATTGATATGATCGGCCAGATCAATCCACCTTCAAGCAAAGGGCACAAATTTATCCTAGTGGCCACAGACTATTTCACAAAATGGGTGGAGGCGATCCCTCTCAGAAAAGTTGATTCTAAGGACGCAATCGAGTGTTTATTTGTAAGTTTCTGACTTCAGGGTGTAACAAACCTACCCCCTACAATAAATCTCGTCCTCGAGATTTCTTACCGGTTGTTAAGTAGGTGTGGGTACTTCGTCGCTAGAAAGTTTTCACTTTTCCAGGTAGCTTCTTCTTTGGGGCGGTTGCTCCATTGTACCTTGTACATACGCCACTTCTTGGTTCGAGTCTACCCCTTCTCGTAGGTCGAGAATTTGAGTCCACCAGCACACAAAATCATTATGCATACCCACCAATCATTTTAAAATTTATGAGTCTAGCCACGGGAGAAACTTGTCACGCATCTCATTATCCGTAAGCACGGCTATTCGAAAAGATTGATTTGCTCACACTACAGTGGATGTACACTTTACCCGTACTCCGCAACAGCTCATTGAATGAGCTTTCATCCCTTCATGTGGGATGGTCACGACAAAGTTTTTCGATAACCCTTCGTGGTTGTAATTAATTTTGATTTGATTCAACACTTCAGTATGTGGGCCGCAGCCTCATCTGAACATCACAAACCATTTCTCATCATAAGAACCACTATGCAGGGATACTGCCTCCGCTCGGCGCGGCGAGGGGAAGAGGGAACGGGAGGAGTGTGGGGGGGAAATGGAGGGCTCACCCCTATTTTATAGCCGACCGGTGAGGGGAGAGAAGAGGGAGGGCTCGGTGCGGTGAGGCAATGTGGCGGCGACACACGGCGACGCGTGGGACGGGGCTGGGTGAGGGCGGGCGCGGCACGGCGGCATGCGTGTGGGGGCGAGTACGGCGCGTGTGACGCGTGGCGCGAGGCGGGGCGCGCGCGGGCGGTGCGTGGCGTGACCGACGCGGTGAGCGCAGCGCACGGCACTGTGGGGCGGTACGACGTGGCGCGGGCGCGGGCCGTGCGGCTCGAGGGTGGCGCGACGCGCGGCAGGGGAAAGGGGGTCGGCGCGGGGATCGCGGGCGGCGCGGCGCGCGGCCCGAGCGGGTGGGGACGTGCACGGTGCGGCGCGCAGCGGCAAGGGGGTGTCCGGGCCCGGACGGCGTCGCGCGATTGGTGACGGATGAACAGTGCCATTTCATATTTTCCCATTTTATTTTCTATTTTCTCCGATTTTTCCCTTCACAATTAAAATTCAAAATTTGACCTTTTGCCATTTTTATTATATTTTATTTTATTTTATATATTTTATTTATTTTCTTTCCCTTTTTCCAAAAATGTGATTTTTGGTTCAAAATAAATTTTCTACAACTTTCTTTTTATATTTTTATAATTTTTATTTTCAACCTTTATTTTGAAATTTCCTTTCCTTTGGGATTTTTGAATTATTTGATTTTTCTTCTCAATCTTTTAGATAAACTTCACTTTGTTAATTCCACGCAACAAAGCTGGCAAATAAGAGGCAATAAACACGGCGAGATGCAAAAATACCAAAAGTTTTTGTAAGCTCTAATTTTTAATTCCCGATTTTAAATTCTCCGATTTTTAGGGTGTTACAGGTGTCCATGCCGTAGACGCTTGAGCCCTCCACGACGTCTTGCTCAAAGAAGGAGCTGTGGTTCGTTGTCTCCAATTGGGTGGATGGCGAATCGGACACTTTTAGAAAATCGGCTTGCCGGATTTTCTCGACAAACAACCAATGCCATCGATTTCCCAGAGTGGCCAATCAGCATTGGCAACGCTTACTGACCTGTCGACTGGTACAATCTCTATCTTGTCGCCATCCCATTGAAGCAGACACTGGTGCATGGTGGACGGGACACAACAGTTGGCATGTATCCAGTCCCTCCCGAGCAGCAGGCTCTAAGACCCCTTCCTGTCGATGACAAAAAAAGTTGTGGGCACGGTCTTGTTGCCGACGGTCAGCTCGACATTTAACACACCCTTGGTCTTTGACGGGTTGCCGCCGAAGTCCTTGAGTACCATGTTAGCCTTGATCAGGTCTTCGGCTCCCTTACCCAATTTTCTGAATGTTGCATAGGGCATTAGGTTCACTGCAGCTCCCCATCTACTAGCATCTTTGACATCGGCTTGCCGTTGACGAAGCATTTTACGTATAGTGGCTTGAGATGCTGATTTTTGCTCCCCTCTGGCTTGTCGAAAATTTCTTGATCCGAGGACAGTGCTAGTTTGGCCAAGGCGTCTTCAATGTTGGCTGACAATATGAATACCACATTGACCGATGCAGAAGCTTTTCCTTTCCCCTTGGCTGCCCTCCTGGCTTGATCGGCTGAGGTCTCTCTAGTTTGATCCTCGTCGGTTGGCGTAGTTTTCTTTTTGGGCCTCCATTGCTTTTTGCTTTTGCCTAGCCGACGGCGTTGTTCTTAGATCATCTGCTGAACTACTCCTTCCCTTCCTTCACGCTTTAGCCTCTGAATTCTTTGTATCTGCATCTTCGTGAAGAGGTCAGAAGGGGACCATTGGGGGTTGGACGATTCTTCCTCATCGACTTCTTCTTCGTCATAGTAGTCATTGTTTTCGTCCTCTTCATCGAAGAAGTCTTGATGGATCGGCCCTAGCCGATCATGGATGGACTGCCGGCGCTGGTTGAGCTGTATGGCCCTCGAGACGAATTGAGTTGGGCTGGTGAGTGGCGGGCTCTTGTGTTTGTCCTCGCGGTAATCGCTGCAGGCCGGGCAATTGTCTAGCGTCGGCAGCCTCATCCCGGTTTCCTAGCAGTGCCTGAAAAATTCACAATGCGAATGAGCATCGGCACCGCTGTGATCCCCGTCGTACCGGCGGCCTCGCGTCTGTCTCCTGTCGACGAAATCCTTCAAACTGAGCCTCTTCTTCCCGCCAAGATTGCTGTCGGAAGCGGCGTCGGCTGTCTATGTTGATCGGTCGTTGGTCAGCCGATTGGGCAACGGGGCGCACCATGTTGATTTGTGTGGCTTGATCTCCAGTCGGCTTGCTCTCTGCCTTGACCCCTTTTAATGTCTCGTCTAAGCTGTACGTCATTCTACGCTGTCGATCAGCTTGCCTGGGGCCGACTTGAACCATGTTGACCGGGAAGGGATTGCCGTCTACTTTCATCAGACGAGTGGAATCGGCAAACTTGAGCTTCCCGGCCTCTACTGCAGACTGGATCTGCTACCTGAAGAATTTACAATCATTAGTGGAATGGGATATAGAGTTGTGCCACTTATAGTACTTATTCTTCAGTTTGTCAGCCGATGGGATCACATGGTTCTCGAGAAGCTGGATCTGCTTCTCCTTGAGTAATAAATCGAAGATCCTATCGGCCTTGGTGATGTCAAAATCGAATTTCTCCTCCTTACCCGTCTTCAGCAGCCATTGACATACGATGGCCTTTTTATTCATGGCAAATTTGGATGCCGCGACCTCTGCGTCATCATCGCTGGGATCGGAGGCTGATTCGATGATGACTTGAGCTACGTTCTTGATGGCCTTCCTGGTGTCCTGAAACCTCTGCTCATGGGCCATCACCCTCTGCGCAAGATGCACCAAGCTGTCAAAGTCTTGAGCGGAGAAGCGCTCGCGTATCGGCACGATCACGCCATGGAAGGCCAAATCGGTTAGCTGGGCATCCGACAACACCAAGCTGTAGCATCGGTTCCTCATCTCTCTGAAGCGTTGAATGTAGTCCTGAACCGATTTGTTCTGCTTCTGCCTGATGCTGGTGAGGTCCGACAACTACATTTCATGGTTGCCGGTGTAGAAGTAGTTGTGGAATTGCTTTTCGAGATCGGCCCAGCTCTGAATCGAGTTGTACGGCAATGAAGAGAACCAGGTGAAGGCCAATCCTGAAAGAGACAAGGGAACAATCGAACTCTCAAGGCATCTGTAGCCGATGCTTCACCGCACTGTGCTAAGAATCGACTGACGTGCTCGTAAGTCAATACGTTGTCTTGCCCTGAGAATTTTGAGAATCAGTTGGGCAGTGGAACCCGCTCAAAGTACTCCGGGTATATTTCCCGAATCTTTCGGCTTGAGGCCGAATTGATCGCGCATGACGTCCGCAATCAAATCGGCCGACGTCTGGTTGTCCTACTGTATCGGCTCATATTGATCATATGGCGTGGGTGCTTGCCGATACAGAGGTGGCGGTGTCTGGGGCCTGTAGTGCTAATCTTGATGGCCTCCCTGGTACTGGTACTGGTGCGGATGGCTAGCGGGACACGGCCGATTCGCCGGCGGTGGCGTCGGTGGATCCGGGAACAGCTGTCGGCCACCGGTATTATACTGTTCTCCCAGGCCGATATGGGCAACCAGATTTAATTGCCGATTGCCGTTTAACATGTTGGCGATCTGGTCCTGGGGGAGTGGTTGTTGTTGGTTCAGTATTGTGACCACCTGTCTCGAAGCTGATCCAGACGGATTCGGCTGGTTGAGGATCCCTCCTGGCGGCCCTGGCTGTGTTGGTGGTGGGATCGGGCGATTCTGGGTGGCCATTGCCCTGTAACCAGGTAACTAGCCGTCCGTGAAGTACGTCGGCCTCTGCTGCAGTTGGTCGGCTATTTTGGCATCGATCATACTGGCAATCATATTATTGAGGGTGTTTACAAGAATGCCACTTTGGTTGACCAGTGCATGGTGCACGGCCGAATCAATTCCGTCTTGCAAAGTATGCAAACCCGAATCACCTTGCTCCTGAGTCGGCTCCTCCGCCTTCTGTTGCCCTTTGATCCGCTGGAGGAGGACGCCTTGAATTTGTCCATGCTGAATTTATATTTCTGGTGCACAACCCCAGACCTCGTCTGGTTGAACGACTATAGGTAGTTGGCTTGGAGCTCTTCTACCATCCTCTTGTAGTCGGTTTGTTGTTCAGTCAACAGTTGTTCCATCTTCATAGGCATGACGTTTTCCTGAGAAACGTTGGGGCTCTTGATGTCGACCATCTTGTCAGCTGCGTCGATGCGTCCTAGCCGAGTTGACAGAGATAGTCCCACCGGGCGTGCCGAGAAATGTGTTGATGAGAAATTTCTCTCACGTGCTGGCCTGGGAGATCTTCTTAACTCCAGTGCAGGTCCTTTTTGGCTGTCTGTGAAATACAGGGCGTGCCAGTTGGTTCGATCTGTTAACCAACAAGAAAAACAAAGATGCATGTGTTAAGGATTAGGTTAGATCCCACTGGATCGGCTGAGGGAATCAATTTACATATATATGCTATCCCAAAGTGCATTTAGACTAAGTGATTGGGATAGATCGGCTATGCCGAGACAGTATTAACCACTTAATCCAAATATACAAAGGGATAAGAAATTGTTAAATCTAATTTTACTTCCAAATTTTATCGGGTCAACAAACCCTAGGATTAAACTTTTTAAAATCCTAATAATTTACCCTAAAGGATGATACTATTCAAAATAATTTGAAATTTAAATTTAAATATTTAGAAAGAAGTTCATATGATTAATAGTTATTAACAAATTAGACTATCATTAATTTCTAAATTAATTTACGTGATAACTCTTATTATTATTTAATGTTTAGCTTTTGATTATCCCTAAAACTTTATTTCGAAAAACCGTACTTTCACCCGAATTCCGTGGATATTTTCCCAAAAATATTTTCCTTATTTTTCTCCCCTTTCTTTTATTTCTTTTTCTTTTCTTTTTCTTCTCTTTTTCTTTTCTTTTACCCCCTTCTTCTTCTTCTCTGTTTCCTCTCCTCTCTCTTCTTCGGCTCGGCAGCTACGGAGGGGGGAAAACCTCACCGGCGACGCGGCGGCGCAAGGGAGGGGGGCGTCGTGGCGGCGCAAGGGGCCGTCGGTGCGGCAGCGGCGAGGAGAGAAGAGGGGTAGGGGACACGGTGAGGAGGGAGAGAGGCGCGGTGAGGAGGGGAAGAGGCTGGGGCCTCTTTGTGCAGGCGGCCGGCGGCGTGGCGCATCGTGGCCGACGCGGGAGTGGCGTGGCCACGGTGCGGCGGGCATGGGCACGGCGTACGACGGTGTGGGGCGCGGTATGATGGAGTGGGGACGCGGAATGGCTACCGTCGGCGCGGCGCGGGCGATGTGACGACGAGCGTATGACGGCATGGGGGCACAGTACGGCGGCTTGGGCGCGGCGCTGTGGTGACGACGGTGGCATGGGCGCGGCGTGGCGCGGCGGTACGGCAGCATGGGCGCAGGCGTGGCCGACGAACGGCGTAGTGCGGCAAAGTGCGGCGACGTGACAGTGCGGTATGGCACGCTGACGTCAGGGCGGGGCCAGGAACGCGTGCGTCTGGTGCGTGGCGTCGCGGCGACTTGCACGACATGCGCGCGGTACGACATTGTTGATGAGAAAAATCAACACGCCGGACTGGGAGATCTGCTTAGCTCCAGTGCAGGTCCTAGATTCGATGAAGCGCGGGCGTGACAGTCAGTTTGATCCTGCCACTGACAAGTCATGTAAAGCAACCGATTATAAAATGTATCAGCCGATCGGCTAATATTCAGAACAGCCGATTTGTCGACAGCCGATGCTGATATCAACCAATGTAGTTAAGAGTCTTGATCCATCGTCTGTGTACTTAACAGACATCTATATAAAGGTGATCGGCTGGCAATAACATGATGATATATAACATTGCATGAACTAATCACATGGTGAAATAGATATTAATTTAAAGATTAAAGCACATATCGGCTGGAAGTCCGATATCATAAAATCCAAATGATCGAATATTCAATGATGCCTCCGCTGCAATCGGCTAGATCGAACTTGTATTCAATCCTTGCAAGCCGATGCAATACCCAGATAACTCATCGGCTGAAACCCCGATGAAACACTTAGTGGAAGTCAACAGGTAGGCTAGATATTATGGTTCTAATCACGATATAGTAGATCAAACTGATGCAACACTAAGTATGAAAAGAAAAGCAATATCTAAACAATCAAGCCCTTGGCTGATTTTCAGGGTGGTAGATGCCTAAACCAATCTAATCTAGTAAATAGTTTAGCCAATAACGACTAAGACCATAAAACGAGAGACAGCCGATAGGGCTAAACTGAAATACTAAGATTAGATTAATAGATACATATGATAAATAGTCAGGCAAGCATGCTAACTAAACCGGAGCAATCCAAGAGATCGAACGTACTGATGCAGCCTTGGACAACGTCAACGTAGTCAATATGATCGCCTGATCCGGCAGAACGTTGGACTTATCCCTTTGCTGGAGGTTGAACCTAATCAATGCTGCCCAGCGCCAGATGCCAAGTTTCGCTGGATGTTGAACGAAGATGAAGAATAAAAGGGTGGCGATACTCCAAATTGTATTGATCGAGATATATCATTTAAATGAACCCCGGGCTTACATATTTATACCCATGGGATAACAGAGAAACAGAGATTCTAACAGATTACAAATCCAAACTTTCCTAAAGATAAAAGGAAACAAATTGAATCCTTACCGGATACTAACACACTTTCCTAAAGATAAAATAGGAAACTAACAAACTCATGAAGATACAATTGCCTTTTTAGGACTCTATCCTTATATGGCAATCCTCATGAAGAACATCATTTTGCTCCGACAGTGTGTCCAATGTTATCATTACGGAATCGGCTACATCGACTTGCCTTATCTAATTCGGTATCAGTCGATGGACACCTTAGCCAATTCGGGTTTTGGGGCTTACCAAATTCTACTGTTAACAGACATGACCAGCGTCGAACATTTGGCGGCGAATGAACAGTGCATTTTCTCTTTTCCCGATTTTTTTTATCATTCCAAAAATAAAATCTTGGTCCAAAAGTAAATTTTTATTAAACCTTAACTTTTCCCAATTATATGTTTATAATTTTTATTTCTAATATTTATTTTGGAATTTCCTTTTCTTTTAGGGTTTCCAAAACCTTTTTGATTTTTCCGCCTTTTAAATAGATGTTCCTTTATTTATAACACACAATAAAACTCGCAAATAAAACGCAATTAATTACAACAAGATACAATAATTCAAAATATTTTTTCTAAGCTCCAAACTATAAATCTTGATTTTTAAGTTTTCGACTTCAGGGTGTTACACTGCCCTTATGTGGGCGAGTTGCAGCTCAACGAAAATCGTGAAATAAAGCTTGTCGAGTGAACGGACAAATTCTGCTAGTTAGAGATATGGGGTGTGCAGGACTATCTCTATCTCAGCTAGCCCTAGGTAGGTACTGTGTTCAGCTCCCTCAACCAAAGATGGAATATAGTAGTAGAACTCTTCCCATTTAGGTAGTTCACTGCGAAGGCGAGTAATGAAAACATAGGCGCAGTTTTGCATAGCAGAGTTACTATACCATCCGTAACCGGCATACCGGCGATCCTTCTCGAATGGAGTTCTACCCTTAATGCTTACACGAGCCATCACAGCAGTTTGAGAGGTTCCAATGGTTTTGTTGAGGATGTGGTATTATGGTGGATAGGTAAACCAAGCACGCTGTAGCATAAGCCAGAGCATATGTTGAGTGGAGTTCCAGGTGAAACCGCGGCTGTAGTAGAACGGCGTGTACATGGTAGGCATCTACAAGAAATAAACAAGAACAGGTATTAATAGAAGATCCCAGGCATTTTTTCATTTGTAGACTTCTGAGGCTAACCAGGCTTAGGTTTTCTCATACCATACAAGTTTTAAAGCGAAAACTTTAGGTTCTTGGTTCATTATGAAGTACATAGGGTGTTACGGTTGTCTCTAGGATTTACTAGTCAGGTCACACTATACCCCTTAAAATTTTATAAGTTTTTGGCTAGAAGAAATTGCAAAATAGAGGTTAAACTTGCTTGGTGGACACAAAGAATTATCAAGAAAATTGATCTTTATTGAAACTCTCTGTGTTTACAAAGTGCATGCAAAGCATTCCTCACAAAATCTCAAGCTAAACTTGAAACCCTAACTTGAGAAACTCTAAAACTTGAACTAAAAAGCGATACCGAGAGGCCATGCCTCCCCTCACTATTTATACTCAAGATCCGCAGCCAAGAGCCACGAATCCTACTCATACAAGAAGCCCTAATCCACTAGGAAACCTTCCCGTACAAGAAAAAAACTATACATAAACCAACCATAACAAACTCGGTTTTCCTAAAACCGAAATTCCGCTTTCCATATGCAACAATATCTCCATTGTATGTCATATGGAAACTTTGCAATCATGTCCGCTAATCTCTACCCTTCAGCGTCCCGCATGATCCCCATCTGGGACATCACCTTATCTCCAAGTTGACTCCGACTCGATCACCGGCAACACTTTCTCGAGTCGTAAAGAATACCTGCACACAATTAAATAAAGAATACCATATCCAAGCACAAGCTATCCAAACTTGACTCATTGTTAGCATAAACAACCAGACACGTGCATAGGAACATGAAACTTCCATGTATGTATAAGGAAACAAACCAAAACAAAAACCGAAATGAAATCGGCAAGCAGTCGGAGGGCGCTCGGCGGTTTGACCGCGAGCAAGCTGCCGGTCGACCGCCCCGGACACCTCCGGTGCGAGATCGGCGAACACGCCGAGTCGAGCCAGTTTGTGTCGGCTTAGGCGGAGCAACTTGTTCATCGTCCGAAAACCAAAACCACTTTTTGAATAAATCTCCAAAGATCAAAAAACAAAAAGCAATAATCTTAGATGCCAATTGTTCATCATCAAATGAAGAATCAAACACACGTTGATTTTACAATCTCCCCTTGATGAACACATTGGCAAACAAAATAAAAAGTGTTGTTTTGGTGTTTGGAAAAGTAAAAATAAAAATGGTAAAAAGCATTGAAGTGCTCAAAAATCAAAGAAAATTTCTCCCCCTTTTTAAAAGAAAGAAAATCCTTTGACCCAAAAAAACTTCGTAAACTTGCAAATGTTCTCCCAAACAACATTATTTTCTCCCCCTTTGACAATGAATTCATCAAGCATAGGAATTATGTTTATGAATGTTTAAAAGCTTAGCACCATACATAAAGCAAGTCAAGTCATGTGTTGCAATAATAAGAAGATAAATTTATCAATTAGATAGCAAATATGCATTAAAATATAATCATGAATCAAATATTTATAATTAAGAGCAATAACACAATAAAAATTCATAGATTTCAATAATTTATAATGCAACATCTTTACAAGCACATAGGTTAAAAAATAAACCCAAATATATATATCGATTGCAATCTTTATTCTTTCTCAAATATACCTTTTTGTACATATAATTCAAGAGAAAACTTTTTCATATTGATTTGAGCCATATTTGTTGCTCATATTTTTTCTCTCAATTATTCCGGGTACATCCTTGTCGTCAAGACTGTTTCCAAGGATTCGATACCCATTATTTTTGCTCACTTCGAATACGTCCTTGTCGTCAAGACTGTTTCCAAGGATTCGGTATTCATTTTTTCCCTCATAGATAATATTTTATTCTCTTTTCACAATGAGCAATTTTAAAGTAATTTGAGCAATATTAAAGCAACATAATATATATACAAGCATTTAAAATCCAACACAAGTACTAGTATCAACATTGCATATTTCTTTAGTTCAAGTATTACTTTAAAGTGTCATGCATTATTTCTCTTAAATATAAAATCTAGATCACATAAAAACACTAGAATACATATAAGCTATGCTAGTGACAAATAAATCTTCATAATAGTGCTAGCATGCACATGATCAACAATATGTATGGATAAATCTCTCTTTTTCAATTTATTTTAATCATGTAGCTTGATAAAACAAAGAGCACAAAAACACCCCCTCAAAACATGCCAAAAGGATGAATGATTCCCAATTCCCCTCGAAGAAAAGCAAAGCGAGAAGAATCCAATGGTTTTGTAAAAATATCAGCAAGTTGCAATTTCGTATCCAAAAATTTCAATTCAACATCTTTCTTCTCAACATGATCTCACAAGAAGTGAAAACGAATATCAATGTGTTTGGTGCATGAATGTTGAACAGGATTCTTAGCAATGTTAATGGCACTTGTATTATCACAATAAAGAGGCACATTTTCAAAAACAAGTCCATAATCTTTCAAAGTAGAAATCAGCCAAAGAATCTGTGAACAACTAGGAGCAGCAACATATTCAGATTCAGCAGTGGATTGAGCTACACTAGACTGTTTCCTAGAAGACCATGCAATTAATGAAGTTCCAAGAAAATGACATGTTCCACTAGTACTTTTTCTATCAATTCTACAACCCGCAAAATCAGCATCTGAATAACCACTTAAGCAAAGAAAAGATGAAGTTGAATACCAAATGCCAAACTCAAGGGTATGACTCAAATACCTCATGATGCGCTTGACCGCTTGACGATGAGAAGCACGTGGAGAAGGTTGAAAGCGCGCACACAAACACACAGCAAATTGTATGTCTGGCCTAGAAGCAGTTAGATACAGCAAGGATCCAATCATGCTTCTATACTCCTTTTGATCCACAGCTCACTATCTTCATCAGGATCAAAAACAGCAGTATATCTAATGGGTGTTGATATTGGCTTGCAACTTTCCATCTTGAACCTGCGCAAAAGATCTTTGGTGTACTTTGTTTGATGGATAAACGTACCTTGAGGTGTTTGCTTGATTTGCAATCCCAAAAAGTACGACAGCTCACCCATCATACTCATCTCAAACTCTCTACGCATAGTCTCAGCAAATTCTACAACCAAAGAGTGAGTTGAACAACCAAAGATGATATCATCAACATATATCTGAACGAAAAGTTGATTTTCACCATGCTTAAGAACAAAAAGCGTTTTGTCAATTTTTCCCATTTGAAAACCTTTTTTAAGCAAAAAGTTCTTAAGTCTGTCATACCATGCTCTAGGTGCTTGTTTCAAACCATATAAAGCTTTTGAAAGTTTAAAAACATGGTTGGGAAAATCAGGATTTTCAAAACTCGGTGGTTGTTTAACATAAACTTCCTCCTGAATAAAGCCATTTAGAAAAGCACTTTTAACATCCATTTGAAACAATTTAAAACCTTTAGAAGCAGCAAAAGCTAACAAAAGCCTAATGGCCTCAATCCTATCAACAGGAGCAAAAGTTTCATCAAAATCCAAACCTTCCACCTAAGTATAACCCTGAGCAACTAGTCTAGCCTTATTGCGAACAATCAAACCATCCTCATTTTGTTTATTTTTGAAAACCCACTTGGTTCCAGCAACATTATGTCCAGAAGGAGGTTCAACTAAAGACCAAACTTTATTTCTTTCAAAATTTTCAAGTTCTTCATGCATAGCGTTAATCCACGATTCATCAGTTAATGCATGAGTAACATCTTTGGGTTCAAAAGAAGCAACAAAAGCAGAATTCGCAGAGTCATGCGCAGTTACCTTAGATCTCGTTGTCCGCTCATTTAAATTACCTATTATTTGTATCGGCGGATGTCGTCGCTGAATGTGCAAGGGTGCAGTGATCTCAGAAGTTGATTCACGTTCTGGTTCAGCACTGGTCGTGGTCCCTGAAGAATCCTCTTGATTGGTGTAGACCCCCGTTTTTGAGGACGGGAATCATTCGTGTTCATAGTACCTTATCCCTGGATCGAGTAGTTTGGTACCCACGAATACAGTTCTTAATTACGAGGTGCAAAGTGCACGAATAGTCTTACATCGAACTTATTACAATAATAGGCTTACATCCCTCATTGAATGAGCTTACATCCCTCTATATGGGACGGTCATGGCAAAGCCTTTCGATAACCTCACTGTGGCAGTACCCGCTCCATGAACTTAAGTTCTCATGCACTCTAGCCATCATTTCCTAGCAGTGAGAGGAGTTCTGGCGTTCCCGGGGTAAGAGAAAGAATTTCTCTATCCTTGAACTTTCCATCTTCATGTCCTTTCCTTCATGTCTTCATTTCTTCATGTTGATCGCATGCCCGATCTCTGCCCAGGTAACAACCAGCGGTACACCCCCTGCCGGCCCCTAACTTTCGTCCAGGCACCCACCAGTGGTGCACCCCCCACCGCCAAGCCCTTACCTCAATGCCAACACCTGAACGTACTATGCAGGGATACTGCCTTCGCTCGGATATTTAATCAGCTAGGTCTATACCCATTCGAGAAGTACGGTTGTACTGGTCCGTTCTAAGTTGTAGTCTCATGGCTCGGTCCTTAATTGACCAGGGTCGACACTTGCCTTTTTCGGAATCCACTCAAATCATCCAGCCGCCCCAGTCTAAAACATTTGTTTGGTATTTTCAGTTTTCATAAAAACTCATTTTATCATTCTCATGGCATTGTGACGCTCATGTCTCCACATGCCGTATCTCAACTACCTTTCCCAAAGGTAGTTGCCCAAGCATATAGCTATTTGCAAAAACATGAGTATGCATGAATCTAATAATAGCATAGCTAAGCATTTTACCGAAGTTATTCTCCGGTTGTATGTATCACATCGAGGGTTACAAGGAATAATTCTAAAGGTAATCAATAACAAGGCATGGCATAACAAGTATAGGTAATTCTTTGTGTATAGCATGCAATTTGTAATTGAAATCAACATCATTTCACAAAGTAGGATCAATATGTTCAAAGGAAAGTGTTGACTTGCCTTGCTCGCACGCTTGTGGGGTGTGGTCTTCGATGTAGTCCGTAGAGGCCTCTTCGGTTGCTAGACATACGTGCGAAAAGAATGATGGAACTCGTTTAGATTCCAATAAGAATGGATAAAAGATCAGGAAAACCATAAAATAACTCTAAAATATCTACCCTGTGATTTTATTCGAGTTAGGGAAGAAATTGGAATGAAATCTGATCGAAAAAGTGAGTTAGGGTTGTTTTTAGGGTTTTTGCCAAAATACCGATTAAAGATAAGGCGATAACCCAATAAATGTTGTTTGAAAATATTTCCCATTTAAATGTGGTGAGTTAGAAAGCCAATCATATTTTAAGAAGGCAAGAAATAATAAATAAATCCTCAAGAAAATTTACGCAATGAGTACCGAAAATCTTATTTCGGAATCCGAATTTTTTTCTCGAGGAAAACATATGAGAAAACCATATATTTTTGCACAAATATTTCCCAAAATTTCCCAAAAATATTTTCCAATTTTTCTAGAATTTTTCCCCTTTTTCTAATTTTTCTCCCCTTCTTTTCTTTCCTTTTCTTCTTTTCCTTTTTTTCTATCCAACCGGCGGTGTATACTCTCTCTCGTCTACCCCCCCCTTCGTCTACCCCTTGCCCGCACGGCACGGCCGACCTGGCGGTGATGGCGTGGCGGTAGAGGACGGCGGTGACGGCGATGGCGCGGCCCAAGGTGGAAAATGGGACGGCGTGGGGCTCACCTAGCGGCGGCGGGTGACGGCGAGCGGCGGCGTGCAGTGGATGGCGGCAAACGGCAATGGTACATGGCTCGACAACCCGGCGGCGACGGCGAACTCGGCAACTCCGGTGACGGCGAGAGAGAAAAGAGGAAGAAAAGGCGATGGCATGGTTTGGAGAGGAATGGGACTGCGCCCTCCACTTATAGGCGCGCGAGAGAGAGATCGAGAGGGTGAGCGCGGGGTCCGGGCGGCGACGGCGGCGAGCGCCATGCGGCAACGGCCGGGGCGGGGTCCGGTACGGACGGGCGATGGCGTGCACCACGCGGCGGCGGTCAAGGCGGGACCCGGCGCGCGTGGGGAACACGGCGACGTGGCGCGGCTTGCGGCACGGCATGCGCGCGCGGAGCGGCGCCGTCGGCGTGTCGCGGGCGATAGCGGCAGCGCGCGCGCGGCGCGGCGGCGGCGGGCGCGGGCGATGCGGGCGCGGGGCCTGGTATGGCGCGGCTGCGCGCGCGACGCGTGTCGCGCGCGGCTGGGAGGGGCCTGGACACGGTCGAACACCTGGCGCATGATGAACAGTACGATTTCCTATTTTCCCGAATTAAAAATCCTATTTTCCCATTTCTATTTCCTTTCACTCTAAAAATTCAAAATAAATTCTAATATTCCCAAATTGAATTTAGAAATATATCTTCAAACTTTTTCCCCTACTTTTAATTATTCAAAATATGTTTTTCATATTTATTTTAATGCTCCCTTTAAATTCAAGAAAATAGGTCCTTTGGTTAAAAATAAGTTTCTAATTTCATAATTCTTTTTCAAAAATATTTTGATCATTCAAATCCAAATGTTTATTATTTTTCCTTCACCAATTTAGGATTTAAACCAAAATATACTCTTTTCAAGGAAGCCTTTATAAATCCCCAAAATTATATATTTATCCTCTTTCAAAAATATATTTTGAATTATTTTTCACATGAGATTTCAAAGCTTAGGGTTTTTATCCAACTTCACATCAAAGTAATTCTAGAAGAAACTCTTACACAACTGAGCTTGGCAAGTAAGAATGATAACTACGATAAGAAGCAATGAATTCAAAAGGTTTTTGTAAGTTCCAATTTTTAATTCCCGATTTTAAATTCTTCGATTTTTAGGGTGTTACAATTGGAATCGACGGAGTCCGAAGAAGTCGGCCCTGCCGGTCGGCCGGCGAGCTCTGCGCGTCGACCACGGCACTGGCCGTCGGCCGGGCAGTCGACCTCATCGTCATCGTCGTCGCTTTCGTCTTCAAAGATTCGACCAAACTCCCCCTGATCCTATGGCAGTGTACCTGAAAAATCTGGTCTAGTACTGGGACTAGCCTCATCAAAAGTGACTTCACAAGTCTCGACAATTTTTTTAGTCTCTAAAAGAAGTACACGATAGCCACGAGTGTGTGCGGGGTAACCAATAAATAAACCATCAATTGAACGTGATTCAAACTTGTCCAAATTTCCAGATTTTAACACAAAGCACTTGCAACCAAAAACACGCAAATGTGAAACTTTAGGCTGATGACCAAAACGAAGCTCATAAGGAGTTTTGCCATGTTTAGAACGCAAGAAAATGCGATTAGAAACATAGCAAGCAGTGTTAATAGCTTCGGCCCAAATTTTTCTAGGTGTGTGATATTCATCTAGCATTGTCCTAGCCATTTCAACCAAAGAACAATTTTTTCTTTCGACAACACCATTTTGTTGAGGAACACGAGGAGAAGAAAATTGATGTTCAATTCCTTTTTCAACACAAAAATGTTCAAAACATGCATTTTTAAATTCACCACGATTATCACTTCTAATTGTTTTCAAAGAGTTGGGAATTTCACAATTTAAGCGAAGAAAAAGACTTCGAAAGTGTCCAAAGGCCTCGTCCTTAGTTGCCATGAAGAAAACCCAAGAATATCGAGAAAAATCGTCAACAATAACTAACACATACCATTTTCCTCCAACAAATTGCACTCTAGCTGGACCAACAGTGTCCATGTCTAAAAGCTCTCCTGGTGCATCCGTTATCACAGAAAGAATTGGTGTATGTGAAGAAGCAACCATTTTACCATGACAACATGGTGCACAAACCTAATCAAGATCCTTTTTGAGTTTTGGCAAACCATGAACAAGATCCAAACCACTTAAACGAATCAAATGATCAAATCCAACATGACCAAGTCTACGTGCTAGAACATCAAATCTTTTTTGAATTTTGGAACTAAACATGTGATAAGAGGAGAAACAGGGTTTTCAAAATCCACTTTAAAAACTCTCCCAGAACGAGAAATGTTCAAAACAGAATCACCACAAGAATCAAATATTTTACTTCTAGTTTTCTTGAAATGAGCTTCAAAGTTGTCATCAACAATTTGTGAAACTGATAGTAAATTGTATTTTAAATCCTCTACCAAAGCTACCTCTTTCAATTCAAACTTGTCACTTACTTTGACGGATCTGGTAGCGAGAACAGCACTTGTAGAAGCATCCCCAAAGATTATCGATTCCGTCTTAGATGCCATCTTGAGGGAGGAGAACCACTTCTTATCTCCGGTCATGTGCCGCGAACAACCGGAGTCCATGATCCACACGATCTCCTTCCTCGCCACGAAAGCCTATAAAACAGGAGATGTCGAGGTCTCAGTACTGGGGTTAGTTAAAAGAAATTTAGGAATCCAGTACTGAGACACACGACCAATGGATCCAATAGGCACAAAGCCACGAGAGAAAACAGTTTTGGAATTTTCGGAGAAGTTCCTTCGGGGCCGGTCGACCGGGGGTGCCGGTCGATCGGGTGCCATCGCCGGTCGGCGAGGCCGTGCCGTGGATCCGACCGGGTGCCGGCGGTCCGACCGGTGGACCAGTGCGGTCGACCGTCCTTCCCGAGGAAAACCGATTTTTGCCACTTTGATTTTGCAAAATTATTCTCTCTTTCCTTTTTCTGTTTTCGAGCTAATCTAAAACAAAAACCAACAAGATGACCATCTTTACCACAAGAAGAGTAGGAAAACTTTTCTTTAGTAACAGATGGTTTTGAAGAATCAGGTTTAGTTTCTTTTAGATAAACAGAAAGAGATGGCAAATTTCCATGGATTTAAAAACTGTTTTCATGGTGTTAGGTTTTGTCAAGATTTCACCACTTTCAGTTATTCCTAAAACATTCGGAGGATTTTTGGTGAAATAGTCATGAGCATCAAAACCTACTCCTTTGTTGTCGCTACACACTTTAGATTTGTTAAAAATCATGTTAAGTTGTTTCTTACCATTAGAAAATTTTTGCAAAGAACTTTTCGGGTAAGAAACTTCTTTTCAAGATTAACACAATTTTCACAATCAATTATGACATCTTTGTCTTTGCGACATCTAGAGCAAGAAGCTACCTCATCTTGTTTAACTATTTCTTCCATGTGCTTAACACGAGCTAAAGCATCTTTTAGTTTTAATTCATTAGCATCACAAGTTAAACAAGATTTAGCACCAAAACTTGAGAATTATTGACATCTCCAATCTTTGAAATTTCTAGCATTAGAACCTCACAGTTTTTGCAATTATCATCATTGGGAATAAGAGATTTCAATCTAGCAATTTCAGTATTTAAAGATTCAATCACAAATTCTTGTTTTTTAAACATTTTCTCACATTTCTTATTCTTAGTGCTTAAAACAAGAATTGCATCCTCAAGTGAGCTTAGCTCGTTTTCTTCATCTGAAGAATCTTCATCTCCACGCGTCATGAGACAAACGCCGGAATGTTCTTGCCTTTCTCCTCCTCACTGTCAGAATCTATGTTGCTAAGTGGCTCAAAAGCGGCATAGACTTGACTCAGCACTTTCTTAATCATCTCCTTGGAGCGCCTACCCTTGGGCTTGTCATCTTTTGTCTTTTCGGCGCTCTTGTCCTCCTTCTTGCTCCTCCCTAGCTTGGGGCAGTTGGAGCGGATGTGATCCAAGTCGCCGCACTCAAAGCAACGCGTTGGTCCTCCTTTCTTCCTGAACCTAACTCTGTTCATAGCTCTGGAAAGTTTGTTAGTAGCAAGAGCCAAATCCTCCTCCTTGAATTGCTCAAGTTGTTCTCGGACATGGCGTTAATTAAAGCAAGAACATTTGGAGATGATGAAGAAGCAACATTTGAAGAAGTCGAAGGAGAAATCAAAGCATTTGACTTAGAATCCGTTTTTCGAGAAATAATGTTCATCTCATGAGTTTTGAGTTTTGTATAAAGCGAATCCAAAGTCAAATGCCATGTTAACAGATTCTTGAATAGAAGTTACTTTCATCTCCCAAACAGACATGTCAAGACCATTTAAAAAGTGGCGAGAAATCTCAGACTATGGATAATTAGTGTCATAAGAAGAATCAACAGATCTAAGATAGCTCAAGATTTTATTAAACCTACCAAGATAGTCATCAAAAGCTTCAGCAGGTTTCACCTCAAATTTTATATATTCCTTTTTAAAAAGATCTCGATGAAGTTCTTTTATGTTTGTAGTTCCTTGATGAAAGTTTTTCAAAGCATTCCAAATTTCATTAGCGGTTTGAAGATGAGAAACACGGTCAAAATCAGAACGCGAAATTCCATTCAGCAAAATGTTTTGAGCTTTGCAATTATTATTAAACTCAGTTTTCAAGGCTTCAGTATTAATGGCATCGGGTATGGTGTAGGGAAGAGCAACCTTTTGCCACACATCATAGTCTTGAGCCATGATGTAGGATTGCATCTTACTACACCAATACGCAAAATCGGTGCCATCAAAAACATGCGGTTTTGTTGAAAATTTATCCAACATGATGAAAAAACTTTAGATCAAAGAAAATCCAAAGCAGAAAAACGTGGCTCTGATACCACTTGTAGGATCGAATGCCCAAAGAAAAGCCAACCAGATGGGGGGTGAATGGTTGATTACCCCAAAAACAAAGTTCTAGCGGAAATAAAACTTTACCTCTGTTTTCTGAAGCAGGTCTGACCGCAGGTGACGCGCCGATCTGACCGAGTAGCCTTGTCAGTCCGCCCGTAGCCAATCGCCTCAGCCGATTGCTTGATGTAGCTGATGTCGATGAAGTCCGATGCAAGCCGGTCTGACCGCCGATGTGCTTGCGGTCTAACCGGGAAGAAGGAGCGGTCTGACAGGTTAGCAGATCCGGTTGAACCACCAATTACGCCGCCAGACCGAAGAAGAAGTAGACACAAAGAATTATCAAGAAAATTCATCTTTATTGAAACTCTCTGTGTTTACAAAGTGCATGCAAAGCACTCCTCACAAAATCTCAAGCTAAACTTGCAACCCTAACTTGAGAAACTCTAAAACTTGAACTCAAAAGCGATACGGAGAGGCCACGCCTCCCCTCACTATTTATACCCAAGATCCGCAGCCAAGAGCCACGAATCCTACTCATACAAGAAGCCCTAATCCACTAGAAAACTTTCCCGTACAAGAAACAAACTATACATAAACCAACCATAACAAACTCGGTTTTCCTTAAACCGAAATTCCGCTTTCCATACGCAACAATATCTCCATTGTATGCCATATGGAAACTTTCCAATCATGTGCACTAATCTCTACCCTTCAGCGTCCCGCATGATCCCCATCTCGGACGTCACATTATCTCCAAGTTGACTCCGACTCGATCACCGGCAATACTTTCCCGAGGCGTAAAGAATACCTGCACACAATTAAATAAAGAATACCATATCCAAGCACAAGCTATCCAAACTTGACTCATTGTTAGTATAAACAACCAGACACGTGCATAGGAACACGAAACTTCCATGTATGTATAAGGAAACAAACCAAAACCAAAACCAAAACAAAATCGGCAACCAGTCGGACTGGCTCGGCCGGTTTCACCGCAGGCAACTGCCCGGTCTGACCGGAGGGGTCCGACCCCCAGACACCTCCGGCCAGACCGGCAGAACATGCCCGGTCAGACCGGCTGTGGCAGCCGACTGAACACTGTTCATCGTCCGAAAACCAAAACCACTTTTTCAATAAATCTCCAAAGATCAAAACACAAAAAGCAATAATCTCAGATGCCAATTGTTCATCATCAAATGAAGAATCAAACACACGTTGATTTTACATCTTACAATGTCTTCTTTGGTCTAGGAATTTTTTTTTGTGATTTTTAGATGCTAGGATTGTCCTAGAGAAGAATGATTTAGACGAAGGATGCAGTGCTGAAAAATGTTGGTTGGCTGTTTTCATTGGAATTTTTTTGGGCCAGGTCCCAAGGGTAAAAAATTTGAGCAAAAATTAGGGAGGCAGATAAATAGGTTTGTGAGCTACCCTGAAGAAATCAAGATTTTATCACCTATGGTTTAGGCTACAGAAATTCTACAACAGAGTTATCGTCTATTTTCAGATCAGGACTATGCAATGTCATATGAATTATTATGTTATGTTGCAGTGAATGAAACAAAGTTCAATAAAAATTCATGCAGTCTACTGGTTATGTATGAAATTTTCTGTAAAATGATATGTACATTTTATCAAGTTTTAAGTTTTATCAACCCATTTCAAAACCCATTTACTAGAGGCTATTTCTAACCCGATATTTTGCAAAATCGCACTAGCTCATAAGAATAGTTAGCAAAGGGACTTCAAAACCTTCCAAAAGTCCTTTAGTACTGATTAGTGGTGATAATTAGGTGTTTTTAAACTCCTTTTCATAAAACATGAACTTTCAAAAGGTTTCGGTCCTAAAGAGCAAGATAAGAGTTTTAAAACTTGAAATAGAGACATAGAGTAGGTTAATCTCCAAAGAGGGATGAAATATAAGATTGAATATGTTTATCACAAATAGTTTGTAGCTGAGACCGAAGCCCTCAAAATAATTTTTGAGAATCCATTCTAAACGACCAACTTAAGAGGCTCCAATGGTCGGTATTTGCTCTGATACCATGCCTGTCGGGGCGACGACCCAGATCTCTCATTATGTTTGTAAGATGAAGTGAATCACTTCAAATCATCTAACAGACATAACGAAACGTCCGACGTCCTGAGAGAAAGATTTTCGAGACATTGCTGGGCCTTTCGCCTACCAGTCAACTTCAGCCTGAGATGTGCCCATCAAACCACTCGAAGACGGCGACCAGATATGTTACACATTCAGGAGACTTGACAAAAATGGCTAAAGATCTTCAACATCTCAAATATTTTTAACCCATACTCATGTGAATCTAGTTCCCAAGATGTTCACAAGATTCACACTTTCATCTTAAGCATGGATATATATATCAGAGAACAGCGGAAGCTTGACTACCCAATCCTCAAGCACACCGACTAGGGGTTTACCCCAATAAGTTCAAGACCTAGAAGAAGCAGTCCATTACCCACATCACTCAAACGACTAAGTCCAAAATCTGCAAGAAAATGGTTATTCCAATAGCAAGAGTTAGTACTTTATTAGAAATAATGTACTGGCAAGCGCACAATCAAACCTACATACATGAAAGCTCTAAGTCAAAGGGAAGCTATTTGTAGTCTCAATTTTTAGCATAAAGCTAATTTTAGTTCACAACCCATTTGCAACGTAAGTCAAGCAAATCATTTTAACAATGTGTAAAGCTCTTTAATCATGGCATGGTTTCAACATAAATAGATGGACATCTTTCCCTTACACACGTTAGTGAGTAAGGCAATTACACCGCATAAATCAATCTCATATTCAGTATAAATCATTTAGTTTCGAAAACATTTAGAAAACACAAGATTATACTCATAGCACATCATCAAGTCATTCATGACCGTGAGCACGGCTAATCGATTAGTTTTTAGAACTCTGCAGAGTTTGTACAGCTTTACCAACATGATATGAATGCTCTAGTTTGTTTTGAGTTTAAAAGACTCTACCACACTCTTCATGTTGAGTGTGATCTAGAGGTCATAACAAAGCCTTTACACTACTTAATCTCTAGCCTTGCACCAGCACGATATGTGTTTCCTCCATCCTAGACATGCTGGAATATGACCTAAAACCGTTAAGTGGTGGGCCCACGCCTTAAACTTAACGCCGTGGTGGCGGACGCGACAGGAACCCACCAACGTGGCACAATACCATTGTATTGGACAGACTTAGTCGCCTAAACTACCACATCAGGGTAAATAGGAAGTTCCTCTAGGCTATCCGAACTCATACACTCCGGCCTACCATAGTGCAAGACTAGGTGCTAAGTAGATTATTCAGCTTAGGCCATCCCATACTAGCACATGTGGATCTACGGTAAACATAATGGATGATATGAAGTTCAGTCCTTAATCGACTCAAGCGAACACTCCCCTTATCTGCATAGAAATACATCAATTGCATGTCACTTGCCGCCCAAGTCTAAAATCACATTTTATCACTTTTCATTTCATAAATAATCAGAGATTCACCTCTGTCCAAAATGTTCAAAAAGGATTTTTCAAAGAGTATAGTAAGTGATCCATAACCATGTTTTTGTTTATCATTAAGCAAGGCTAAGCATTTGCCAATCTTATAAAAACATAACATGGTATATTCATATGAGCACAATTAAAGTACTCTAATTAATCCTAAGGTTCAAAACAGCAAGGGAGTGATTTTTAAAAAGGGAATTCATGCACTTTCAGGACATAACTATAATTTATAGCTTTAAAAGTTTTGATAATTTGAAATAAACATGCAACTTTTCACATCAAAACATTTAGCCCAAAAACATGGGATTCGATGTGTTCAAAGGAGGGTTGCCTTTGTTGATATAAGACCTCCCTGGGGTGAATTATAATGTCAATCTCCTCACCGTCGTAAATTCATCCACGAAATGAGAATAACGGTAACGAATAAATATCAAGACATGTAAAACTCTAAAATGCTGTAAAATGCATGAGTTCACTTAGCATGGGTAGGTGCTGTGTGGATAAGGTAGTACTTAATTTGGTATTGTTCTAAAATGTTTCTATAAATTGATTTTTATTAACTTTGACTTTATAGAGGTGAAGAGATATGTTTTATAATACTAACACATTTTGTTTCACAATTTTTGAACTTTTTATGAATTTATTATAGGTTTTATGTGTTATAACGCGTTCTAGGCATATAGTCACTATACATATATGGCTTTAGAAGTTTTTTATTCAGAACATGTTCTATTTGCTAGATATGTATGAAAGTCAATAATTTAGTTAACAAACCTAATCTTAGTTCAAAATTTTAGAGTTTAATTTTCTCCACAATATATTTTCTAAGCTAAGGAGTGTCCTATGTTAGTTATTTAACATGTAAACCTATGATTTGTTATATGAGCTAAGTGTGCTAAGATGTGTGGTTAGGGATGGGACTTATGTTTTCTCTGGTCTTAAGAATGTTTACTTTGATTTACTTAGTACTAGGACATATTTATATACCTAGACATGTATATACCTATAGTGCTTAACTTATTATGGTGGTCAGCACCTAAGTTAGCACTTTGAAGGTTTTATGACATATTTAGTTTATTTGTTGCCATATTTTATTTTACCTAATGGAAGTTCATTAGTTGCTGGTTTTATAGAAACTTAGTTCACCCAAAACGGATTAAAAATAAATTTTCTACCAATTTTACAAGTTAAAGTGTGCATTAAGTTATTTGTTCCTTATTTAAATATTTAAGGGGTTTTACTGTATAGAAAGTATATATTTTTACTTTATAATTTGAAAATATTATTTTGGTGATTCTGCAGAACTTGAGTTTACTTAAAAAGGAGTTATAACGAATTTTATATAATTTTCTAATGTTCGGCCTACATTTAACCCATCATTTTAATGTTACTAATCTTAAAGGCACAAGGTCCAAGGTAACTATATATTTTTATTTTTCTTAATTAAGTGGGGTAAGTTGAGGAGTCTGCAGGATTCAAGTTTGCCAAAAAAATGTGTGAAATTAAATTTCCTATGTATTTTTATATGTTTGCATGTTTTATGTGTGAATTTCCTTATTTAAATTTTTGAGACAAAATTTGCACTGTGAGTGCCAAGTTTTATACTTCTAAAATAAAGTTCATAATTTTGTGAATCCATAGGAACTGGAATCACCTAAAAAGGAGCTATATTTGATTTTGCACAAAATTTACAAGTTTGTACCATTCTCTCTTAAAGAATTATTGTTTTAGCTATATTATTTTTATATTTTGAAATTATAAATTCATGGGGCCCATTGGTCGAGATTGGTAACCTTGAAATAAAGCCCTGGAGTTTTTGATTTTGAACCCGAGGTCCTTTTGCACGTGCTGAATCAAAGATTTATTAGGAGTCCTCGAGTTTAGGGTATTTTCATCTAAGTCCTTGGGTCCACATGTCATGCGCTATTTTTTTACTATTTAGTCCTTGGAACTTTTAAATTTGTTACTAATGGTGGTCCTCGGTGCCTAATTAGGTCGGGCCCACATGTCAGTGGCGCAGCGCACGGAGGAGCAAAGCATGGCGACCCGACGGGGTTCTCGCCGGCGCCGACGGCGATGGGTGGCCGGTCTCGGTGGGGTCCCTTGAGAAAAAATGTAGCCTACAACTTTGCGAATCTAATTGAGGTTGTCTCACGGCCAATGGTGACCAGTGCAGTGCTGGCAGCGAGCACAGGTGGCAGCCGGTTTCAAGGTGATTTGCCTTAGTCAGCTACGGCTCGACTTGTGCCATGTTAGAGCATGCATGAGTATCTTCAAGGGTCCTGGGTGCTTACCAGATAGTGCAAGAGGCTCGTCGGGTACGGGCGATGGTGTCTATGTGCGAAATGGCTTGGCGACGGTGAGGAGCTACGGAATAGTGGCGCCGGTTCGATCTGGTGAATGTGAGACAATTGTGAGGCATGCAAGAGACAGAGAACCCCCTAAGGGTGCTACAGGTATGATGAATTGGACGGTGGCTCACCGGGTGTGAAGGAATCGGCAAGGACGACGGCGCCTGGAATTGGAGAAGGAGAAGGTCGATCTCGCGTTGTACGGTTTCTTGGCTCGATTCCTTCGGGAAGCTGGCTCCTTGCTTTATGGCGATGACGTTGGCGTAGTGGTTCGGCCGGGTTTGGTCCACGGTGGCCGGCATGACAATGGAGGTGCGGCGCCGGTGCTTGGTGCGTGCTCCGGAGCTCCTTTGGGCACGACGGTGTTCCCGTTGCTGCGATGCACAAAGGGTGTTGGGGTTAAAAGAGAAAAGGTTCAGAATTGTGTGTAGACGATGGAACAAAGATGAGATCAGGGCGAGCGTGGACCGACGGTGAATAGGGGCGTCGTCTTCTTCGCGGTCGGCAAGGAAGAAGCTCGGGGAGGAGGAATGCTGGGCCTCTCCTTCTCGGTTTGGTTTGCACTGAGGTGATGAGCGAGGTTAGTCGATGCGGCTGAGGAGGTTTGAGGGCAAGAGGAGGAGCCTAGGGGGTTGACACGCCGAAGCCACACGTCGTCGGCGTCCTACACGCTGTCGGCTAGCGCTCCCGCGTTCCCTTGTGCTTTCGGCCGGCTGGGAGAGAAGAAAAGGGGAAAAAGAAGCTGTGGAGATTGCCATGTGGGTCCATAATGTGGTACACTAGGTTGGAATGAGAGGGATGGGTAGAAAATGGACTACAATTGATTTTCGATTGTATTTTTGAATTATTATTTTCCCCTAAACTTGCAGCCTCATAACATTATGTGTGAGCTTGATAAATTTGTAAAACTTTTTCTGGAGGTAAGGGAGGAAACCTAGATTCCATTTTCTTTCGTTGCACACAAAAGTCATGTGTGAATTGCTCACAGAAATTAGGCAAATATTGGTGAATTGGAAACTTGTTTGAATTTTTAGGGGTCATGAATTGAGAAGAAAAATTATAGAAAATTTATATTTATTCATGATAACTAACCTAGTATTTGAATAAATTATTTCCTATCTACACTTATGTGCATTTTAATGAACTTTTCAGAAATATGTCTTTTTAGCCGATAAGGATATTGACTGGCCTATTACTTGACTATTTTGTCTAATTTGTTTGGGGCATCAAACCTAATTATTAAATTGTTCCAAAATTATATTTGAGTTGATCATAACATGTGGCACTTACATGAATTTTTCCTTGATTTTGTCTAGTATGGATTACTTTAGAAAATTAGGGTATTCTTTTTATGTATAGGTGTTCTCTCTTTGTAAATGCACCTCATTTGAGTTATAGGATTTATATCAAAACTTTTCTTGAGCATAGGGAGTGATTTTTGAATTATTTTTCATGTCCACTTATTATTATTCAAGGTTAGTTGTAGGCTTGTTTTTGTAAATTTAAAACTTCTAGGCCAGACTTATGAGACCTATAATGAAATGCGAGTTCAAAATCCTAAAGCACATAAGACTTATTTTCAAAACACTTCTTGTATGCACATACATCCACACATGTATAATTGCATCTATACTTAGGGTTAGGAATGAAAAAGTTTTAATTTATTCTCAAATTTTATTCATGCAAAATTTGGTTGAAGTATTTCACCTAAGTTAGAAATGAAAATTTTTGGTTTACAAAATGCAAACTTTACATTCATTTGGTTTTTGACAAAAATTTCTTGACCCTAGATTTTGGGTATGTGACACACAAGCCCATAACCAGTTGCCACGAGCTGGGCTAGATCTAGTGATGGAGATGGCGCAGGGTGGCTGTGCCTGGACAATAGTGTGACCATAGAATGGGGACACTGCCAATGATCAGCGGTGAATCTAGGATTTTAGCTTAGGGTATGCAGCAAAAAAAAATTCAACACAAGATTTTGGTAATAATTATACAATTAACAAGGTGATTAGATATATATGTGCTAAATAACACGATAAAGCTTTAGTTCTTAGATTAAATAGAAACGATCCACTAAATGCAATGTACATAGTTCAAACGTCATACTAATAATTAAAAATATATGCACAAAAGAGTATCAAGACTTACAATGTTATTTTTCTGACTAATTTATTCAATGCTTTCGAAGGGACATGAATGTCTTAATTATATTATCTTTATCAACTTGAAAGAAAATATCTCGTTCAATGAGAGTGACTAGACAATCATCCAAAAGACTATCTCTCATCTTATTTCGTAATTTTGTTTTCAATAAAACCATTGCAGAAAATGCTTTTTCAACATTTGTCGTTGTCACCGGTAGAAGAAAATACTGATTTGAGAAGCTCATAGACCATATCATACACTTTGTGTCTTTTTTGTTTCAACCAGCTTAATTGAGAGGTCAACAATATTTCTTAATGCCTTGAAACTATCATTCCATGTTACCTTATCAATATAACTATGCAGCTGCAATTCAAGTTTGAGGAAATTATTATTTGAGAACTCCTTTGGGTAGAACTCAGCTAGTCTACGTATTTTTAATTTTTAATTTTTTACCACATTTTAATTTTTAAACATATTTTTAATTTTTTTACCACATTTTTAATTTTTTACACATAAATATATATTATACCCCCTTACACATGGACCCAGGGTATGTCGGGGCCCACCCGGCATACCCTCTCTATCCGCCCATGCCAATAATGCCAACATCGTGCCATCTTAATCACCGTGTAGGGTTCGGTAGCACGCTCGGTCGGTGTCGAGGATGAGAACTGGAGTAGAGATATATGGAGACTAGGTTTCCATGCTCGAGATAACTGGCAGAGAGGTTGTGCTTTTCAAATAGATTGTTGTTCTGATATTTGTTCGATACTATTGGAATACTAATAGTCTAGAATGTGAAAGACCCATTGGAATAATAATAGTCTAGAATGTGATAAGTCTAGAATGTGAATGTGATAAGTCTAGAATGTGATAAGACTCATACAAAGAGTCATGTATCTCCTATATAAACTCTTGTTCAATGAATAGAAAGTGTGAAGCCTGGCCATAATCATTCTTTCAAGGTATCAGATAGAAACTGATCCTCTTCCCCTCCACCTTTTCTTCTTTTGTGCGCACCTTCTCTTCCCTATGTGTGCCTCTGCTCTTCCTCTCATGGCCAATGATGACATCCAGGCTGTCGCTATTCAGGCAAGAACCATAGTTGCTGCTCTTCCCGCACCTCCCACCCCAAGCATCGCTTCTGCCCTTGCCACCATCAATGTCAAAAATAATATCCCCTTTCCTCTAGAAATTACTCAACTTGGCGTGAACGTTTTCAAACTCTCGTTGGCAAATTTGGTGCCTCCTCCCACATAGATGGCACACCAGCGCTCGAAACCCCGATGCTACCTGGTTGGCGGTTGATTGCTCCATCTGTTCCTTTATCTACTCCTCGGCATCACCTCATGTGATGTGATTGATCATGGAGAACGACACCTCGCCTCACACCATCTAGACCAAGGCAGCCAATGTCACGCCTAGAAATTCAAAACCAGAATTTCTGAAGCTATATGTGTATTAAAAATCCCTGTGTAGGACCAGCCAGGGTACACATACGACAATTGTTGATATTACAGATCTACGTCTTAGTAAAAATAAAAAGATTACAAAAGAGCAACAAAAAAAGAAAAGGAGCTAAAGCCTAATCTTGATGCTTGCAGCGTGGCACCTCCACTCCACAGGCATCTCCAGAGTGCGGATGAAGCCTACTCGTCTTCAACATCTTCATCAACTTCAAAGACTACCTCTAGGGGAAGAGGCAAGGATGAGTACTTCCAACGCTATTTCACAACAATAATTTGAAAGCAGTAAAACAATATTAATGCCAACGCTATCCAACGTTATCCCCACGTTGCGACAGGCCCAAACCATCCACCTAACTAGTCATGTTCCATTAATCAGGTTATTAGAGGTGTGAGACTAATCACGGTGAATCCGGTTGATCGCCCATAACCGCAGGCACGACTATTACTAATACAGAAGAATCCTTAATAAACTATTGCACAATAAATCTCGAGGATTGCGTCAGCCGCTACGGCTAATGTCAGTGGCCAAATGCTGATGTCATCGGCCATGGGAGCACCAGTCCATGGGCCGCGCACCACGTGGCGCACGGGGCGCCGACGCGGCGCCGAAGTGGCGGCCACGTGGCTTGCCAAGCAGGCGCGGGGATTGGACGACACCAATCTACCTTCGATAGATCAGACGGCCAGGAAGGGGACGAGCGGCGGTAGTGCTGTCGACGATGGAGCGTGGCGGCCGAAGATCGACCGGCGTCATCAGGACGGCGGTGCGGGGCGACGGAGTGGCGCGGCAATGCGTGGGCGAAACCGCGCGCACATGAGAGAGGCAGCGCATGCACGGGCCGAGAGAGGGGGAAGGAGAGCTCACCGCGGGTCACGCTAGAGGAGAGGATGACGACGACGACGAGGGGCTTGTGGTTGTCGGGAGGCAAAGGTGAACGGCGGTCGAGGGAGCTTGGACACTGGCGAAGGAAATGGCGACGATGCGGAGATCCGACGTGGCTCGGGACAGCGGGAATCGACGGCCGACAAGTGGGCCTCACCTGTCAATGGCCCGAGAGAGAGTGGAATGGGAATTATACTTTTTGCGACGCGCACGACGAAACTATTGGGCCTCGGCCTTCGGTCGGCCTGAGAGAGGCGAGAGAAAGAAAGGCGCGGGAGGGAGTAAGCCGACGGGATGGGCCGACGGCCCAAGATCGAGATTTGGGATGGAAAGGGACGAAGAGAGAAAAGAATTTCCCAGGAATTATTTTAATTCTGGTTATTTATTTAATTTGTTTATAACAACTTCTAGTGCTCTGAAAATTCCACTAAAAATCATGTTAATGTATTTTGACATGTCGAATTTAAGAAGAATCCTAGCATGTCATTTACTCTAATAGTTTGCATTTTAAAATTATTAAAATTATTTCTTTGCTATAGGTTAAATCATAAATATTTTCTTTTGTGATTTTATTTAATGACTTTTAAAAGGGGGAAACTCTAGGGTGTGACAAACCTACCCCCTTAAACGGAATCTCGACCTCGAGATTCGGAGGTACTAGTGAAGAGACGGGGATGAGCGGCCTTTAACTCATCTTCGCTTTCCCAAGTGGCCCCTTTCTCTGAGTGATGAGTCCACTGAACCCAACAAAAACCTTATAACCTTGTTTTGAGTTCTTCTCTCGCTCGTTTCGAGGATACGAGCTGGTTTCTCCACATAGGTCAGGTCCTCCTGAATCTCAATCTGATCTGGACTTGCCTGTTCTTCTAGTGACCTCAAACACTTTTTGAGTTGTGAGACATGGAATACGTCATGAATACCAACCATCGAGGATGGAAGTTCAAGCTGGTATGCCACTTCTCCTCGACACTCCTAAATCCAATACAGTCCCACGAAACATGGTGCCAACTTGCCTTTCATATGGAAATGGTGCACTCCTCGGAGCGAAGTGACGCGGAGATATACATAATCTCCTGCTAAAAAAGTAAGGTCCCTTCGATGGTTGTCTGCGTAGCTCTTCTACTGAGACTGCGCAAATCTCAACCTTTCTTTGACGGTTCTGACCTTTTCTTTCACATCATTTAACACTTCGGTTTCAAATAGCTGACGTTCACCAGTCTAGTCCCAGACTAGAGGTGTATGACACTTCCATCCATACAACGCCTCAAAAGGTGTCATCCGCAAACTGGCTTGGTAGCTATTGTTATAAGAGAAATCTGCATAAGGCAAACTCTTGTCCCAGGCTCCTCTGAAATCGAGAGCACAAGCTCGCAACATATCCTCCAAGATTTGGTTTACCCGCTTAGTTTTACCATCAGTTTGCAGATGATAGGTTGTACTGAAGTTTAGACGAGTACCAAGCTCCTCTTGCAATTTCTTCTAGAATTCGGAGGTAAATTGACTTCCTCGATCTGACACTATCTTCTTGGGTCCCCCAAGTAGGCACATGATCCTTGTGAGGTACAATCCTGCTAACTTTTTCCCAGAATATGTGGTATGCACTGGGATGAAATGGGCATCTTTCGTGTGTCGATCAACCATGACCCATATTGAATCATGCCCTGACGATGTCCGAGGCAATCCAGTGATGAAATCCATTCCGATTTCTTCCCATTTCTATTCAGGATCTCGAGTGCTTGTAACAATCTAGCAGGACTTTGGTGTTCCGCATTCACTCGTCGGCATACGTCACAAAGTGCAACGAACTCAGCTATTTCTCTCTTCATGCTGACCCACCAAAACTTCTCTTTAAGATCCTGGTACATCTTGGTACTTCCCGGATGGATAGAATACTGACTCTGATGAGCTTCTGTGAGGATCAAATTCTTCAGTTCCTTGTCCTTAGGTATACACAACTTTTCACCCATCCAGATTGTTCCATGCTCGCCTTCTAAAAAATCACTAGCTTTCCCAACTCTTATGTTCTTCTTAAGCTCAGCTATATCAGGATCTAATGCCTGAGCTGCTCGGATTTGGTCTATGAGAGTAGGTTGGGCTTCAAGGGTAGCCACAAAGCCAAATTTAACAATTCCTAGGTTTAGGCGCTCTAGATCTTTTCGCAACCTTACACACATTTCTTCTGTGTTGATGGAATTGCAGTAACTCTTCTGGCTCAAAGCATCGGCTACCACATTAGCTTTGTCGGGATGATATTTGTATTCCAAGATCATAATCCTCTATCAACTCCAACCATCTTCGCTGGTAGAGGTTTAAGTCCGGTTGGGTGAAGATGTACTTCAAGCTCTGATGATCTGTATACAATTCACATCGATTACCGATCATGTAATGCCGCCATATCTTCAAAGCATGGACCACTTCTGCTAGTTCCAAGTCATGGGTTGGATAGTTGGTTTCATGCGGACGCAACTGGCGAGAAGTGTATACGACCACTTTTCCTTCTTGCATCAACACACATCCCAACCCATGGCGGGATGCATCAAAATAGACCTGGAAATCTTTGGTTTGATCCGGTAGGATCAAAACCGGTGCGGACACCAACTTCTTCTTAAGCTCTTCAAAACTATTGATGCACTCTGCAGTCCATTTAAACTTGTCATCTTTCTTCAGTAATTGCGTCATTGGCTTCACAATTTTAGATAAATTTTCAATGAACCGACTGTAATAACCCGCAAGTCCAAGAAAACTTTTGATCTGGGTAACGGTCTTTGGTGGAGTCCACTTGGTTACTGATTCCACATTAGAGGGGTCCATTACTAGTCATTGAGCATTCATGATGTGACCGAGGAATTGCAATTCCTTTAACCAAAAGGCATACTTGCTGAACTTAGCATAAAGCTGATGATCCCTTAAATTTTTGAGCACTAAACGAAGATGTTGCTCGTGCTCCTCTTCAGACTTGGAGTTGATAAGTATGTCATGGATGAAAACAATGACAAACTTGTCCAAAAAATCCATGAACACATTATTCATCAAATTCATGAAGAAGGCAGGTGCGTTGGTAAGTCCAAATGACATGACCGTACACTCGTATAAAAGCATACTGAGTGATAAAAGCTGTCTTGGGAATGTCCTCTCAAAATCTTAACTGATGATAAGCTGATCACAGGTCTATCTTGGAGAACACCTTTGATCCCTTCAGTTGGTCAAACATATCATCGATCTATGGTAGGGGATACTTGTTGTTAATAGTAACCTCATTGAGTGCGCGATAATCCATGCACATCCTATTGGTCTCTTCCTTTTTCTCGACAAAGATTACCGGAGCACCCCAAGGTGTCGTGCTCGGGCGAATGTAACCTTTCTGTAGTTGCTCATCAACTTTCTTCTTGACTTCTGCTAACTCATTGGCTCGTATCCTGTAGGGTCTCTTGTTGATTGGAGCAGTTCCCGAGATTTGCTCAATCCAAAACTCTATCTCTCTGTCTGGTGGCATCATGGTTAGGTCTTTCGGAAAGACATCGGGATACTCACAAACTATAGGAATGTCCTCTAATTTCTTTGGGATATTTCCTTCCTCCACTAGTATTTCCTTGGTAGAGACCTGATTTAAACCTACTACCAGCTTCGGTGGCGTTGGAGAATGGAAAACAACCTTCTTCCCATTAGCATTGGTTAAGGTGATCGTGCGGCTCACACAATCGATCAATCCTTTATATCTGGTCAACCAATCCATCCCTTTGATGACATCTAGGCCTTTCGATTCCAGAAGGATCCGATTGGCTAGAAATTGGGATCCTTGAATTTCTATTACCACCGAGGGGTAGTAGTGAGCGGTGTTCAAATGATTTCTGGGGGTTTGAACCCGCATGAGTATCTTAAGTTTCACTACTGATATCCCATGTGTCACAATGAATGCGTTTGATATAAATGAATGGGTTACACCAGGATCAAACAATACTATTGCAGTAAAGGATTTCACAAGGAACATACCCAATATGACTTTCGATGCATCCTGGGCTTCCTCGGATGAAGCATGATTCAACCTTGCTTGGATGAACCGAAGTGCCCTCTTGAGCTTCGGACATTTATTGGCAAACTGTCCAAACTCACCATAGTTGAAACAATTGCCCGGTTTACCTCCGAAGTCCTTTTTTGGCAGTGCTTGCTTGGGTTGCTCCTGTGGTTGCTCCATTGGAGGATGCAGAGCGGGGTTTCGCTGATGCTGCGCATTGTGGCTGCTGCTAGCTTGGAAATTTCTCGGGTGATAAGGCCGATACTGGCAAACGATCATGGTGATAGGTCCACCCTGACCTCCGGGCATGAGACGCGGCCTTTGTTGATTTCCCAGTTGAGGCTGAGGTATTAACTAAGCTGCTTCCTCTTTCTACTTATCTTATTACAATGATCTCCTTGGCGAATAGCCTTGTCAACCAGCTTCTCAAAGTCTGCATATCCTCTCGAGATGAGCTTGTCCGCCAATTCATCATCGAGTCCAGACAGGAACTTCTCATGTTGTTCTGCATCAGTGCGCACGTCTTCTGGAGCATAACATGCCAACTGATAGAACTCGTGCAGATATTTGGTGACAGTCCTGCTGCCTTGTTCGAGGGAATGTGCGCCTTCCAGAAGTGGTGGCAGAACTCTGCCCAAATGACGGCTGCTGCATCTGCTCGACGGGTGACCAAGAAGTTATCTCACCAGGCAGAGGCAGGACCTTGGAGTTGATGGGTGGCAAAGGACATCCTTTCTTGATCAGTACATTAAAGCAAATCCATCTTCTTCTCTATAGCATGGACCCAATCATTTGCCTCCATGAGATTGGTGGTGCTAGAGAAGGTTAGCGGCCGGACGCAGAAACTCTAGCAATTTGGATAGAGGGGGAGGTGGGGTGCAAACTGATTGTTGTTGTTGTTCTGCTGCTCCTACTAAAACTGTTGCAACATCTGTTGTGCGTTTGTTGGTGATGCTGCTACATCTGCTGCATCATTGCAGCCATCATCTGAGTTTGATTGGCCAAGACTTGGGCCAAGGTGATGTTCTCAGGTGGTGACGACCGAGCATTGCCATTGGCTTGGTTTTTGTTTCCAACAGACTCGACATTGGCATTGGAGCCACTGTTCCTTGTGTTCACCATCTGAAGGAGCGGATCGAGCAAGAAGAGGAAAGAAGGAAAACAGATTTGACATAGAAACTGATCTTTATTAATTTAACTGATTTGATATGATCTTCATTAAAACACTTAAAACCCACTCAACATCCTTAATTGGGCAACCCATACCAACACTTTATATAGATTGACCACTACCCCATAACCAAACACTCCTAACACACAACAACTAACAAACAGAAAAACTAGGAAGACAGAAATCTAAGGGTGGCAAGACTGTAGTGTCCGGAGCGGCTCCTGCGGTCGGTGGAGTCGAAGCCACTCTCCTAGGAACCACCATCTTCCTCCTCCACCGAATGTCTTCGGGAGTCCACAAACTCCACATCTCTACCCGGGGTTTTGGAGCTAGAGCTATTACTACCTCCACTGTTGCTGGACATGGAGATCCACCTGCCTCTTCCTCCTTCGCCCTGGTACGTCGAGGCCGGGGTGAAAGCAAGGACGGGTCCGAACGCCTGAGTCGGAACCAAGGTAGGGGCTGGTGCTGGTGCTACAGGAGTTGGGGTGGTGGAGGAGCCGGAGGGGGATTCCTGGGCGCCAGATGGATGCGCACAGGTGCCTTGGTGGTCTTCCGGGGCGTGATCCTGATCCGGAGACCACCGGGTGCAGGGCGTCCCTTTAAGGTGGCGATCTCCTTCTTGAGGAGGTCCACCTCGTCGTTCAAACTCTTTATCTTGAGGATCTTCTGATCATTCAAGGCTTTGGCCGCCTTGTGAATATCCACGTGCATCTGGTCCAATCCTTTAATCATAGTCCTCGTGACTAAAGGTGGTGTCATTCTCCTCCGCTGTCGACTGGAAGGAGCTGACATCTGAAGAGCTTCCTCGATGGGGATGGAAGCGATAATCAGAGTGATGGAGATGGTAGTCGTGCATCTCCTACATCCTAGCCAACATTAGGTAAGCAACCTCTTGGCAAGAATGCTCATCCATTCCTCCCAAAGCAGTGACCACCATGTTCGGGAGGTTGGTGCCAATGAAACCGTGCACCTCCAATCTGAGGCAGCTCGCTATTGAAAGTCCAGATGGCTGTGTACTCCGATGCATTAGGGTAGCCCAGCCAAGGCCATTCGAGCCAACTCTGTGACGAAACCTCCAAATCCTGACCGTGGTGGGTAGCGAGACAGCCTGCCATCTAGAGAAGACAAAGCAAGGGGAATCAAGTAAAGGACTCAGGTAATGTAAACGAGTAAAGAAGGGTTTTATGCATGAAATATTTTCATGAAGCCAAGTAAAGATACTATCGACACTCTCTAAGCAAAAAAGTAATGCTTACAATTAATGCTTAGGTATATTAGGTATAAAATCTGCGACCATTCCCACCTATACTTATGTTAAGACATCTATCCATTAGAAATCCCGATTGTCAATCGAATAAGATTCCAATTATTTTTCAAACTCATTTTTACAAAATCCTACTACTTTAGACTGACTTGATTTTTTTAAAAACTTCCATGTTTAGGAAATGATCAAAATTTCTCCCAAACCCGAGGAAACAGAATCCACATTTTCCCCAAACAACTCCAACTACAAGAACTTATGCATATGGAAAAGTTCAGAGGGCTCTTAGGGTTTTCCGGTTGGCTTGTCGTATAGTCTGGAATTTGGCTCTGATACCAACTTGTCATTCCCAGAAATTCAAAACCAGAATTTCCGAAGCTATAGGTGTATTAAAAATCCCTATCCGGGACCAGGTTGATATTATATATCCACGTCTTAGAAACAACAAAAAGATTACAAAAGAGCAGCGAAAAAAAGAAAAGGAGCTAAAGCCTGATCTTGAAGCTTGCAGCGTGGCACCTCCACTCCACAAGCATCTATAGAGTGCGGACGAAGCCTACTCGTTTTCAACATCTTCATCCGCTTCAGAGACTACCTTTGGGGAACGAGGCAAGGATGAGTACTTCCAACGTACTCAGCAAGTCATACCGGAAGAGAGGGTATGAATGCAAGGTGAGACAAGGAAAAGGCTAGGGCTTGACTTTTTAGCACAAAGCAGCTATTTCTCAACAATAATTTGAAAGCAGTAAAACAGTTGTAATTAATTAAGCAGTATTAATATCAACACTGTCCAATATTATCCCCACGTTGCGATAGGCCCAAATCATCCACCTATAGTAGTCATGTTCCATTAATCAGGTTATTAGAGGTGTGAGACTAATCACTGTGAATCTGGTTGATCGCCCATAATCGCAGGCACGGCTATTCGAGTAGTTTTACTCTAATCAGAGGTGTCCACCTATACCCACAAGACGCGTTTCTTTTTGCCGAAATACCGCCATGGTACCCCGGAAAGGAACTCTGATAGGACCTTTCGTATAACACACTCTAACCAATCGAACCACACCAAGGTTTCGCCCCCACTTCCATCCGGGCAGTGGGTAGCCCCTCGAGTGTCACGGTGAATCTGGCAGCCTAGCAATCGGTAAGCCCCCGGCCGACTGCAACTTCATCACGCCTACCCTCGCCTGGGAATGTTGGCAAGAGAAAGGCTACATTATGGGACCAACCGTTGCCCATTATGGCTTGTGGTATGCACAGTATTTCTTCCACGGTTTTCCGTGAATCAGTCCTTAATTGCCATGGGCACGACTATCCAAACCAATGCGCCCACAGCCCACAATTATCATATTTTAGTTGATTTTCATGATCATAACGTCGCATGATTGAATCCAACACTAATGAGTCTATAATAGTATTGTTAAGTGAGATGACCCATTTAGTGTGCTGTTGATCTAAGCTGGGCTAAGCATAACCTAGATCAAAATCTAATCATATTAATACCCATGTTTATCAAAGGTTCATAGAGTCCAAGATCTAAACCTGAGTACTAATACTATAGGTATAATATTCCCACAAAATTACATTCTAAAGTAAATGCAGTTTAAAAAGGAAAAAGAGGTATTTTAGCAAAAATAGGTACAATATGATCAATGATAAATCATGACCTTCCTTGCTCTTCGACTCGGCGAAACTATGCGACAACCTCGAAGAAAACTGGGCCCCGAAACTATTAGGATCTACACGACAAACAAGGCACTCAGAAACATGCTAAAAGTATAATGAAATAGGGAACAAAACCATTTTTAATGGATTCTTGGCATTTTTATGAATTTAATGAAATTTGAATGGACTTAAACGGAGCTCGGATTGAAAAGATATGAATTTTACAAGATTATATGTGTTTATTGCTAAAACAGAAAAATATTTACTAAATTATTGCGCAATAAATCCCGAGGATTGAGTGAGCGGCTAGGGCTGACATCAACAACTGCATGCTGATGTCATTGGCCGTGGGCCGAGCAGCGGCTCGCGCACCACATGGCGCACGTGGCGCCAACGTGGTGTCGAAGTAGCGGCCACGTGGCTTGCCATGTGGGTGTGGGGATCGGTAGATCGGATGGCCGGGAAGGGGACAAGCGGCAGCGCGGGGCGGTGGAGTGGCACGTGTTGACAGTCATTAAGTAACGATTCCGACCGCCACAGACCTCAGAAATAAAAGGGAATTAGCGTCCGCTACCAGCATTTAGGTTTAGAATTAATAAAGTTTCACATGTCCTTGGACTTTAGTTGGATGCAGAAACATATATCACATAATTGCAACGAAGACAAGCTCGCGTGGCGAAAAAACACAACTCCAACAAATCGGCGATCGCCATGTCAGATTCCCATCGATTGAAGGGCCAACAAGTTAGGAGAAACTGACTTGGAGTGGGACCAAACAACCAGGAACCGCCTTAGGGGGCCACATGTCAGCCTCAGGACAATGTCGGTGGAGTAAGACGGTTAGAGGGGTTCAGCTGAACCACCCTTGAGGCCTACTCCACCATCCTTTGATGTGTCAACATCTCATTGGCTTGGCATGACGGTTAGGTGGTTATGGTGGTTAATAACCTCCATAACAACTCCCATTGGAGGCCTATAAAAGGGTGGAGTTCACTTCACATCAACACACACCACAAGAAGAAGTTGCTACAAGTTCTAACTAGTATCTAGGCTAGTGGAATTTACAAAGTAGTTTAGAGTTCTTTTTGATTCCCGAGTCGCCTTCGGAATTCGGGTATGTCTTTAGTACTCTTCTTCCTTTGTACGAGCTTAATAAAGATATTTTCTTCTAGTTCATATGAGTGTGATTCTTCTTATACTTTAGTAGATAAGAGTTCCACTATTAGTTTAATTCATAGTCTTGTTGTGTTTAGACGAGTAACTCTATTGCTACGGACGTGGTCCAATGAGTAATTAGGATGTAGGTTTGCTTCTATCTTATTCATGAGATGTAGAAGTATTCATGGAGGTAGAAGCATGGTGCTTAGATTATTTCATAGACATTGGTTATGGCCACTTCCCACGGGTGAGAGGTAGGCGGCAGGTGATGATAACCCTGTCCGTGCATTGTATTCCTCCATGTTTGGATTTGGTGTAGGGGGAACGGTAAGAGATCGCTTCGTGATGGCAGGTCGGGCCACTGGGCGGCGGTACCCCCGGAGTTCTAGGAGCATAGAACATGGTTTAGGCATGACTAGAATAATTAGTTAAACTATGTACTCTTACTAGAAGAACTATAGGAACCTGACTCTTAACTACTCTCCACTTAGCACTAGTGTATAAATTAAGACTCTTCTGGGTGTGTCACACTACTTTACCCCATTTATCTTGTCACTGTCTGGACTTAGGTTTCTCATGTATAACTAATAAATATCCAAGGCACCTTAACCTTCTCTTCCAGACCACAGTCTTCCTTTGGGATAAAACAAATAATGATACCCTTGGAATACTCCCTGGGTGAAGCTACAATGGTATATCCGTGCTCTTGCGAAATTATCTATGAATGTAAGAAATACCAACAAGCATTCTTGGCCGTTGTCAGGGAAGACATGGTCTAGGAAGGAATAATAAGTGCTTGGATATCCATATAGTTATACTTGTCTTACCATTGCTCTAGCAAGCCTATCTTGGTCTGTTTTCTCTTTATGTGAAAACAGGGTAGTGTTTTATCAAGGAGGTAATAACTCTTCACATGCCTTTAATCCGAACCAACCCTCCTTGAAAGATCTTGTCTTAGGCTAGGCTAAAATTAACGAAAATATTTATAGGAAATTAGCAGCCAATGAGAAATCTTTAGAGAGCATAAATGCTAAAATGGAAGGCTTCTCCTCCGCTATGAAAAACTAATTGAGATTTAATAGAATGTTACAAACTCAATTAGCTCAACTGGCTGCTGCTATCCCTTCATCCGAGGTAGGGAATATCCCGAGGCAACCCGAGGCTTCGCTTGAAAATGTTAGTATAGTGACCACACGAGAGGGTAAAACCACTCGTGATCCGCCATATCCTAACAATGTAGGGAAAGCAAAAGAGAAGGAGGGAGAGCCATCCAACATTCAGAGCCAAGTGCATGAGGGAAGTCCGACACCAGAAGAATTTCATGATACCACACTACTGCTATTCCCTCGTCGCAACAGGAAGCCAACCGTGGACGAGCAGTTTGCTCGATTTGTTGAGGTTGTTCGGAAGATCCATATCAATGTTCCTCTGATGGAAGCAATGCAAGTACCCCCATATGCTCGCTACCTCAATGACATCCTCAACAACAAGAGGCGGATGCCCTCCAAGGAAGTCATTAAGCTGACAGAGGAGTGTAGAGCTGTAATACTCAATAGGCTTCCTGTAAAGAAAAAGGATCCGGGGTGTCCTACGATCACCTGTTCGATCGACACACAACAATTCAACCGTGCCATGTGCGATCTTGGAGGAAGAGTCAGCATCATGCCCAAGGAGGTCTTTGATCGGTTGAACTACACCACGCTGGCATCAACAACAATGTGGCTGCAGCTGACCGACTCATCGGTCCGCTATCCCACGGGAATCGCAGAAGACATACCTTCGTGGTGCTCGACATGGATGTCGATAAGAGGACGCCGCTCATTCTTGGGGGACCATTCCTTAGCACCGTGGATGCCTGCATTAATGTGGGAGCCGGAGAAATCTGACTCCACATTAAGGGAAAGAGGAGAAATTCAACTTCCAGCCAAAGGTGGAGCAATGTTCGATGGTCAGGATCAAGTATGGACCCAATACCAAAAATATTAAGGAGGTCGAAGTCAAGACCCTGGAGATGGACAACCTCAAAATTCATGAAGAATTTCTTGGAGAAGTAATCACCCTCTACAAGGAAAATCAAGATGTCGACGGTGTCATCCCAGCCACTGCCAAAGTCCACAAATCCTTCAACCACACCGGATGAACAAAAGAAAATAAAGGTGTGGCGAGCGAAATCGTTCGCGTCCACTTCTCCGAGACCGGGCGGTGCAAAGAATTAACTGAGTAGAGAAAGTCTGGCTCATCAGATTTTAAACGAGGAGCCCTGACCGGTAGGTAAAATTGATATGTATACTCATATTTAATTTCCAAATGCATGTTTACTTCCGTTAATTTTAATTCTTGCATAATGAAGCATGGCATGTTTACTTTTCCTCTCACACATAGAAAAATTAAAATTTTGAAATTAGGATTTTCATATTGAAGAATTCTTGTGCTTATCATGGCAAAACTATAGCCTTGGATTCCACTCATTAAGCATGCACTAAGCTGAATAGAATAATGTGAGCAAGCATTGATTCTTGAGTGGAGAACAACTCCCATTATTTTGGATCGGTCGAACTAGCACCAAGGCAAATAATGCTCAAACTTTTAGGTGTAGTGGGTGATGATGTAAACATAAGGAATCCAAAGTTTGGAGGAGAATGGAGCTCTCCTTGGTTCGGCTGAACCAAGGGTGTCATCCCTCTATAAGAGGGAAAGTGGGGAGGTTGCTCTCCTTGCACCAACTTGAGCTGCCATAGTTTGCTCTGAAGTTCTCCCCTCCTCTCTAGAGTTCATTCAATGTGTTCTTCCTAAGTTCATTAAAAAAATATTTCCCTAAGTTTTCTTGCATTTCGGTGTTCCTCCGTGTGCGTTGTCATGCATGAACGATTTATGGTGGCGACCAAGCTCCACAAGAATGACTAACTCTTGGATGGCTGACGTAACTTTGTGCTAACAATTAATCTGTCTAGAGTGTTCTTGTGTGTTTGTTCTTTTTCAGCTGTAGATGAGGAAAAGTGTCAAGCGGTTGTTGGGTGCTATGCGCAAGGGATCGAGCTCGAGCCATTCAAGCACAGCTCCGTCTCCCGGTCATGTGCATAGCCCGGCAATGCAGGATAATTCGCAAGCCGCTTCATCGAGAGGCGAAGGAATTCATCATGCTTCTACTCTCGTCCGTGACACTGAGCTCGACCTAGAGGATGATTGAGAGAAACAGGCATACGTCCTCCTCACGGACCAGATATTCGCTCCTACACGAGCGTATGATCCATAATTGCTCAATAATACAGGTATGGATGCTGAGTTTCATCTTATTTGGCAATCAATAGGATGGCAAAATTTTTCTCATTTGCGTGAAGAAGGTTCACGCCTTATAACCATCCCATTTCTTTTCACCTTGAAAGAAATTTGAGGTGGTAATTCTTTCCAATTATTCGGGAGGGAATATTACTACACATGGAAAGAATTTAGTCTCTTGCTTGGCTTCGCTCAGCAGTGCTCTATTGAGTGGGAGTCAAAATTGTCAAATTTTGATAAACATAGCTTCTGGCAAAGTATATCAGGAGACTCCTTTTGTACTAAGCCAAGAGCTAATGATATTCATAATCCTACTTTAAGACTAGTGCATATATGGTTAGCATTTACTATTTCCCTAGAGAGGTTGTTAGACCTATTAGAATATATGAGTTGATGGTCTTATATGCCATGGTGAAAAAGATTAAAATCTCTCCTGTCAAGGCAATAATTAAACGATGGCTTGAACAATTTAGAATGAAGGGGCCTATAGAGTGCACTTCATTAATTACCCGCATTGCTCATCATGCCGGAGCTATGGGGAATGTACAAGTCTTGTACATCACCAAGCCCCGTGAATTTATAGACGCAGAATATTTAGTGAAGGGCCAAACTTTGAAGCATGGCCCTAATGGATCCCTTATCTTTTCTTCCCTGGACATACAAATGAAATTCCGCTTCCTAACCCGGAATATCATTTGTATAAGTATCGGGTACTAACCATTGCTCTCCGTCCAAGAGAGATTGCCTATAGTATATGAAGCAGGATCACGATGAGCAGGTCCAGAAAAGCTACTATGGAGGGAGAACCGCAACCGCCTCCGCAACACATGCCAGAGCCAAAATGGGTTCCAACTGGGTATACATCCGGTTGGGACCAACCCCAGCAATACTATGAGGCGGGAGGATCCTCATGGCAGTCAGCCAACAATGCGCAATGGGCACATGGACCTGGCTGGCAGCATGAACAAGCCATGGAGTCATCAAGCTCTAGTGGTTTGCCTTCATCAGCATGTTGTTAACAGCTAAATTAGGTAACCAAATCCCTAAGTCCTAGTTGAAGTTGAAGCAGAATTGGATCGGCTGGTTTGACGGAGAAAACAGAGGCCGGGTCGGCTGAGATGCGATCGGCTGCGAAGCCAGTCGGCTCAGGTTGAATCGGACAAGAGCGGCCGATAGCCGATTCCAAGTTCAGAGGAGTTGAAGCCGTTTTCTGATGCATATATTTGGAGATAAAACAGAAGATTCGGTTTCTAGATTGCACGTTAGAGATATTGCCATCTAGGGATAAAGCCTGCAACGGTGGATGTATGTAAATTAGATATTTGTTTAGAGATAACCCTATTGTGAAGGCGACAAAGGATTGCTTCACGTGATTTTGTCGCATAGATATAGTGGTTAGTTACAGCCGTGTTTAGCGCAGTCTTTGTTATACTTGGGTATAAATAGGACCTGAGACCCCTGTAATTAGACATTCAATCACAATCAATACAACCTTCGGTGCATCGCCTCCTTTTTTCTTCAGACGAACAACTGATCCGGCTTCGGGCTGCATCGTTTCGACCAACAAGCTCAGGTAAATGTTTGTCATTAGTGGTGTATCTCGTCGAATTTAGTGCTTCCATCATTATGACACTCTAAATTCGATGATTTATGCTGCGCTAGTGATCATATGTCGCATATAATCTAGAAGAATGTTTAGATCTGTCTCCACATCGGCTTGTTTCTGTCAGGAATCGGCAGCCGATAGAGCTAGATCTAAAGGTTGCCAGGATTATATGCGGTATCCACCGTTTCGAGGTATTTACATCAGCTATAGTAGATCAGGCTATTCTTTTTATACTTAATGCTGCATCAGTGTTGAACTATTAAGTCGTTTTTAGAGCTTTCGTGATCTGTTCGGCTAGATGTATTTGGCTTAGAGATAGTGCCGGGGTTTCAGCCGACCTTATCTATTTTAATGTCCTTTCGATATTTATTATCAGGATTATTAAAACCGCCTCTTATATTAAGATCTTGTCAGCTAAAGCCAACAGCCGACTATTCTAGTTTACCGCATTTAGTTTAGATCAATATCTTTCCATTAGACAAATCGGAGTATTAGCCGATTCATGGTTGGACTTATGACATCAGCTAAGATCGTTAAAGCATATATTTATTATTCTGTTGTATATTTGGATTAAGTGACTAATACTGTCTCGGCAAGAGCCAATCTATTATAGTCTCTTGGTTTAAATACACTTCGGAATAGCATATATATGTAAATTGACTCCTGCAGCCGATCCAGTAGGATCTAACTTAGTACTTAACACATATATCTCTATTTTTCTTGTTGGTTAAGAGATCAAACCAACTGGCACGCCTTGAATAGCATAGGTAGCCGAGAAGGACCTGCACTGGAGTTAAGCAGATCTCCCAGGCCAGCGCGTGAGAAATTTCTCGTCAACACGCTTCTTGGCACGCCCGGTGGGACTTCTTTGTCAACTCGGCTAGGACTCATCGACATAGCCGACAAGATGGTCGACTCCACGAGCCTCAACATTTCTCAAGACAACGTCGTGCCTGTGAACATGGAGCAACTATCGGCTGAACAGCAAGCCGATTACAAAAAGATGGTAGAAGAGCTCCAGCCAACTAACTACAATTATTCACCCAGACAAGATCCGGGGCCGTGCACCAAAAGGTGGAGGAGCCGGTTCAGGAACAAGACGATTCGGCCCTGCATACTTTGCAAGACCGAATTGATTCGGGCGTCCATCACGCACTAGTCAACCAGAGTAGCATCCTTGTCAATACCCTTAACAACATGATCGCTACTATGGTTGACGCTAAGATAGCCGACCAACTGCAGCGAGGGCCGACTTACTTCACGGACGACCAGTTTCCTGGTTACAGGACATTGGCCACCCAGGATCAGCTGATTCCACCACCAACACAACCGGGGCCGCCGGGGGTCCTCAACCACGGCGAATCTGTCCGGATTGGGCTGCCAAGACCCGATTATCACCATGCTGAACCGACGGCTACCGCCCCGAGATCGAGATCGCCAACATGTTCGATGACAATCGGCAGTTAGAGCCGGTTGCCCAGATTGGCCTGGACAGATAGTACAACACCGGTGGCCGACAACTGTTCCCGTGTCCACCAACGCCACCACAGGCAAATCGGCCGCCTCCCGCTGATCATCCGCTCCACTACCAGTATCAAGGAGGCCGTCAAGACCATCACTTGTCAATACGATCCATATGATCCATATGAGCCGATACAGCAGGACAACCGGACCTGGGTCGATTTGATTGTAGACGTCATGCGCGATCATTCGGCCTCAAGCCAAAAGACTCAGGGAACATGTATTGGTATCCTTATCCGGAGCATTTTGAGAGGATTCCAGTGCCCAACCGATTCAAAATCCCAGACTTTTCAAAGTTCTCAGGGCAGGACAGCGTGTTAACCTACGAGCATGTCAGCCGATTCTTGGCGCAGTGCGACAAAGCGTCGGCTATAGACGCCTTGAGAGTCCGGTTGTTCCATCTGTCTCTTTCGGAATCAACTTTTACCTGGTTCTCCTCATTGCCTTACAACTCAATTCAGAGCTGGGCCGATCTCAAAAAACAATTTCATAGCTAGTTCTACTCCGGCAACCATGAAATGAAGTTGTCGGACCTCACTAGTGTCATGCAGAAGCACAACGAGTCGGTTCAAGAGTACATCCAACGCTTCAGAGAGATGAGGAACCGATGCTACAGCCTGGTGCTGTCGGATGCCCAGCTAGCCGATTTGGCCTTCCATGGCCTGATCGCGCCGATCCGTGAACGCTTCTCAGCTCAGGACTTCGACAGCCTGGCACATCTGGCACAGAAGGTGATGGCCCATGAACAGAGATTTCAAGACAACAGGAAGGTCGTAAAAAATATAACTCAAGTCATCGTTGAGTCATACTACGATTCGTTAATTCTAACGACGATGACACAGAGGTGGCAGCAGCCAAATGGGCCAAGAACAAAAAGGTCATCGTATGCTAGTGGCTGCTGAAGACGGCCAAAGAGGAAAGATATGACTTCGACATCACCAAGGCCGATAGGATCTTTGATTTGTTACTCAAGGAGAAACATATCCAGCTTCCCGAGAACCACGTGATCCCATCGGTCGAAGAATTAAAGAAGAAAAAATACTACAAGTGGCACAACTCTACATCTCATGCCACCAATGACTGCAAAGTCTTCGGGCAACAGATCCGATCGGCAATAGAAGCCGGAAACTCATGTTCGCGATTCCAATCGGCCGATGAAGGTAGATGGCCACCCCTTCCGATCAATATGGTTCAAACCGACCCTAGGCAAGCTGATCAGCAGCGCAAAATGACATACAGCTTAGCCGAAACATCAAAAGGGGTCAACACAGAGGGTGAGCCGACTGGAAATCAAGCTGCGCCGATCAAGATGGTGCGCCCCGTTGCCCGATCGGCTGATCGACGGTCGATCAACACGAGCAGTCGACGCCGCCCCCAACAGCAATCGTGGCAGGAAGAGGCCTGGTTCGTAAGGTTTTATCGGCAAGAGTCACAAACATGAGGTCGCCGGTACCACGAGAACCACAGCGGTGCCGATCCTCATTGGCATTGCGAATTTTTCAGGCACTGCTTGGAGACCGGGATGAGGCTACCAACGCTAGAGAATTGCCCGGCTTGCAGCGAGTGCCCCGAGGACGAACACAGAAGCCGGCCGATCACCAGTCCAACTCGGTTCGTTCCATGACCCGTTCAGCTCAACCGGCACCGGCAGTCCGTCCATGATTGACTGGGGCCGATCCATCATGACTTCTTTGACGAAAATGAGAACGACGACTACTACGACGAAGAAGAGGCCGGTGATGAAGAATTGGCCAACCCCCAATGTTGCCCCTCTGACCTCTTCACCAAAATGCAGAAACGAAGAATTCCAAGGCTAAAGCGTGAAGGAAGGGAAGAAGAAGTTCGGCAAATGATCCAAGAACAACGTCGTCGACTGGGTAAGATCAAAAGGCGATGGATCCCCAAAGAGAAAACCGCCACAGCCGATGAGGAGCAAGCCAAGGAGAGTTCAGCCAATCAAGCCAGGAGGGCAGCCAAAGGGAAAGGCAAAGTTTCTGCATCGGTCAACATGGTATTCATATTGCCAGCCAAATTCGGTGCTCCAGAAGCCGATGCAGACACTATTGAAGATGACTTGGTGAAACTAGCACTCTCCCCAGACCAAGCTATTTTTGAAAAACCCGAGGGGACCAAAAATTGGCACCTGAAGCCGTTGTACTTTAAAGGATTCGTCAACGGCAAGCCGATGTCCAAGATGCTAGTTGATGGGGGAGCCGCAGTCAACCTATGCCCTACGCAAGATTCAGAAAGTTAGGCAAAGGGGCCGAAGACCTAATCAATACCAATAAGGTGGTCAAGGACTTCGGCAGCAACCCGTCGAAACCAAGGGCGTCCTCAACGTCGAATTGACCATCGGTAATAAGACCCGACCCACAACATTCTTTGTCATCGACGGGAAGGGGTCTGACAGCCTGCTGCTCGGAAGGGATTGGATACATGCCAATTGTTGTGTTCCTTCCACGATGCATCGAGCCTGATCCAATGGGACGGCGACAAGATCGAGATCGTACCCGGCCGATAGGTCGCTTAGCGTCGTCGGTGCCGATTTGCCGCTTTGGGAAATGAAGGCATTGATTGTTTGTCGAGGAAAATCTGGCAAGCTGATTTTCTAAATGTGTTCGATTCCACAATACAACCAATTGGAGATGACGAGCCGCAACTATTGATTTGAACAAGACATGGTGGAGGGCTCAAGCGTCTTCGGCATGGACACCGCAAACGAAGACGATGGCAAGCTCGGGCAAGGTTTTACGTCGGCCGACGAGTTAGAAGAAATTGACATCGACTCTGGTAACAAGCCGAGGCCGACGTATATTAGCAAAAATCTACCTTCTCATTGTAGATCCCAGCTCATTAATTTGTTAAAAAAATATAAAGATTGTTTTGCTTGGGAGTACTTCGAGATGCCCGGTCTTAGCCGATTTATTGTCGTTCATCAACTGCCAATCAAGGCAGGCTATCGGCCGTTCAAACAACGTCCCAGGAGGTTCAAAGCTGATATGTACGACGCGATTAAAGCCGAAATAACTCGGCTATACGATGCTGGATTCGTTCGGCCTTGCCGATACGCCGAGTGGGTCTCGAACATTGTCCTAGTCTTGAAAAAGAACGGCAAACGCAAGGTATGCATCGACTTCAGAGACCTGAATAAGGATACCCCCAAAGATGAATACCCAATGCCCATAGCCGATTTGCTCATAGACGCTACGTCAGGCAACAAAATTATCAGCTTTATGGATTGCAATGTAGGCTACAATCAAATATTCATGGCCGAAGAGGACATTCATAAAATTGCCTTTCGATATCCTGGGGCAATCGGCTTGTATGAATGGGTCGTTATGACGTTCGGACTAAAAAATGCTGGGGCAACATATCAACGGGCCATGAACATCTTGCACGACATGATCGGCTCTTTGGTAGAGATCTACGTCGACGATGTCGTTGTCAAGTCCAGGGAGATAGAAAACCATATAGCCGATCTGAGGCAGGTTTTGGAGCGGACAAGAAAGTATGGCCTAAAGATGAATCCGTTGAAATGTGTGTTCGGCGTATCGGCCGGGGCAGTTCGTGGAATTACTTGTTCATGAAAGAGGAATTGAGATTACACCGAGGAGCATAAATGTTATCAAGACGATCCAGCCTCCGAAGGACAAGAAGCAGCTTCAATCATTGATTGGCAAAATCAACCTCATCACGCGGTTCATAGCCAATCTTTCAGAAAAGATGGAGCCATTCACACCACTGCTTTGGCTGAAGGCCGATCAAGCATTCACATGGGGGGCAAAGGAGCAGAAGGCTTTGGACAATATCAAGGATTATCTAAGCTCCCCTCCAGTTTTAATGCCTCCACAAAAAGGGATACCGTTCAAGCTATACCTATCAGCGGATGATAAGTCAATCGGCTCGGTTTTAATCCAAGAGGTTGAGGCAAGGAAAGGGCTATCTTCTATCTCAGCCGACGGCTACTAGATGCGGAAACAAGGTATTCACCAGTGGAGAAGCTATGCCTATGCCTATATTTTTCATGTACCAAGTTAAGGCATTATCTGCTATCCAACGAATGCACAGTAATATGCAAAGCCGATGTAGTTAAGTACATGCTATCGGCTCCAGTATTGAAAGGAAAAATTGGAAAGTGGATTTTTGCTCTAATAGAGTTCGATTTGAGGTATCACGCACCCAGGGCAGTCAAAGGACAAGCTATAGCCAATTTTATCGTGGAGCACAGGAATGACTCAATCGGCTCAGTAGAAATCATGCCTTGGACATTGACATTTGATGGCTTGGTTTGCACTAATGGCTGCGGCATCGGCTTGGTCATTATTTCGCCTAGGGGGACGGTTTTCAGTTCGCTTTCTCAATTAACCCCCATGCTAGAAAAAACCAAGCCAAATACGAAGCCGTACTTAAAGGATTGCATCTACTCAAGGAAGTTGAAGCCGACGCCATCGAAATAATGGGGGATTCACTGTTGGTCATCAGCCAGTTGTCAGGAGAATATGAATGCAAAAAGGATGCACTGATGATCTACTATCAACAATGTTGGGAATTGATGGAAGCATATCCCCAGAGAACAGAATATTGAGGCCAATGATTTAGCTCAAGGGGCATCCAGCTACAAGCCGATGATAAAAGATATTGACGTCGAAGTTGTTGCCATTACAGCCGACGATTGGAGGTTTTAAGTCTACAACTATCTCAAGAACCCCTCTCAATCGGCTACAAGGAAACTGCGATACAAGGCACTGAGATATGTTTTGCTCGATGAAGATCTGTATTATCGGACGATTGATGGTGTGTTGCTCAAGTGTTTGGGAGCCGATCAAGCCAAAGTGGCTATCGGAGAGGTGGATGAAGGGATTTGTGGCACGCATCAATCGGCTCATAAAATGAAGTGGCTACTTCGGTGAGCAGGGTATTTCTGGCCGACAATGCTGGAGGACTGTTTCAAGTATTACAAAGGTTGCCAGGATTGTCAGAAATTCGGCGCCATACAACGAGCACCAGCATCGGCTATGAATCCAATCATCAAGCCTTGGCTGTTCAGGGGATGGGGCATTGATATGATCGGCCAGATCAATCCACCCTCAAGCAAATGGCATAAGTTTATTCTGGTAGCAACAGACTTTTTACAAAGTCGGTGAAAGTAGTTCCCTCAAAGAAAGTTGACTCCAAGGACGCAATCGATTTTATAAAAGAACATATTATCTACCGATTTGGCATCCCACAAACAATTATGACGGACCAGGGTTCTATATTCATATCAGACGAATTTGTTCAGTTTGCTGACAGCATGGGGATCAAGCTACTTAATTCTTCGCCGTACTACGCACAAGCCAATGGGAAAGCCGAAGCTTCAAAATAAATGTTTGGTTAAATTAATTAAAAGAAAGATCCCTGAGTATCCCAGGCAATGGCACAGCCAATTAGCCGAATCACTGTGGGCATATCGGATGGCATGCCATGGATCAATTCAAGTCCCTACATACAAGCTAGTCTACGGGCATGAGGCACTGCTACCATGGGGGCTCAAGGCGCATTCAACTACAGGATCAACTCATAGCCGACGATTATTATCACTTGATGGTGGACGAATCAGAAGACTTAGTTTTGTCTAGGATGAGGGCCTTGGAAAAAGTTACAAGGGATAAAGAACGAGTAGCCAGACATTATAATAAAAAGGTTGTGCCTAAATCTTTTGAAGAGGGCGAACTCGTTTGGAAATTGATACTGCCGATTGGATCCAGAGACAATAAATTCGGCGCAAGTGGTCACCAAATTGGGAAGGGGCTTTCAAGATCCACAGATGCGTCTCTAAAGGAGCTTATATGTGTTAGTGATATGCCCTAGAGGCAACATGGAGATGTTGGATATCACGTCAATGTTTATGTATAAATGAATAAAGTGTTATTCAGTTCCATGAAATAGACATCTTGTATTGATCAATAAGTACGTGACTTATTTATGAGACTCGATATGTATGAATCTATTTCTAAACGATCCCTGATCATATGTCATATTGTTGGAACAAATATGATTCTAAGATCGGCATGTTTATTGATTGATGATCATGTCTCATAGATCATGGGTATGGTGATACCAAATCAATAAACATGGACATATGTGTTGGAGAACACATTGTTGGATAGACCCACCATGAGACACTACAGAATTAATGTGCCATTAGTTGGTCTCGGGTAGTGTTGGTACAAAGTCCCTAGACCTGAGATCACCATGGATTCCAACATGTGTAGTAGCCTACTTTGGGACTACCAAACGCTATTCCGTAATCGGGTAGTTATAAAGGTAGTTTTCGGGTTTGCTATGAAACATGGAGTGGGATGTGAGTGATCAAGATGGAATTTGCCCCTCCTTTGGAGAGATATCTCTGGGCCCCTCGAGGTAACGGATTATGGAAATGCATGGCCATGCTAAGTTGATTGAGGAGTCAATCAATAGACGATAATCCAATACGGTTCGAGTGAATGGTTAAGTTATTGAAGGGATGGCACACATCTTGCCTATAGCTTAACCGGTATCGTGAGGCAAAGGGATTTGTGTACACATTACAGTTCGAGCCGATATTATATTCTTGTATACTATGGTGTCAATATGTGCTGCTAGGCGCCGCAGGATGTGTCGGCTGAGTTGGACTCGAGCCGACGATCGGCTAAGTTAGACTATAGCCGAAACCGAGTATACCTGAACCTACGGTCGCACGCTTAAGGGGATAAGAAAAGGCATTCGAGTTGGACTCGGATACGGCTCGATCGGATAGGGATCCGATCGGATAGAGTCCTATGGGCTTACGACGTGTGGGCGGCCAACTCTATATGAGATACGGATGAGATCCAATTCAAAATAGAGTCCTATGGGCTTACGACGTGTGAGCGGCCAAACTCTATATGAGATACGGATGAGATCCAATTCAAAATAGAGTCCTATGGGCTTACGACGTGTGAGCGGCCAAACTCTATATGAGATACGGATGAGATCCAATTCAAAATAGAGTCCCGAGCGGCTACTAATCCCTCGGCCAACTCTATATAAAGGAGGGAGGGTGGAGAGCTGCCATATATCAATTGCATCGCGTGCAACGAAGTCGCCGAGATCAATCTCCACGGAAACCCTCCCTACTTTCGAGCCAAACCCTAGCCTTGCATCGCGTGCTAGCACACGGGTGTAGGGCGTTCGTCCCCGGACGTGTGGATACCGGTAGAGGCGCTGCTACGTTGCGCGCTATTGATCGGGTTTGTCTCCGGAATCGGCTACACTGTTCCGGATCGGATTGCCCCGATTGGCTATTCCGCTGCACTCTACTCCAATCGGTAACGATCTATCGGCCCTTACTTGCAAGTGTTCCTGGTTTGCGCGGTAGAAAATTTTTGTTTTCGGCTAGCGTAGCTTCCGCGTAACCCTTCGGTGGTATCGAGCTACTCTTGCTTAGTTCGGGTTTTAGATTGGATCGGAACAAGTTTTGCGCACGGGTTGATTAGATCAATCGGTTTTACGGGATTTGTTGAGGAGAGTTCATGGTAATTGCGTTCCTTGATAGTGTATCGGAACGGCGTAATGTGATTACGTCGAAGCAATATCCATAGAACTCGGTTTGAGTCGGCTTCGAGATAGCGTTCCTTGATAGTGTATCGGAACGGTATAATGTGATTATGCCGAAGCTATCTCGTAGTCCGATCTTGTTAGCTGCCTCGCGCCTACGCAAACCATCTCCCTTGATAGTGTATCGGGACGGCATAATATGATTATGCCGATATGGTTTCCGTAAGCGATTTCATAGATTGGATCTATGAATTTCGTCCTTGGCTTCCCCTCGACCCCCGCCCGCTAACCGGCTAGCGGGACCGCCGTGTGCGTACCCTCCTTATAGGTCGTCTCGATGCCGTAGCTCTGCGATAAGTAGAAAACGTTTCTACGCCTAACTTGTTTTTGCAGAGAATGCTTTGAGATGGTATGGCCCTATTGTATGTATGAGATGTATGAGATGCATGTGATGCATGTAATATTCTTTCATATGTGCAATCCCGTAATATTCTTTCATACGTGCAATGCTTGTAATATTCTTTCACGACCTGCGAGTCGATGTAATCTTCAATTAGAGCTTCTATGGTAGTAGCTTAGTTTGAAGAAATCAAGCATTCGACACTTGGAAGATGGTGCCGAAGATGGAGATCCTCAGCCGACATGGAGATGGAGATCACCATGTGAAGGGGGCCATACTATTTCATTATATGCTATTCTTCTTGCTTTCATATGTGATATGTTTGTTTGATAGGATAGCATCCCTCTCAAAATTAAGTAGTAATGATGCCCTTCCAAATGTTGCACCGTCACCGTTATGCTCGTCAATGGTGGGTCCGCCAAAGCGAGTGCCATTCTCTATCATAACACGAGGGGTATATGTCGGACATATACATGCAGGAGCATTTGGTTTACTTAACAAGGCTATCAAAACAGTTTTGGGCCTTGGGGCATAGGTTGGCGCCGGGGCATGGAGATGCCACACCAACAACAAGAGTCACATAGAGATGTGATTAGCAAGGAGTTGCTTACCGATGTTATTAATTTTCTAGCAGTGATGCCAAAGCTCACTAGAAAATTAATTAACATGTGGATCTTGACCCAATACGTAACCTAGAGGGAGGTGAAAAATACGTAATGGGAGTCTTATGTTAAATTGTTTAACAAAAGACATAGCATAAACATTGTGCTAAACTTTGCTTTTTCTTTGTGGAATAAATGGCGGCTAATACTACACCAAACCTTTAATTTGCGATCTATTCTCGAAAAGGAAAAATTAAATGGAACAAACTTTATGGATTGGTATCGCAACTTGAGAATTGTTCTCAAGCAAGAGCGTAAGGAGTACGTTCTTGAAGTACCCTATCCCGAGGATTTGCCTAATAACGCCACCGCAACGCACGGAGGGCTTATGAGAAGCACACTAATGATGCCCTAGATATAAGCGTCTTATGCTTGCTACAATGTCCCCGAGCTTGAAGCAATATGAGAGCGCGATGCTCACACTATTATTCGGGACTGCGTGGCATGTTTGAGAACCAAGCTCGGGCCGAGAGGTTCAACACCTCGAAGTCCTTGTTTGCGTGCGAGCTTGTTGAGGGAATCCCGTCGGTCCGCATGTGATAAAAATGATTGGCTACATTGAGAGTCCGGAAAACTAGGTTTTCCCCTTAGCCAAGAGTTGGCTACGATGTGATTCTCCGGTCGCTCCCTCCGAGCTTCGAGCCATTCATATTGAATTATCACATGAACAATATGGATAGGACCTTGGCTGAATTGCATGGGATGCTAAAGACAGCGAGGAGAGTATCCGAAAAACGGTCATCATGTGATGATGATGCGAAGGCAAAGCGCAAACCACTGTCAAGAAACTTTGCACCAAGAGGAAGTTAACTCCCGATGAGATCGCGAGTGCCTCCAATGCAAAGAAGGGCAAGAAGGGGTCGGCGGCATCGGATGCCGTTTGCTTCTATTGCAAGGAGACAGCCACCGGAAGAGGAACTGCAAGAAGTACATGGAGGATCTCAAAAAGAAGCAAAGTACGACTTCGCCGGTATTAATGTTATAGACATTAATCTTGCTACTTCACCTACGACTCTTGGGTATTTGATACCGGATCGAGCTCATATTTGCAAATCGTTGCGGGAATGAGAAGAAGTAGAGGATTGAGAAGGGGCGAGGTGAACCCGCGCGTCGGCAATGGAGCAAGCGTTGCTACGTTCTTTGTCGGCACAAGACTACTTCATCTACCTTCAGGATTAGTTTTGGAATTAAATAATTGTTATTGTGTTCCAACACTATGTCAAAACGTTATTTCCGCTTCATGTTTGCAAGCGGAAGGATATGATTTTAGATCAATGAACAATGGTTGTTCAATATATCTCGAGATATGTTCTATTTTCATGCTCCATTGGTGAATGGATTATACGTTTGAATCTTGAAGCGTCTCCCATCTATAACATTAATACGTAAAGGCAACTCTCTAATGATATAAACCCCACGTTTATCCGGCATTGTCGCTTAGGCCATATAAATAAGAAACGCATGGAGAAGCTCCATAAGGATGGATTGCTTCACTCTTTTGATTTTGAATCATTTGAGACATGTGAGTCTTGTTTACTTGGTAAGATGACAAAGGCACCTTTCACGGGACATAGTGAGAGAGCAAGTGACTTGTTGGCACTCGTACATACCGATGTATGTGGACCAATGAGCTCAACGGCTAGAGGTGGTTATCGATACTTCATTACCTTTACCGATGACTTTAGTAGATATGGTTATATCTACTTAATGAGGCATAAGTCCGAATCCTTTGAAAAGTTCAAAGAATTCCGAATGAAGTACGAATCATTTAGGGAAAACAATCAAGTTTCTACGATCGATCGTGGAGGGAATACTTGAGCCATGAGTTTGGTAATCATCGAAAGATTGTGGAATTGTTCCACGCTGACTCCGCCAGAACTCCACAATGGAATGGGGTGTCCGAACGGAGAAATCGCACCTTGTTGGACATGGTTCGGTCGATGATGAGCCAAAGTGATCTTCCGTTATCCTTCGGGGATATGCTCTTGAAACACTGCGCTCACACTAAATAGAGTTCCATCTAAGTCGGTTGAAAAGACACCATATGAGATATGGACAGGGCAACCCCTAGTTTGTCTTTTCTCAAAATATGGGGATGCGAAGCTTATGTAAAACGTTTACAATCGACAAGCTCACACCCAAATCGACAAGTGCTTCTTTGTGGGATATCCTAAGGAAACTAAGGGATATTACTTTTATAATCGGGAACAAGGCAAAGTGTTTGTCGCCCGACATGGTGTCTTCTTGGAGAAAGAGTTTCTTTCAAGAAGGGTTAGTGGGAGCAGGGTGCATCTTGAAGAAGTTCAAGAAACACCGAAAATGTTTCGCGACCACGGAACCACAACAGGAGGAGCAAAGAGTTGCGCCACCGGTTGTAGATACACCACCCCCACGGAGGTCGAAAGATCACGTCGTGCACTGCCGAGTACACAAAGTGCGGAACAACGTGATATATTGTTGTTGGACAACGATGAACCTAAGACCTATGAGGAAGCGATGGTGGGACCCGATTCCAACAAGTGGCTTGGAGCCATGAAATCCGAAATAGAATCCATGTACGACAATCAAGTTTGGAACTTGGTTGATCCACCATATGGTGTCAAAACCATTGAGTGTAAATGGGTTTTTAAGAAAAAGGCCGATATGGATGGAAATGTTCACATCTATATGGCACGATTGGTGGCGAAAGGTTTTAAACAGATTCAAGGAGTTGATTATGATGAAACCTTCTCGCCCGTCGCAATGCTTAAATCTATTCGGATTATCCTCGCGATTGCTGCATATTTCGACTATGAGATATGGCGGATGGATGTCAAAACGGCTTTCCTAAATGGAAACCTAAGCGAGGATGTATACATGATACAACCTCGGGGTTTTGTCGATCCGAGAATCGCTGGAAAGATATGCAAGCTACGAAATCCATTTATGGATTGAAGCAAGCATCTCGGAGTTGGAATATTCGTTTTGATGAAGTAATCAAAGGGTTTGGTTTCATCAAAAATGAAGAAGAGGCCTGTGTTTACAAAAAGGTCAGTGGGAGCGCAATTGTATTTCTAATCTTATATGTGGATGACATATTGTTGATTGGAAATGATATCCCTATGCTTGAATCACAAGTCTTCATTGAAAAATAGTTTTTCCATGAAAGACTTAGGGAGGCAGCATACATATTAGGCATTCGGATCTATAGAGATAGATCCAAGAGGCTAATTGGATTAAGCCAAAGTACATACATTGACAAGGTGTTGAAAAGGTTCAACATGCATGATTCCAAGAAAGGTTTCTTGCCCATGTCACATGGCATTAATCTTAGCAAGAATCGGTGTCCTCGGACACATGATGAGCGGAATAAGATGGGTATGGTTCCATATGCTTCGGCAATTGGATCCATCATGTATGCCATGCTTTGTACACGCCCGCATGTCTCGTACGCTTTGAGTGCTACGAGCAGATACTCGAGATCCAGTGAAGGTCACTGGATCGCCGTAAAGAATATCCTTAAGTACTTGAGAAGAACTAAGGATATGTTCCTAGTCTATGGAGGTGAAGAAGAGCTCGTTGTAAGTGGTTACACCGATGCTAGCTTCCAAACAGACAAGGATGATTATAGATCGCAATGGGTTCGTGTTCGCCCGAACGGAGGCGCGATTGGAAGAGTTCCAAGCGGGATACTGTTGCTGATTCTACAACGGAAGCCGAGTACATTGCGCTTCCGAAGCACATACTTCGGCGATATCATCTCATCCGCGAGATTGTGGACAGAGGTGATGTCAAGATATGCAAAGTGCACACGGATCTCAACATAGCCGATCCGCGACAAAACCTCTCCCTCACGAAGCATGAGGCGCACACAAGAGCAATGGGTATTAGATACTTACATGATTGACTCTAGTGCAAGTGGGAGATTGTTAGTGATATGCCCTAGAGGCAACATGGAGATGTTGGATATCACGTCAATGTTTATGTATAAATGAATAAAGTGTTATTCGGTTCCATGAAATAGACATCTTGTATTGATCAATAAGTACGTGACTTATTTATGAGACTCGATATGTATGAATCTATTTCTAAACGATCCACGATCATATGTCATATTGTTGGAACAAATATGATTCTAAGATCGGCATGTTTATTGATTGATGATCATGTCTCATAGATCATGGGTATGGTGATACCAAATCAATAAACATGGACATATGTGTTGGAGAACACATTGTTGGATAGACCCACCATGAGACACTACAGAATTAATGTGCCATTAGTTGGTCTCGGGTAGTGTTGGTACAAAGTCCCTAGACCTGAGATCACCATGGATTCCAACATGTGTAGTAGCCTACTTTGGGACTACCAAACGCTATTCGTAACTCGGGTAGTTATAAAGGTAGTTTTCGGGTTTGCTATGAAACATGGAGTGGGATGTGAGTGATCAAGATGGAATTTGCCCCTCCTTTGGAGAGATATCTCTGGGCCCTCGAGGTAACGGATTATGGAAATGCATGGCCATGCTAAGTTGATTGAGGAGTCAATCAATAGACGAGATAATCCAATACGGTTCGAGTGAATGGTTAAGTTATTGAAGGGATGGCACACATCTTGCCTATAGCTTAACGGTATCGTGAGGCAAAGGGATTTGTGTACACATTACAGGTTCGAGCCGATATTATATTCTTGTATACTATGGTGTCAATATGTGCTTGCTAGGCGCCGCTGTGACAGTCGGCCGAGTTGGACTCGAGCCGACGATCGGCTAAGTTAGACTATAGCCGAAACCGAGTATACCTGAACCTACGGGTCGCACGCTTAAGGGGATAAGAAGCATTCGAGTTGGACTCGGATACGGCTCGATCGGATAGGGATCCGATCGGATAGAGTCCTATGGGCTTACGACGTGTGGGCGGCCAACTCTATATGAGATACGGATGAGATCCAATTCAAAATAGAGTCCTATGGGCTTACGACGTGTGAGCGGCCAAACTCTATATGAGATACGGATGAGATCCAATTCAAAATAGAGTCCTATGGGCTTACGACGTGTGAGCGGCCAAACTCTATATGAGATACGGATGAGATCCAATTCAAAATAGAGTCCCGAGCGGCTACTAATCCCATCGGCCAACTCTATATAAAGGAGGGAGGGGTGGAGAGCTGCCATATATCAATTGCATCGCGTGCAACGAAGTCGCCGAGATCAATCTCCACGGAAACCCTCCCTACTTTCGAGCCAAACCCTAGCCTTGCATCGCGTGCTAGCACACGGGTGTAGGGCGTTCGTCCCCGGACGTGTGGATACCGGTAGAGGCGCTGCTACGTTGCGCGCTATTGATCGGCGTTGTCTCCGGAATCGGCTACACATTCCGCATCGGATTGCCCCGATTGGCTATTCCGCCGCACTCTACTCCAATCGGTAACGATCTATCGGCCCTTACTTGCAAGTGTTCCTGGTTTGCGCGGTAGAAAATTTTTGTTTTCGGCTAGCGTAGCTTCCGCGTAACCCTTCAATATGCTAGAAGGTTTAGATGGAGAGGTGTTTGGAAGGGCTCTTAATGGAAAATACTTAAAAAAATACCACCCAAGCATATGGATCAACTCATGATTCGGCTATTTGTTAGGCCGATTCGTGCTAGCCGATGTCTTGTTTCGATCAGCATCGCCATTAGGCCATTTTTATGGCACGTTTTCCCCCTAATTTCTACAATCGGCTGCTATTGGCCGACAATGACGACAATGAAGTACAGTTGGTTTCAGTTCATAATTTTGTCGGCATCGAAGATATCAACAAAATTAGGGGGCATGTACACACACAATATTCGAGGTGATTACAGAAAGGTGGGCATTAAAAAATTGTCCGAATTCGAATAGGCTGCGGCTTCGTCGACGGCATTGGTAACTTCTTCGTTGAGGTAGGCCTCGACGTCCAGGTCGATCGGCGGCAGGTCGTCGTCGGCTACAGCCCGCTTCGCTCTCTTGGCGGCCTTTTTCTTCGACCCAGCAGCCGACGTAGCGGCAGCTGATGGCTTAGCCCTCTTCGTCTGCTGAACCGGCTAGCGGGTTTGCCCGTAAAGTAGAGTGCCGACTTTCGGCGCGTTGAGCCGATGGGCGATGGCGCCAGCCCGCACCCGTCCGGCAAAATGCCGAGCGCATACTGGATCACTACTCCACTTCGACTAACTGGGGGAGGGGAGTCGTCGACTGTTTGCAAACAAGAAAAGACAAGATTAGTCGGCGATGCAAATGAGAGCCGATAGAGTGGACAAGATTTAAAGGGAAAAGTGCTTACTGATGGGACGCAGTCTGGGTTGATCACCGTCAGGTACATACTGGCCGACTGATGGAAAGGATGATGCTTCCATTTGGCCCACCAGCTGTTGAAGACTGTTGATTTGCTTCGCGCCAAGCTGATTCGGCCGACTTGGCCAAGTGGGGGAATCGGAAGCTGCAGCAGCCGAGGCATCATTACAGCTCCTTTGATGCGGCCCCTAGGCTGGATCCTGTCGGCGAACCACAGCCCGATCGGCAGTTGGCTCCAGCCGAATTGCCGTGCTACCACCATCAGATGGTAGAACTCGTACGACTTCACCACGTTTTGGCCCTGGTGGATGCCGACCGGCAGGATGCACGGGGAGATGGCGGTGATGAAGACTTTCCTCGGTTCTGGGTTTTCCTCCGAATCCAGCTCGTCCAGCCGAAGGCTTCCTGGTTGCTTCAACTCATGGAAATCTTCATAGGCGAACCAGATTCGGAGTCGGCTTTGAAGCCATCGTACAGCCGTTCGAACCATTCCGAGAACTCGTCGTCACGCCTTGAGCCGGATATGTCACGGCTGATTCACCGTCTGACGTCGGCCGACGAGTTGTCTGCTCTTCATCACCCACGATCCTTGGCTCAACCAGTGGGAAGTTAGCTTGGGGAGGAGCGGGCTGGTCGACTATCTTGTACATGTGTAAGTTCATCCATAATTGAAGTAGCCACTAGGGGCCGCCAGTGCCGACGGACTGCCTTGACGCCAGCCGAGCCGAAGCCGATCCTAGCGTTTGGTACAGATAGCCCAGAAGATATTTTCCCAGGGGAATTTCCCGCTTTTCTATGAGCACTTCGGCTACGTGCTGCCAGTTTGTCGTCGGCCCGCAGCTGGATCCGCAAAACAAGAACTTCTCGAGCAACATCATCATGAAGGCGGTGTGCTCCCTTTCCGAGATTGGCCCGTTGCGCATGTTCATGCTGATGTAGCCGCTCCAACCGCCGATGCTCTTAGTTTTGAAAATGTGGTTGTTCTTGCGTTAGAGGTCGCTCGGCCGGACCGTCGAGGTGATGTCCAAACCGGTCAGCATCACGACGTCCATCAAAGTTGGCGTCATCGGCCCTTGCCTGAATAGGAAGGCATTGAGGGTATCTGACCAGAAGGAGTGCGCGGGCGATAGCATCGATTCATTCTTCGGCATGTTGGCTATTGTTAAATCTAGGCATTGGTCAATGTTGAGTTCAGCCCAATGTGTCCTTTTCCTAGCCGACATTCTGAGATACCATGCCGGCCAAACCACCGAGAACTGCCTTAGGGGCCCACATGTCAGCCTCAGGAGAAAGTCGGTGGAATAAGGCGGTTATGGGGGTTCGGCCGAACCTTGGATCGGCCAAACCATTGTTGAGGCCTACTCCATCGTCCTTTGACGTGTCAACATCTCATTGGCTTGGCATGATGGTTAGGTGGTTATGGCGGTTAATAACTGCCATAACAACCGCCATTGGAGGCATATAAAATGATGGAGCCCACTTCAATTCAACACACAACACAAGAAGAAGTTCCTACAAGTTCTAACTTAGTAACTAGGCTAGTGGAGTTTAAAAAGTAGTTTAGAGTTCTTTTCGGTTCCCGTGTGGCCATCAGATTTTGGGTATATCTTTAGTACTCTTATTCCTTTGTACGACCTTGAGCTTAAATAAGATATTCTCTTCTAGTTATATGAGTGTGGTTCTTCTTATGCTTTAGTAGATAAGAATTCCATTATTAGTTTAATTCATAGTCTTTTTGTGTTTAGAAGAGTAACTCTAGTGCTACGGACGCGGTCCAATGAGCAATTAGGATGTATGTTTGCTTCTATCTTATTCATGAGAGGTAGAAGTATCTGTGGTAATGTAAGCATGGTACTTAGATTATTTCATAGACATTGGTTATGACCACTTCCCACGGGTGAGAGGTAGGCGGCAGGTGGTGACAGTCCTGTTCGTCCATTGTATTCCTCCACGTTCGGATTTGGTGTAGGACGAATGGTAAGATATCGCTTCGTGGTGGCAGGTCAGACCACTGGGCGGCGGTACCCCCGGAGTCCTCGAAGCATAGAACTGGGTTTAGGCATGACTAGAATAATTAGTTAAACTATGTACCCTTACTAGAAGAACTATAGGAACCTGACTCTAACTACTCTCCTCTTAGCACTAGTGTATTATTAAATTAAGACTCTTTTGTGTGTGTCACACTACTTTACCCAATTTATCTTGTCCCTATCTGGACTTAGGTTTCTCATCTATAACTCATAAATATCCAAGGCACCTTAGTCTTCTCTTCCAGACCACAGTCTTCCTTTGGGATAAAACAAATAACGATACCCTTGGAATACTCCCTAGGTGAAATGCTACAACGGGGAGGGGAGAGCTCACCGTGGGTCACGTCGGAGGAGAGGAAGACGACGACGGCGAGGGGCTTGCGGTCGTCGGGAGGCAAAGGCGAATGGTGGCCGAGGGAGCTCAGACACCGGCGAAGGAAATGGCGGCGATGCGGAGATCTGGCGTGGCTCATGACGGCAGAAATCGATGGCCGAATAGTGGCAGTGGACGGTGGAGCTCAGGAACTTGGCGCTAGAGTGGGATAGGGCACGGGAGAGCTCGAGTGAGGTGTGGGGAGAACGGGGAGGGAGGTGGCGGGCTTTTATAGGGCTTGGAGAAGTCGGATTCTGCTGGGAGGGGCGGTAATTCCTTGCCATCGTAACACAGGGGAGGAAATAGGGATTAAATGGTCGGGGATTAAATCGGACCATTTACGGGCATCGGAGCGGTGGATGGGGGCGGCAACAGCTGGCAGCAGATGCGGGGAGATAAGGCGGCGAGTTACGGCGCGTGGGAGAGGCGGGGAGCGGCGGGATTCGCATGGCGAGGTGCGCACGATCAGGCGGCGGCGCAGTGGGAGGTTGAAGATGGGGGGCGAGGTGGGCCCGAGAGAGAGAGGACGGAATTAGACATTTTGCGACACGCGCGAGGGAGCTATTGGGCCTCGGCCTTCGGTTGGCCGAGAGAGGAGAGAGAAAGGGAGGCACGCGGAAGGGAGTAGGCCGGTGGGTGGGTCGATGGCCCAAGAGCGAGATTTGGGCCAAAAAAGGACGAAGAGAGAAAGGAATTTCCCAGGATTTATTTTAATTTTGGTTTTTGATTTAATTGGTTTAAAACTATTTCTAGTGTTATGAAAATTCCACTAAAAATCATGTCAATGTATTTTGACATTTAGAATTTAAGAAAAATCCTACCCTGTCATTTCCACTTATAGTTTGTATTTTAAAATTATTTATTTGCTCTAGGTTAAATCACAAATATTTTCTTTTGCGATTTTCTTTAAAGATTTTTAAAAGGGGAAAAACTCCATGGTGTGACAACCAACCTCTTCCTCGACAACAAGGCCTCACAAACCATGACTCTTAAGGCCAAGTTTCGTGCTCTAACTCAGGGCGATCTTTCGATGCTTGAATTCACTTAGCGGCTCAAGGATCTGGCTGATGGGCTCGCTGATCTTGAACAGCCCATCAACAACTGTACGCTGCTGCTCGCCCTTCTTCGTGGCGTCAATGAGCCCCTTCATGGTATGGCCTCCATCCTGAAGATGAAGACTCTACTGCCCTCATTTCTCAAGGCTTAGTCGCTACTTGCCTTGGAGGAGTCCGAGCTTCTGATGTCCACCTCGACTACTGCCTTCCCTGCGCCTCATGGTGTATCTGTGCCTCCCTGTGCTCCACCACCGACGGCGGCCGTTACTGCTGCCCCTACTGCGCCAGCCCCTTCATCCTCTCGTCCTCTATCTCGGTCATGGGGTGTGGCAGGGGGGAAAGGACGGGGAAACTACTCATGGCGTGCCCCTCGTTAGTGGTCCAATCCGTGGAGCGGTTCCTTCCAAATGTGGTCGATGCCAGGCCAAGGTATTCTCGGTGCCCGCCCGGGTGCTGGCTTGTTCCAGGCGCGTTGTCCACCATTTTGGCTGCTCCATTGGGTGCTGCAAAGGCACATCTCGCTGTTGCTCCTCCGTCCACTTACATCCATGGCGCCTACCCATCCTACGGTTTTGGCAGTGCACCGGACCCATCGGCATCCTGGAACCAGGCTGCTCTGGCAAATATCTTCAACCCAATGACTCTACAACAGCCCAATGCAAACTAGTATATGGACTCAGATGCATTCTCGCATCTTTCTTCATCTTCTGGTAATCTCTCCAATATCATCCCGTCTCTTCACTCCAATTCTAATATTCTTGTTGGTAATGGTATCAGTCTACCTATTACTTGTTGTGGCCAACTTTACTTCCAAATTCACACCGTCCATTTCACCTTTCTAATGTCCTTGTGTCATCTCAACTCATAGCTAATCTCATTTCTGTTCACAAATTTACCACAGAAAATTCATGCTCTATTGAATTTTATCCTTTTGGTTTATCTATGAAGGATCTCCAAACCAAGACGGTGCTACACCGCTATGATAGCTCTGGGGATCTTTACCCACTCATTCCAACGTCCACTTCACATCCTTGTGTCCAACTCGCTGCCCTGGAGACTATTTGGCACCGGCGATTGGGGCATCCCAGTAGCCAAGTCCTCTCCCGCTTGCGATCAAATAAATATATTTCCATAATTCCTAGTGCGCATGACACCTCTTTTTGTGACACCTGTCAGTTGGGTCGTCACACTCGTTTGCCATTTCCTATCTCACTATCAAGAGCATCTAAACCTTTTGAATTAATTCAGTGTGACTTGTGGACAACTCCTGTTATGAGCATATCCAGTTCCAAATACTACCTTGTGTGTTTGGCTGATTTCACTCATTACTTGTGGACTTTTCCACTTAAACTGAAATCTGAAACATTCAACACTTTGTGAAACTTTGATAGCTATGTGCTCACTCATTTCAATTGTCATATCCAATTTATTCAAAGTGAGAATGGTCATGAATTCAACAACAATGTTGCTCACTATTTTTTCCTTCAACAAGGTATTCATGTCAACAATCTTTTTTCCTTCGTCTTTCGTGTCCTCACACATCCCAACAAAATGGTAAAGCCGGACTTGTCTTTCGGTCGATCAATAACATCATACACACCTTGTTGTTTCAAGCATCTATGTCACCGGCATATTGGGCTGAATCTCTTAGCACTACTACTGATTATTTAACCTTCACACCAAAACTCTTCAAAACCGCACCCCACACAAGCTCTTTTTGGTACACCACCCACCTATGATCACCTCCGGGTCTTTGGGTGTCGTTGTTACCCCAATCTTTCCGTCACTATGCCCCATAAACTTGCACCGTGTTCTACAGAATGTGTTCTTCTTAGCTTTCCTGATAACCATAAAGGCTATCGTTGCCTTGACCTTTCCATCAATCGTGTGATCACCTCCCGTCACATGGTCTTTGATGAGCAACAATTTCCTTTCTCACGTGACCCACAAGCACCATTAAGTGCCTATGATTTTTTGGATGATATAGATGTTGCTTCAGTGATATCTGGTGACTTCCCAATAGTGCCTTCTTGCTTTGTTGGCCCGCCAATGGCCTTGCCAGGCGCTGGTCTAGTTGTTCCTTCAACTTCCCAACCGACGAATTCAAATATGGTTCCTGCTGTACCTGGACATCATCAAGGCACGGCTTCCAGCTAACCACGGCAAGGGCAGGGATCAAGTGCAGTACCCTTTCCTCTTGTCGTTCACGGCCAAGCATTGGCTCCTGACGGCCCTGTCGGCCACTAGTCCGCTACATCTGCTGGAGGACTGCACTATCGACCTCTGATTACACACGCCAACAACAACCTCCTTGAGCACCACCAGCGTCTGCACATCAACGACCAGAACCATCACCCACGCTACCCAGCACCACCTCCACTGTCACCCCTGCTGCTATGTGCTCCTCAAATGCGCCGATTGTTCCTGTCCCTACCACCATCAATCAACACGCTATGAAAACCAGGGGCAAGTCTGGCATTAGCCAGCCACAACAGCAAGACGGGCAGGCTTACTGCAATCTTGCAGCAGCTTCCATAGATATCAGCTTGCTTCCAAAAACATATCGTGATGCTCTTTCTAATCCAAATTGGAAGTGTGCCATGGAGGAAGAATATGGGCCCTAATTGCTAATCAAACATGGGACCTTGTGCCACCGCCTCCACATGCTAATATTGTTTCTCACAAATGGTTATATCATCACAAACTCAATGTTGATGGGTCTTTGGAAAGATATAAGGCTCATTAGGTTATGCGCGGGTTCTCTCAACAACACGTCCTTGATTATGATGAAACCTTTAGTCCAGTGGTCAACCTGCAAGAATTCGCATGGTATTATCACTTGTTGTCTCCAGTGACAAGCCAATTCATCAACTGGTCGTTAAAAATGCATTCTTTCATGGTACTCTCAACGATATTGTTTATTGGCAACAACCGCCTAGATTTGTTGACCCTGCTCGCCCTAACTATGTGTGCATGCTCAACAAGGCTCTATACGGTCTTAAGCAGGCCCCACGAGCTTGGTATAGCTGCTTCTAGGCATTCATTACCTCCATTGGTTTCCAGGCTTCTCAATGTAATACTTCACTTTTCATATATACTCATGGTACGGATATGGCATATCTTCTATTGTATGTGGTTGACATAATTTTGACAGCCTCATCCCATCGTCTTACTCAACATATTATTGGCTCCCTTCAGCAAGAATTTGCCATGACTGATCTTTGCAATCTTCACTACTTGTTGGGAGTTTCTGCTCAACGGTCATCCATAGGTCTTTTTCTATCTCAAGCTAAATAATCACGGTGAAAGTTTTCATAATTTGGTTCAAATTTGAGATGAAAATTTTTAAAATTTGAGATGAAGTGATGGATGATGTTGTAACAATTAGTCCGTAGACCGCTAGGGTCAGGTGGACCATTTATATGGCAAGAGGAGACATACCACCACCGCCCCAATGATGTCCCTCTATGCTTCATGCCAGCCCCAATGATCGTGGATGATCAGGTATCTGTACCATCGACGTCGACTCATCCCCAATTTGAATTGAAAGTTTCTGAATTTTGGGTAACTTTTCAATTTTGATATGAAAGTTTTCAGTTTTTATTTGAAAATTTTGAATTTTGAATTTTGGAAGTTTTGAATTTTGTTACGAAAATTTTGAATTTGGATAAAAATATAAATTTTGAATTGAAAGTTTTTTAAATTTGAGTTGCAGGTTTTATTCAAATTCATTGTGTCAATTTGAGTTGATACATAGATGTGACATGCATCTGCTTCCGAGAAGAAAAGAAGGAAAGTCATCTTCTTCTCCATGTGTAGCGCGTCCCTCACATAGCGTTTGGTGTGCGTATCGCTCTCCCCACATGGGCCTTATGGGCCGAACCATGCGTCGGCTATGAGGGTAACACTACTGGAAAAACCCTCTATAGTTTTGGTTTGTACCCATATTGCAAACCAGGAGCACGAAAGCAGGATTAAATATGTCTATCTTTAGTCCAATTTGAAATAACTAGGATTAAAGATAGCGGTGCCACGTGGCTGGCGCTGTCATCTTTAGTCCTGGTTGGTGGTACCAATCGAGGCTAAAGATTTTTTATAATTTTGTTCTTGCTGCTTGTTTACACACATATATATACACATATATATTTACACATATATGTATTTACGCTGATATATGCATAATATATATAATATGTATATATATGTAATATATGTATTATATTTGCAAATATGCATATATATGTATAAACATATATTACACACATATATATGCACTTAAGTAAATATATACATATTTTACCAAAATATATACATACCGATATAAATATATACATATATTACAATCCATCTTAATTTCTAATGTTCTGTATCATATATTACAAAATCTAATCTCTGGGGTGGGGTTCGATAATTGTATTTCCATGATAGTGGAACTCTCCTGCAAGATCAATAATCTGCTTATTGATAAATCCCATCATCGATTCTAGAATTGCCTTTATAAAGTTGCCGTGGTTGGGTCTGTCCCTCATGCATTGTATCTATCATTTTGAAAAATAAGAAATAAATATATAAAATCAATAAGAAATCAAGACATAAGTTTTGAATGATTTGTACATTCATTTCCTTGTCGATTTGATTTGGTGAACTAGAAGGTGAGTATAATCACAGATGTAGTAGCCGCACAAATTCGTCCCCCGCTTCTGTTTTGCACACTAAAATAGAAACAACAAAGATTTAATATATATTTCTATTTTAGAACAAATTAATGATTCAATATAATTTGGAAGGATGTATTCACTGGAAATTTTATCCTCACATCATGTTTTTTCTTTCCAAGTCCTACGTACAGTTGTACGAAACCGTGCCCATGCCCTACGCACAGTTGCAAGCTATGATTAATTATCCGAGATTCACATAGTAGCAATAGCAACATTCATAATGACAGTGAAATAGACAACATTACATGTCTATCACTTGAAAAATCTTTGCGAAGGTAGACTATAGTTTATCCATTGGAGTCAAAGACATGGATTTTGAACGAGGAAAGGTAAAAAAGGAAAAGCACACAATGGAATCTGCAAATTGCGTGCGATAATATATATGAAACTGTATATGCATGAGAAGAAAATTGGTACGAAAGGTAGTAAAAAAACTCACGATGTGTTGTACGGCAAGAGTATCGAAGTCCTCTAATGCTGCAACACCAGCAAATGGGCGATATTGTCCTATGTTTCATTCTCAAAATCACGTATCATGTCCGTGCTTATTTTGCGTGGGTCCATGAATCCAATGTTTAAACACCCATGCCTACGACACTTGTGGGAGGTATCACCCGGGGTAGCCCACAGAGCGGATTGAAGGACAGCTAAAGTTGGACCGGTAGTCCTTGGGGGGACATTAGATGCCCGACCTCTTCCAGGGTTCGGAGCCCCAACCCCCCTGACTGACCCGACTCAGCGTGTAATCTCGACTACGGCCCATCAGCCCGACCTTCAATCCCCTCGGGGTAGGAGGCTTGCATCATAAGAATCGCAAAAAAAATAAGGAGACAACCCGACAGAAGATGACATCAACTAACAAGATTGCGTAGGAGGTACCTGCGGAGAGCAGATCCCAAGGCAAGGTGGAGCGTGTAGTACCCACGGCATGTAGGACTTTTTAGATATTCTTTGTGCTTGCTTTTGAGCATTTAGTTTTAGCTTCCTTGGCCCCCAAGTCTGCTTGTAATCCATTACACTTTGAGAGCTAGGTCTAATCTCTAGAACCCGAAGAACTCACATCCATTACACTTTGTTCCATACACGACCCCAACAAAGAACACAATACGTAGCCTTGTTATCCTCCGGGAGGGCCTAACCTGTCTAAAAATCTCTCTGGCTCATTTTCTTTCTTGTGTAGACAATCATGCCCTTTTGGTAGAAGATTCCCGATCACTCTTTCAGCTCCTTGGGTAAACCCCTCGGAGGACTGTCGATCCATTCGTCGACAGTTTGCGCGTCAGGTAGGGACATGTCTTTAGCGATCTGAGTGGTGTGATGGCGGCTTCTCTTTTTCACGCCCAGAAATTCAGACCAGAATTTTCGAAGCTATATGTGTATTAAAATCCCTGTCCAGGACCAGCCAGGGTAGACATACAACAATTGTTGATATTACGTTCCACGTCTTAGAAACATTACAAAAATATTACAAAAGAGTAGCGGAAAAAGAAAAGGGGGCTAAGCCTAAGCTTGGCGCTAGCCACGTGGCTTCAACCATTTCACAGGCATCTTCCAGAGTGCAGGACAAAGCCTACTCAACTTCATCTTCTTCTTCGGTTTCTTGCTCAGGTTTTGGTGAAGAGGCAAGGATGAGTACTTTCACGTACTCAGCAAGTCATACCGGAAAAGAGAGGGTATGAATGCAAGGGGGAAGAAAAGGATTTGGCTCGGGTTTGCCTTTAGCACAAACGCAAGGGTTTTTGCAAACAAAGGAGTTTTGAACTTGAATACGAAAAAAATGGTAAATTAATTAATTAATTCACATTAAATCCAACACTGTCCAACGTTATTGTAACAGCCCTAGGTTCATAACCAGGTATTTAGAAGTGCATTTGTTGTTCTTTAGATTTCATATTTTCTATATTGCAATTTGATCATATGCGATAACAAAATCGGCAAAATTGGAACCACTTCTATTTGAGCAATAGCTTCAACATAAGTATACATGTTTAATGTTTTATTAAAATATTAGCTTATTTGTCATCGCTAAATATAAATTTTGTGGAATTTTTAATCTCTGTTTTGGCCTCCTAAAAATTCAAACCAATTTCAGCCTAACCAATTTCATGTTTTCATCAGATTTAAATATTTGGAATTTATATGTGAAACCTAAAAAAATGGAACCTATAAACCAACACCTATCACCACACCAAATTCCTGAATTGTTGAACAAGTATTACCTAGTCAAAGTGAATTTACTAATAGAGGGAAAGAAAATAAATCCTGAAAATTGCAAGAATGAATCAATACTCAGTTTTTCACCCACCTATCTCACCTCATAGACAGCCACGACTTGGGCCCACTTGTCACTTACCTTGGGTGCCTCTTTAGCCCCACAACACACCCATGGGCGTGCTCCCACCTCAGGACTTAAGGGGGGAGGGCAGAGAAAACCCCTTCTTCTTCCTTCCCTTTCATCCCTTCTTCTTCCTTCCCTTTCATCTTCACTGCTTGTTCTTTCTTTTCTTACTCAAGCTGAGCTCTCATCTCACTTCTCCTCCCCAAATCCCATCCAATAGCCCAAGATCAATCCCTGCATGTTAGACCACAATAATCCCCATCATCCAAGCTTTCCATCCATCCCAACATCCTGCACATGCATGGAGAGTTGAGAGAGATCAAGATGGAATAAGGGAGTGGTAGTTTCAGCCTGCAGGGCTGCAGCAGCAGCATTTTGTTTTTCTCCATTTTGAGAGCTTCCTTTTCATCCATGGTGCCTCTTTTGAATTATCTCCATGTTGAACATCTATAGCAACGTTCTATAGGTTGTCCACTCCATTGCTGAAGTTCGAAGGTGGCTGCAACTCACCCCGAGTTCATTTCTTTTGATTTCGGTTCAAGCAGCCCTAGGCAACGTCTCTTGCCATCAGCCCGAGGCCTTAGCATCGCACGACCCTACGTCCAGGTTGCTGCCATGTGAGCGACGTCCGGTGGAAGTTGGAGAAAAGGGGAGTGAAAATAGAAATCGATTTCTGAGATAGCTTTTGAGCTGAATGAGGTATGATCTTTAAAAATATGTAACTAATTCATATGAATTCCGAATTCGGTGAACCAAATACCTATAGATTCATAAAACAGAGCTCTTCAATGTTGTAAAATAGAAATGACCAAGTTTTGTACTGGTTTTCCCAGTAAAAATATAAATAGCTATATGTATCCCTTGTGTGGTCTAGCTCTTAATAAATTCGTAAGAAAATGTTGGTAAAAGCTAAAATTGTGAAACCATTTTTTTGAGCTTATATTTTAGTACTTTTGCTGTTGTGGTGTTGTTTTTGACAAAACTACCTCTTAAATCATGTTTAGGAGTTTATTTAGCATTCCTATGTTTTTAATTTGTAAAACCCATATATAAATAATGGCAACACATATAGCTGTGAAATATTTTTTTCTTAGGACCTCTAAATGATGTAATTCCCACTAAAAATAATCATACTTGTAAAAACTTGGTTTGAGTTGCAAGTTGCTTGTAATGCTCTAAAGTAGACTTAATTATTTGGAGAACTGTCATTTTCAGCACCTGAGAGCTTGTAATTTTCATATCTCCCAAACCATAAGTGATAATATGGTGATTCTTTAATCTAAATTCAAGTTAAAATATGATCTACCCACTGTATTTATTTCATAATTTATTGATCATGTTGCATATTTGGCTCTTATTCGCATATTGCATCTTTTCGATGGATTCGGAGATTCCGGAGAGTAACGTGCCATATCCAGAGGAGGATAGTGACTACCCTCAGCAGCAAGGCAAGCACCTAAGCACATAGGACCTATGCTTTCTCTAAAAATGATTTGGTTGCAATCTATACGTATATATATGCATACATTGCCTAGATATTAATATTGATTGTTTTTGGTGTATAGGTAGAACCTATTTATGCATTTAGTTCTTGTGATTTCGCTGTCCTTATACCCAATTACCACTGGTTGGGATTAATTGGGATGTCTTATTGATTAATGCTTAGCCATGCTTAGTGCTAATAGAACTATAGGGATGGACAGTGCTATTAATTGTGGTATATAGACAACTTGCATTACTGGGCATAAAACTTGAGCACTTACACTAAATAAATGGTTAATGAAATATGTTGGACTTGGACGGGTGATAGGGCGATGATGGGAGGTTGTTTTCTCCTGATGCAAGTAGCCCCGTCTAGGTCGTTAAGGACCGAACCTTTTGACAACTAATCAAGCACCCTACGTACTTACCACATGTCTTATTTGGGACCGGCTTATTCTTACTAGTTCTACTGTGATCATTTATACCACGTTGGAGAGTCGTGAGGCAGGTAGCCTTTGGAGGGCCTCGGGTGCCTAGGTTTCGCCGGGGGTGCCTCCCGCATGGCGCGCCCGCCTTGGTCACATCACGCACGCACGTGACTGAGTCATGGGGATCCCCAGCGTGGTTGGGGTAGGGCTAAGAAAGGGCATGTAATGAGCATGAATCACTAGTGTACCGCACTCGACGGGTTGTGTAGTATTTGATCCTTGTTCATTTCATGTGGGTCTAGTTGTACACCTCTGATCAGAGTATAATCTATTCGAATAGCCGCATCCTCGGTTATGGACAATGCTTGATGTGTTAGTCAGTTTTGTTAGCATCAAATGTGGATTATTATGGATGGGGTTATGTTTGATTGTGGGGTTGGCATGCTGTGCCATGTTGGTATGGACTTTGGTAGTCCATGGTTGATGATGAGAGCGCCGTTTGGGCTCATTTGCTTATACATTTCAGAATTTTATACTTACTGTCCATAAATTAAAATGATGCGAGATTTGCTCGTCCTTCCTTATTTTACTCATCAATTGCTCAATAAAATTAACTTTCTGCAAATGTTGAACCTAGAGACCCACTATAGGCTAGAAAGCTTGCATACTTCTCTCTCTCTTATGTATATATAATTTTGGGTAAGCCTTGCGAGTACAATCTTGTACTTAACCTGGCGCAGCTATTTCAAGTGAGGATACCGGTTATGAGTTATGCTTCTTGTGTGGTCATTGCTCTGCCGAGGGCAGCGAGGGCGATGAGTGATCTCTTGCAGCTTGGCTCTTGCCCGGTTGGTTTGCCCTAGTGGGGTTGTGGCACCGCCGGTTTTATCTTTTGCTTATGAGCTCTATCTGAGACTTCCGCTGCTATATTTATGTGTTGTATGTTGGGACCTCGAACCCTATTATGTGTCATGTACCTCGCTGCACTTTATCCCTATTATGGTACTTGCTATGTTTATTAATTGCTTCCGATGAAAGTGTGAGGCTAGTTGCATTCCTGGGGACTGGCTAAGCATGAGTAACGGGTTTTGATCGCTTGAGATAATTAGGGATAGCGCTTTTGGATCGAGTCACTGGGGTATGTTTTTGGTTGCCGCCTTCGTGTGGTTTGACAAGCATATGACGGAGTGGACTGGCAAGCTATCTTATGGTTATCTCTTGCGCTCACTACTCGGCATTCCGGTTATTATAGCAAACGGTGTCAACCGCGACCATGGGCACTTTGGGACGAGTGGCTATTTATGCATGGTTGGATCCCACTCCTCCAATTGTGTGTGGTGGTCGTGTTGGACACTGGATGGTATAATACTCGGGGCGTCCACAGCGGTTGGTATCAGAGCAATTCCGACTGTAGGCTAGAGCTAAGTTAGCAATTTGAAAATGATCTTCAAAATATTCAACTTGAGTCGATTGAGAAAATCTTAGGATGTGTGAATCCTTTTTACTCCTCATCTCATTCTAGAATTCTTTCTCACCTTATTCTCAGATTTTCACTCATCTTGATCTAATTGGGTTGCAAAATAAATCTATTACTTCTCTTACTCAAATATTAGACCGATGATGTAACCGGTAAGTTGAGGCAATTGAAATTCACTTTCATTTTGTAAATGCAACTAAAATGTACAATTTTTATTCTAAAATGGTGCATTGCTGTTACTTATGTTATTCTTAGTGTCCCCACAAATTTTAAAAAATTATAAACTTGTTTTAGACCTCCAAACTATCGATTGGTTAAAATCTGGAATTTTTGGAACTGTCTGTAGCTAAAAATAACTATAGGAAAAATTACTCACTGTTTTACCCTGATGATTTTTATGGAGTTGGGCAACTACTCCAGACACTCACACAAAAATTTTCAGAATTTTATTACTTCTGTAGCTCTTTCAAAAAAAAATGTAAGTGACTGCTGTTCGATAACCTGAGAAATTTAAGAACCTTGTTTCGGAAGAAGTAAAATATACCAACTCAAGAATTCGACCAAATAGATTGCGAAAGTGTACTCCCAGCTGAGAGATGCTCAATAGAAATGTGTCATATAGCTGCAGTGGCCAAGTTCTACTATTGGTTTATTTGGACTTTCTCGTTCCACGTGATTGATACGCTTTTGACCCGCTATGTTGATCGTGTTTCGAAAACTATGTTGGTTTATTGCTTCTTGCTCAGGCTTTAGCATTGGATAAGCCCATTTTGGTTGTTAATGGTTCTTCTTTGGTGCATCATATCATGCTAACATAACATGTCACATTGGTGTATAATTGGATTGTGCATTTGTATTGTGCATTCATATTAAGTCTGTAATTTTAGACTTAGATTACCTTGTGCGATACGTGCTAACTTTTAGACCATTATTATTCCTTAATTTTCCTGTCGCTAACCATCGTTGATATCCTTGATCCATAGGATGTCTCGCCGTCACAATCGCTCCCATGATCAGGGTAGTCCGGAGGGTTCTCGTCGCAACCAAAAGGGGTCACCACCTCCTCCTCCTACCATGGCCGCAGTTCTCATGGCCGTGGAGCGCAACCATGAGGCTCAGAATGCTGTCCTTCAGCAAATCGCAGCAAGCGCAGCCGCTACAGCCGCCCACATTGCCCAAGGTGCGGGCGGTGGTGGACACCAAGTCGCCGGGGGACTCGCTGAATTTCAGCGTACTCAACCTCCGGTGTTCACTCGCTCCGATGATCCACTTGATGCTGATGATTGGCTTCGCACCATCGAGCGGAAGCTCACTCTCATTCGCTGCCCCGACGCCGAGAAGACCAACCTGGCAGCCGAGCAACTCCAAGGCGCAGCCGGTGATTGGTGGGAGAACTTTCTCGCCATGCAACCCGTCGGCCGTGTCGTTACTTGGGTTCAATTTCGTGATGCTTTTCGTGCTGCCCATGTGCCAAAGGGTATTATGGACCTCAAACAACGTGAGTTCCTATCTCTCACTCAAGGCAACAAGTCCATCATGGAGTATCTGCGTGAGTGCAACCACTTAGGTCGCTATGCTCTGGACGATGTCAATACAGACACCCGCAAGCAAAATCGGTTTATCAACGGGCTGTCGGCGGAGATGCACCTCGAGCTCGCTGCACACTCTTTTCTAGACTTCCAGGACCTCGTCAATAGGTCCGTGGTTGTGGAAAGCAAGATGAAGAACCTCGAGGCCGAGCGCAAGCGCAAGAGGGCTGCGCAGATATCAGCCGCGGGTGGTTCGCAAAAACCCCGTGGTTGGCAGCCGCCCCCTCCGCGTTATCAAGCTCCACCACCTCCTCGTTCACAAGGATTCGTGGCACGCCTTCCTCAGCAGCGTGTCGCGCCTCCCGTGGACGGAAATCAGCAAGCTATTCACCCGCCCGTTCGTTCCAACAACTTCTTCAATTGCGGGCAAGCGGGCCACTACATCAACAAATGTTCGTACCCTCGTCGTGCACCACCTCAGGGAACAAGACCAGCAGCACCGCATCCTAATCCACCTCCCGGATCAGCACCTCAGGGTCAGCAGAATCAGAGAAGGGGCCGTATGAATCATGTTACCACCGAGGAAGCAGAACAAGCACCAGATGTTCTTGTCGGTTCGCTACTTGTTCATTCACACCCAGCTAGCATATTATTTGATTCAGGAGCTACACACTCGTTCGTCACAAAAAGTTTTGCATCAAATCATAGACTTCCTATTAGTAGATTGCACCCACCTCTAATTCTTACATCACCTGGTTTAGAGATGAGAGCTGAATTCATTAGTCGGGGCACAAAGATAAATGTAGAAGGGGTAGAGTTCACTGCTGATCTTATCATACTCCACACAAAGGGGTTAGATGTCATTCTAGGTATGGATTGGCTGCACAAAAATCATGGGGTCATCGATTGTGGCCGTCGTCTCATTGCTCTCAAAAACAATACCAGTGAACCGATTTTTCTTGCTCTTGATGATCATTCCCCACAACTCCATGCTCTTTCGGGTGCTAAAACCATTGACATAGCTTCTGTACCAGTGGTGTGTGAGTACCCCGATGTCTTCCCCGAGGAACTACCGGGAATGCCATCGGATCGGGAAGTTGAGTTTGTTATAGATTTGCTGCAGGAACGGCTCCCATCTCAAAAAGACCATATCGTATGCCTCCAAATGAGTTAGAAGAATTGAAAAAGCAACTCACGGAGCTGCAAGAAAAAGGTTTCATTAGGCCGAGCTCCTCACCTTGGGGATGTCCGGCTCCCTTTGTAAAGAAGAAAGACCTTTTCTTGCGGATGTGTGTTGATTATCGTCCGTTGAATGAAGTCACTGTCAAGAACAAGTACTCATTGCCCCGAATTGATGATCTCTTTGACCAACTCACCGGTGTTCTTGTGTTCTCCAAAATTGATTTAAGGTTGGGTTACCATCAAATAAAAATCAGATCAGAGGATATTCCAAAAACAGCCTTCTCTACCCGTTATGGTCTATATGAGTACACCGTCATGTCCTTTGGTTTGACCAATGCACCGGCATACTTCATGAACTTCATGAATTCAGTTTTCACGGAGTATCTTGATCAGTTTGTGCTCATTTTTATTGACGACATCCTCATGTACTCCAAATCTGAAGAAGAACATGAGAAGGACCTCCGTCTTTTGTTGGAAAAATTATGCGAACACCGTTTGTATGCCAAATTCAGCAAATGTGAGTTTTGGTTAAAAGAAGTTGGATTTCTTGGCCATGTATTATATGAAGGTGGAGTTGCTGTAGATGCAAGTAATGTTCAAAAGGTGTTAGATTGGAGACAACCTGTTGATGAGAAATTTCTCTCACGCGCTGGCCTGGGAGATCTGCTTAACTCCAGTGCACGTCCTTCTCGGCCGCCTGTGCTGTGTAGGGTGTGCCAGTTGGTTTGATCTGTTAACCAACAAGAAAAACAAAGAAATATGCGTTAAGTGTTAGGTTAGATCCCCACTGGATCGGCTGAGGGAATCCATGAGCATATATATGCTATCCTAAAATATATTTAAGCCAAGCGACTAAAATGGATTGGCGATACCGAGACAACATTAGCCGTTTAACCTAAATATAGTAAAGGATAATAAATATATGAATTTATAACCTAGCCGATGCTGGAAAGCTAACTATGGATCGGCTAGTACTCCGATGAATCTTATGAAAAGATACCATCCTTGAACCAGATGCTCAGCCCGGAAATTGGCCGTCGGCTGTCGATGGCAGGCCGATTTCGGCTTATGATGTCCGACAAGAATAGAATCTTACCATAAGAGGTAGTCCTAATACAAATCTAATAATAAATATACTAAAAGAAATATATTAGGGCAGATAAGGCCGGCTGAAACCCCGGCACTATCACTTAAAAAAATAAATCTAACCGAACAGATCATTGGAAGTTCTAAAAACGACTTAATAGTCTAAAGTTGATGCAACATTAAGTATAAAAAGAACAACTTGATCTGTTGTAGCTGATTTATACCTCTCGAAATGGTGGATACCGCATATAAACCAGCCAACCTTTAGATCTAGCCTCATTGGCTACGAGTTCTTGAGAGAACTGGCCAATGGCAGGATAGATCTAAACATTGCTCTAGTTTATACGTGATATATGATAACTAGCGCAGTATAAACCCCCGAATCTAATGTGTCATTACGATGGAAGCACTAGAATCAGCAGAACATACCACTAATGACAAGCATTTACCTGGATTTGGGGATCGAAACGATGCAACCCGTAGCCAAATCAATTGCTCGTCTGAAGAAAAAGGTTGGCGATGCGCCGAAGGTTGTTTGATTGATTGTGATGAATGTTTTTACAGGAGGTCTCGGGTCCTATTTATACCGAAGATAACACTATCTTTACAAACCCTGGACTCTATCTAAACTACTATTCAAAATACAACGATATCCCAGAAAGGACCCACGCCGCATTACAATGAACAGCTTAAATAAACTCCTAATTTACTGATACAATTGCCGTTACAGTACTCTATCCATAGATGGCAATATCTTTTAACGTGCACTCTGATAACCGAATCTTCTATTCATCTTCAAACATCTGCACCAGAAATAGTCTCATCTTCTCTGAACCTAGAATCGGCTATCGGCCGCTCTTGTTCGATTAAATCCTTAGCCGACGGGCATCGCAGCCGATTGCTTCTCAGCCGATGCGGCCTCTGTTTCTCCGCCAAACCAGCCGATCCGATTCTGCTTCACCTTTGCCAACACTAGGGATTGAAATACCAAATTTAGTTGTTAATACAACCCAAAAATCCATCCGACATCCGGAGTTTTCTTGGTCTAGCCGGCTACTACCGTCAGTTTATCGAGAATTTCTCCAAAATTGCTAAGCCTTTGACCCAACTATTGAAGAAGAATGAGAGGTATGTGTGGTCAGCTGAGTGTGAAGCAAGTTTCCAAACTTTGAAAGAAAAGTTAACCACCACTACTATTCTCGTTCTACCCGATATCCACAAAAGCTTCAATATCTATTGTGATGCCTCTCGTCTAGGACTCTGTTGTGTTCTTATGCAGGAAGGCCGAGTTGTGGCATATGCATCTCGTCAATTGAGACCTCATGAAGTGAACTATCCAACCCATGACCTTGAATTTGCCGCTGTTATTCATGCACTAAAAATATGGCGGCACTATCTTATCGGTAACCGTTGCGAAATCTACACCGACCACAAAAGTTTGAAATATATCTTCTCCCAATCAGATCTGAACCTAAGGCAAAGAAGGTGGTTAGAACTCATCAAGGATTATGAAATGGGTCTAAATTATCACCCGGGGAAGGCCAATGTTGTTGCTGATGCGTTGAGCCGAAAACCACAATGCAATTGTTTTTCGGTAAAACCACGATCAGTGACCTTATGTTCGGAAATTCATAAACTTGGTTTAGAAATAGTACCACATGGTTCCCTTGCTGCCCTAGAAGTGAAACCTACTCTCTATGACCAGATCAAAGAGGCCCAAAAAGATGACAAAGGTATGGCTCGAATCCGGGCTAAAATGGCTGAAGGCAAGGCTCAATGTTTTACCCAAGATTTGGATGGTGTTTTATGGTTCGGGAAGCGCTTGGTTGTGCCTAACCATCGCAAACTGAAACAACTAATCCATACTAAAGCCCACAACTCTCCTTTCTCAATCCATCCGGGTAGTACCAAGATGTACCAAGACCTAAAGCAAAAATTATGGTGAACCCGTATGAAGCGGGAGGTTGCACGGTATGTTGCCGAGTGCGACACATGCCGAAAGGTGAAAGCCGAACATCTAAGACCAGCGGGCACTCTCCAACCACTCCCTATTCCCATATGGAAGTGGGAAGAAATTCGAATGGATTTTATCACCGGTCTACCCACCTCCTAGAAAGGCCACGACTGCATTTGGGTAATTGTCGATCGACTCACAAAATCGGCTCATTTTCTACCCGTTCATTCCACATCAAAAGTTAGTAATTTGGCGGAGTTGTATCTCGCTTGCATTGTATGCCTTCATGGGGTGCCAACAAAAATTATATCGGACCGTGGACCACAATTCACCTCTCATTTTTGCAAGTATCTACACAAGGCTATGGGAACCAAACTCTCTTTTAGCATCGGGTATCACCCACAAACTGGAGGCCAAACCGAAAGGGTCAATCAAATCTTGGAGGATATGTTAAGAGCTTGTGTCCTTGATTATGGAGCAAAGTGGGAAAAATGTCTCCCGTACGCTGAATTCTCCTACAACAATAGCTACCAAGCTAGCCTTCAAATGTCTCCTTTTGAAGCCTTGTATGGAAGAAGATGTAGGACACCTCTCAACTGGTCTGAGTCTGGAGAGAGACCGTTCTTTGGTCCGGACTTGGTCAGGGAAGCCGAAGTGCAAGTGCGATTAATTCAGGAGCGCTTGCAAACCGCTCAATCTAGGCAAAAGAGTTGTGCCGACCATCGTCGACGTGAGCTTTCCTTCAATGTTGGTGACCATGTGTACCTCAAAGTCACTCCATTCAAGTCCACACACTGGTTTGGAGTGAAAGGAAAATTGGCACCTCGCTATATCGGTCCTTTTCACATTCTTGCTAAACGAGGGGCTATTGCTTACAAGCTGGACCTTCCACCATCACTCTCAGCTTTTCACAATGTTTTCCATGTCTCACAACTGAAGCAATGCCTTCGGGTTCCAACTAAAGAAACAAAGTTTGAAAATCTTGACCTACAACCCGATCTTTCTTATAGCGAGTATCCAGTTCGTATCCTCGACCAAATGGAGCATGTCACTCGCAATCGCTCATTCTTCCTCAAAGTTCAGTGGAGTAACCACACCGAGGATGAAACCACTTGGGAACGCGAGGATCATCTCCGAAATAATTATCCTTCCTTCTTCACCGACGCGTCGCAATCTCGAGGACAAGATTGTTTTTAAGAGGGGGAGGGCTGTAACAGCCCAAGGCTCATAACCAGGTATTTAGAAGTGCATTTGTTGTTCTCTAGATTTCATATTTTCTATATTGCAATTTGATCCTATGTGACAACAAAATTAACTCTAATCGGCAAAATTGGAACCACTTCTATTTGAGCAATAGCTTGAACAAAAGTATATATGTTTAATGTTTTATTAAAATATTAGTTTATTTGTCAACACTAAATATAAATTTTGTGGAATTTTTACTCTCTGTTGTGGCCTCCTAAAACTCAAACCAACTTTCAGTCTAACCAATTTCATCTTTTCACCAGATTTAAAATATTTGGAATTTATGTGTGAAACCTAAAAAAATGGAACCTATAAACCAACACCTATCACCACACCAAATTCCTGAATTGTTGAACAAGTGTTACCTAGTAAATTGAATTTACCAAGAGAGGGAAAGAAAATAAATCCTGAAAATTGCAAGAATGAATCAATACTCAGTTTTTCACCCACCTATCTCACCCTCATAGACAGCCACGACTTGGGCCCACTTCTCACTTACCTTGGGTGCCTCTTTAGCCCCACAACACACCCATGGGCGTGCTCCCACCTCAGGACTTAAGGGGGGAGGGCAGAGGAAACCCCTTCTTCTTCCTCCCCTCTCATCTTCACTGCTTGTTCTTTCTTTTCTTACTCAAGCTGAGCTCTCATCTCACTTCTCCTCCCCAAATCCCATCCAATAGCCCAAGATCAATCCCTGCATGTTAGACCACAACAATCCCCATCATCGAAGCTTTCCATCCATCCCAACATCCTGCACATGCATGGACAGTTGAGAGAGATCGAGATGGAATAAGAGAGTGGTAGTTTCAGCCTGCAGGGCTGCAGCAGCTGCATTTTCTTTTCCTCCATTTGGAGAGCTTCCTTTTCATCCATGGTGCCTCTTTTGAATTCTCTCCATATTGAACATCTATAGCAACGTTCTATAGGTTGTCCACTCCATTGCTGCAGTTAGAAGGTGGCTGCAACTCACCCCGAGTTCATCTCTTTTGATTTCGGTTGAAGCAGCCCTAGGCAACGTCTCTTGCCATCAGCTCGAGGCCTTAGCATTGCACAACCCTACATCCAGGTTGCTGCCATGTGAGCGAAGTCCGGTGGAAGTTGGAGAAAAGGGGAGTGAAAATAGAAATCGATTTCTGAGATAGCTTTTGAGCTGAATGAGGTATGATCTTTAAAAATATGTAACTAATTCATATGAATTCCGAATTCGGTGAACCAAATACCTATAGATTCATAAAACAGAGCTCTTCAATGTTGTAAAATAGAAATGACCATGTTTTGTACTGGTTTTCCCAGTAAAAATATAAATAGCTATATGTATCCCTTGTGTGGTCTAGCTCTTAATAAATTCGTAAGAAAATGTTGGTAAAAGCTAAAATTGTGAAACCATTTTTTTGAGCTTATATTTTAGTACTTTTGCTGTTGTGGTGTTGTTTTTGACAAAACTACCTCTTAAATCATGTTTAGGAGTTTATTTAGCATTCCTATGTTTTTAATTTGTAAAACCCATATATAAATAATGGCAACACATATAGCTGTGAAATATTTTTTTCTTAGGACCTCTAAATGATGTAATTCCCACTAAAAATAATCATACTTGTAAAAACTTGGTTTGAGTTGCAAGTTGCTTGTAATGCTCTAAAGTAGACTTAATTATTTGGAGAACTGTCATTTTCAGCACCTGAGAGCTTGTAATTTTCATATCTCCCAAACCATAAGTGATAATATGGTGATTCTTTAATCTAAATTCAAGTTAAAATATGATCTACCCACTGTATTTATTTCATAATTTATTGATCATGTTGCATGTGCATGTTTATTTGGCTCTTATTCGCATATTGCTTCTTTTCGATGGATTCGGTGATTCTGGAGTGTAACGAGCCATATCCAGCGGATGATAGTGACTACCCTCAGCAGCAAGGGAAGCACCTAAGCACATAGGACCTATGCTTTCTCTGAAAATGATTTGGTTGCAATCTATACGTATATATGCATGCATTGCCTATATATTAATATTGATTGTTTGTGGTGTACGGGTAGAACCTATTTATGCATTTAGTTCTTGTGATTTTGCTGTCCTTATACCCTATTACCACTGGTTGGGATTAATTGGAAAGTCTTATTCATTAATGCTTAGCCATGCTTAGTGCTAATAGAACTATAGGGATGGACAGTGCTATTAATTGTGGTATATAGACAACTTGCATTACTGGGCATAAAACTTGAGCACTTACACTAAATAATGGTTGATGAAATATGTTGGACTTGGACGGGTGATAGGGCGATGATGGGAGGTTGTTTTCCCCTGATGCAAGTAGCACCGTCTAGGTCGTTAAGGACCGAACCTTTTGACATCTAATCAAGAACCCCACGTACTTACCACATGCCTTATTTGGGACCGGCTTGTTCTTACTAGTTCTACTGTGATCATTTATACCACGTTGGAGAGTCATGAGGCAGGTAGCCTTTGGAGGGCCTCGGGTGCCTCGGTTTGGCCGGGGGTGCCTCCCGCATGGCGCGCCCGCCTTGGTAAAATCACGCATGCACATGACTGAGTCGTCGGGAACCCCAGCGTGGTATAGGTGGTTGGGGTGGGGCTAAGAAAGGGCATGTAATGAGCTTGAATCACTTGTGTACCGCACTCAACGGGGTGTGTAGTATTTGATCCTTTTTCATTTCGTGTGGGTCCAGTTGTACACCTCTGATCAGAGTATAATCTATTCGAATAGTTGCGTCCTCGGTTATGGACAATGCTTGATGTGTTAGTCAGTTTTGTTAGCATCAAATGTGGATTATTATGGATGGGGTTATGTTTGATGGTGGGGTTGGCATGCTGTGCCATGTTGGTATGGACTTTGGTAGTCCATGGTTGATGATGAGAGCGCCGTTTGGGCTCATTTGCTTATACATTTCAAAATTTTATACTTGCTGTCCATAAATTAAAATGATGCGAGATTTGCTCGTACTTGCTTATTTTACTCATTAATTGCTCAATAAATTTAACTTTATGCAAATGTTGAACCTAGAGACCCACTATAGGCTAGAAAGCTTGCATACTTCTCTCTCTGTGGACCCCCGATTTTGAGTCGGGAATCTTTCGTGTTCATAGTACCATTCCCTGGATCAAGTAGTTGGTACCCACGAATGCAGTACTGGATAATCAAGTGCACATGCACGAATAGTCTTACAATACCATTATTACATAAATAGGCCCGAAGGCATTGTTCAATCCACAGGACCTTATGGTCCGAATACAACATAAAAACAGAGTTTAGATAAGGCAGCGGAAAGAGGCAGCGGCTTGTCCATTGCCACAGGCAACGACCGGGACTAAGGTCTAATATGCGCCGTCAGTTCCTTCGCCCTCCGCGTAGTACGCGTAGGGGTCTTCTGGCTCTTCATTTCCATCAGCTGGAGGTTTGTGCGTATAGCAAGGGTGAGTACCAACCGTACTCAGCAAGTCAACACAGAATTGATGCATATGATAAGGATATTCAAAGGACACGGCTAGGGTTATTTTTGCGTAAAGCCAGTTTTTCAATTCTTTTCACAAGCCTACCGACTAGCCAAAATCAAGTTTTAATTTCATGGTTCATTAATCCGGCGACGGTTCTGTCTACCATCCATCGTGATTCCAAGGATGGCTTCCCGTCTCCGGTTCGTCATGATTTTCTGGGGAGTCCACCCCTTCTCGCATTCTCGAGAAGTTGATCCACCAGCGAACAAAATCATCATGCAAACCCATCCCAGCAGTTTTAAGTTTAAAATCTAGCCAAGCGAAAGTCTTGTCACGATGCTCAATATCCGCGAGCACGGCTATTCGAATAGATTGATTCATTCACACTTGGTGGATGTACACTTTACCCGTACTCCGCGACAGCCCAACAAATGAGCCTACGCCCCAACACATGAGACGGTCACGGCAAAGCCTTTCGATAACCTCACTTTGGCAGTACCCGCTCCATGAACTTTAGCCCTCATGCACTCTAGCCGTCCTTTTCTAGCAGTGAGAGGAGTTCAGCGCACCGGGGTAAGGGAAGACATTTCCAATCTTTAAGTTTGATTAACGTAGTTTAATTTCACCATTTATAACAAAGGCCGCAGCCTCATTCTCATCCCATAACCACATCATAGAGAACCATCTATGCAAGGATACCGCTCCGCTCGGCTACCTAGTCGGCTAGGTCTATACCCATTCGAGAAGTACGGTTGTGCGGCTCGTTTCCGGCTATCTCATGGCTCGGTCCTTAATTGACCAGGGTCGGCACTTGCCTTTTCGGAATCCACCCAAATCATCCAGCCGCCCAGTCTAAAACATTTGTATAGTACTTTCAATTTTCATCAAACTTAGTTCATCGGGGCCATGTGGCGCTCACGTTTCCACATGCCGAATCTCAACTACCTTCCCTAAGGTAGTTGCCCAAGCACAAAGCTTTTTCATAAAGTCATGAGTATGCATGGTCTAAGTTTAGCGGGCTAAGCGCTTTACCGAAGTTATGCTTCGGTTATTTGTATCACATCGCGAGTTACAAGGAGTAATTCTAAAGGTAAACAATAGCAAGGTATGGCATAACAAGTATAGGCAATCCGGTAAAGCATGCATGTTTAGAGTTTAAAATAACATCATTTCGCAAAGGGGATCAATATGTTCAAAGGGTGTGAAGACTTGCCTTGCTCGCACACTTGAGGGTGGGATCTTCGGCGAGGTCGTTGCCGGTTTCTTCGGCGCTACCCGTACGTGCGAAAGATTAATTGAATTCAGTTAGAATTCAACTAAACACCGAGAGATCGAAAAGAATCACAAAAGCCATGAAAACCACTTCAAAGAGTTTTGCCGAAAATTCTACTCGAGTTAGAACAAGGGTTGGAGGAAAAATCCGGGTTTTGGAATCGAGTTGATGACCTAGGGTTTTCGCAAAATCGGCGATCGTAATAAATTTGGAAATTACGTTTGAAAATATCAGCGAAGAAAATTCATGCTCGAAATTTGAGGGTTTGAGCACAAAAGCGAAACCTATTTCGATGGCGGGAAAGAATTAAACGGGATCCGGATCGAAAAACGATGCGATTGGAAATTTCGGAAACGCCCGATTCCGATTTTCAAACATCGCACCGAGAAAACATGCGAGAAAATAATTTATTTTTCCCCAAAATTTTACTCAAATCATCCCAAAATATTTTTCCAAATTTTCCAAAATTTTTCCTAATTTTTCCCTATTTTTTTTTTTTTTTTTTTTTTTCTATTCCTTTTTCTCGGCGCACTTGTTCATTTACCCGAAAGGTGTTCGGCCGGGGCTCGGCCAAAAACAGAGGCGGCGGCGACGCTAGCGCACAAGGGAAAAGGGGGCGGCGGCGGGGCTTACGGCGATGGCGCTCGGGGAGGAGCAAGGGGCTCGGGACCGGCTTGCGCGCGCGGCGACGGCTAAACGGCGGCGGCTTTTGCGGTGGCGCTCGGAAACGGCGAGGTCACGGTGGCGGTGCGGTGGAATTGGCGCGGGCGCGGCCCTTTATAGGCGCGGCGCGCGCGGCGCGAGAGGAGAGGGGACGGCTCGGGCATGCGCGGCGCGGCGCGACACGCGGCGCGGCTCGGGGGCGGGTACGGCGGGCGAGACGCGGCGGCGAGGGCGCACGGCGCGGGCGGGTCCGGAGCGGCGTGCGCGCGAGGTAGGGGCCGGAGCGCGGCTTCGGCCGCGTGGCGCGCGCGGGCGCGCGCGAGGCGGCCGGCTGGGCGGGCGCGGCGGTGCGTGCGCGGCGCGCGGCGCGCGGGTCCGGTTCGCGCGGTGCTCGCGCGGCGCGTGGCGCGCGCGGGCGCGGCGCTGCGTGCCGCGCGGCGCGTGGCGCGCGCGGAGTGGGGGCAAGGGATACGGCGCGCGGCTGCGGGGCGCGGCGCGGCGGGGGTCCGGCGCGGCCGCGGCGCGGGCGGGCGCGCGTGGCGGCGCGGGCGCGTACGGCCGGCGAGCGCGCGCGCGCGGCCGGGCGTACGGCGTCGAACACTTGGCGGCTAATGAACAGTGAACTTTCACTTTTTTCCCGATTTTCCATTTTCTTTTCTCATTTTCTATTTTCTTTCCTTCTAAAAATTCCAAAATAAATCCTAATATCCCAAAAATAATTTTTAGCATTATATTTTAAACTTTTTCTTGACTTTTATTTTCCATAATTATTTTTCATATTTATTTAAATTTCTTTTTTCCAAATTTTCATAATTCACCCATTTTATTTTCAAAAATTTCCCAAATTTCGAGTACGCCTCCCGAGAATTTTATTATTTATTTTGTGTTTTAATTTATCTTCTCCCAACCAAAATTTTTATTTTATATTACTCGAAATGCGTTTTCACAAATCCACACTTTTCCCTGATTCCTTTTTAAAATCGTGATGCGGCTTTCGCATCACCGTTTTGACAACTCCGAAACCTCCAAAAACTCCGAAAAGGGAATTGATCACGTAACAATTTATGCAACGAGTGGCAAATAAGAAGCGACAAACCCGAGAAGAAGCAATAGGCCACGGTTTTTTGAAAGTTCCGATTTTTACGTTCCGATTTTGATTCTCCGATTTTTAGGATGTCACAAACCTACCCCCCTAACAATAAATCTCGTCCCCGAGCTTTCTTACCCTTGAGTAGGTGTGGGTATTCTGTCCTCAGGAACTCTTCGCTTTCCCAGGTAGCCTCTTCTTCCGTGTGATTGCTCCATTGTACCTTGTACATGCGCCATGACTTGGTCCGTGTCTTCTTTTCCGCCTCGTCTAGTATCTTGATTGGATGTTCCGGTAGGTAAGATCACTGTGGACATGGATGGCTCCTAAAGGAGCTTGCTCTTCTGGTACCCGCAAACATTTCTTCAGCTGCGATACGTGGAACACTGGGTGGACATCGGAGAGAATCTCGGGCAGTTCCAATTGGTAAGCCACTTCTCCTTTCCTAGCGCTTATCAAGAATGGGCCCACGTATCGTGGTGCGAGTTTCCCCTTGACTTTGAATCTCTGGGTTCCCCGTAGTGGTGAGACTTTTAGATACACGTAGTCACCTTCTTTAAATTCCAATTCTCTTCGACGGTGTCCGCGTAGCTCTTTTGCCGTGATTGAGCAGCTTGTAGTCGGTCCCGGATCAGGCGAACCTTTTCCTCTGCCTCCTTAATTATGTCAGGCCCGAATATGGTTCGTTCACCGGTCTCTGACCACATTAATGGGGTTCGACATCGGCGACCAAATAAAGCTTCGTTTGGTGACATCTTCAAACTGGCTTGGTAGCTGTTGTTGTAGGAGAACTCGGCGTACGGCAAACATTTCTCCCAATCCTTGGTGAAATCCAACGCACAAGCTCTCAGCATGTCTTCTAGCACTTGATTCGTCCTCTCAGTCTGCCCGTCAGTCTGCGGGTGATAAGCGGTACTAAAGGCAAGGTGACTCGCAGTGCTTCGTGAACCTTGCTCCGTAAATGAGATGTAAATTGGGTACCACGATCCGATATAATCCTTTTGGTACACCGTGGAGACATACAATTCTACTCATATATAATTCCGCTAGCTTGGCACTTGTTGTAGTTGGTTTTCACAGAATAAATCGCGCTTGGTGAGCCGATCTACTATTACCCAAATGGAATCGTAACCACGCAGTCTTGGGTAATCCTACTATGAAATCCATGCCTATCTCGTCCCATTTCCATTCGGAATCTTGAGTGGCTGCAGCAAGCAGCCGGCGTTGATGTTCGGCTTTCACCCTTTGGCACACATCGCACACGGCTACGTATTCGGCTACATCCTCTTCATATTAGGCCACCAGATTCTCCTTTTAAATCCTGGTACATTTTCGTGCTTCCGGATGTAACGAATATGCCGATTCGTGGGCTTCCTTTAAGATCAATCCCCTCAAACCGCCTCGTTCAGCACACGATTCTCTTCTTGTACCACAAGATTCCCTTGTCATCTACGAAAACTCCCGAGCGCGTCCGCCGCCATACGTTCCTTAATTTCCGGATTTCCTCATTCCCTCTTTGGGCTTCCTCTATTTGAGTTCTCGGTAGGGCTGGATTTCCAGTGAGTTCACTTCTCCGTGAGGAATCGGGTGCATTGAGCCGAGCCATTTCTTCCTGGAGCTCATTAGCCACACCTCCCAATTCCATGTGGTTGCATTGGGCTTTGCGGCTCAGCGCATCGGCCACTACATTTGCCTTGCCGGATGGTAATGGATTCCTAGATCGTAATCCTTGATCAACTCCAACCATCGCTCTGTCGTAGGTTGAGATCAGCGAGTAAAGAAATATTTCAAGCTCTTGTGATCGGTATACACATCACGGTGGTTCCCGATCGATAGTGTCTCCAGATCTTCAATGCATGTACCACCGCGGCTAATTCCAGGTCATGTGTGGGGTAATTCTCTTCGTGGGGTCGTAATCGTCGAGAGGCATACGCTACGACCTTTCCATCCTGCATCAATACTCCTCCCAATCCTTGCCGGGATGCATCACAAGACATCACGAAGTCCTTCGGTTGTCGGGTAAGGTCAAGACTGGAGCGGTGGTTAACTTTTCTTTTAATTGGTCGAAGGCTTTTTGGCACTTTTCATTCCATTCAAACTTCTTTTCCTTCTTCAGAGTTGAGTCATAGGTCGGGCTACGGTGGAAAACCCTTCGATAAACCGTCGGTAATAACCGGCCAAGCCCAAGAAACTCCGAACTTCCGTTACCGACTTGGGCGCCTTCCATTCCATAACGGCTTCGACCTTGGCGGGGTCTCTGCTACTCCTCCCTGAAACCACGTGGCCAAGAAAAGCGACTTCCTTGAGCCAGAACTCGCATTTGCTGAACTTGGCATACAGCCGGTGCTCTCGTAGCTTTTCCAGTACTAGTCGTAGATGCTCCGCGTGTTCCTCATCGTTCTTGGAGTAGATAAGTATATCGTCGATGAACACCACTACGAATTTGTCCAGTACTCCATGAATACCTTGTTCATCGGTTCATAAAGTACGCAGGGCATTGGTCAATCCAAAGGACATCACCGTGAACTCGTATAAGCCGTATCGTGTAGAGAATGCCGTCTTAGGAATATCTCCGGCTCTAATCTTCAACTGATGATATCCTGACCGTAGATCAATCTTGGAGAACACCTGCGCACCCTTAAGTTGATCGAATAGGTCATCGATTCGAGGTAGCGGGTACTTGTTCTTGATAGTGACTTCGTTCAGCGATCGATAGTCCACACACATTCTCATGCTCCCATCCTTCTTCTTGACGAAGAGCACCTGGAGCTCCCGGGAGAAGAGCGGGCGGACGAATCCCTTCTCTTGTAGTTCCTTTATTTGTTTCTTGAGTTCCTCCAACTCATTGGCGGCATTCGATAGGGCCTCTTGGATATGGGGGCAGTACCAGGCATTAAGTCGATGATGAACTCTACGTCGCGATCCGGGGGCATTCCGGGTAATTCCTCGGGAAACACATCCGGGTATTCTTGTACTATTGGCATTCCACCTAGAGGTAGCATGGTGAACACTCCCGCAGCTTGTTCACACAGCCTTGGGTTTTGATCCATAGTTATGCTCATCGGTGATCCCCACGGGGTGGATACCGTGACTTCCCTTCGGCTGCAGTCTATAATTCCATTATTTTTGGTCAACCAATCCATTCCGAGTATGACATCTATGGTTTGGGGCGATAACACCATAAGGTTTGAGAGAAACACCACGTCTCTAATCCGTATGGGCACGTTAATGCGGGCATGGGGTACGGTTATGTCTCCCAGTGAGTGTACCAACATAGGCCTCTTAAGTGCTACTTGGTGTAGGTGGTGTTGTTTGCTTACTTGGGAAGATATGAATGAATGCGAGGCTCCGAATCGAATAAAACTTTAACTGGTGTAGAGTTGATAGAGAACATACCCATCAATACGCTCTGGTCCTCCTGTGCTTCTTCTGCCCGCACATGATTCACCTGGCCACGTCGAAACCCGGTGGCAGCCTCGTTGGGTAGCGGGGTCCTGAACAGACCTCGTCCTGCCGCAGGGGTGGGGGTTCCTCGGACGGGTGTGGCATTGGCGCCAGTGCGCACAGGGGTGTTGCGTGGTTTTGGGCAGCTATTGGAGTAATGCCCGAATTCTCCGCAGTTGAAACAGCTCACATTCCTTCTTCCTGGAGCGGCTAGGGTTGGTGTGGGTGTACGAAGCTGTGGTGTAGCTGACCGGTTGACATGGTCGGAAGCGAGAGGACGACCAGTTGCCGGGACGTTTGGTTTCCATCCAGACGGGGTGGCTCCCTTGGGGCGTTGTGGCGTTCCCTGAAATGGGCGAGCCATAGCGAGCCTCCTTTTGCGGTTATTGTCCACCACCTTTTGGTCATGCTCAAGTCGGACGACCTTGTTGATGAGGCTTTGGAAACTGGTGTGATCCTGCCCGATCATCGGTCCCCTCAGTTCGTCATTTAGTCCCTCAATGAATTTGTCTATCTTTTCTTCTTCGTCTGCCAGGTCACTGGTGGCGTAACGGGCAAGCTGGGTAAACTTGTTCAGATACTCCTGTACTGAGGTGTTCCCTTGACGCAGTCTGCGGAACTCGTTCTTCTTCATCCTCATTACGCAGTGGCACGAAATTCTCACGGAACGCAGCCGTGAATTCCTCCCATGTTGGCTCGCCGGCGTCTTCAGCTCGTGTCTCCTTGTAGGTGTCCCACCGAGTCACTCGCGGGACCCTCCAACTGGTTAGTAGCGAAGATCACTCTATCGGCTTCTCGGACTCCGACGAGGGTTAGCTTCTTTTCTATCACTCTTAGCCAATCTTCGGCGTCCATAGGTTCTTCGGCCGTGGAAAAAGTGGGCGGCTTAGCTCTCATGAACTCCCCGGACTCGATCCTCCTCGATCTCCTTGATTATTGGCGATCGCTTGGAGTAGCCGGGTCGCATAGCCATGACCTCCGCCGGGTGGAGGGGTTGGGTTCCGGCGGGTTTTCGTTGGTTGCCGCGGCTCTGCGACGATGTGCCATCCGAAGAAGAGAGATGAATTAAGAGAGCGATCTAGTTTATGTTATGGTTCACGGAAATTTTTCTTCAAGTTCCTACGAATGATCTTCACTCAACGAGCAAGGTGAAACAATAAATAGCATACGAATTAAGACATCGCAAGGCGATGCCCAGTGTTCATCATATTACATAAGGGGGTACATGGACCGTATACACACAGTCCTCCATGCCAGATAGCAATAATAATTATATCGTTCAGCTAGATCAACTAATTAAGGGTAAATAGGAAGTGCTTCGCCGGGTCGGGAAGGTCCTTCCGCCTAGTCATCCAACCACCCGCAAGTGCCGGCGCCGGAAGCGGGTGGTCCGTCGCCGAAGCAAACCGAAGTCCCCACGGCTCGGAGGTGGCGGCCTCGAGTCACGCCGAATCTTTCGACTCGGTGGCCGCGTACTCTTGCGAGCGATCCGGCGGGTGAGGGGCCTCCCGTGTGAGTCAAGCGACGAGGGGGAACTTCCTCCTCCATTGAGTCGGTGTCGCTAGACTCCCATTTGATCTCCATGGGCTCCGCCTCGGACTCCGTGTCGGTGTGGATCCGGATGGGGTTACCCTCTCCCGATCCCGCTCGGAGGGTACCGGTACGGAGCTCGGGGTGGCAGCAGTGGGGTCGACCGGGTATGGTGCGGGCTCGTGCTCAACATGAAAGCTTGCTCCATCATAGCTTGAAAAGTATCAAAGCTTGCTGGAGTTATATGGTAATAGTGGTCGGGCACAAGGCGGGATGTGATGGTACGGGCTCGGTGGAAGTACTGCGGTGTAGACAGGCCGAGTGTGCACTGTTCCTCTAGCCGGTTGATCTCGTCGCTTGCTTTTCCCGAGCTGCTCTTCCAGCTCTACTAGAGCCTCCCCTCGGGCCATGTAGCGGTCCGAGAGTTGCTCATACGAGCACCATTGGCCTGCAGACAGTGTGTCGCAGCATGCTTATCTCGGTCTCCACGGCCTTGGTGGCTGGCGACCGATCATTGAGGCGTGATCGCGATCGTTGATCTCGAGCGGGCCTCCTCGCAATGACGTCTGTGTCTCCGCCCAACGCGATAAACGCGTGGCCATCGGGTTGTAGCAGCAGGGGGTAGCCTCCACGGTGCACCGGGTTGCCCTCTTCGCGATAAGGGTGATGCACGAACTCGTCATTGTGAGTTCGGCACGGTGTTCCGCATTAAGGCGAAGGAAGGCCTCGCGAGCGGCATCCGAATAGCCGCTTCGCTAGGTCCCGGGGTAGCGAGTGTGGAAGCGTAGGATGTCTCACTCCCCATGCGGGCTTCTATGGACACGGCTGCCTCCCAGCTGGATACATCTCGGGGCCATGTCTCTTGGTGTGATAAGTGGGCGGTTCCGGGTATCTCAAGCACCATAGTAGAGACTCGAAGTTGTACCACGAACCCCTCGTCTCGCGGGATAGTGACTTCCCAGTGTTCCGTCGTGGTTTGACATCCGCTTACAGGCAACTTAGGGTTAGCGAGAGGAAGCTATCATAATCATTTGGTAAAAGAAATACGGATGTAGAAAAGATATATTTGCATTTTCGGAAATAATAGTTTAAAATTGATCCTACCGTAGGGATATTTCCTTTAGCCATCTTGTTAGGGGTAGGGCGCCATTTGGTCTTAGCCTACGGTCGCATGGCTCGATACCAGCTCTGTGGACCCCGATTTTGAGTCGGGAATCTTTCGTGTTCATAGTACCATTCCCTGGATCAAGTAGTTGGTACCTACGAATGCAAGATCTTGATAATCAAGTGCACATGCACGAATAGTCTTACAATACCATTATTACATAAATAGGCCCGAAGGCATTGTTCAATCCACGGGACCTTATGGTCCGAATACAACATAAAAACGAGTTTAGATAAGGCAGGAAAGAGGCGGCTTGTCCATTGCCACGAGCAACGACCGGACTAAGGTCTAATATGCGCCGTCGGTTCCTTCGCCCTCCGCGTAGTACGCGTAGGGGTCTTCGGCTCTTCATTTCCATCACTGGAGGTTTGTGCGTATAGCAAGGGTGAGTACCAACCGTACTCGGCAAGTCAACACGAATTGATGCATATGATAAGGATATTCAAAGGACACGGCTAGGGTTATTTTTGCGTAAAGCCGCTTTTCAATTCTTTTCACAAGCCTACCGACTAGCCAAAATCAAGTTTTAATTTCATGGTTCATTAATCCGGCGACGGTTCTGTCTACCATCCATCGTGATTCCAAGGATGGCTTCCCGTCTCCGGTTCGTCATGATTTTCCGGGAGTCCACCCCTTCTCGCATTCTCGAGAAGTTGATCCACCAAACAAAATCATCATGCAAACCCATCCCAGAGCTTTAAGTTTAAAATCTAGCCAAGCGAAAGTCTTGTCACGATGCTCAATATCCGCGAGCACGGCTATTCGAATAGATTGATTCATTCACACCGCAAAGGATGTACACTTTACCCGTACTCCGCGACGCCCAACAAATGAGCCTACGCCCCAACACATGAGACGGTCACGGCAAAGCCTTTCGATAACCTCACTTTGGCGTACCCGCTCCATGAACTTTAGCCCTCATGCACTCTAGCCGTCCTTTTCTAGCGGTGAGAGGAGTTCGGCGCACCGGGTAAGGGAAGACATTTCCAATCTTTAAGTTTGATTAACGGTAGTTTAATTTCACCATTTATAACAAAGGCCGCAGCCTCATTCTCATCCCATAACCACATCATAGAGAACCATCTATGCAAGGATACTGCCTCCGCTCGGCTACCTAGTCAGCTAGGTCTATACCCATTCGAGAAGTACGGTTGTACTGGCTCGTTTCCCGGCTATCTCATGGCTCGGTCCTTAATTGACCAGGGTCGGCACTTGCCTTTTCCGGAATCCACCCAAATCATCCAGCCGCCCCAGTCTAAAACATTTGTATAGTACTTTCAATTTTCATCAAACTTAGTTCATCAGGGCCATGTGGCGCTCATGTTTCCACATGCCGAATCTCAACTACCTTCCCTAAGGTAGTTGCCCAAGCACAAAGCTTTTTCATAAAGTCATGAGTATGCATGGTCTAAGTTTAGCAGGGCTAAGCAGTTTACCGAAGTTATGCTTCGGTTATTTGTATCACATCGCGAGTTACAAGGAGTAATTCTAAAGGTAATCAATAGCAAGGTATGGCATAACAAGTATAGGCAATCCGGTAAAGCATGCATGTTTAGAGTTTAAAATAACATCATTTCGCAAAGGGGATCAATATGTTCAAAGGGTGTGAAGACTTGCCTTGCTCGCACACTTGAGGGGTGGGATCTTCAGCGAGGTCGTTGCCGGTTTCTTCAGGCGCTACCCGTACGTGCGAAAGATTAATTGAATTCAGTTAGAATTCAACTAAACACCGAGAGATCGAAAAGAATCACAAAAGCCATGAAAACCACTTCAAAGAGTTTTGCCGAAAATTCTACTCGAGTTAGAACAAGGGTTGGAGGAAAAATCCGGGTTTTGGAATCGAGTTGATGACCTAGGGTTTTCGCAAAATCGGCGATCGTAATAAATTTGGAAATTACGTTTGAAAATATCAGCGAAGAAAATTCATGCTCGAAATTTGAGGGTTTGAGCACAAAAGCGAAACCTATTTCGATGGCGGGAAAGAATTAAACGGGATCCGGATCGAAAAACGATGCGATTGGAAATTTCGGAAAACGCCCGATTCCGATTTTCAAACATCGCACCGAGAAAACATGCGAGAAAATAATTTATTTTTCCCCAAAATTTTACTCAAATCATCCCAAAATATTTTTCCAAATTTTCCAAAATTTTTCCTAATTTTTCCCTATTTTTCTTTTTTTTTTTTTTTTTTTCTATTCCTTTTCTCTCGGCGCACTGTTCATTTACCCGAAAGGTGTTCGACGGGGCTCGGCCAAAACAGAGGCGGCGGCGACGCTAGCGCACAAGGGAAAAGGGGGCGGCGGCGGGGCTTACCGGTGATGGCGCTCGGGGAGGAGCAAGGGGGCTCGGGACCGGCTTGCGCGCGGCGGCACGGCTAAACGGCGGCGGCTTTTGGCGGTGGCGCTCGGAAACGGCGAGGTCACGGTGGCGGTGCGGTGGAATTGGCGCGGGCGCGGCCCTTTATAGGCGGCGGCGCGCGCGGCGCGAGAGGAGAGGGGACGGCTCGGGCATGCGCGGCGCGGCGCGACACGCGGCGCAGCTCGGGGGCCGGGTGCGGCGGGCGAGACGCGGCGGCGGGCACGCCGCGGGGCGGGGTCCGAGCGGCGTGCGCGCGCGGTAGGGGCCGGAGCGCGGCTTCGGCCGCGTGGCGGCGAGCGCGCGGCGCGCGGAGGCGGCCGGGTACGGGCGGGCGCGCGGTGCGTGCGCGAGCGCGCGGGCGCGCGGGTCCGGTTCGGCGCGGTGCTCGCGCGGCGCGTGGCGCGCGGCGCGGCGGCGGCGTGCCAGCGCGGCGCGTGGCGCGCGCGGAGTGGGGGCAAGGGATACGGGCGCGGCTGCGGGGCGCGGGGCGCGCGGTCCGGCGCGGCGCGCGGCGGGCGGCGCGTGGCGCGTCGCGGGCGCGGCGCGTACGGCCGGGCGCGCGCGCGCGCGCGGCCGGGCCGCAGACGGCGTCGAACACTTGGCGGCTAATGAACAGTGAACTTTCACTTTCTTCCCGATTTTCCATTTTCTTTTCTCATTTTCTATTTTCTTTCCTTCTAAAAATTCCAAAATAAATCCTAATATCCCAAAAATAATTTTTAGCATTATATTTTAAACTTTTTCTTGACTTTTATTTTCCATAATTATTTTTCATATTTATTTAAATTTCTTTTTTCCAAATTTTCATAATTCACCCATTTTATTTTCAAAAATTTCCCAAATTTCGAGTACGCCTCCCGAGAATTTTATTATTTATTTTGTGTTTTAATTTATCTTCTCCCAACCAAAATTTTTATTTTATATTACTCGAAATGCGTTTTCACAAATCCACACTTTTCCCGGATTCCTTTTTAAAATCGTGATGCGGCTTTCGCATCACCGTTTTGACAACTCCGAAACCTCCAAAAACTCCGAAAAGGGAATTGATCACGTAACAATTTATGCAACCGAGCCGGCAAATAAGAAGCGACAAACCCGAGAAGAAGCAATAGGCTACGGTTTTGAAAGTTCCGATTTTTACGTTCCGATTTTGATTCTCCGATTTTTAGGATGTCACACTCTCCCTTATGTATATATAATTTTGGGTAAGACTTGCGAGTACAATCTTGTACTTAACCCAGCGCCGCTGTTTCAGGTGAGGATACCGGTTATGAGTGATCTCTTACAGCTTGGCTCTTGCCCGGTTGGTTTGCCCTAGTAGGGTTGTGGCACCGCCGGTTTTATCTTTTGCTTATGAGCTCTATCTGAGACTTCCGCTGCTATATTTATGTGTTGTATGTTGGGACCTCGGACCCTATTATCTGTCGGGTACCTCGCTGCACTTTATCCATATTATGGTACTTGCTATGTTTATTAATTGCTTGCGATGAAAGTGTGAGGCTAGTCGCATTCCTGGGGACTAGCTAAGCATGAGTAACGGGTTTTAATCACTTGAGATAATTGGGGATAGCGCTTTTGGATCGAGTCACTGGGGTATGTTTTTGGTCGCCGCCTTCGCGTTGTTTGACAAGCATATGACGGAGTGGACTGGCAAACTATCTTATGGTTATCTCTTGCGCTGATTACTCGGCACCCCGGTTATTATACCAAAAGGTGTCAATCGCGACCATGGGCACATTGGGACGAGTGGCTATTTTATGCATGGTTGGATTCCACTCCTCCAATTGTGTGTGGTGGTCACGTTGGACACTGGATGGTATAATACTCGTGGTGTCCATAGTTATCCCCACAATGAGACAGGCCCAAACCATCCAACTGCACTAGCCATGGTCAAATTAACAGGTTTTCAGCAGTATGGGACTAATCATAGTGAAGTCGATTGATCGCCCATAACCGTGGGCACGGCTATTCGAATAGCTTTACTCTGATCAGAGGTGTACAATTGTACCCACAAGACACAGCCCCACAACACGGCTTCCCGTGCGCAGGAATACCGCCGCGGTACCCCGGCAAGGGACTGCGATAGGACCTTTCGTATAACCCCTCGCTAACCAAGCGAACCACACCAAGGTTTCGCCCCCACTCCCGTTCATGGGCCGTGGGCAGCCCCCCCGAGTGCCACGGTGAATTCGGCAGCCCAGCAACTGGTAAGCCCCAGCTGACTGCAACTCCATCATGCTCACCCTTGCCTGGGTTCATCGGCTAGGAAGAGCTACACTACAGGACCCACCGTTTCCCATTCTGGCTTGTGGTTTGTACGGTCAGTCTTCCGAGGGTTTCGTGTGAACCGGTCTTAAATTCCAATGGCACCACTATCAAAACCATAGCACCCACATCCCACCATTTGTCATGTTTTAGTTATTAGTCCGGTCCACAAAGTCCTTGGATTATATCTTTCATTTCATGTGTCCAACATAAGGTAGTCTAGATAAAATTACCCATTTAGTGTGCTAGTAAGTCTAATCAGGTATAAGCATAACCTAGGCCTTTAAGCTAGTCATTTTGTTATCCCAAGTTTATCAAAGGGGTTAGGGTGGCACGCCTAAGGCTTAAATCTAACCATACGGTGTAATACTCCCCATGAGATGACTTTCAAAAATAAATGCAGTTTAATAGAATAAAACATGTGTTTTAGCAAAAATAGAAGCAATATGATCAATAATAAAGCATGACTTGCCTTGCTCTTCAAACTTGGGAAACTCCGCGACAACTTCAAAGTACATCGGGTCGGAGAAACTACCGGGGTCTACACGACAAACAAAGCGCTTCAACAAAACAGGCTAAAAAGCTACTGAAACAAGGAACAAAACAATTTTTAATGGATTCTTACAATTTTTATGAATTTAATGAAATTTGAATGCGCTTAAACAGAGCTCGGATTGAAAAGATATGGATTTTAGAAGACTATGTGTGTTTTTACTAAAACAGGAAAAATCCTTAATTATTTATTGTGCAATAAATCCCAGAATTGTGTCAGCGCTAGTGCTAATGTCAGCGATGGCGTCATTGGCCGCGGGAACACCGGTCCACGGTGGACCGGGTCCACGGCTGAGAGGGAGCGACGCACCACGTGGCGCACACGTGGCGCCGAGGTGGCGGGAACGTGGCGTGCCACGCGGGCGAGCGGGAGTGGATGGCTCCCATCTGCCGAGGCAGATCGGACGGTCGGGGAGGGGTGCGGGCGGCACGGACGGCCGACGATGGCTCACGGCGGCCGAAGACCGGCCGGCGCCATTCAGGCGGTGACGCGGGGCGGCGGAATGCTGCGGCTCATGCGCGGGCGGAGCCGCACGCACTCGGGAGCGGTGGATCGCATTCGGCCGTGAGGGGAAAAGGGAGGGGTGCTCACCGCGGGGACGCCGGAGATGGAGGGGACGATGGCGCGGACGGTGAGGGAGACGGCGGGCGGCGACGGAGAGGGGCGGCCGAGAGGGCTCGGGCACGGGGGATGGAGATGGAGGCGGCGGCAACGTCCGGGACGGCTTGGGACTGTGGGGAATCACGGCCGAGGGCCGGCGATGGGCTCGGGAGCTTGGGCGCACGGTGCCACAGAGAGAGAGAGAGAGAAGAGCTCGAGTGAGGGCGTGGGAGGACGGGGAGCTCGGTGGCCGGCTTTTAAAGGAGAACGGGAGGTCGGTTTCGGCCGGGAGGTAGTGTAATCCCTCGCTGGAGTAAAGAGGGAGAGAGAAATCAGGGTTTAATGGCCGGCGATTATATCCGGCCATTAGGAGGTGCGGGAGCAGTGGCCGGCGGGAGGGGCGGGGGAGTAAAGGCGGTGGCGTCCTGAGGCGCGGGGGAGGAGGGCGCGCGAGATCCGCATGGGGCGGGGTGGCGGAAATGGCGCCGGGACGGCCGGAGGTCGGGGACGGATCTGATAGGGGGCCCCACCTGTCAGCGTCCCAGAGAAAAAGGGGGGAAAACAGACTTATTTTCCGTGCACGGGAGCAAACGGGCCACGGCCTTTGACCGGCCCGTGAGGGAGAGAGGGGAGGCACGCGCGCGGGAGTGTTTTGGGCCGGTGGCCCGTAGGCCGAATGGGCGGGAAAAGGAGGGGAGGAGAGAGAAAAGGTTTATCGTGGGATTCATTAATTCCGATTTCGATTTTAATTGATTAAAAATATTTATAGTGCTATGAAAATTCCACTAAAAATCTTGTTAGTGTATTTTGACATGTAGAATTTAGGAAAAATCCTACCATGCATTTCCATTTAGATTTTTGCTTTTAAAATTATTTGTTCGCTCCAGGTTAATTTCCAACTATTTTTCTTGCGATTTTTCTTTAGATTTTTAAAAGGGGAAAACACCTCAGGGTGTGACAAACCTACCCCCCTTAAACGGATTCTTGACCCCGAGATTCGGAGGTACTGGCAAAAAGATAGGGATGAGCGGCCTTTAGCTCATCTTCCTTTTCCCAGGTGGCCTCTTTTTAAGTTGTGAGACATGAAATACATCATGGATGCTAGCCATGGATGATGGAAGCTCGAGCCGGTAAGCTACTTCTCCCCACGTTCCTGTATCTGGTACGGTACCACAAAACGTGGTGCCAACTTGCCTTTCATTTGGAAACCATGCACTCCCCGAAGCGGGATGACTCGAAGATACACATAATCACCTGCCTCGAACGTTAGGTCCCTCCGACGGTTGTATGTGTAACTCTTTTGCCGAGACTGTGTAATTATAAGCCTCTCCCTTATTGTCCAGACCTTTTCCTCCGCCTCGCTTAACACTTCGGTCCCAAACAACTGGCGCTCGCCAGTTTTGTCCCAAAAGAGCGGGGTACGACACTTTCGTCCATACAGCGCTTCGAAAGGTGCCATCTGTAGACTAGCCTAATAGATGTTGTTGTAAGAGAACTTTGCATAGGGCAGACTCTTGTCCCATGCTTTCCTGAAGTCGAGAGCACTGGCCTGCAACATGTCTTCCAAAATTTGATTCACTCGCTCAGTCTGACCATCGGTTTGCGGGTGGTAGGCCGTACTGAAATTCAACCGGGTGCCAAGTTCCTCTTGTAGCTTCTGACAAAACTTGGAGGTGAACTGACTACCACGATCTGATACTATCTTCTTGGGTACCCCATGGAGACACATGATCCTTGCGAGATATAGTTCTGCCAGTCTCTTTCCTGTGTAGGTGGTGTGCACAGGGATGAAGTGGGCTACTTTAGTGAGTCGGTCGACGATAACCCAGATGGAATCGTACCCTGACGATGTCCGGGGTAATCCTGTGATGAAGTCCATTCCAGTTTCTTCCCATGTCCACTCCGGGATTTGGAGTGGCTGCAGTAAGCCCGCTGGTCTTTGGTGTTCTGCCTTCACTCGTTGGCATACATCGCATAGTGCCACGAACTCTGCTATTTCTATTTTCATACTGACCCACCAAAACTTGTCCTTCAAGTCTTGGTACATCTTGGTGCTTCTTGGGTGGATTGAATACTTGCTCTGATGAGCCTCGGTAAGGATCAACTTTTTCAGTTCTTTATCCTCTGGTACGCAAATCCTCTTCCCCATCCGGAGCGTTCCATGCTCATCCTCCGTGAAGTCGCAAGCTTTTCCAACCCTCATGTTCTTCTTAAGCTCAGTTATGTCAGGATCCGTGGCTTGTGCTATTCGGATTTTGTCTATGAGTGTGGGTTGGGCTTAAAGAGCGGCCACAAATCTGGATTCGACAATTCCCAGGTTCAGGCACTGTAGGTCCTGTTGTAACTGTTCACATCTCCCTTTTATGTGGATAGAGTTGCAGTAACTCTTTTGGCTCAAAGCATCAGCTACCACGTTGGCTTTGCCAGGATGATAGTGTATACTTAGGTCACAATCCTTGATCAGTTCTAACCACCTTCGCTACCGGAGGTTCAAATCCGGTTGGGTGAAAATGTATTTCAGGCTCTTGTGATCTGTATACATTTCACATCGATTACTGATGAGGTAATATCGCCATATTTTCAAAGCATGGATGACTGCCGCTAGTTCCAAGTCATGGGTTGGATAGTTAGACTCGTGTGGTCTCAACTGGCAGGAAGCATAAGCGACCACTTTTCCTTCTTGCATCAACACACAACCTAACCCTTTGCGAGATGCGTCGCAATAGACTTGGAAATCCTTGGTTTGATCTGGCAAGATTAATACTGGTGCGGACAACAGTTTCCTCTTAAGTTCTTCAAAACTATTGTCGCACTCAGCAGTCCACTTAAACTTTTCATCCTTTTTCAATAGTTGTATCATGGGCTTTGCAATTTTAGAGAAATTTTCAATGAACCGATAGTAATATCCCGCAAGTCCAAGAAAACTCCTGATTTGCGTGACTGTTTTGGGTGGAGTCCACTTGGTTACTTCTTCCACATTGGAAGGATCCACCGCGACTCCTTGCACGTTCACTATATGACCGAGGAATTGTACTTCCATTAATCAAAAAGCACAATTGCTGAACTTAGCATAGAGCTGGTGGTTTCTTAACTTTTTGAGTACCAACCGAAGATGGTGTTCGTGCTCTTCTTATGTCTTGGAGTAGATTAGAATGTCATCGATGAACACTATGGCGAACTTGTCCAAGAATTCCATGAACACCTTATTCATCAAATTCATGAAGAATGTGGGTGCATTGGTATGTCCGAAGGACATGACCGTGCACTCGTACAAGCCATACCGAGTGATAAAAGCGGTCTTGGTGATGTCTTCCTCCCGAATCCTTGGCTTATGATAGCCTGATCGCAGGTCTATTTTACAAAACATTTTTGCTCCCTTAACTTGATCAAACAGGTCGTCGATCCGAGGTAATGGATACTTGTTCTTAATGGTGACCTCGTTGAGTGCGCGATAGTCTACGCACATTCTCTTAGTCTTATCCTTCTTTTCCATAAATATTACTGGAGCACCCCAAGGCCATGTGCTCGGGCGAATATAGCCTTTCTATAATTGTTCATCCACTTGCTTCTTGACCTCTGCTAACTCGTTGGCTCCCATTCTATAAGGCCTCTTGTGGAATTGGAGAAATTCCAGGGATCAAGTCAATCCGGAACTCTATCTCTCTTTGCGGTGGCATTGTGGTTATGTCTTCCAGGAAGACATCCGGATACTCGCAAACCACAGGGGTTTCCTCTATCTTCTTTGGGTCTTTTCCTTCCCCTTCAAGTTTCTCCTTGACCGTGATACGATTCAAGCTTGCTTCTAACCTTGATGGTTTAGGGGGGTGGAAGATCACTTCCTTCCCTTCACTATTGGTCAAGGTGATCGTGCGGCTCACTCAATCGATCAAGCCCTTATAACAGGTCAACCAGTCCATCCCAAGGATAACATCTAGCCCTTTTGATTCCAGAAGGATAAGGTTGGCTAGAAATAGGGACCCTTGGATTTCTATTGCCACTGAAGGGCAAAAATGGGCAGTGTTCAAATGCTTTCCAGGGGTTTGAACCCGCATTGGTGTCTTAAGTTTTAATGCAGACATCCCATGTGTCCCAACGAATGCTTTTGATATGAACGAATGGGTTGCACTGACACAGTGAAAGAGTTAATAGGGAACATACCCAGTATTACTTCTGGTGCATCTTGGGCATCTTCTGTCGACGCGTGATACACCCTCGCTTGGACGAATCCAAGTGCACGCTTAGGCTTTGGACACTTGTCCACGATGTGTCCAGGCTCTCCACAGTTAAAGCAGTTACCTGGCCTGATTCCAAGTTCCTTCTTTGGTTGTGTGGGTTTAGGCGGTTGTTGCCATGGTGCCGTTGGAGGACGCGGGGCAGGATTCCGTTGTTGTTGCCCAAAGCGGCTTCCACTGTTTTGGAAATTTCAAGGGTGGTAAGGTCGATGCTAGAGGACGATCATGGTAGTAGGTCCGCCTTGATCTCCGAGAGTGAAACGTGGCCGTTGGGGGTTCCCTAGTTGAGTCTGTGGTCTGAACTGAATAGCCTTCCGTTTCTTAAGCATCTTGTTGCGCTGATCTTCTTAACGAATAGCTTTGCCGACCAGTTTTTCAAAATCAGAGTATTCACTTGAGATGAGCTTGTCTGTTAACTCATCATCAAGTCCAGCAAAGAACTTTTCTTGACGCTCGCCGTCGGTGCGCACATCTTCTGGAGCATAACGTGTCAGGCGATTAAATTTGTGCAAGTACTCTGTGACCATTCGGTTGCCTTGTTCAAGGGATCTGAACTCCCTTTTCTCCTGTGCCACAATTCCTCTAGGAATGTGTGCTTTCCGAAATTGCTGGCAGAATTCTGCCCAAGTGACTGCAGGTGTGTCTGCCCGACGAGTGACTAGAAGATTGTCCCACCATGCGAGGCGGGTCCTTGGAGTTCGTGGGTTGCAAAAGACGCCCTTTCTTGGTCTGTGCACTGTAGTAGGTCCATCTTCTTTTCTATGGCATTGAGCCAATTGTTGGCTTCCATGGGATTTGTGGTGCTAGAGAAGGTTAGGGGTCGGACACGGAGAAACTCTGATAATTTGTTTTGTGGGGGAGGTGGCGGTGCGGACTGGTCGTTATGGTTCTGGTTCTGCTACTGAAACTATTGCATCATCTGCAACTGCATGTGTTGATGCTGCTATTGCATTTGCTGCATCATTGCAGCCATCATTTGGGTTTGGTTGGCTAAGACTTGAGCCAAAGTGATGTTCTCGGGTGGAGGAGGTGGGGTGTTGCCATGAACCCTGGTGTTGTTCTCTGCTGACTCAGTGTTGGTGTTGGTGCTGCCGTTCCTGGTGTTCACCATCTGAAGGAGCATAATGAATAAGGCGAGAGAAGGAGTAAAATAGGTTGGACTGAGAAGCTGAACTTTGTTACTTGTTTTGATCTATTCTTTACAAAAACACTTAAAACACACTCAACATCCTTAACTGGACAACCCATACCCACACTTGATACAGGTTGACCGCTACCCCACACACAACACTCCTAGCACACAACAACTAAACAGGCAGGAAAACTAGGGAAAACGGTAAACTAAGGGTGGAGACACTCTAGGGGTCAGAGCGGCTTCCGCGATCGGTGGAGTCGAAACCACTCCCTTGGGAATTCCCGTCTTCCTTTTCCTTCGAGCGGCTTCAAGAGCTTGCTAACTCCTCTTTTCTTCTAGGATCTTGGAGCTGCACTGCTACTGCCTCTGCTGCTGCTGGACACGGAGATCCATCCTCCTCCTCTACTTAGGGTCGGACCGGGGACTAGAGCAGGAGTAGGAACTGGTACTGGTGCAGGAGCTAGGGAAGGTGGCGGAGCAGGAGGGGGAATCCTGGGCGCCAGCTGCATCCGCACCGGGGCCTTGGTGTTCTTTCGAGGCGTGATCATGATCCGAAGGATGTTCGGGGGTGGAAGCCCTTTTAGGATGGCGATCTCTTTCTTGAGGCGATCCACCTCATCCTTCAGGCTCTTGATCCTCAGAATATTCCGGTCATTCAGGGCTTTGGCTGCCACCTGAAGATCTGAATGCATCTTGTCCAACCCTTCAATCACAGTCCTCATGTGAGAGAAGGTGGTGTCATTCTCCCCTTCAGCGGATTGGAAGGAGTTGACCACTCACGAACTTCCGCGTCAGGGATGGAAACGGTAGGCAGAGTGGCGGAGATGGTAGTCATGCATCTCCCTCATCCGGGCCAGCATCAGGTAAGCAGCCTCTTCGCAGGCATGCTCATCCGTTCCTTTCGAAGCAGTAACCACCATGTTCGGGATGTCGGTGCCGACAAAACCGTGCATTTCCAAACGGACCTGATGGGGCAACTCGCTGCCGAAAAGTGAGACGACGGTGTACTCGGGTGCAGCAGGATAGCCTACTGCCAAAGCCATCCTTGTCAGTTTAGCGAAGAAACCCTCAGACCATGACCATTGTGGGTGACGGGACGACCTGCCATCTAGAGAAGACAAGGTAGGGGATTAATGCATGCTCAAACCCAAGTTAAATAAACGGTAAAGGACTCAATTGAAATAAACAAGAAAATAAGGATTTTTGAGAAACATTTTCATGAGGCTAAGTGAAACCTCTAACAACATACCCTAGATGATGATGTAATGCTTAAAATAGATTCTTAGTTCCCTTAGAGAAATCCCGACTGACGGTCGAATAAGATTGCAAATGGTTTTTTTTCAAATTTAGCTTCAAAGTCCTATCACTTAGACTGACCTGGTCTTCAAAATTTCCTGTTCTAAAAAATGCTCAAGATTTTCCCCAACCCCGAGGAAACAGAGACCCATTTTCCCAAAACAACTCCAAATGCCAGGACTTATGCATATGAAAAAGTCCAAAGGGCTCCTAGGGTTTTTCCGTTTGGCTTTTCCTACGGTCTAAAATTGGCTCTGATACCAACTTGTCACACCCAGAAATTCAGACCAGAATTTTCGAAGCTATGTGTATTAAAATCCCTATCCAGGACCAGCCAGGGTACACATACGACAATTGTTAATATTACAGTTCCACGTCTTAGAAACATTACAAAAAGATTACAAAAGAGAAGCAGAAAAAGAAAAGGGGGCTAAGCCTAAGCTTGACGCTGGCCACGTGGCTTCAACCATTCCACAGGCATCTTCCAGACTGCAGGACAAAGCCTACTCAACTTCATCTTCTTCTTTGGCTTCTTGCTCAGGTTCTGGTGAAGAGGAAAGGATTAGTATTTCCACATAATCAGCAAGTCATACCGGAAAAAGAGAGGGTATGAATGCAAGGGGGAAGACAAGGATTTGGCTCGGGTTTGCCTTTAGCATAAACGCAAGGGTTTTAGCAAACAAAGGAGTTTTGAACTTGAATAAAAAAATGGTAAATTAATTAATTAATTCACATTAAATCCAACACTATCCAACGTTATCCCCATGTTGAGACAGGCCCAAACCATCCAACTGCACTAGCCATGGTCAAATTAACAGGTTTTCAGCAGTATGGGACTAATCACAGTGAAGTCAGTCGATCGCTCATAACCGTGGGCACAACTATTCGAATAGCTTTACTCTGATCAGAGGTGTACAACTGTACCCACAAGACATAGCCCCAAAACATGGCTTCCCATGCGCCGGAATACAGCCACGGTACCCCGGCAAGGGACTGTGATAGGACCTTTCGTATAACCCCTCGCTAACCAAGCGAACCACACTAAGGTTTCGCCCCCACTCCCGTTCCTGGGCCGTGGGCAGCCCCCCCAAGTTCCATGGTGAATCCGGTAGCCCAGCAACCGGTAAGCCCCGGCTGACTGCAACTCCATCATGCTCACCCTTGCCTAGGCTTGTCGGCTAGGAAGAGCTACACTACTGGACCCACCGTTTCCCATTCTGGCTTGTGGTTTGTACGGTCAGTCTTTCGAGAGTTTCCCGTGAACCGGTCCTTAAATGCCATAGGCGCCACTATCAAAACCAAAGCACCCACAGCCCACCATTTGTCATGTTTTAGTTATTAGTCCGGTCCACAAAGTCCTCGGATTATATCTTTCATTTCATGTGTCCAACATAAGGTAGTCTAGATGAAATTACCCATTTAGTGTGCTAGTAAGACTAATCAGGTATAAGCATAACCTAGGCCTATAAGCTAGTCATGTTGTTATCCCAAGTTTATCAAAGGGGTTACGGTGGCAGGCCTAAGGCTTAAATCTAACCATACGGTGTAATATTCCCCATGAGATGACATTCAAAAATAAATGCAGTTTAATAGAATAAAACAAGTGTTTTAGCAAAAATAGGAGCAATATGATCAATAATAAAGCATGACTTGCCTTGCTCTTTGGACTGGGGAAACTCGCGACAGCTTCAAAGTACATCGGGTCAGAGGAGCTACCGGGGTCTACACGACAAACAAAGCACTTCAAAAAACAGGCTAAAAAGAGACTGAAACAAGGAACAAAACCATTTTTAATGTATTCTTGTCATTTTTATGAATTTAATGAAATTTGAATGGGCTTAAACGGAGCTCGGATTGAAAAAATATGGATTTTAGAAGATTATATGTGTTTTTACTAAAACAGGAAAAATCCTTAATTATTTATTATGCAATAAATCCCGGAATTGCGTCAGCGCTAGGGATGACGTCAGTGATGGCGTCATTGGCAGCGGGAACACCGGTCCACAGTGGACCAGGTCCACGGGCCGAGAGGGAGCGGCGCACCACGTGGCGCACACGTGGAGCCGAGGTGGCGGCCATGTGGCGTGCCACGCGGGCGAGCAGGAGCGGATGGCTCCGATCTGACGAGGCAGATCGGACGGTCGGGGGGGCGCAGGCGGCACGAACAGCCGGCGATGGCGCACGACGGCCGGAGACCGGCCGACGCCATTCGGGCGGCGGCGCAGGTCGACGGGATGCTGCGGCTCACGCGCGGGCGGAGCCGCGTGCACTCGGGAGCGGTGGAGATGGAGGGGTGCTCACCGCGGGGACGCTGGAGATGGAGGGGACGACGGTGCGGACAGTGAGGGAGACGATGGGCAGCGACGGAAAGGGGCGGCCCAGAGGGCTCAGGCGCCGGGGATGGAGATGGAGGCGGCGGCAACGTCCGGGACGGCTTGGGACTACAGGGAATCGCAGGCGAAGGCCGGCGATGGGCTTGGGAGCTTGGGCGCACGGTGCCAGAGCGAGAGAGAGAGAGAGAGGAGAGCTCGAGTGAGGGCGTGGGCAGGACGGGGAGCTTGGTGGCCGGCTTTTAAAGGGGATGGGGAGGTCGGTTTCGGCCGGGAGGTGATGTAATCCCTCGCTGGAGTAAAGAGGGAGAGAGAAATCAGGGTTTAATGGCCGGCGATTAAAACCGGCCATTAGGAGGCATAGGAGCAGCCGGCCGGGAGATTATAGCCGGCCGGGGGCGGGAGTAAAGGCAGCGAGTCCCGAGGCGCGGGGAGGCGGGTGCGTGAGGTCCGTGCGGAGCGGGGCGGGGCGGCCGAAGGTCGACAACAAATCTAATAGGTGGGCCCTACCTGTCAGCGTCCCGGAGAAAAAGGGGGGAAACAGACTTATTTTCCGGGCGCGGGAGCAAACCGGCCACAGCCTTTGGCCGGCCTGCGAGGGAGAGCAGGGAGGGGTTTTGGGCCGTCGCCTCGGGCCGGCGGCCCATAGGCCGAATGGGCGGGAAAAGGACGAGAGGAGAGAGAAAAGGTTTATCCCGGGATTTACTAATTCTGATTTTGATTTTAATTGATTAAAAATTGTTTATAGTGCTTTCAAAATTTGACTAAAAATCCTGTTAGTGTATTTTGACATGTAGAATTTAGGAAAAATCCTACCATGCCATTTCCATATAGGTTTTTGCTTTTAAAATTATTTGTTTGCTCCAGGTTAATTTCCAACTATTTTTCTTGCGATTTTTCTTTTGATTTTTAAAAGGGGAAAACATCTCAGGGTGTGACACTCTTCTCCACTGACTTTGTGGTGGAAAGGAGGTGCCAAACGCATGGAACGGGTAGCGCTTGTGCTGATTCAATTCTCCCACAGATAAGTATTCTAAACTCAACTCTTCCTTTAAAGCATTTATGTTTTGTAGGGGGGCATGCCTTCAGTTGTTTCTCGTTCTACCTTTTCATCTTTCTCCTGAACCCATGTGTAGCCTACACACACTTAATAACTTCTTTACTATGCTTATGATCTGCCCTGAGCTACGAGTCCCCGACCGGCTATGGTCAGGGTTCCCCGGAAGGAAGCCTATTGAGTACGCTCCAGCTATTCGGTGACTCGGCAGCCTTCCCAAGGACTCACGCACAGTCTATCCGCCTAAACGCAATGGTCCCCCTTGACGCTCTTTGATGAAAGGGCATGCTCCCTTCCGAGGAAGCCTAGGGTCATGGATTAGCATGGTACAGTGCATAAGAGCTCAGGAGACTCCGCCGTCGACCTCTTAATCACTCTGTTAGCCTATTCGTTGCATAAACGACTATGTTTTCCGAGCTTGACTTGGGAATCCCCCAGACCGAAACTGTTGAGGCCCCAACCTACTCGGATGCGATGGTCAGACAAAGCGAATTGAAGTTAAAACTAAAAGCTTTCTTCAAAAAGCTAGAGTTTGATCTCCTTCCATGAGTAGAAGTTCAGAAGCCTTTTCATAACAAGTTTCAACTTCACAACCCTCTTGTCTACTGTTTCCTAGGGACTTGGCTACATAATCAAAACTGCATCTTAGCTACAATATTTTCGGCTGTCGGCTCGACGTCGGTGAAGATACTTGGGACCTCGGCCTTTGAAATGCCGGTCGGCCAGCCATCGGTGACCACCTCGATCTTGGCGCGTGGGTACCATTTGTGCACTACGCCGAGGACGTGGGGCTGATGGGGATGTAATGTTGGGACATTTTGTCCCGAAATTGGATCCTGGCCTCGCCGGCCACACAGTCGACTGTCCGCCGAAGGCAGAAATAGAACCAAAACAAGTAGAAGTGTGGGTCTATCCCAAGATAGGCCTCGCAGAGATGGATAAAGAGAGAGATCTGAAGAATGGAATTGGGGTTGAGGTTGTAGAGGGAGATGTCGTAGTAGTGGAGCAGGCCCCGAACAAATGGGTGGGCCGGTACTCCGAATCCTCGGAGGAAGAAAGAGGAGAAGACCACCAACTCACAAGAATCAAGGGTCGAAAACAGCTCCACCCGGGCCGAGCACCACTGTGCGATCTCTTGAGGTGGGTGGACGATGGCCAGTACTAGCTCCTCCAGCATCTCGCTCCCGGTGCATGAAGGGACGAAGGCTGAGTTTTGCTCGTTGCCTTTGCCTCCGCTGGTGGAACCCTTCCCACCTTTCTTTGAGGTCTTCTTTATGGCCGTCATCGGCTTCAGAAAATAGCCACCGACCATTGTGGTAGCACACCACGCAATGACAATGGAGGTGGCGGCCTTGTGCGCTAGAGCGACGAGGAGCCAAAAGGCGGAAGCAAGGGCGGGAGGGCGAAGGGTTTGTGAATTTTTGAGTGAAAATAAGGTGAGAAGAAGAAGGAAGGCAAAATGGTGGGGCTTAAAAAGGGCAATGATGGGCCTGACAGCGCCCTTTTTGGAAAGCACGCGACACCATTAACGGCGTACGCGAGGCATTCGAGGCGCCCCGGCCCATCTGGATCTTCGGCGACCACGTCATCCCAATGGTTGATCTGAGCCATCGGTTATCTGCAGTGGTTAAACGGCATGCGAACGGCATGCGTTACGCGCCCCATTGATACTGCCACCGGGCCTACCACTTCGCCTGAGTGACAAATCTCTGTTGCTAGATCTGTGACCCGTTAGGGATAAAGGGGTAGCCTGACGGATGAGCCTTCCATTTCGTGACCCCGGTCTCGACGGCCTTAATGGGACGTGACTGGTGCACAGTTCAAACTGTAAGTGACTCATGCGGGTAGCACGCGCTCCGAGTCCTGGCAACCTCCCGATGACCGATTCCTCGGGATTTTTTCTTCGGCCATACCGACCCCATCAGCCTCTGGGCTATGACACATTGGTCATTTACCTCTGGGCAGCGACCTCGGGCTGATTGCCGATAGCCTCCAGGCTATGGCATCTCGACCAAGAGCCACCAGGCTATGACACACTGGTCGTTAGCCTCCGAGGTGGTTACTCCCAGGGTATGGCTCACGGCCGACCATTATCAGCCTCCGGGCTAGGGTACAGCCGACTGCCATCTACCTTCGAGCTATGGCAACTCAGCCATTAGCCTCCAAGCTGATCATCTCGGGCCGGTCCCCGTCAGCCTCCGAGCTATGGGACCTTAACCATCGGCATTTTGGGCAATGGCCACTTGTCGACCACCATTTGTCCCCAGGCGAAGATACTCCTAATCTGACCGTATGCCATTGACTCGAAGACAATGCCTTAAGGGAATCTTGAGGGTGATGTTCTCGGACTTGAACCTAGGCCTGGATTTTCAATCTAGCCCCAGGCTCGGGGTCTACACCTGGCAGGTGCACCTGCCAAAGAATACTTAAGTGTCACGAAGACTTTGCCCATGATCCCAGCTAGGAAAAATCTTGACCCTAGGCCTAGATGTACCATCTGGCCCTAGGCTTGGGGGCTGCACTTGGCAGGTGCACATGGGCGGTGCACTTACCGAAGCCTGATCAAAAACCCCGAGAACTGGCTTTGAGACTCGACCAGGAATAACTTTAACTCTAAGGGTGAATATTCTATTCACCCCTAGGCTCGGGGGCTGCTCTGGGGTATCACCCTGGGGTACCCCACGGAGCAGATTTAAGGACAACTGAAGTCGAATCGGTAGTCCTTGAGGAGAGATCAGATGTCCGACCTCTTTCTAGGGTCGAGAGCCCTGATTCCCCTGACTGACTCGACTCAGCATCTCATCCAGACTATGGCACATCAGCCCGACCTACGATCCCCTTGGGGTAGGAGGCTTGTATCGTAAGGATCGCAAAAAAGATAAGGAAGAGACAACCCGATGAAAGATGACGTCAACCAAAAAGATTGCGCAGGAGGTACCTACAGAGAGCGGATCCCAAGGCAAGGTGGAGTGCGTAGTACCCATGACGTGCAGGACTAGGGGGATCTCTATGTACTTTTCAGATATTCTTTGTGCTTGCTTTTGAGCTTTTAGTCTTAGCTTTCTTGACCCCCAAGTTTGCTTGTCACTGCCCCCCTTGACCTATAAAAGGAAGGGGAGGACCGCGGGGAAGGGGGATCGATTTTTTATGAGCTAGGTATAATCTCTAAAACCCAAAGAACTCACATCCATTGTACTTTGTTCCATACACAACCGCAACAAAAGAGCACAATACGTAGGCTTATTATCCTCCAGGAGGACCGAACCTGCATAAAAATCTCCCTGGCTCATTTTCTTTCTTGAGCAGACCATCACGACCTTTCGATAGATGATTCCCAGCCACTCTTTAACCTCCTTGAGTAGACCTCTCGGAGGACTGCCGACCCATCCATCGACAGCACTGTTGAATCTATGATCTACAATGGGTAAAAGGAATTTTCATCAGCTACATACATGGAGCTAAGGAACGAAATAAATTTAACTAAACAATACTTACAAAACCCAGCAACTAATAAGAGAGACGTCGAGGGTGTCTAGCTGGTACAGGTCGAATACATCCTCGAAGGGGATCCACATGATATCATCTCCTTCATGGAAATCTTTATTTTTTATCCACACGCCCAACATCTCTCTACCTTTTCCTCAATTTTGTATGTGCAATTGATGGAATCGGTACATCTATGTAGAGAGAGTTTTAACCTGAGAAGGCTTGACAAGAAGTTCACGGAGGGTAAACTTGTATTTTAGATCCTCTTTGGTCACCATTTTGATTGCTGCTCCTCCAAACAGTTGGTCCCTCATTAGTCCCGTCTCTGCCATAAATTGTCCTAACTCATTTTCACCATCTGGCAGCAATGGCTCAAGCGATTTTTCTGCTTGCTTCCCAAGCTGAGGGACAATTCGACATTCCTTTCGCCTTCTGAAAAGACTTCCTAATTGATCGGTCGTAGTCAGATGGTAAGGTCGGTTTAACCGGTGCGCTCATCTTCTTAAAGAAGGCCGTAGCCGCTGGGTTGATAGAAATATTCTTTTTAGGACTCCAAGGCTTGAAATGCGTCTTCACTTGCGTAATGACGATCGTGGCAGTCTCCTCGGAAGTGCAGTCATATGCCCTTTTATTTAGAGTAGGGAGCCTTGTGCGTCTAGTCTTGGCTTCTTTGTTTGTTTCGTTGACCTTCACGGTGCAGCACAAGTTGGGCGTGAAGGTGGCGGAGGAGTTGGTGACCGTTTAGGAGTCGGTTCTCGTGGAGGAGATGGAGGAGGCAAAGGAGTCGGTGACCGTTTAGGAGTCGGTGCTCACGGAGGTGACAGAGGAGGCGGAGGAGACGGCCACGTGGAGGAGATAGTCCACGTGGAGGAGACAGAGGAACGAAAGTCACTTCTTGCCTAGGAAACACGATGAATGGCTTGCACCATAGTATAATTGAGTGGGTTGTGTCTCCTAGTTTGGTCTCCGTGTCTTCTCCGGGGATATTTAGTTTGAGATCTTGAAAGCCTCGTTCCACCTGCTGAATTTCAACCTTTGAATACCTAGGTGGAATCGGCCTGTAGTAATATGTCCTGTCTCGTTCAACTGGTATGGTAATGCCTGACACCACCTTCACGAGAAGAGAGGTTATTAATTAGTAATCAACCTATATATGCACTAACTTTCGCAATGAGTCATATATCATAGAACTACGAGCATACCTTGATTGACAAGTTCTTGAAGGGTATATGTAGGTCACAAGGTGTCCGTCACGTGATCTCATCAACGGGGCATGGGGAACGTCTTCAGCTTCAATGGCCTGTTTTGGTACTTGGCCTGTAGATGCGTAGCTACTGCACCTGTCTGAGGAGCTCACCATGACAGGTGGAATTTCTGCTTGGCTTTGCTGGCCAGCCGTTGGTACACCTGTTTGAACACCTCCTCTTGCATCCTGAGCTCATGGGTCGCGAGCCTATACTCGAGATCTGTTAGCTTCGCCAACGTACCTCGCTTGCTCCTCATACGACTCCTGTATGCTTGGATGTCCTCTTGGAATTCATATTTCTAGGGAATGATGTCTTTTCCTCGTGTTTGTCCTGGATGCTCGGGATTCTGTAGGGCCAGCGTAAGCTCGTCCTTCTCTCTGTTAGGCTAGAATGTGCCCGAAGCTGAGGCCTCTACATCATCCTTCAATCGGCTAGCAGCCTCGCGAATCTCATCGCTAAATATCAGGGAGCCATCACCAGGACTGAGCGCTCCATCATAAGCATAGTACCAATGCTTTGATCGCTCCGGCCAATCATATGTGGCCGGAACAATACCTCTTGCTCTTAGGTCGGCTTCCATTCGCTCCCATCTGGGCATTGCCTTGTTATAGCTGCCTAAGCCTAGCCTGTTATGGTACTACTTCTTAGTGACATTCGATTTATTTTTCTCTATGAGCGCTTGCTCTCCTGTCGTGTATTGGACAAATACATCCCAATGATGTCTCAGCTTGGGGAATTTGTTGAAATCCAATGTCTAGCCCTTCAGGATGTATTTATTGTGAATTTCCTTCTTGTAGTTTCCAAACAATTCGGTCATCTTCGTTAGTGTCCATTCCTTCACCTTAGCCTGTTTTGCTTCAAGGATTATGAAGGTCTCAAGCATTGTGGTCCACAACATCTCTTTCTCCATGTCTGGGAGATGGCTTTGGTCATTCCTGCCTGTCCTTGTTTGGCACCAGTACACCGTGCTGATGGGCAAGTGATCTCGTACTACCCAACCGCTGTGTGCGACAAACTTTCTTGCGGCGTCGGCTGGAGCACATGGTCGACCGTCCTATGCCACTTTAGTTATAATATGCCGACCCTCAATCTTTTTGGTGACACCGCGTTGTCCGCGAGCAATCTTCTCTCCAACGGCCGGTGTCCTATCAATGACCACCTCATTCCCCTTATCGTTACCCTCCTCGTTCCTCTCCTCGTTAAGGTATTGGTTCGGATCCTCGTTCCCTTGCTCATCATTCTAGTATTGGCAGCTCCCCTATGCAATCTCGTCATAGAGGATCTGTTCGTCAGTGCAATATGCCATTTGTTAGTTTTGCTTGGAGGCCTTGGGACCACTTAGGCCTGAGCGATCACAGTGGTCAGTAGCGGGACCAAGTAAGTATAACAAGGAAAAAAATTAGTAAAAATATTTACAATGGTCCTAAGTCTAAATTCCAAATACATACATACATCGTTATGTGAGAGATAGTGACTAATGATATTTGTTGAAAACAACCAAACAAACTTTGTCTTGATTCCCAATGCATAGGAGGAAAAACAAATTTTGCTTTTATTCCCAATGCATCGGAGTCAAGACAATATTTTGTTTTTGACTCCCATGCGTAGGAGTCAAGAATAAATTTGTTTTGGAATTTTGTTTTTAGCCAATATCTTGAACAACTACCTCCTCCATTGCTTTTAAACAATGGTCCTAAGTCTAAATTTCCAATGCATACATACATCGTTATGTAAGAGATAGTGACTCAGGATATTGGGTGAAAATAAACGAACAAATTTCGTCCTGATTCCCAATGCATAGGAGTAAACATAAAATTTTGTTTTGATTCCCGATGCATAGGAGTGAAAACAAAATTTTGTTTTTGACTCCCAATGCATAGGAGTCAAGACAAAATTTTGTTTTGATTCCCGATGCAAAGGAGTCAAAACAAAATTTTGTTTTTGACTCCCAATGCATAGGAGTCAAGACAAAATTTGTTTTGGAATTTTGTTTTCAACCAATATCTTCAACCACTACCTCCTTGTAACGAGTGAATGAATAAACTCGTTCGGTCATTCTGTCGTTCACGTTCGTTCAGTCGTGAAATTCGATCTATCATTCAATCATTCATTCACATTTGTTCTATCATTCTCGTTCATTCATTGATAAAAAACATCGTATATAAATACAAAATCATTTTAATTACTTATTTTTGGGAAACAATCAAAAATTGTTAAAAACGAGAAGCAATAATTTAAGTGAAGAACCTAATATCATTAACTCATTATTGAAAATTATAAACACATTATTGCCTAATTTCCATTAGAAGCAGCCTATACATACTCAATAGTTATCTGTACAAAAAAGCCTAAAAATTGCACTCTAGTTTATCAAGGAACATAAATTTATCAAGCAACAGAGATTAAACATGGCCTGGTCATCAAATCACATTGTCATCACAATCATTTTTTCCCTAAACCAATATAACATGCATTCACAAGATTAAACATGTCCCAGTCATCAAATCTACACATTATCAAGTACACCAAAATTTTGCCACACTAAATTCCACAGAAATTTGGCCAAGTACGTAGAAATTTTAGGCGATTTCCCACATGGAAGTATGAGGGCCAATTAGTTGAATATAATCAGTAATAATTCACAAGTAGATCATGAACAGATCAGCAATAATTCACAGAAGCAATAATCGGTAAGGCCGGTGTGCGGTGCGTGGCATACGGCGGCGGCGGCAAAGACGGCGGTGACGACGACGACGGCGGTGACGATGACGACAACGGCAGTGAGAATATCAGTTGGCAGCGAGAAGATCAAACGGCGGTCGACGAGAAGTGATATTGTCCCAGATCGAAGAATCGCCCCGCGAGAAGATCAGTTACCTTCAAATGTGGCGTGTGACGAGGGCGGCAACGACGACGACGACGATGGTGAGACGACTAAGAACAAGAACAAGAAACGACTAAGTGTTTGGATCTCGGTGGAGAAGACGATTCACCCTAGGATATATATATATATATATATATATATGCCTCGGATGTTTAGTCCGGTTGGAGGCAACAAGCGTGACTAAAGACATATTCGTCCCCGGTAGGTGGCAACAACCAGGACTAAAAAGACAAACTTTAGTCCCGGTTCGAGCCACCAACCGGGACTAAATATCTCTTTAATCCTGGCTGGAGCCACCAAATGGGACTAAGGATAATTTCCCGCTATTTCCAATTTTTTTATCCCGGCTATGGTTAACATGGGACCAAAAATTAAATAATCCATGAAACCGGCCAAATTAATTTTATTAAATATAGGTTTAAAACAATAATAAGTAATGCATTAACATTTAATAAAATCACAAAAATAATAAAAACAAATTTAAAATAGTTCAGTATTGTTATTAAATTGTAATAATCATAAATAATTCACATATGCCCGATTTAAAATTGTAATAATCATATATAATTAACATATGCCCAATTTAAAATTGTTGTTATATTGTAATAATCATATAATTAACATATGCCCGACTTAAATATTTTAAAATTGAATTAATCAAATATAATTACCAGATGGATCTTCAATACATTCAAAATAATTTACATCGTTGATACAACAACTGATCAATACATTACACATAATTTACACCGTCCATACAACAACCTAGGTCAGTATATCAAACATAATTTACAGCCAGATGGTTGACCTCATGTACTTTCTCCTCACTAATGTTCCTTTGCTATGATCGTTGCGTGAGTAAGAGGTGTCCTCATTTGATAGGAGGATGCTCAGGTCAACTATTACCATGAACGGAGGTTGGCCATCGAATTGATCGTAATCTTTATCAATCTTATACTTGACTCCGACGATTTTCCTTTTACCTGGGAGAACCACGTGATGTTTTGGCTCGTCAGACCCTTTCTCCTTCTTTGCTTTGCTATAATTGTTCTTCACGTAGAATACTTGCGTTACATCATTGGCAAGGACGAATGATTCGTCTGAGTATAGAATATTGTTAAGGTCAACCGTTGTAATCCCAATGTCATCAATTGTTATGCCTCGACCAGTCAGCCTAACCCATTGGCACCGAAATAGAGGGACTTTCAGAGGTCTATAGTCAAGTTCCCAGATGTCATCGATGTCACCATAATACGAGCTAGTTGTACCATCGTATATCATGGCATCGATACGAACAACACTATTCTGGTTTGTACTCTTTCTGTCTTGGGCTCTTGTGTAAAATGTATACCATTGATTTCATATCCAAGGATAGTCATGATCGAGCAAGATAGTCCCTCGCCAAGAAGGCTAGTTGTTGGTCAATCATCTCATTACCCATGAGATGTTGTCGTAGCCAAGCAGGAAAATTATCAATGTGCTGGCGTGTAATCCAGGCATCGGACTTACCGTTGTTTTTGGAGCAAACGATCAATAAGTGCTCCTCGATGTAAGGAGCCACCAACGAAGATTCTTGCAAAACCGTGAAATGTGATTTACAAAATAAATCGTTGTCTACAGTCATTATTGCTTTACTTCCAAGAGCACCCTTTCCCCGTAGTCTTCCTTCATGGCTTGATTCGGGCAACCCGATTGGACGAAGGTCTTCAATAAATTCTATGCAGAACTCAATAACCTTCTCTCTTCCATACCCGTTGGCGATGTTTGCCTTCGGATGAGAACGGTTACCAATGTACTTCTTTAGAATGCCCATGTACCTCTTGAAAGGGAACATGTTGTGTAGGTGCACAGGACCGAGAATACGTATCTCTTTCTTATTGTTGCCCGGACATTATCAGGAATTATACCCCGAATTATAACAGGAAGCGGCTGTCTCATCAGCACGTGACAGTTATGAGACTATAGGTTTGTGAACTTCTTCTCCTTCATGCTTATTATTCCCTTTCTATTTGAGGAGTATCCAGACGGTACCTTGATGCTCCCCAAGCATTCGACCATGCTTTCCTTCTCTGCGTTGCTCAGACTGTAGCTGGCTAGACTCAGGTAATGACTTCCTTTCTCCTTTGGTTTCGGGTGAAGGCCGTCGTGTTGTTCCATATGCTTGAGATCATTACCTGCTTGAAGTGAATCTTTCGACTTCCCATATAAACCGAGGAAGCCTAGCAGGTTGACACAAAGGTTCTTAGTGAGGTGCATCACTTGCGTGTGGGACATCCAAGACTTCCCTTCCCAATAGGTTAACTCCCAAAAAATAGACTTTTTATTCAACATCGCCGCGTGACCATCTTTACTTGCCATAGGTTGACTATCAGGTCCCTTTTCAAATACTACTTTCAGATCTTTCACCATAGCAAACATGACTTTTCCGTTACGATGTTTTGGCTTAGTACGGTTATCTACCTTCTATTTGATATGTTTGTCTTTCTTCCGGACACGATGGCTTACAATAAGAAATAAACGATGACCCATGTATACAACCTTCTTACAATGTTTCAGATACATACTTTCAGTTTCATTCATACAGTGGGTGCAAGCCTCTTACCGCTTGTTAGACTGTCCGTATAGGATGCTAAGTGCAAGCCAATGGTTGATGGTTACGAACAACAACGCTCGTAGGTTAAATTGCTCCTCTTTGTCCTTATCTCACACGAGGACACCTTCTATCTTCCACAGCAGTTTCAGATCTTCGACCAATGGTCTTAGGTACATATCAATGTCGTTATCAGGTTGCTTTGGGCCTTGAGTAATAATCAGAATTATGATGTATTTCTGCTTCATGCATAGCCAATGAAAGTAGACACACATCGTAACAGGCCAAGTGCTATGGCTGCTGCTCATCTCTCCAAATGGATTCGTGCCATCTGTACTTAAACTGAACCTTACGTTGTCGTCTTCTTCTTCATCTTCTTCCATTGCAACTCCTACCTCTTCATGCGATGTCCAACAATTCTAGTTAGGCATGAATCCCAACTCAAACAAGTGGGTCTGAATAGTTCTTGATGCAGAATACTCCTTCTAGTTTTTGTATTTTTTGCAAGGACAACATATAAAGCCCTTATACTTGTTAGCATTGACCACACTCAAAAAATAATGCATGTCATGATTAAACTCTGTCGACCGTCGGTCCGTGGTGTACATCCATTGTCGATCCATCTACCTGAAATGCATAAAAATCATAAAAAGAAACTCCATGAAAGTCAAACTAATTAAATAATAATGCAATAATTATATATAAATAATCATACATTAATTATATAATAATCCCACATACTTACTATATTATACTTAATAATGTTTAGAATTATTTTTAAAAGTTTTTTTAAAGTTCTAAACAAATTTCTAATATATTTCTAATGTATTCTACTTATTTCTAACTATTTTAAAGATTTTTAAATTAACTTAGTTTTCTAATCTATTATCTTAATTTTCTATATTTTTCTTTGACATCTCTTTTATAACATTTTAATCCACAAGTTTCTAAATTTAAAACATAACATAATTTTTCCTAAACAATTTTTCTCTCTCATTATTTTCCACAAACCTTTTTAAAAATATACCTACAAATATAATATGCTAAGCATATATCATTAGAGGATATAGTTGCTAACATTTTTTATATTATCACCAAAACAAATTCATAAAAAATTTTGGCAGCACATCCCTTCCTTCTCTAAATCTTTATAGCAATGCCTTGAGCTAGAGGAGGAAGAGGAAGTATAAAAAGGACATTCAGTTTAGTCCTGGTTGGTGTTACCAACCGGGACTAAAGGAACTAAAGTTAAGATACCGGGACTAAAGATCCATGATAGCCTAATAGATTCTGACAAAAAGTAAACTGGAACTAAAAATAATCTTTAGTACTAGTTGGTAACACCAATCGAGACTAAGGCCCTGTTTGGGACTGCTCCACGAACTCTGCTCCACAAACTCCACCGTGGAGCAGCTCCACAAAAAACTGGAGTTTGTGGAGTACCTCTTTAGGTGCTCTCACAACTCTCCCTTTTTTCTTCGAGCTGCGTGTATAGAGCTGAACCTGTTTGGCCAAAAAACATGGAGCAGAGTAAAAAACAGAGAGCGGAGCAGTCCCAAACAGGCCCTAAAAATCATAAACAGTCGTTGCACTTTTTAACCAGGACTAAAGTCTCGGTTCCTATTTTAATCAGGACTATTATAAATTTTGACAGATAGATCAAAGACCACTTATCCAGTAGTGTAACGTGTTTGAGCTAATTAGCTTTTTCATTAAACCAATGCAATTTGATAATTATAATGAATATTTTTAAATAAAAACCGTGCTAAGAAGTGGAATTAATAGACATTGGGATAAGGCGTATAGTTTATTTAGCCGAGCTATGAAAAGGATACTTTAAATCTGATAAATCTGATAAGGCACCTGACTAGAATTACCCGATTATATGCTAAGTAGAGTAAGCATTATTTTATTGTCATAAAACTAGATATTAAGTATAGAACAATTAATAAACCCTTTTACGGTGTATTTCATAGTAGCAGCCTTACTTGTTTTTAACTGAAAATAAAATTAGACTTTAGGGTAATGGAGCAGATTTGACAGGAAGTAAACATTATTTTTTTACTCACTTCCTAAAATTACTTGGTGTCCCTTGGAGTTTACTTGACCACGAAAGATCACATCTAGCTATGGAATTATCACTAAGCAATTAATGTTCAGTGATTGGATGAATTGGAAAAATAGTACTACAAAATCACTTATATTTATATTTATGGATAAATTTTTAACCCAAAATCTTTTATATTTGTGCTTAGAGGGAGTATAAAAATAGAAGAATAAGTATAAAACATTTTCTCCACGGTAGTGGCATTAATCACTACTAATACGCGGGAGACATGTTTAGCCATGCAATTAAATTATACTTTTATACAATCTACCAGATTTATACTAACAAAGCAATAGTTTAGTGTCATAAAACTGGCAATAAGCATAGCCATTTTGGGGAATTGTACAGATGTGGATTCAATGGTATACCAATTAAGAATAAGACAATACGCATGTTTCGACGATGTGCTACTACTAAGGGGTGAGATATAAAGCAATACTTTCCTCACATAAAACAGACAATTAAGCATAACCATTTGAAAGGACATATTTAGAAAATTGCTTCAATTGTAGATCAATTAGGGATAGGATATGTATTTATTTTGATGTTATACTAAAACTATGTTTCTGGATAATTTACCAAATTCTTTTAGACTAAAATATCCTCGAGATAGCGAGATAAGCATTGACTTCTTTCATATATACAGCATACATATACATACATATATATATATACATACATGCATATATACATACACATATATACATACATGTATATATGTATATATATGTTTGGGAGGCACACCTGCAATAAATATTATGTGCTATATGAAATTACAACACGACACGAAATATTTAGTTAATTGGAATCTTAATTAAGACTAAATAATATGGTAACCATCCAATCTTAACACTGTCCTGACATGGCAAACAATACACAAAATACAAAATCTAAAGCATGGAGTAGAGAGCAAAGAAGATATTCAATGAGAGAAGCATGTCAGTCAACTTCAACCTGAGATATGCCAGTCAAATCACATGAAAATGGTGACCAATGTGTTACACATCCAAGGAAACTTGACTAAATTGCTAAACGCATTGACCATCTCAAATGCGCTAAATTCATATACAATGATAAAAATTCATAGCTTTTTTAATTATATATACCGACCAGTCAAATAATTAGAGATTCATGAAGCTTGGCTATCTAATCCATATACAAGTCGATTAGGGGTAGATCGCTGTTCGAATCCAATCCTAAACAAACAACAGTCCCGAATACTCAATCTAAACAAATGTATGATTTACAAAACAAAAATCCCGGATACTCAATCTAAACAAATGTATGATTTACAAAACAAAAATTAATATGTATACCACAAGTGTTAATACATTAATCGAATTAATATATTGGCAAGCAAAATTAATCCTAAAATATTACATGCAAGCCTTGTTATCAAAGAAAGATATTTGCAGCTCATTTTAGTATAAAGGAAAGTTTTGTGTCACAACATATAGCAACGGTATTTAATAAAGCAATTTTAAAGTAAGAGTATGAGTGTATCATAATAAATATCATAATATAGCGCTTGTTGCCTTCCTCGGCAACGAGAGACAATTTCGTCATCAAACACGGATTATAAAGATGGAGCAGACAAGCTAATCTGACCCGTGGAACAAATTCGATGAGTACGGCTCGATAAGATCTTATCAGCAACTAGGACTTCAGTTTTGTCCGGATTGTCTCTCAATTTGGATCTGGCTATGACTTGTAATTCCATACTCTCTCCTTCACGGGGGGCCTTGTATTTATACTAGTAATCATCTTCTTGTCCAAGTAGAACTCAAAGAACTGGGTCGGGTTCGAGTCAAGAAATTCTTATATTCTCTAAATACGACTCCAACACATTTTACGTCGAAAAAATAATTTTCTTCCAGACTCGCTTTATTGCTATAATTAAATATACCTTCTTCTATATCATTAGGTATATGGTACTTCTATACAGTACAAACCCAAATATAGAAGGTATGTGTTATCTATAACACTAACATAATCATATAGGTAAATGAGTGACTGAAATAAAATTAAAAGTAAGTATGTTAGATAGACTGAATCTATTTTTTAATAGATGATGTTGTTAATTTGATTATTCGTGTTATTAAAAAATTATCGGATGCAACCATAATTATTAAATGCAACTATATCTTTCTTTCTATGGAAGCCTTATTGACCTTGTTACTGAACGATGGTTTTTCATGCAATGTGCATTCTACCAAAAATAAATGCACCTATACATATCCTGCTGCCTTGGGTGAGTTTGTAGCATTTGGGTCGTACTTGGTATTCATCTTCACTCACTACAAAAAAAACGCAGGTATCGACCAAAAACTTGTCGGTTCAACAAAATCCAGCACCTATTATATCTATAGGTGCCGGGTAAAAATAGGTGCTGATTCTTAACAAGAACCAACACCTATATTACGAAGCTTATGATGGAAGGAACAATATAGGTGTAGTTCTTATTACGAACCGACACCTATAGTATAGGTGCTGGTTTTTCTACTGAGGAGACACCTATTCGGGAAGAATATGTGTCGGTTCGTAATAAGAGCGGACACCTATAGTATAGGTGCTAGTTTTACTGTTCATCCGATACCTATTCGGTATATCTCGGGCACCTACATATACCATCTTAGCACATTTTTGGAGGGTGTCTTCATGTGTAGAACCAAACGGGGGGAGAGGTTTTGCCAAAAAATTTCATAAACATCAAGGGATTTGCATGTTTTCATGTTTCAAGGTTAGTACATCTTCATTCTCTATGCAAATTTTCTTCATTTGTGTGTTTCTATATGGTATTTTTTATCATTTGTGATAATTCTTCATTTGTGTGTCATATCCGATGTGACTACGCAAATATATGTATAGTGCTAGTAGATGCATGATGGTATTTTATGTTGAATATCCCACTGCAAAATTACTACATGCTTGTTGAATAGATTACTACACTTCGAATCAGAAAACATGGTGACTGTGCTATAAAAAGTTGATATTTATCTAATTGTTATATAAAAAAGTTGATATTTATGTAATTGTTATATGAAAAAAGTTGATAATTATCTAATTGTTATATGAAATACTGATCACATTTGATGATGCACTTCTTTCGCTTGGGCCTCCCCCATCGTCCACTTATTATAGCTTATGACCTAAAATAAAAAAGTTAAAACTTATTTTTAAGTTATATGTGGTCTAGTTCCAAGCATTAGTTTTTAAACCATTAATAACACGTATATAATAGCTAGTCTTACCCGTAAATTATATTTGTTTACTTTTCCATTACTTATTACCCTTAGCTCCAATGATCAGGGGTATATCTCCAAACTGAACATAAGGTTCTTGCAGGACACGAGATTAATTAATTACTATCTTAATTTGATTTTGATATATATGCTGGATCCTGGATTTAGTAGAGAGTATTAAAGATTAGTAATGATTATTTTTGAATGATTTACGGATTTAAGCGATATATATGTTGAAAAATTAGGTGATTGTTTAATTAAATTTCAAATTAAATAGATCAAAACTATCACAGAAACTAGCATAAACAGATCTATCATACTAGCATATATCAAAATATAACCATTATCACAATAACCAGAGATGTGTACCAAATGTTTGTAGGCTTAGGGATCACAGGAACTCACCACGGACGTAGTCGACGTAGACATTCACGTCAAGCCGATGCAGCAAGAAGGCACGTCAGATTGAGTTGAGCAGTCGCGCAAAGCGCTTCCAAAAAACCTTATTCGCCCTCTCTCGGTGCATGATCGCAAGGACGACCACTTCGAGACCTGCTCTCCCGGTCACAAGTGCACGCTGACGACGGGATAGGGCAGACGATAGCGGTGGCGCAGCAGCAAGAAACGTGGCAAAACTCAGATCAGATTGATTCTAGATGACTATATACATATAGCCTCCGATAAGGCAGCACTCGTAGCGGATTTGGTTAGGACTGTGTTCCTATCTGGTCAGGATTATCCTACAGAAACTGACTCATATCCGATTAGGACTCTCCAAAAATTCACATGAGAACAATTGTCAATTTGTCCAAAAAATTAAGGCACGCGAGTAGGTACGCGAATCCAGGACCCGGCCAGGCGAGGCGAGCAAGCGCGCGTGTGGTTTTCTCTCTTCCTTTTCCTCATCCATTGCTTTGGGATGAAGAGAGAAGTCCCACTATATAAGTTGAATAACCTCACTCTAAACTAGCAAGGTGGTACTAAAAATTCAAAGTTGTTAGGAAGGCAAAAGTCTGCTTCACCTCCCTACGCTAATGAGATGTGTCCATCTAATTTATGGATTTTTCTTGAAATTATTTGAGCTTTGGAAGTATTTATAAAAATTCAAAGTTGTTAGGAAGGTAAAAGTCTGCTTGACCTTCCTAAGCTACACTCTAGTCTCCTACCTCTAGCAGCCTGCGTACTGTTCATCCCGAACTGTGTTTGTTTCTTTCCCTTTCCAAATCCGGCCCAATCCTTTGTCCAAATCCAAAATTATTTGAGGGAATTAATAACCACCTCATCCTCTCCACTTGCCCAATAATTTCCGACTCAATCCCGGATCAATTCGTGGTAGATTTTGATGTGTGTTCTTCAATGTTGAACTGCGCCGTGGCTGCTATGGATGGCCAGTGGACCCCTCCTATCCCCGGCCGTTTCCCTCCTCAGTGCCCTTCCCTCTCCCTCCCCCAGGCCTATAAAAGGGAGGACCTCGAGCTCCCGTACTCTCCTCCATCTCTCGGCTCAGCCTTATCTCTCCATGGCGCCGACAAACTTTGGCCACCCATCCCCGTTGACCGGAGCCGCGCAAGACCATGGCGCTGCCACCCTCATTGTCGCAGCAACCTCCTCTACCGCGGCCGACCCTCCATTTCGCCCGAAGTCCATCAGAAGCTCACCCTCACCGTCGAACAGTGAAGAACATCGTCGCTGTCTTCCTCCTCTGGCAGCCCCTTGTAAGTTCAAGTGCCTATATTTTGTTTTGTGATTAATGACAAATCTAATTATGTGAGACTAATGTTTTTATGACCTTATCTTTGACTAGTCTCATTTGGATACGAAAATAAAAATGATGAGAGATATGTATTAAATTTTACATATTCTAACTTGGTCACTCTTGTGGATCCAAAATATAATGTGAGCTCCCTCATTCATCTTGATTGATTATGTGCATACGTGTTCCTTTATATCCATATGTATGCACATCTTGAGGGGGAGCTTATTCTATATTTTGTTTATTATAAAATCTCTACATTAATTTGAAATTATCTTTCAACTCATCTCTTTATATTGTTTATATCGGGTTATTATTTATCACAAAAGAGAGAGGATTGAAAAATCTTGGATTAAACAATTTGTGTAATTGTTGCTTTGGTGATAGATGATAAACCAATGTTTACGGGATTATCCTCTCTTTTACATAAGTTGTTAACTAGGTTATTTCTGATAATGAGATATGGTAGACATCCATTCTTTTGCGATGGATCTCAATCATGACGAGGATGAAAAGCATGGAGATAAAACAATATGTATCACTTCTTATCTCCTACTTTTTAATAGGTTCATATATATGTGATTTCCATGTTATTGTTATATAAGTGTGAGACTAATGATTACTTGAGCCTTATCTTATTTAGTCTCCTTTACTTTGAGAACATGGAGATCATGAAGGTGTTAACGACCAAATTCGATAACCAAATCCAGCACAGAATGCAAGAAGAGGAGGAAGCCCGGCGCGGCAAACCATATCAGAGGACACCTGATCCGCTGGGTGTAGCATATCACCACCGCCACGACGGCTGTGATCCGCATTGGCGCTATGAGTACTTCAGGTTGTGCTGGGAGCAAGGAATGAGGTTGCCCACTCTAGAAAATTGCCCAGCATGCAGCGAATACAGGGAGGACGAATACAGGGATTCACCAATGGAAAGTTCTAGCCGATTTGTCCCGCGAGTCGTTCAACTTAACCAGCGGAAACCTTCCGTCCACGATTGGCTCGGCCCAATCCGCCAGCACTTCTTCCAAGAAGAGGACGAAGAGGAGGCTGATGAAGAACAATCGGCCAACCCCCAATGGTGTCTGTTGGCACCTTTTTGGGCAAAGGCACTGACACGATCGATTCACCTAAAGATTTGCAGTGGCTCTTGGTATGGAATCGCCAACCACTTCAATCTAGGAAAAACTAGAACAAAGTGGGTTTTGTAGATCAAATCGGCTAGCAGAACCGATTTAGATAGATAGATCGATAAATACCCGTCTCGTGGGCAAACGGAAGGTTTTCAGGACAAACCTACAAAGAGATGTCGCACTCACGCAGCGGCGACGGATGGTTTACGGCGCAAACCGACAAAGATAGACTAAACTAGGGTAAAGTAGAAATATGGCTGAAAAGTAAAGAGTACTGAAAAAATGATTCAAGTAGATTGATTGTATGTTGTGTTGGTTGTTTTTTTACAATTGAACTAGCCTTTGCCCTTAAATAGGGGTTGGTCTTGCCCTCCACATGCCCTTTTCCACGTCCAACTCGGGATAGACACGTTTGGAAACCCTAGACATACCGTATGTGTGGACCCCCGTTTTTTGAGGCGGGAATCTTTTCGTGTTCATAGTACCATTTTCCTGGATCGAGTAGTTGGTACCCACGAATACAGTACTGGATAATCAAGTGCACATGCACGAATAGTCTTACATTATCATTATTACATTAATAGGCCCGAAGGCAATGTTCAACCAATAGGACCTTATGGTCCGAATACAACATAAAAACAGAATTTTAGATAAGGCAATGGAAAGAGGCACGGCTTGTCAATTGCCACGAGCAACGACCGAGCTAAGGTCTAGTATGCGCCGTCGGTTCCTTCGTCCTCCCGGTGATACGCGTATGGATCTTCCGGCTCTTCATTCCCATCACTGGAGGTTTGTGCGTATAGCAAGGGTGAGTACCAACCGTACTCAGCCAGCCAACACAGAATTGATGCATATGATAGGGTTATTCAAAGAACATGGCTATGGTTATTTTTGCGTAAAGCCAGTTTTCACAATTCTTTTCACAAACCTATCGACTAGCCAAATCAAGTTTTAATTTTCACAGTTCATAGTCCGGTGACGGTTCTGTCTACCATCCATCGTGATTCCAAGGATGGCTTCCCGCCTCCGGTTCGTCATGATTTTCTGGGGAATCTACCCCTTCTCGCTTATCGAGAAGTTGACCCACCAGCGAATGAAATCATCATGCATACCCATCCCAGCATTTTTAAATTCAAAGTCTAGCCAAGTGAAAGTCTTGTCACGATGCTCAATATCCGCGAGCATGGCTATTCGAATAGATTGATTCACTCACACTGCAGTGGATGTACACTTTACCCGTACTCCGCGACAGCCCAACGAATGAGCCTACGCCTCAACACACGAGACGGTCACGGCAAGGCCTTTCGATAACCTCACTTTGGCAGTACTCGCTCCATGAACTTAAGCCCTCATGCACTCTAGCCATCCTTTTCTAGCAGTGAGAGGAGTTCTGGCGCACCCGGGGTAAGGGAAAACTTTCCAAATCTTTAAGTTTAATTAACATCAGTTTAATTCCACCATTCATATCAAAGGCCGCAGCCTCATTCTCATCCCTCAACCATATCATAGAGAACCATCTATGCAAGGATACCCTCGCTCGGCTATCTAGTCGGCTAGGTCTATACCCATTCGAGAAGTACGGTTGTACGGCTCGTTTCCGGCTATCTCATGGCTCGGTCCTTAACGCCGACTGTGGTCGGCACTTGCCTTTTCCGGAATCCGCCCAAATCATCCGCCGCCCAGCCTAAAACATTTGTATAGTACTTTAAATTTTCATCAAACTTAGTTCACCATCCTCATGGCCATGTGGCGCTCATGTCTCCACATGCCATATCTCAACTACCTTCCCTAAGGTAGTTGCCCAAGCACAAAGCTTTTTCATAAAGTCATGAGTATGCATAAATCTAAGCATAGCATGGCTAAGCGTTTACCGTTATTCTTCGGTTGTTTGTATCACATCGCGAGTTACAAGGAGTAATTCTAAAGGTAATCAATAGCAAGGTATGGCATAACAAGTATAGGTAACTCGTAAAGCATGCAGGTTTAGAGTTTAAAATAACATCATTTCGCAATTGGGATCGATATGTTCAAAGGGTGTGAAGACTTGACTTGCTCGCACGCCGGTTGAGTGGGGTCTTCCGCGTAGTCGTGTTCACCTCTTCCGACGCTATCCGTACGTGCGAAAAGAAGGGTTGAATCCAATTAGAATTCAACAACATCAACGAAAAGAAAGAGATCTCAAAATGATCGCGAAAGCGGATTCCAAACACAACCTCAAATTTCGGAAATCTTAAAGGTTGAATCAACAAAAAGGTTTTCGCTTAAACCGAGCGAACCATCTTGTAGTTGATATGTATTTTGCACTTAAATTTGAAGATATCCTAGAATAATTAGGTTTCTAATTTTTATATCTCCAAGAATTGATCTTTAATGTTGCAATTATATTTATTAGGGTTTTTGAAATTCTAACGACAGGGATAATGTCATCCATGCTTAACCAATATTTAAAAAGGTCTCATGTGAACTTCGATAACAATTTAAAGGTTGGACAATATTTGAATTCATAAAAAGAAAAATTTAATCTATAAATCATTTTCACAAAGTATTTCTTTTGGAAGGGGAAAGAATATTATACTTATTCCTAAATAATAATATTTCGAAACCTTATTTTATCCTAAAATATTTCCAAAATAATTTATACATTTACCCCTATTCCTTTACTATTTTTCTTTTCCTTCTTTTCTTTTTTTTTTCTTTTCTTTTCTTTTTCCCATTTTCCTCTCTTTCTTCCCTTCTTTCTCTCTCTCCGCTACCACCGACGGCCGACGGCGAGGGAGAGGGCGCCGACGGTGAGGGAGGGCCGGAGCTAGGGGAAGGAGGGGCTTTTCACCATCTTGGGACCACGGGGTCCCATTTCTCCACTCGGTTGAGACCGGGAGCGGTGAAAGAGGGCGGCAACGGCGAGGTGGTTCGGCGGCGGTGGCGCTCGTCGCAGCAATCTCCGGCGAGGTTTTGGCCAAAGCAAGGGGTCTACGAGCATCGTGAGCCCTAGGGATGCTAGAGGAGGGGTTGGTTCGGCCGGGGAGGTGCTGAAGCGTGCTGGCGACGGCGGGGAGGCGGCGGCCGAGGCAGGGGAATTCGAGGGGGCTCGTCGCCGGCGATTTTCCGCGACCATTTGGCTCGGGAAGCTTAGGGGAAACAACACTTAGAGCATGGGGATAATGATGGTACCTTCAATTCGGGAAGAAATCGGCCGAGGGTGACGAATTTCGAAGTGTTGCCCGGGCGGTCGAGTTAGGGTTCTTCCGGCCGAGCTCCGATTCTTCCCAAAATTCAAGCAATGCAACGGCTAACTTTTGGGGAAAAACGGGGAGAAAGCACGAGTGAGCAATGGGGAAGATTTGTTATGTGGCCAGCTGGGTCTGGGGAGGCCGATTTATAGGCGGTCGACGGTGAGATGGTTCGGTCGACCTAGTGCGGCGGTGGCGAGCGCGCGCACGTCGCGGCGACGTGCGGCAACGCAGCCAACGCGCGCGCACGGCGAGCGCGGTGAGGGCAGGCGCGTGGGCGGAAGTGCGGCGCCGGGGCAAGGACGGCGTGGCGCGGATCGTGTGCGCGACGCTAACGCGGCGGCATGGCTAGCGTGTACGGCGTCGACTTTTGGGAGCAACGGCATGGCGCGACTGCCGGCGATTCTGTGCGTGACCGGAGCCGATGACGATGGGAACGTGCACGCGCGAGGTCTCGGTACGGCGGGTGAGCGCGGCGGCTGCGAACGGGGTGGTGGAACCGGTCGAACACCCGCGATCAATGAATAGTGCCATTTCCTATTTTACTGATTTAATTTTCCTAATTCCCTATTTCTATTTCCTTTCTTCCTAAAAATCCCAAATAAATTTTGGTATTCTCGTATACTCTCTATAATGATATTTCCCATTTCTCCCTATTTTTCAAAATATATTTTTCGTATTTATTTTGTTTCTTCTTTTGAATTCAAGAAAATAGGGTTTGAATAGCGACGAATTTCTATCTTCATTTTTCTTTTTTTCCAAAAATATCTTTATCATCAAATCCCAATTATTCATTATCCTTCCCTCATCAATTAGGGTTTAAACCAAAATATATCCTTTTTGTAATTCACCAAATTATACATGTATGTGCTCTTTTCAAGGTATACACATTTATATTTTGAAATCATTTTCACCGGTTGAAATTTCAAAGCTTAGGGTTTTGCCCCATTTTCCTCCTAGTAATTCTAGAAGAAAACCTTATTTTGTCAGACGGCAATCCGGATCGAAAAACACGATAAGAAGCAATGATTCCCAAAAAATTTTTGTGAGTTCCGATTTTACGTTCCGAATTCCATTCCTTCGATTTTCAGGATGTTACAAACCTACCCCCTAACAATAAATCTCGTCCCCGAGATTTCTTACCGGTTGCTGAATAGGTGTGGATATTCTGTCCTCAGGAACTCTTCGCTCTCCCAGGTAGCTTCTTCTTCTGTGTGATTGCTCCATTGTACTTTGTACATGCGCCATGACTTGGTTCGTGTCTTCTTTTCTGCCTCGTCTAGTATCTTGATTGGATGCTCCGGGTAGGTAAGGTCACTGTGGACATGGATGGTTTCTAAAGGGGCTTGCTCTTCTGGTACCCGCAAACATTTCTTCAGCTGCGATACGTGGAATACTGGGTGGACATCGGAGAGATTCTCGGGCAGTTCCAATTGGTAAGCCACTTCTCCCCTCCTAGCGCTTATCAAGAATGGGCCCACGTATCGTGGTGCGAGTTTCCCTTTGACTTTGAATCTCTGTGTTCCCCGTAGTGGTGAGACCTTTAGATACACGTAGTCACCTTCTTTAAATTCCAATTCTCTTCGTCGGGTATCCGCGTAGCTCTTTTGTCGTGATTGAGCAGCTTGTAGTCGGTCCCGGATCAGGCGAACCTTTTCCTCAGCCTCCTTGATTATGTCAGGCCCGAATACGGTTCGTTCACCGGTTTCTGACCACATCAATGGGGTTCGACATCGGCGACCAAATAGAGCTTCGTTTGGCGACATCTTCAGACTGGCTTGATAGCTATTGTTGTAGGAGAACTCGGCGTACGGCAAACATTTCTCCCAATCCTTGGTAAAATCCAAGCACGTGCTCTCAGCATATCTTCTAGTACTTGGTTCGTCCTTTCGCCCGCCCATCGGTCGTGGGTGATAAGCGGAACCGAAAGCGAGATGACTTCGAGTGCCTCGTGGACTTTGCTCCAAAAATGAGATGTGAATTGGGTACCACGATCCGATATAATCCTCTTTGGTACACCGTGGAGACATACAATCCTACTCATGTATAGTTCCGCTAGCTTGGCACGTTGTAGTTAGTTTTTACGGGAATAAATCGCGCTTAGTGAGCCGATCCACTATTACCCAAATGGAATCGTAACCGATCGTAGTTTTGGGTAATCCTAGTATGAAATCCATGCCTATCTCGTCCCATTTCCATTCGGGGATCTTGAGCGGCGCAGCAAGCTGCCGGTCGTTGATGCTCGCTTTCACTCTTTGGCACACATCGTACACGGCTACGTATTCGGCTACATCTCTCTTCATATTGGGCCACCAAGATTCTCCTTTCAAATCCCGTACATCTTCGTGCTTCCGGGATGTAACGAATATGCCGATTCGTGGGCTTCTTTTAAGATCAATCCTCGTAATCCACCCCGTTCCAAGACGCGTATTCTTTTCTTGTACCACAGATTCCCTTGTCATCTACCGAAAACTCCTTAGCGCGCCCGCGCGCCATGCGTTCCTTGATTTCCGGGTTTCCTCATTCCCTTTTTTGGCTTCTTCTATTTGAGTCCTCGAAGAGGTTGGATTTCCAAGTGAGTGCACTTCTCCGCGAGGAATCAGGTGCGAGATTAAGTCTAGCCATTTCTTCTTGGAGCTTGCTGGCCATACCTCCCAATCCCATGTGGTTGCATTGGGCTTTGCGGCTCAGCGCATCGGCCACTACATTTGCCTTGCCGGGATGGTAATGGATTCCTAGATCGTAATCCTTGATCAACTCCAACCATCGCCTTTGTCGTAGGTTGAGATCAGGCTGAGTAAAGAAATATTTTAAGCTCTTGTGATCGGTATACACATCACGGTGGTTCCCGATCGAGATAGTGCCTCCGATCTTCAATGCGTGTACAACCGCGGCTAATTCCAGTCGTGTGTGGGATAATTCTCCTCGTGGGGTCGTAATCGTCGCGAGCCATACGCTACGACCTTCCCATCCTGCATTAATACTCCTCCTAATCCTTGCCGGGATGCATCACAGTACATTACGAAGTCCTTCCGGTTGTCGGGTAAGGTCAAGATTGGGGCGGTGGTTAACTTTTCTTTTAATTGGTCGAAGGCTTTTTGACACTTCTCATTCCACTCAAACTTCTTTTCCTTCTTCGAAGTTGAGTCATAGGTCGGGCTACGTGGAAAACCCTTCGATAAACCGTCGGTAATAACCGGCCAAGCCCAAGAAACTCCGAACTTCCGTCACCGACTTGGGTGCCTTCCATTCCATAACGGCTTCGACCTTGGCGGGGTCTACTGCTACTCCTCCGGCTGAAACCACGTGGCCAAGAAAAGCGACTTCCTTGAGCCAGAACTCGCATTTGCTGAACTTTGCATACAGCTGGTGCTCTCGTAGCTTTTCCAGTACGAGCCGTAGATGTTCTGCGTGTTCCTCATCGTTCTTGGAGTAGATAAGTATGTCGTCGATGAATACCACCACGAATTTGTCCAGGTATTCCATGAATACCTTGTTCATCAGATTCATAAAGTATGCAGGGGCATTGGTCAATCCAAAGGACATCACTGTGAACTCGTATAAACCGTAACGTGTAGAGAACGCCGTCTTAGGAATATCTCCAGCTCTAATCTTCAACTGATGATATCCTGACCGTAGATCAATCTTTGAGAACATCTGCGCACCTTTAAGTTGATCGAATAGGTCATCGATCCGAGGTAGCGGGTACTTGTTCTTGATAGTTACTTCATTCAGCGATCGGTAGTCCACACACATTCTCATACTCCCATCCTTCTTTTTGACGAAGAGTACTGGGGCTCCCAGTGGAGAAGAGCGGCGTACGAATCCCTTCTCTTGTAGTTCTCTTATTTGCTTCTTGAGTTCCTCTAACTCGTTGGCCGGCATTCGATAAGGCCTCTTGGATATGGGGGCAGTACCGTGCATTAGATCGATGATAAACTCTACGTCGCGATCCGGGGGCATTCCGGGTAATTCCTCGGAAACACATCCGGGTATTCTTGTACTACGGCATTCCGCCTAGAGGTAGCATGGTGAACACTCCCGCGGCTTGCTCACACAGCTTTGGGTTTTGATCCATAGTTATGCTCATCGGTGATCCCCATGGGGTGGATACCGTGACTTCCCTTCGACCGCAGTCTATGATTCCGTTATTTTTGGTCAACCAATCCATTCCGAGTACGACATCTATGGTTTGGGGTGATAGCACCATAAGGTTTGAGAGAAACACCACGTCCCTAATCCGTATGGGCACATTAAATGCAGGCATGGGGTACGGTTATGTCTCCCCCCGGTGATTGTACCAGCATAGGTCTTCTAAGTGCTACTTGGTGTAGGTGGTGTTGTTTGCTTACTCGGGAAGATATGAATGAATGTGAGGCTCCGAATCGAATAAAACTTTAACGGTGCGAGTTGATAGAGAACATACCCATCAATACGCTCTGGTCCTCCCGAGCTTCTTCACCCGCACATGATTCACTGCCACGTCGAAACCCGGTGGCAGCCTCGTTGGGTAGCGGGGTCCTGAAGCACCTCGTCCCGCCGCAGGGGTGGGGGTTCCTCGGACGGGCATTGCATTGGCGCCAGTGCGCACAGGGGCGTTGCGTGGTTTTGGGCAGCTATTGGAGTAGTGCCCGAATTCTCCGCAATTGAAGCAGCTCACATTCTTTCTTCTTGGAGCGGCTAGGGTTGGTGTGGGTGTACGAAGCCGAGGTGTAGCCGACTGTTGACATGGTCGAAAGCGGGAGAACGTCCGGTTGCCGGAACATTTGGCTTCCATCCGACGGGGTGGCTCCCTTGGGGCGTTGTGGCGTTCCCCGAAATGGGCGAGCCATAGCGAGCCTCCTCTTGCGGTTATTGTCTACCACCTTTTGGTCATGCTCAAGTTGGACGACCTTGTTGATGAGGCTTTGGAAACCGGTGTGATCCGCCCGATCATTGGTCCCCTCGCCGTCATTTAGTCCCTCAATGAATTTGTCTATCTTTTCTTCTTCGTCCGCCAGTCACCGGTGGCGTAACGGGCAAGCTGGGTGAACTTGTTCGATATTCTTGTACTTGAGGTGTTCCCTTGACGCAGCTCGCGAACTCGTTTTCTTCATCCTCATAACTGCACTGGCACGAAATTCTCACGGAACGCAGCCGTGAATTCCTCCCATGTTGGTTCGCCGGCGTCTTCGGCTCGTGTTTCCTTGTAGGTGTCCCACCGCCACTTGCGGGGCCCTCCAATGGTTAGTAGCGAAGACAACTCTATCGCTTCTCGGATTCGACGAGGGTTAGCTTCTTCTCTATCACTCTTAGCCAATCTTCGGCATCCATAGGTTCTTCGGCCGTGGAAAAAGTGGGTGGCTTAGCTCTCATGAATTCTCCCGGCTCGATCCTCCTCGACCTCCCCGATTATTAGCAATCGCTTGGAGTAGCCGGGTCCGCAAAGCCATGACCTCCGCCGGGTGGAGGGTTGGGTTCTGGCGGGTTCTCGTTGGTTGCTGCGGCTCTGCGGCGATGTGCCATCTGGAGAAGATAGATGAATTAAGAGATCGGACCAGTTTAGGTTATGGTTCCCAGGGGGATTTTTCTTCAAGTTCTTTTGAATGATCTTCAATCAACAGACAGGGTGAAATAATAATAAGCTTACGAATTAAGACACCGCAAAGCGATGCTTAGGTTCATCATATTACATAAGGGGGATACATGGACTGTACACACACAGTCCTTCATGTCATGATAGCAACAACAATTATATCGTCCAACTACATCAACCGATTAAGGGGGAATAGAGAGTGGTTCGTGCTGCCGAGCTGGGAAGGTCCTCCCGCCTAGTCGTCCAACCATCCGCAAGAGCCAGGCGCCGGAAGTGGGTGGTCCGCTGCTGAAGCAAACCGGAGTCCCCATGGCTCGGAGGTGGTGGCCTCGGAGTCACGCCGAATCTTCCGACTCGGTGGCCGCGTACTCTTGCGAGCGGTCTGGCGGGTGAGGGGGCCTCCAGTGTGAGTCAGGCGACGAGGGGGAGCTTCCTCCTCCATTGGGTCGGTGTCGTTAGACTCCCATTTGACTTCCATGGGTTCTGCCTCAGACTCCGTGTCGGTGTGGATCTGGATGGGGTTCTCCTCTCCCGATCCAGGCTCGGATGGTATTGCTACGGAGCTTGAGGTGGGTCCCATGGACGCGGCAGCAGTGGGGTCTATCAGGTACGGTGCAGGCTCTGTGCTCAACATAAAAGCTTGCTCCATCATGGCTTGAAAAGTATCCAAGCATGCTGGAGTCATAAGGTAATAGTGGTCGGGCACAGGGGCAGGAGGTGATGGTACAGGCTCGGTGGAAGTACCTGCAGCGTAGACAGGACGAGTGCGCAGCTGCTCCTCCAGTTGGTTGATTTGCTGCTTGCTCTTCCTGAGCTGCTCTTCCAGCTCTACCAGAGCTTCCCCACGGGCCATGTAGCGGTCCGAGAGTTGCTCATACGGGCACCATTGGCCTGCAGCTTGAGTTCGCGAGAATGTTTATCGGTCTCCACAGCCTTGGTGGCTGTGACCGATCATTGAGGCGTGATCTGCCGATCGTTGATCTCGAGCGTGGCCTCCTCGTAACGCGTCGCTTGTCTCCGCCCAACGTGATAGACGCGTGACCATCGGATTGTAGCAACGGGGGTAGCCTCCACGGTGCATCGGGTTGCCCTCTTCGCGATAAGGATGATGCACGAACTCGTCACCGTGAGTTCGGCACGGTGTATCGCATTAAGGCGAAGGAAGGCCTCACGAGCCGCATCCCGAATAGCGCTTCGCTAGGTCCCGGTGGTAGCGGGTGTGGAAGCGTAAGGATGTCTCACTTCCCATGCGGGCTTCTATGGATACAACTGCCTCCCAGCTGGATACTCTTTGGAGCCATGCCTCTTGGTGTGATAGGTGGGTGGTTCCGGTACCTCAAACACCATAGTAGGGACTGAAGTTGTACCACAAACCCCTCGTCTCACGGGATAGTGACTTCCCAGGTTCCGTCGTGGTTTGACATCTGCTTTTGTAGGCAACTTAGGGTTAGCGGGAGAGAGCTATCATGATCATTTGGTAAAAAGGAAATACAGATGTAGAGAAGGTATATTTGCATTTTCGGAAATAATAGTTTAAAACTGATCTTATTGTAGGGATATTTCCCTTTAGCCAACTGGTTAGGGTAGGGTGCCATTTGGTCTTAGCCTACGGTCGCATGGCTCGATACCACTCTGCGGACCCCCGTTTTTGAGGCGGGAATCTTTTCGCTGTTCATAGTACCATTTCCCTGGATCGAGTAGTTGGTACCCACGAATACAGTACTGGATAATCAAGTGCACATGCACGAATAGTCTTACATTATCATTATTATATTAATAGGCCCGAAGGCAATGTTCAACCCATAGGACCTTATGGTCCGAATACAACATAAAAACAGAATTTTAGATAAGGCAGCGGAAAGAGGCAGCGGCTTGTCAATTGCCACAGGCAACGACCGGAGCTAAGGTCTAGTATGCGCCGTCGCCCTTCCTCGTCCTCCCGGTGATACGCGTATGGATCTTCGGCTCTTCATTCCCATCACTGGAGGTTTGTGCGTATAGCAAGGGTGAGTACCAACCGTACTCAGCAAGCCAACACAGAATTGATGCATATGATAGGGTTATTCAAAGAACATGGCTATGGTTATTTTTGCGTAAAGCCAGTTTTCACAATTCTTTTCACAAACCTATCGACTAGCCAAATCAAGTTTTAATTTTCACAGTTCATAGTCCGGCGACGGTTCGTCTACCATCCATCGTGATTCCAAGGATGGCTTCCCGCCTCCGGTTCGTCATGATTTTCGGGAATCTACCCCTTCTCGCTTATCGAGAAGTTGACCCACCAAATGAAATCATCATGCATACCCATCCCAGCATTTTTAAATTCAAAGTCTAGCCAAGCGAAAGTCTTGTCACGATGCTCAATATCCGCGAGCACGGCTATTCGAATAGATTGATTCACTCACACTGCAGGTGGATGTACACTTTACCCGTACTCCGCGACAGCCCAACGAATGAGCCTACGCCTCAACACATGAGACGGTCACGGCAAAGCCTTTCGATAACCTCACTTTGGCGCACCCGCTCCATGAACTTAAGCCCTCATGCACTCTAGCCGTCCTTTTCTAGCGGTGAGAGGAGTTCCGCGCACCGGGGTAAGGGAAAACTTTCCAAATCTTTAAGTTTAATTAACATCGCTTTAATTCCACCATTCATATCAAAGGCCGCAGCCTCATTCTCATCCCTCAACCACATCATAGAGAACCATCTATGCAAGGATACCGCTCCGCTCGGCTATCTAGTCAGCTAGGTCTATACCCATTCGAGAAGTACGGTTGTACTGGCTCGTTTCCGGCTATCTCATGGCTCGGTCCTTAATCGACCGTGGTCGGCACTTGCCTTTTCCGGAATCCGCCCAAATCATCCGCCGCCCAGCCTAAAACATTTGTATAGTACTTTAAATTTTCATCAAACTTAGTTCACCATCCTCATGGCCATGTGGCGCTCATGTCTCCACATGCCATATCTCAACTACCTTCCCTAAGGTAGTTGCCCAAGCACAAAGCTTTTTCATAAAGTCATGAGTATGCATAAATCTAAGCATAGCATGGCTAAGCGCCTGAAGTTATTCTTCTATGTTTGTATCACATCGCGAGTTACAAGGAGTAATTCTAAAGGTAATCAATAGCAAGGTATGGCATAACAAGTATAGGTAACTCGTAAAGCATGCAGGTTTAGAGTTTAAAATAACATCATTTCGCAATTGGGATCGATATGTTCAAAGGGTGTGAAGACTTGCCTTGCTCGCACGCCGGTTGTGTGGGGTCTTCCGCGTAGTCGTGTTCACCTCTTCTGGACGCTATCCGTACGTGCGAAAAGAAGGGTTGAATCCAATTAGAATTCAACAACATCAACGAAAAAGAAAGAGATCTCAAAATGATCGCGGAAAGCGGATTCCAAACACAACCTCAAATTTCGAAAATCTTAAAGGTTGAATCAACGAAAAGGTTTTCGCTTAAACCGAGCGAACCATCTTGTAGTTGATATGTATTTTGCACTTAAATTTGAAGATATCCTAGAATAAGTAGGTTTCTAATTTTTATATCTCCAGAATTGATCTTTAATGTTGCAATTATATTTATTAGGGTTTTTGAAATTCTAACGACAGGATAATGTCATCCATGCTTAACCAATATTTAAAAAGGTCTCATGTGAACTTCGATAACAATTTAAAGGTTGGACAATATTTGAATTCATAAAAAGAAAAATTTAATCTATAAATCATTTTCACAAAGTATTTCTTTTGGAAGGGAAAGAATATTATACTTATTCCTAAATAATAATATTTCGAAACCTTATTTTATCCTAAAATATTTCCAAAATAATTTATACATTTACCCCTATTCCTTTACTATTTTTCTTTTCCTTCTTTTCTTTTTTTTTTTCTTTTCTTTTTCCCATTTTCCTCTGTTTCTTCCCTTCTTTCTCGCTCTGCTACCACCGGCGGCGACGGCGAGGGAGAGGGCGCCGACGGTGAGGGAGGGCCGGAGCTAGGGGAAGGAGGGGCTTTCACCATCTTGGGACCACGGGGTCCCATTTCTCCACTCGGTCGAGACCGGGAGCGGTGAAGAGGGCCACACGCGAGGTGGTTCGGCGGCGGTGGCGCTCGTCGGCAGCAATCTCCGGCGAGGTTTTGCCAAAGCAAGGGGTCTACGAGCATCGGTGAGCCCTAGGGATGCTAGAGAAGGGGTTGGTTCGGCCGGGAGGTGCTGAAGCGTGCGGCGACGGGCGGGGGCGGCGGCCGAGGCGGGGGTTCGAGGGGCTCGTCGCCGGCGATTTTCCGGCGACCATTTGGCTCGGGAAGCTTAGGAAACAACACTTAGAGCACGGGGATAATGATGGTACCTTCAATTCGGGAAGAAATCGGCCGAGGGTGACGAATTTCGAAGTGTTGCCCGGGCGGTCGAGTTAGGGTTCTTCCGCCGAGCTCCGATTCTTCCCAAAATTCAAGCAATGCAACGGCTAACTTTTGGGGAAAAACGGGAGAAAGCACGAGTGAGCAATGGGGAAGATTTGTTATGTGGCCAGCTGGGTCTGGGGAGGCCGATTTATAGGCGGTCGACGGTGAGATGGTTCGGTCGACCTAGTGCGGCGGTAGGCTGACGAGCGCGCGCACGTCGCGGCGACGTGCGGCAACTGCAGCCAACGCGCGCGCGTACGGCGAGCGTGGTGAGGGCAGTGCACGTGGGCGGAAGTGCAGCGCCGGGCAAGGACGGCGTGGCGCGGATCGTGTATGCGCGGCGCTAACGCGGCGGCATGGCTAGCGTGTACGGCGTCGACTTTTGGGAGCAACGGCATGGCGCGACTGTACCGGCGATTCCTGTGCGTGACCGGAGCCGATGATGATGGGAACGTGCACGCACGAGGTCTCTGGTACGGCGGGTGATGCGCGGCGGCTGCGAACGGGGTGGTGGAACCGGTCGAACACCTGCTGATCAATGAATAGTGCCATTTCCTATTTTACTGATTTAATTTTCCTAATTCCCTATTTCTATTTCCTTTCTTCCTAAAAATCCCAAATAAATTTTGGTATTCTCAGTATACTCTCTAAAATGATATTTCCCATTTCTCCCTATTTTTCAAAATATATTTTTCGTATTTATTTTGTTTCTTCTTTTGAATTCAAGAAAATAGGGTTTGAATAGCGACGAATTTCTATCTTCATTTTTCTTTTTTTCCAAAAATATCTTTATCATCAAATCCCAATTATTCATTATCCTTCCCTCATCAATTAGGGTTTAAACCAAAATATATCCTTTTTGTAATTCACCAAATTATACATGTATGTGCTCTTTTCAAGGTATACACATTTATATTTTGAAATCATTTTCACCGGTTGAAATTTCAAAGCTTAGGGTTTTGCCCCATTTTCCTCCTAGTAATTCTAGAAGAAAACCTTATTTTGCTGTACTGGCAATCCAGATCGAAAAACACGATAAGAAGCAATGATTCCCAAAAAGTTTTTGTGAGTTCCGATTTTTACGTTCCGAATTCCATTCCTTCGATTTTCAGGATGTTACAGTATGGAGGAAGGAAACCCGAATACCGACGAAGTCGTCTACATCTCGGACTTTGCCGGTCAGACTGGCCACATGCCTCCGGTCTGACCGGCCCCACTGCCCGGTCTAACTGGCCTATACATGGCAATCAGACCGGCCTCTCCGAAGGAAACCAGCACATTTCCAAATATTGGCAATTTTTCCTATTTATATTCCTAGGTGCCAATTTTGGGTGTAAACACATGCCCCCTGCCTTTTATGATGAACATCGTGAATCTAAAAGCACAAGACATGTCCATACTTAGGACGATAACTCAATTATCAGCCACAAAACTCCCTAAGCATCTTGCCAAATACTCAGGAAGTATTTCTTCAGATATTTACCGTTGATAGCCCGCTGAAACCGTTCTTCTTGAAGCATCTCCAAGAAATACGCATTGCCCCGAACGATTCCGTATATCCGATAAGGTCCCTCCCAACTTGTCGACCACTTACCGAATTCTTTAGATCAGGAACCTAAAGGCAAAATAGTCTTCCATACTAGATCTCCCACATGGAACGTGTTTGCCTTCACCCTTTTGTTGTATGCTTTAGTCACTCTCTTCTTTTCTTTTTCTATTTCTTCCAAAGCCTTCAAACGTTTGTCGACCACTTCATCAAGGTTATCACCCATCAAGAACTTGTAGTCTTCCGCTGACAAATCGTCTTGCTTTATATATCGAAGAGAGCCAAGATTTACCTCAACCGGTAAAATGGCTTCTTGTCCATACACTAGCTCAAAAGGGGTCACCTTAGTGGCACCATGCTTGGATATCCTGTGCGCCCACAAAGCTTCAGAAAGCACTTCATGCCACCTTCTCGGATGTTCCTCCATCTTCTTCTTGATCAGATTCAACAATGTCTTATTACTAGACTTGGTTTGTCCATTAGCCTGAGCGTAGTAAGGAGACGAACTCAACAGTTTAATACCATAAGATTTGGCACCATTTTTCACCTCTTTAGACATAAAAGAAGCTCCTTGATCTGTAGTTAATGTTTGAGGAATGCCGGATCTATGGATAATATGCTTCAGAGTAAAATCAATTACCTCCTTATGCGTCATATTCCTGAGCGGCACGGCTTCGGCCCACTTGGTGAAATAATCTGTCGCAACTAGCACGAACCGATGCCCCTTTGAAGACGGAGGATAATTCTGACCAAGAAAATCTAAAGCCCACCCCCAGAACGGCCATGGTTTAATAATAGGATTCAACACCGAACCCAGTGTGAATTGAACATCGCCGAACCACTAACAAGCTTCACAACCTTTATAGTATCTGAAGCAATCATCAATCATTCTCGGCCAATAGAACACCGCTCTTCTAAGCAGCCAGTTCATTTTGTGGGCCGATTGATGAGTCCCGCAAATTCCCTCGTGAACTTCACCTATAGCAACTTTAGACTAATCGGTATCTAAACATTTTAATAGTACACCATCTTTACTTCGGCGATATAGCTTTTCATCAAGCAAAGTATACTTATACGCTTGCCGCCGAATTATTCGATCAACCCTCAGACTAGGATCCTTCAAATAGCTAATCAAAGGAATTCGCCAATCACCTACTGTTTTCGGGGGACATATGTTTGAATTTTCAATTAATTTGGTATCCATATTAAGAAGATTGTGCCCCCCAGCACCTTCTATGAAGTCGGTCTGACCGGCCAAGCAACTCCGGTCAGACCGGTAACCATCCGCGGTCAGACCGGCCATATAACGCCGGTCAGACCGGCTGCCATCCACGGTCAGACCGGCGGCAATGCGCCGGTCAGACCACCTACGGTCTGCCTCTTTGCCAATTTCGCCCAAAAAATTATAATCAAGCACCGGTTGATCTAATATGAAAAATAATCCTCTTTTGATGCTATAACCAGATGCTTGTTGAGCTAAGTCATTTGCCCTAGAATTTTCATTCCTAGCAATATGCTTAATAGTAAACTCATCGAAACTGGTAATAATATCTAGACATTGATCTAAATACCTATTCAGTGATCCGTCGAAGCATTTGTACACCCCGGTAACTTGTTGCACCACCAACTCCGAATCACCGATCGCTTCCACATGTGTAGCTCCAACGATCTCCATTACTTGTAAACCGAATAACAAAGCATTGTATTTGGCCTGATTATTTGAACAGTAATATTCCAAATGAACCGATGCTTCAAAGCATTGACCATTGGGCGAAACTAAAACTACACCTATGCCTTGACCCTCCTTACACGAAGAGCCATCAAAATAAACTTTCCAAGGTGTAACACTAACTAAACGGACTTCATCTCCACAAGCAACATCTATATGATGATCTACTATAAAGTCAGCTACAATCTGGCCCTTCATAGGCTTCAATGATTCATAGGCCAAATCATATTCAATTAATATATACGCCCACTTGCCAATTCTCCCACTCAGAATTGGCCTTTGCAACATGTGCTTAACAACATCGGTTTGACAAGCAACTATGCATGTACTAGATAACAAGTAATGACGTAACTTGGTACAAGCATAGTATAAGCAAAGACAAAGCCTTTCTACAAATACATACCTCGTTTCGGCATCCAGAAGATGACGACTCAAATAAGTAATTATGTACTCCTTGCCGTCTTCCTCTTGTGTCAAAACGGCTCCAATAACTTTGTCTTCAGCTGCAATACACAGCCAAAACGGAATTCTGGCTTTAGGAGCTTGCACCACGGGCGGAGTAGATAAATATTTTTTCAAACCCTCAAACGCCTCCTGTTGTGCTGCCCCCAAGTAAAATCGGCTTCTTTCTTCAAGCGTAGAATAGGCAAAAAAGCATCGATTTTACCTGCTAGGTTAGATATGAACCTTCTCAAATAGTTTACCTTACCTAGCAACATCTGAACTTCTCTCTTGCATATCGACACTTTGAAGTCTTGAATCTTCTCAACTTTCTTAGGATCAATCTCAATCCCTCTCTCATGCACCATGAATCCGAAGAATTTACCCGCCAACACACCGAAGGCACACTTGAGTGGGTTCATCTTCAAACCATACCGACGCATCCTCTCAAAAGCTAACCTCAAATCGGCCATATGTCCATCCATATCATCCGATTTGACTACAATATCATCAATGTAAATCTCTAAGATGAAACCTAACAAATCATGAAAAATTAGGTTCATCGCTCTTTGATACGTTGCGCTGGCATTCTTTAACCCAAATGTCACGACTACCCACTCAAACAGCCCGACAAATCCTGGACATCTAAAGGCTGTCTTATACATATCTTCCTCTGCCATGAAGATTTGGTTGTAGCCGGCATTGCCATCTAAAAAGCTAATCACTCTATGACCTGAGGCATCATTTATCAGCATGTCGGCTATAGGCATAGGATACTCATCTTTAGGAGTGGCTTTATTTAAGTCTCTAAAGTCTATGCACACTCTACTCTTGCCGCTCCCCTTCTTTTCTACCGATACTATGTTAGACACCCATTCCGCATACCGGCATGGTCTAATAAATCTCACTTTCAATAATCGATCAATCTCTTCTTTGACTCGATCATATATAAGTGGGTTAAACCGACGAGGAGGTTGTTTATGAGGCCTAAATCCTGACTTTATCGGAAGCCGATGCTCAACAAGATCGCGGCTAAGTCCAGACATTTCATGGTATTCCCATGCAAAGCAATCACTATATTCTCTAAGCAGCTTGATCATCCTAACTCTATGATTGGCTCGCATGTTTTTATTTATGAAGGTCTGTCTTGGTACGCTCCCATCTCCTATGTCTATTTCCTCTAATGGGTCGGCTGATGTGAACCCTTGACCGAGCTTCTCTACCTCGTCAAAATCCTCTATAGTCTCTCCAATATCGTTCTTTGTTGACCGATATTCTTGAACTCTTTTTTGTAACCATTCCAAGTTGGCTGCTTTATTCATCATATAAAGTAATGTCACCCAGCCGTGCTAAACTAGCCAGCTTTACAGAAATGGGTACAAAGCCTTCTTTGGAAACACTAATAAAATCAAAACTAGAAAGATCTAGCCCTGATAAGCACTGCATGTCTCCATGTCTCCATCCTACAGAAACATCGGCCATGGCAACCTCAGCCAATGTATCCGCCTGAACTACCTCAACCTCATCGCCATCCCACTGTACTAGGCACTGATGTAAAGTAGATGGAATGCAGCAGTTGGCATGAATCCAACACCGCCCCAAGATGACACTATAGTTACCTTGTACATAACCGATGAAGAAGGCGGTAGGCAACGTCTTGTTCCCCACCGTAAGCTCCATGAACAAGATCCCCTTCGCCTCCGTTGACCCGCCGTTGAAGCCGTTGAGAAGCATGTTGGTCTTCTTCAGCTCCGCTTGTTCGCGACCCAACTTCTTGAAGAGAGAGTAAGGCATCAGGTTCACCGCCGCGCCTCCATCCACTAGCATCCTCGAGACCGGCTTCCCATCAATGTAGCCCTTCAAATAGAGAGGCTTCATGTGACGGTTGGACTCGTCGGGCTTCTCGAAGACCGTGTTCCTTGTACTTAGCAACATTTGAGCGACCTCAGCCTCGTCCATGGCGCAAAATTCCATGGGCAACATGCAAACCATGTTGACATCAATGTTTTCACTAGATGATGCCCCACAGTCGGTTGTTCATCCTTTTGAACAACCACCGGCTTCTCAACATTTGATGACTTACGCATCCACTCCTTCGCAGGCGATGGTCGCAACTCATTGAACTCCATGTCTCTCTTCTCTTCAGCTTCTTTCTCCTTTAATTCAGAAGCACGAAGACATTGCAACCTCCTCTTCTGGGTAGCCGTTAAATCCTCAGGCATCCACCTAGGATTCGGCCCTGTTCCAGGAGGCAAATAATGTCCCCCGTTACCTTTGCCCGAAGATGGAACTGCCCTGGTACTCTCCTTACTGTAGGTGATCGACTGCCCTAGTGGCCGGTCGGACCGTGTGCCGCATCCGCGGTCGACCGTGACTGTGCCCGGCCGGACCGTAGCGAGTATCGACCGCCGACGGTGCGGTCCGACCTGCTACAAACTTGCGGTCAGACCGGCCAGAAGGCTCGGTCTGACCGGCTACTAAGCTGCGGTCAGACCGGCCAGAGCATCCAGTCTGACTATCCTCCTGCACGGCATCCTTCGTGGCTTCGGTTCAGGGGGCCAAATATCAACTTAGCCTCCTCGCTAGATGGTACCGGCACATCATACGATCCTATCTTGATAGTGATCGCCTCTGAAGTCCTCTCCTCGGGCTTGGCGCGCTTGTACGCCCTTTTCTCGCCATCAAACCGGTCCCTTGTGGGGAACCGGCTTCCACTAGGAGTAGACGCATGCCCTCGCGGCGATCTCCTCTCCCTTCTCCATCCTTGGTGACCCTGCACCGGAGGCATGTTGTACATAGGCGGGGGTGCCCCCAAGGAATAAAGTAAGGGAACGGATAACCTAGAGGCGGCATCGGGCATGGTCCCCATGGCATGACTTGAGGGCAATGGGGAAACGGTGGCTCCAAAACCCTTGATGAAGGACCAAATCGCTCCTTAGGGGGCGCTCTTCATCACTTTCCCTTGGAACGCTCCTTCTCGGCACTCTTCTTCTTGTACTTGTCAAGGAGCATGTCGAAGGTCACCTTAGGCTTATGGGGCTTCCTCGATGTGGATGCTTTGGCCTTGTTCTCCTTTCATGTCCCAACCTCTGGGCTCTTCGGCACAAGCATCTTGGGCCTAGGCTCCCCAATGACGACCTCCTTCCCCTTAGCCGATTCGGCTTGCTCCGGCCGAATCAACACCTTCTTGCCATCAAGGTCAATGGCATTCACAGGGAAAGGATCGCTATCAAGCTTCATCTTCGGGCCCTCGGTGAATTTCAATCGTCCTTCCTCTATGGTCGATTGAACCTGTCGATGAAAAACGTTACACTCATTAGTAGAATGAGAATAAGAGTCATGACATTTACAATAAGAATGGCGCTTCAATTCTTCTAATGAGGGTATGATGTGGCCTTTAGGTAACTTGGTTTGTTTCTCCTGCAAGAGATAGTCAAAAATCCTATCACACTTGGCCACATCGAAACTATATTTAACCTCACTTTGCCGATCCTTGCGAGGAGTCAGCGTCAAGCTAGAACAAACAAAGGGCTTGTTCTTGTTTGTCCAAGACCACTCAGCGACATACATGTCATGATCGCCCTCATCAGAATCAGAATCACTATTAGGACAGTCGATCATGCTAATATGAGGTTTCTTATCACTGGGCCCAACAAACTTTTTAGCATCTCTGACTCGGCTTCCCTAAGCCAGAGCCTTCTGCATCACTTGGCTAATATCAAGAAATTGTTGGCCATCTAACCTCTCTTTAATGGGAGCAAGCAACCCACTGAAAGCAAGGTCAGCCAAATCTCTCTCAGTTATACACAAGCTAAAACATCGGTTTCTAGCATCTCTAAATCTCTTAATGTAATCTGTAACAGGTTCATTATACTTTTGCCTAACGATGTCAAATCACAAAGTCTAAGCTCAGTCTCACCAGTGCAAAAATAATCATGAAATTTTTGTTCTAGCTGAGCCCAAGTATGGATAGAGTTAGCCGGTAAAGATGTAAACAAAGTAAAAGTAGTATCGAATAAAGATAAAGAAAATAAGCGCAATTTAAAAGCATCTGAAGTGCTAGCCTCCCCACATTGCGCTAAGAATTGGCTGATATGCTCCCATGTGGTCCTATTATCATCTCCACTAAATTTGGTGAATTCAGGGACTCTATAACCACGAGGATATGGGATGGTATTGAAATAGTCAGGATACGGCTTTTGGTAAACCTTAGCACGATTCCTGGGCTCAATTCTGAATGACTCTCTCATGATGTTCCTAATTTGGTCCTCCATAATTTCAGGCCTAGGAGGGTCGGGCAAGACCGGCGGCCTAAAAGGTGGCTGTTGCGGCGCAATATTGTCAGATTGGCCATCCCTCGTGTCGCACGGATATCCCCTATTAGGATCATTGTATTGATTGGGGACATGCGGGGGAATCGGTGCATGAACAGTAGCCATAGGGGAGTCGTGTGCGGAAACGTGGTATAGAACCGAGTTGCCCGTGATGGGATCCACCTCCTGTACTGGCACCAGAGCGCCAGTCTGACCGGCCAGGGGCCCGGCCTGACCCGATATATAAGGCACGGTCCGCCGGTCAGACAGGTGTAGTATGTGTACGGGCCGGCCTGACGGCCGGTCTGACCGATGTATAGTGAGTCGGTCCGACCGACGTAAGGCGACCCGGTCAGACCGGCCATAGGGCCGGTCAGACCAAGATACGGTGGGCCGGTCACACCGACGTAGTGAGGGCCGGTCAGACCGATCGTAGGGCCGGTCAGACCGACAGAGGCGGCAGAACTATTTTTGCCGGGGCCTTGGGCAATCGCCCCGTCGGTTTTGCTGAATATGTGGTTCACAGGGAGCTGGCTCCCACTTGCAATCGAGGTAGGCGGCGAATCGGTCGCGGGAAGAACGGGTTTGCCTCTCATGTGCGCCTTAAACAATCTATTAAAACAAGCCTCTATAGCGGATTCAATCTTATTTTTTACGACGGCAGTAACGGACTCATCCACCGTACTAGCAACAAGTTTTTTAATAGGCATAGAGATGTGATCAGCGCTTACCTCGCCGCGAGTTACCTTTAGCGGGCTCACGGGCTTGATGATGATGCCCTGTCGCGTTTTGGTGCAAGATTGATCTAGCACCTCTTGAGTGATCGCTCGAATGCGCTCCTCCATGATTTGGCGAGCCTCCCCATCCAAGTTGTCCAACGAGATGTGGACAACGTTGGATGGTTCCACGTCTTGCACCGCTTGCTTGGACATGGGCGACGTCGAATCCGAGTTGGCGTCGTGTGTTTCCCAGCGGAGTCGCCAAAAATCGTGTTGGCACCTTTTTGGGCAAAGGCACTGACACGATCGATTCACCTAAAGATTTCCGGTGGTTCTTGGTATGGAGTCGCCAACCACTTCAATCTAGGAAAAACTAGAACAAAGTGGGTTTTATAGATCAAATCGGCTAGCGGAACTGATTTAGATAGATAGATCGATAAATACCCGTCTCGTGGGCAAACGGAAGGTTTTCAGGACAAACCTACAAAGAGATGTCGTACTCTCGCAGTGGCGGCGGACGGTTTACGGCGCAAACCGATAAAGATAGACTAAACTAGGGTAAAGTAGAAAATATGGCTGAAAAGTAAAGAATATTGAAAAAACGATTCAAGTAGATTGATTGTATATTGTGTTGGTTGCTTTTTTTCCAATTGAACCAGCCTTTGCCCTTAAATAGGGGTTGGTCTTGCCCTCCACAGGCCCTTCTCCACGTCCAACTCGGGATAGACACATTTGGAAACCCGAGACATACCGTATGGAGGAAGGAAACCCGAATACCGACGAAGTCGTACAGGTCTCGGACTCTGCCGATCCGACCGGCCACATGCCTCCGGTCTGACCGGCCCCATTGCCCGGTTTGACCGGCCTATACACGACGGTCAGACCGGCCTCTCCGAAGGAAACCGGCAAATTTTCAAATATTGGCAATTGTCCCTATTTTGATTCCTAGGTGCCAATTTTGGGTGTAAACAGTGCCCTTCGGACCTGTTCACCAAAACGCAGAAAAGGAAAATTCAGAGGCTTAAGAACGAAGGTTAGGAAGAAGAAGTCCAGCGGATGATCCAACAGCAACAACATCGGCAGGGCACAAAGCAATGGCATACCAAGAAACAGGCAACCCCAGCCGATGAGAGCCCAGTCGACAAGGCCAAGCCGTCTTCGGCAAAATTGCCAAGGAGAGCTAAAGAGGTTTTTTCGCTAGGGCTTGGGGATGCAAAAGTGACAGCGTGGATTAGTTTAGCGCGGAACGGGCATTATTTAAAGAGTTTTTTCGTGATAGCCGAAACAGACTTGCCCTAGAGTTGTGCGGGAATTCGAAATTGCATCAGATCCGCAACATTATCATATAACGGACTTGGGGGGCATGTGTTAACGACCAAATTTGGTAACCAAATCCCCGGGTTTGAAGCCAAGATTGAAGCGGAATTAGAGAAGAAGCACGATCTGCGGGAAACAGAGGACATATCGGCTATGTCTCGAATCGGTCATGCGGAGCTGCCGGGCCGAGTCCGGATCGGACCAGGGATAACCGTTTTAAATAGCCGATTTCGAGTGGAGATAGAACTGGAGCCGGTCCCGAAAGGAAAATTTGAAGATAAAGTATTAGATTCGGTCTTCAAATTGTGTGTTAAAGATATTGCCATCTATGGATAAATTCATGTAACGACAATTGTAGTTGTAAAATAGAATATTGTGTAGATATTCCTTTTGTGACATGGCATGGGACTTCGTCTTGGAATATTGTCGTACTATAAAAGGTAGATAAGGTAGAAACCATGATCTACACGGATATTGTTGTAACCGAGTATAAATAAGACCCGAAGGCTTGTATAATCAACACATATAATCAATACAATTTCAACACATTGCCAAACCTTTTCGTTTTTACTTTTATCGACAAGTTCTTGCTTTTGCTCGGGCTGCATCGACATCGATCTCCGAACAAGGTAATTCCTTGTTACAAGTGGTTTGTATCGTCGGGGTCAGTGCTTCCATCATCATGATACTCTGATTTCGATGTAATAAACTGCTTAAGTTATCATACGAGACATATAATCTAGAGCAATGTCTAGATCTATCTCGCAATCGGCTGGATTCTTACTGGAGAGAGCAGCCGATAGAGTTAGATCTATGGGTTGATTTAGGTTATATGGCGTGTCCACCGTCTCGAGGGGTTTTCATTAGCTTATACAGATCTAGTATTTTTTTGTACTTAATGTTGCATCAAATCGACCTATTAAGTCGCTCTTGGAAATATGGTGGTCTGTTTAGTATAATGTTTTCTATTAGAGACAGTTCCGGGGTTTCAGCCAGCCTTATCTGTTTTAATCGTCTTTTTAGTATTAATTACTATTAGATGTATTAGAGCCGCCTTTTATATTAGGATCTCAATCTATTTAAATGCCCTAAGCCAGTATCTATCCGTCGAGTCATATCAACAGCCGATTGATCTAGGTTTATCGTATTTAACTCAGATTAATATATTTTTATAAAACATATCGGACTACTAGCTGATTTACATTAGATCTGTCACACCGGCTGGGTTATAAATGCATATAATTTTTATACTAATGCACTTTTGGATCTAAGTGATTTATACTGTCTCGGTACACTACCGATCAATCCCAATCACTTAGTCTAAATGTGCGTTAGGATAGCGATTATATGTTTATTAATTTCTTTAGTTGATTGAGTAGGATCTAATCTTAACCCAAATGTATATTTATTGTTTTCTTGTTGGTTACAGGATCAAACCAACTGGCACGCCCAAACTTCACCAAAGGCAATCAACTTGGACCTGCACTAGAGTAAAGCAAACCTCTCAGGCCAGCGTGTGGGAAACTTTTCTCATCAACAGCGAGGCACAACACCCTTCTTTCCAGACTTTTCTTGCTTTGAGAAGCTTTGAGCTCTAGTCTTTCTTGATGTTGTCGGCTGCCCGCTCCAATGCTTCCTTCTCAAAGATGGTTATCCAATACTCGACCTAACGCTTCGTCTCCTCAAAAGAACTTTCTAAACCTAATAAAGGTGTTGTGACCATTAGCATCCCTGTTCCAAGAACAAGGGCAATAGGCTATAAGGACAATCTTCCTTACTATGGTCTTGTTCACGAAGGAGCATGAGCTAAGCTTCTTGAGAAGACAACTCGCTGTAAGGGGTGACAGTGACCAAGGCACAGCTGTCGTCACTAGGAGTCAACAAAGCATGGGGCGATTCGGGGATCACTAGCATATCAGTGAATCGTCTGCTTTGTTAGACGACCATGGGTTCATTTCGAGGCATCAACATAATAGGCGATTACCCGAAAGGTTTAAGGACAAGGAGATGGAAGTCTTCTTAGGAAAATAAGACCACAAATTGCTCTTAGATTACATGAGGCACAAACAAAGGAATTACTCTTCAAAATAGGAGAATACGGATTCCCGACCTCCTCCGACTCAAACATCATGTCCTCGCAATGCTCGTCAGCTCCTCCCTTGGCCATCATATCCTCGATGCTGATCTCGGGATGTGTGATCTTGAGGCACGTGAGAACATGGCAAGCACCGGTCTTGAGCCTGGTCCGCATTGACTCTGCCACCTGATTCGCCTGGGAACTCGCCACAATCTCTAGCTCAGTTATCCGGGTCCCCACAGATCTTAGGACGGTTTTCTCATCTGGGAACTATAGGGTAGGAGCATGTCTCCCTATGTTCTTGGTGACCACATCAAGGCGGCCGTAGTTCTCATGCAAGCCTTGTCGAAGGGAGGCCAGGTTCTTCCTCGAATCAAACAAAGCCTGCTCGAGCCTCTTGCGCCAGTTCGCCTCCCTCATTATCACCTCCCACAGCTTCTGGTTGTCTGTGCGCTCCATCCATAGTTGAGGCTCTAGAGTGGTGTTGTGGTCACTGGTGGAAGACGGAGCCTTCATGATATGGCTGATTTCCATGTCGATGCCCTGGGCACATGCCTGAACTAAACGACAAGCCTACAGAAGCATGTCGGGCACCGAAGATGACCCTGGGGTGACAACGAGGCCAGTTGCCAGAGGTGGCGGTGGGGAAAGGACGGGTGTAGCCATGGGAGGTGGCTTCAAGCTCACCTCCTCGTGGAACCCTGCACTCTGCTCGGAGATAGAGGAAGACGGACTATAATCAAGAATCATCCAAACGGTTGTAAGATAACAAAGCATTTAGGAGAGCGACAATGGCAAAGGCTACGGAGAGAACTCAGCTAATCTTAGTCCACTTCAGGAGCTTACCTTTCCGACAGGAGGCGGGTTTTGCACTGGAGGGGATCTAGAGAGAAGGTAAAGTGAGGTTGATATCAATACCACAAATGTCACATTAATGTGAAGTCAGATTCTACCTCGAAGCTGCTAGTCTTCGTTAGTGTCCCTGCTTCAGTGGTCTTCAGCAATGTCGGCCAACGTTTGCTCTTGGCGCAGATGTCGCCACTCCTTGCTTGGTCACGGCCTGCTCCTTCAAAGAAGAAGAAGCCTGGTGGTCGACCAAGGGACCAATGACATGTGTGAGAGGCCACGCCTACAAAAGTTTGGATTACTATTCCTATGGGCAAAGGTATGATTGACAAGGAAATTGATTGAAGTACTTATGTTCACAATCACATCCCGCTTTGTTTGTGGGAGGTAACGTATCGGCGTGGGGATGTTGCCTGCAGCGGACGGTGGGTCGATCACCACATGCACCATGCCCTCCTTCATAGTCACTGCATTTAAGGACTGCAACAAAATACAAATTCACAAGACTATTAGCCGAGAACAATCTACGTCCTTGAGTTTATCTCAAAACACTACAAATTTTATACCCCGATGCGATAGCTGCATCATGTCCTATTCCCCCATGTATTCATACACGAGGTGGGCGCGGGCTTGAAGAGGTTGGATCTGTTGACGGACAAAGTCTTGAATTACTTCATATCCGGTCAAGCCACATTCTTGGAGATCATGGATCTTTTAAGCTTTCTAGGGCGGGAGTCTTGTGGAGGCGCATGGCTGCTGCCGGTGAGGACAAGCCTCCAGCCCTCCCTGCGATGGACGGCGGCGGCCGTGGCCAACGTATCCAAGTCTAAGAGGCACAAAGAACCCACGACGTCGATGCTGCTTGATGACACTAATGAAGATGCGGCAAACGGAAGAGGCCCAGCCAATGAGATCGAGATCAATGCCGGCGGTGGAGCTCGATGAACAAAGAATCCTCCCGAGGTTATGGCAGAGGAAGCGTAAGCGACGGTCTAGGTCGCCTGCTCCTGCTCTGATCATGTTGAATAATGAAGGAGAGAGAGTACTATGTAATGTATAATAATCCTATAATGTGGATTATTCTATCGAGTAAGTAGATAATAAAAGAAAGGATGTATAAAGTACATATAAAGTACAGTAGATAATATAAATTGCAGTAGATAATAAAAGAAAGGACGTATAGAGGACAGTAATATATAGAGTTCAGTAGATAATAAAGAGGATAAAAAAGGATCAACATAAAAAAAACCAAATCAATTATAACCTAATTATTCTCAATCATATCCTAATAATCATCTTTGTAGGATCGAACTCCCAAACTAAGCCAACCAGAGGGGTGAATGGTTGGTACACCCAAAAACAAATCTCAGCGGAAATTAGACTTACCCTCACAACTCGATGGTGTGCGGTCTGACCGGAAGTGTTGCACTGGTATGTCCGCCTGAACTTGCCAGTCTGACCGCCCGTGTAGGCGATCTCCTGGACTTAGCCGATTCTCCTGAAGTAGCCGATCGCCGTGCAGAGACGATGAGCGCCGGTCTGACCGCAATGATCAGCACGGTCTGACCAGTTGGAGGCCACCGGTCTAACCGCTGATTAGACCGCCGCACCCGATGAAAACAGAACACAAAGATCTCTCAAAAGTAGATTGAACTTTATTGAATATCTCTTGTGTTTACAAAGCGCAGCAACAGCACTCCTCACAAAATTTCGAGCAAACCTCGAAACCCTAAATTTATCTCAACTATAAACTCTCTAAAACTCGATACAAAGAGGCCATGCCTCCCCTCACTATTTATCCAGTACTGAGACACACGACCAACAGATGCAATAGTTTTAGAATTTTAAGAAAAACTCCTTCGGGGCTGGTCTGACCGCTGGGGTACTGCAGGTCTGACCGCGTGCCATCGCCGGTCTGACCGGTTGACCCACTGCGGTCTGACCGGCCTTCCCGAGGGAAAACCAGATTTTTGTCACTTTGATTTTGCAAAATTAGCCTCTCTTTCCCTTTTCTGTTTTCGTGCTAACCTGAAACAAAAACTAACAAGATGACTATCTTTACCAAAAAAGAGCAAGAAAACTTTTTCTTAGTGGTTGATGGTTATGAAGTATTAGTTTTAGTTTCTTTTAAATAAACAGAAAGAGATGACATATTTCCAGCAGATTTAAAAACAGTTTTTACATCATTAGGTTTTGTGAAAATCTCATCATTTTCAGTCAATCTCAAAACATTTGGAGGATTTTTGGTGAGATAGTCACGAGCATCAAAACCTATTCCTCTATTGTCGCAACACACTTTAGATTGATCCAAAATCATGTTAAGTTGTTTCTTACCATCAGAGAATTTTGGCAAAGAACTTTTTAAATAAGAAACTTATTTTCAAGATTTACACAATTTTCACAACCAATCATGACATCTTTATTTTTGCGATATTTAGAGCAAGAAACTACCTCATCTTTTTTAACTATGTCTTCCATGTACTTAACACGAGCTAAAGCATCTTTCAATTTCAATTCATTAGTATCACAAGTTAAACAAGGTTTAGTAGCCAAAACTTGAGAATCATTGGTATCTCTAATTTTTGAAATTTGAATCATTAAAACCTCACATTTTTTTCATTTATCATCATTAGGAATAAGAGATTTTAATCTAGCAATTTCAGCATTCAAAGACTCAATCACAAATTTTTGTTTTTTAAACATCTTTTCGTATTTTTTATTTTTAGTACTTAAAACAAGAATTGCTTCCTCAAGTGAGCTTACCTTATTGTCTTCATCTTCAGAATCTTCATCTCCACACGTCATGAGGCAAATGCCGGACATGTTCTTGCCCTTTTCTTCCTCGCTATCAGAATCTATGTCGCTTAGTGGTTCAACAGCGGCATAGACTTGGCTCAGCACCTTCTTGATCATCTCCTTTGAGCACTTCACCTTGGGCTTGTCGTCCTTCGCATTCTCCCCGCTCTTGTCCACCTTCTTGCTTCTCCCAAGCTTAGGGCAGTTGAAGCAAATATGATCCAAACCGTCGCATTCAAAATACCGAGCTGGTGCTCCTCTTTTGCTAAACCTGACTTTGTTCATAGCTCGAGAAAGTTTGTTAGCAGCCAAAGCCAAATCCTCCTCCTCGAATTGCTTGAGTTGCTTATCGGACATGGCATTGATTAAAGTAAGAGCACTAAGAGTTGATGAAGAAGCAACATCAGAAGAAGTTGAAGAAGAAGAAGCCAAAGCACTTGACTTGAAATCAATTTTCCGAGAAAGAATATTCATCTGATGAGTTTTGAGTTTAGTATAAAGAGAATCTAAAGTGAAAGTAGCCATATTTATAGATTCTTGGATTGAAGTAACTTTCATCTCCCAAATAGACATGTCAAGACCATTCAAAAAGTGACAAGAAATCTCAGATTGTGGATAATTTGTGTTATAAGAACAATCAACAGATCTAAGATTACTCAAAATTTTATTAAACGTACCAAGATAGTCATCCAAAGCTTCAGCAGGTTTCATCTCAAATTTTATGTATTCCTTTTTGAAAAGATCTCGATGAAGTTCTTTTATATTCATAGTTCCTTGATGAAAATTTCTCAAAGCAATCCAAATCTCGTTTGCGCTTTGAAGATGCTAAACACGATCAAAATTCGAACGAGAAATCACATTCAATAAAATATTACGAGCTTTGTAATTGTTATTAAATTCAGCTTTCAAAGTCTGAGTATTAATAACCTCATGGATCTCATAAGGAATAGCAACATTTTACCACATATTATAGTCTTGAGCCATGATGTAAGATTGCATCTTGCTACACCAATAAGCAAAATCGGTTCCATCGAAAACATGCGGCTTAGTGGAAAATTTATCAGACATGATGTAAAAAAGACTTTAGATCGATAGAAATCCAAAGAAGAAAACAAGGCTTTGATACCACTTGTAGGATCGAACTCCCAAACTAAGCCAACCAGAGGGGGTGAATGGTTGGTACACCCAAAAACAAATCTCAGCGAAAATCAGACTTACCCTCACAACTCGATGGCGTGCGGTCTGACCGAAAGTGTTGCATTGGTCTGACCGCCTGAACCTACCGGTCTGACTGCCCGTATAGCGTCGGTCTGACCGTCCGTGTAGCCGATCTCCTGGACTTAGCCGATTCTCCTGAAGTAGCCGATCACCGTGCAGAGATGATGAGCGCCGGTCTGACCGCAATGATCTGCGCAGTCTGACCGCTTGGAGGCCGCTGGTCTAACCGCCGATTGGACCACCGCACCCGATGAAAACACAATATAAAGATCTCTCAAAAGTAGATTGAACTTTATTGAATCTCTCTTGTGTTTACAAAGCGCAGCAACAACACTCCTCACAAAATTTCGAGCAAATCTCGAAACCCTAAATTTATCTCAGCTCTATACTCTCTAAAACTCGATACAAAGAGGCCACGCCTCCCCTCACTATTTGTACACAAGACACGCAGCCAAAAGCCACGAGTCCAACTCATATAGAAAGTCCTAAACCTCTATAAAACCTTACCATACAAGTACAAACTTGACATAAATCAACCGTCACAATCTCGGTCTCTCCAATCTTGAAAACAACGTATTCCATACGCACACAATATCTCCATCCTATGTCATATAGAAACTTCACCAATTAAGTGCACTGATCTCTACCCTTAAGTATCCCGCATAATCTCCAACTTGGACGTCACCTTATCTCCAAGTTGACTCCAACTCGATCACCGGCAACACTTTTCCGAGGCGTAAAGATTACCTGCATATAATTAATCAAAGAAACCATATCCGAGCACAAGCTATCTCCAACTTGACTCATTGTCAGCATAAACAACTATACATGCGCATAGAAACATGAATTATCCATAAACAAACAAGGAAACAACCTGAAACCGAAAGCGAAACCAAATCGACCTCCAGTCGGACTGTGTCGGCCGGTCCGACCGGTAGTGCCTGCCCGGTCTGACCGCAAGGTCATCTCTGGTCAGACCGACAACACAAGCCCAGTCCGACCGGTGCAAAGTATACTGTTCACCATCCGAAAAACCGAATATGTCCCGAACCACTTTTCCAATAAACTCCAAATAACAAACTAACAATCCAATAATCACAGATACCAATTGTTCATCACCAATTAAGAATCAAACATACTTTGATTTTACAATATTTGATTTTACAATCTTGCTAGCTAGATATACTATACCAAAACCAAAACCGTCCCTGCTAGTTTTAAATCATATCCTAATAGTCCTACATATACTGTAACTAAACCAAAACCGTTTCCTTGATAGTCGTAGGGAACACTGCTCAGAGATGACCAAACAGGCGGCCCGGCACGACATGGCATAGGCCTATTTCGGCATGGTTCGTTTGGCCCGCTTCATAAAACGGACCATATCGTGCTAGCCCACATGTCTAGCAACCAGCCCAAGCACGTTTGAGGTGGCTAGGTCATACCATACCGGCACGGGCCGATATAGCACGGGCCCATTAAAGGTCCATGGGTCGAGGTCGGCCCGGTAACATTATTTGGCACTATTTAACACTGTTTGAGACACTATTTTAACATGTTAAAAACGCATGGGCTACTTTTACCCGTGCTACCCGTGTACTAGCCCATGGGCTACTTTTACCCATACTACCCGGGCTACTTTTATCCGTGCTACAGTGCTTTCTACATTGTTTTGCTGCACTAAACGGGCCGTGCCACTACAATGCTTTCTGACAATAAACAGGACGTACCGTGTCGACCCACCCGTGCTACAGTGCTTTCTAACTGCACTAAACGGGCCATGCCACTACAATGTTGCTACAGTACTTTCTGGCAATAAATTGTTTTGCTGCACTAAACGGGCAATTGTTTTGCTGCACTAAACGGGCCATGCCACTACAAATGTTGCTACAGTACTTTCTGGCGATAAACAGGCGGTCGTACCGTGTCGACCGTACCGTGTCGACCCACGACTTAGCTTGACCCACGACTTAGCAACAATAAACCGACTTAGCTTGACCCACGACTTAGCAACAATAAACCGACTTATAGCTTGACCCACGACTTAGCAACAATAAACAGGCCATACCGTGTCGACCCACGGCTTGACTAGCAACTCAATCATACCATGCCAGCATGACCCGTTTACCTGCTGTGCCGTGGCGAGCTACTACAGCCTAGCCGGCCTGACTCAGCACGGCTCTCAGCACGGCCCATCTAACCGTCACTAACACTGCTATAGTTGAAAAAACAGTAGGCCAATTTATTTTTTCTGCCTCGCAAAATTTTTATTGGATGTTCCATCGGTTATAAAAATAAAATAAAATAGAAGAGACAATCTACCACGTAGAATAAACTGAATCTTCATCAAGCGTGACATGAAAGTTGCACGTTTAACTCGGAAGTGCTTTACTTGTACAAGCTTCAGAAACACAAGAAACTTAAAATATGCACCGACATACAAGCACTGATATGTATACAAGCAACCACTCGTTTATTCATGAACACATCGAAGTATATATTATTGTGAAGAGAGTAGGTACGGCGACTCCAAAGCTGGAGCTAAACCGAACCTCAAACTGCTCAGTGATGGCCACCGGGGAGCTTCTCCTTGATCTTCTCCATCATGCCTTTCTTCTCGCGAGTCCCCTGTGTCGGCGCATACGCTGTCCCTCCTGTACCAGTGGTGGTACCGGTGTGACCCGGGGCAGCGCCGTATCCACCAGTTGCCGCAGTGGTGGTCTGCTGCTGCTGGCCGCCCTTATTGCCGCCGGGGAGCTTCTCCTTTATCTTCTCCTTGACGCCTTTCTTCCTCCTCCCTCCCATCCCGTCGTCCTCGGATGACTGAACGGCCAGTCATTAATTACTCACTGAAGAAAACAATGTAGACGAAAAGATGGATTCATCAGTGGAGATGATGCAAACGTACCGAACTGGAGCTTGAACTGCTGGAGCGGCGCAGGATGCCTCCGATCTTGTGCTCCTCCCTCGCCGTCTGGAAGTACCCGCCTGCGTGCGGATATGCGCCACTGCCGGCGATAGCGCCGTGTGGCCCGGTGCCGGTGGTTTCGTATGCCATGGCGTCAGGTGTTGCGGTGGCTCCATGTCCGGCCATCATGTGCCCCGTGCCTAAGCCGCCGGCGCCATGGTGGTCGCTGGTGCCGGTGGTTCCGTACCCAGCCGTGTGCCCCGTTCCTAATCCATCAGCTCCATGCTGGGCTCCGGTGACGGCAGGGGTTCCGTACCCAGCGGTCTGCCCCGCGCCTACACCGGCGCCGGCGCCGTGATGGACTCCGGTGCTGGTGGTACCATGCCCGGCAGTGTGCCCAGGCACAAAACCACCGGCATCATGGATGCCAGTGCCGGTAGCACCGTACCCCGGCAGGCCGGAACCACCATAGCCCGCGGCGTCGTGGGTGCCGGTGCCAGTTGCGCCATACCCGGCCTGCCGGCCGTAACTGCCGGCATCGTAGCCACCGGCGTTGGGTGCTCCGTACCCGGCCTGCGCACCAGTGCCGGTGGCGCCGTACCCACCGCCGGCGCCTGCCCCGTGTGTTCCGGTGAAGCCGTGGCCGGCCGTCACCGGGTTGCCGTACTCGTCAACGCGCGCCGCCGGGTGGCCGCGCTGCTGCTGTCCCTGGAAATGCGCCATCTTCTCAGCGGACGACGTTGCTCGTGCTCGACTCGATCACTGTGTCGCTCGACTGCTTCAGTTGATGAACGGTTTCGCTTGGAAATGATCGGTGTGTTGGATGAAGCGATCTAAGAGGCCGAAGCAAGCGTTAGACTTATAGGCGAAGCGTGCAGTGTGTGGCGAGGCCCGCGACGCGAGCGCGACACGTCGAGGTGGCACGTGTGCTGTGCGGGAGGCCTAGAGCGGGGTGGGTGCGCGGTTGCGCGTCGCGTGGCGAGGTGCGGAGAGCCGACGCGTGTGCGGTCGGTGGGGTGGCATGGGCGTGGTCGTGGAGCGGCATGGAAGCCGGTTTGCTTTCCACCTGGACGAGCTGAGTGTGAACTTGGCTCCGGTGGACTTTCTGCGCTTCAGAGGCGCGTGGGCGACGTTCAGAAGAACAGGAGATGCGTTTTGCCACGTACTGCTAATCCTTATTTAATACTAAATAAATATATTTTTTCAATTTAGACTTCAACTAGAAGAATAACGGAGGAAGGAGCTTTTACATACCATTTTACTATTGGTTTTATTAATATACTAGAAAAAATCGGTGCGTTGCAACGAGATGATAACGCAAAGAGAGAAGCATATGAAGGGCGAAGGTCCAGCTGACGAAGCGGGAGCTCCGAGCGGCGATGGGAGGAGGGGCGTAGGCGCGGCGTGAGGCGTCGCGCGGATGGGGACGGAAGAAAGGGACGCAGGAGGTATTTTTTTCATCCAAGCCCTTCCTTTCTTTTCGCATTGAGACTGCAGTTAATTTTATAAACACCCAAGGAGTTTTCTAAATAACCTTTTTTTAACTATTTTTTAAATAGTCGACGGATCATGGGTTAATTTAAAAAACTCAAGGGGTTTCTCAGAAATAGTAGTAAAACAAAATTTGGGTGGAAGTTATAGATATAAATATATAAATACATTCTTTATTTTATATTATAATTTGCAACTAATTTTTTGACCGAATTTAATAAAAATTTAACAACACTTAAAATATCAAATTAGTTTATTAAAACAGAGTTTTAATATTTTAATAATATTTATTTTTGATAATATTGTTATATTTTTGAACTTGATCAAAAGAGAAAAAATTTGAAAGCGACGCGTATGAAAGTATCATTTATTTTTCTTGATATATTTTATCATTAGAAAACATAACATTTTAGAAGAACAATATATATATATATATATTAATAAGACGAATGGTTAAACTAAAGACCGTGGAGTTGCCTACTTAAAAGAAATATAGGAGTTTAGACATGGATGCAGCTGGTGACTCGAGTGAGTTCACTGCAGGGGAAACCTTCGTTTGTCCCGGTTAATATCTCTTTTTAGTTTTGGGTTTTAAATCGGGACAACAAAAACGAGATTAAATATGTCTATTTTTAGTCCCGGTAAAAATAACCGGGATTAAAGATGACGGTGCCACGTGGCTGGCTCCGTTATCTGTAGTCTCGGTTGGTGTTACCAACCGAGACTAAAGTTTTTTATTTTTCTTAATTTTGCTTCGCACCTAGCTTGTCGCTTGTTTACACATATGTATATTTATACATATATATATAATATGCATATATATCTATAAATACATAATACAAATATATATTTATACATATATATGCAACAACATCAAAATTATTTTTTTTAACTTCACAGATCAAATATAACAAAATCATCCATAAATTTACACAAAACATCTAAAAAATCTACAACAAAATTATTCACCAATTCATTATGCTACGCTTGTGCGGTCTGCTGCGGTTGACGGTCGCCTCACCACCATCGTCGAATTCCTCCTCGTGCACCACCGGCTCCCGCTCGCCGCCGCCGGTGAGGAGATGACACCCCGTCGCCACCGAACTCCTTCCACTGGCTCCTACTCGCCATCGTCGTCGGTGAGGGAATGGTGCCCCGCCGTCACCATCTCCTCCCCCTGCCATCACGAGAGCCGAGGGGAGAGGGAGAGAGGGGAAGAGAAAGCTGGGGAGAGAGGGAGAGAGATCTGAAAAAACAGCTAAGTGTTGGATCGATGGATAAGACGATGCGCGCCGTGATATATATACCTGGATCTTTAGTCCCGATTTGTGCCACCAACCGGGACTAAATATAATTTTCGCTATTTTCAATTCATCTTTAGTCCCCTGTAAACACCAACTAGGACTAAAGATAAATTTCCGCTATTTCTAAACTTTTTTGGTCCCGGCTAAGGTTAACAACCGAGACTAAAAATTAAATAATCTATTAAATAGAGTCAAATTAATTTCATTAAATATAGATTTAAAACAATAATATGTAATGCATTAAAATTTAATTAAATATAGGTAATCCTAGACATTACACCTCTCTATGTCTCCTGTAGATATTGTTTCTCTTTTGACTCTCTTTTTTTTGGTTGTTGTACTTTTTTGGAAAAATTTGACTTATTTTTATTTTTTTATACTTGTTCTTGACTTAGGAGCTAACAAAAATCAGAAGACATGCTCAAAATCGACAAAAAGCTTCCGGCTCGAAAAGGCAATCTTTTGAGCAGTTTTTTCGGGACGAACGCATCCGATATTTTTCTGATCGATTTTGATAAATGTAACGTCTCAATTAGAGTCCGTATGTGAAAGTTATGGTTGTTTAAAAAACAGACTCCAAGTTAGAGGACAGAACGGGAACAATACGCGCAAAAACTTATGCACTCGCTCAAACTAGACGCAACGGCTAGGATTTGATGGAAATAAAGAGGAAAAACACACGAACTAGACTCTAACACGATCTAACCAGCAAGACCTCGACCATGACACAAACTCGACACGACGGACTCTGAAACTGAAATATGCAAAGGCTATGGCACGGAAGGTTCTACGATAGGAAAAATAAATGTGACGAAGAGTGACATATCGATCCAGCTTCAAATCGACAATCCAACCCTACAATCCTAGCACCCGAACATCTCTGGTTGTCAACCGAGACACAGAGCCGGTTGACCTCGGCAAGAAGGCTAATCCTCCCTTCTTCCTGTAAACGTTCACATTTCTCGATTTTTATGCACATGTTTCCCAAACCGATAAACGGTGTAATTTTGAAAAAAATTCTATAGAAAAGTTGGTTTGAAAAAACATATTAATTATTTTTTAAAATTTTTTTAGCTAATACTTAAGTAAAGGTATATACCGATCCCGACGTAAAGTGAATATAATTTATCGATACAAAATGAGTAAATATCTTTACTACATGTTGGTGTTACCAGCCCAACCGTCCTGACAGATTCTGACAAAAATCTAAACGGGGCTAAAGATCAACCAGACCAATCGAGACTAAAGATCATAGAAAGCTGTTGTCTTTTTTAACAATAACTAAAAAAAATTTTAGTCTTAGTTCATATTCGAACCGAGACTATTATAAATTTTGACAAGTGGAGTAAAGATCATTTCTCCAGCAGTGGTTGGAAATGAAGAGCCTGCAATCTCTCGGATATAAAAACTCGAATGGGGCAATTACACTTTTAAAGCCTAATTGTTTAGCTCTACTTTTTTGAGTTTATCGTTTGAAACTTTTTTTTAAGAAATGAAGACTAGGTCTGGTCCTATATATCAAGGTACAAATTTCACTTATACCCTTGTTCAATTCACCCTGCTTTTTATTCAGTGCATGTTAGTACATATAAAATTAGCCAAATATATGGCACAAATTTGGGTTCACCGGATACAAAAGAATACATGTCAAATAGAACTTACCATGTTCAACAGAAGCACAGATACATCTCCCATAAATACATCTCCCTCAAATAGATCTCTGCTGGATCCCCGCAATGTTGCCACGTCGTCGTCGCTCTAGGACACTGTCTCCATCATCGGCCCATCTGCGTCATTCGTCATCGTCATCAACTCGCAGTCCCAGTGTCTCTACCACTGTTGGCCACTTACGCCTGCCACGGCGACCAACACCCCTGCTCCCTCCGCGTATTGCCGGTGCCGCTCTCCCCACCGTCGCCGTCCCTTTGCCCTGGCCACCATCCTCCGCACCTACCTTTGCGCAGCCTCCCAAGATAAATGGGTTGGAAGTGGGTGAGATCATATCTGAGGATAAAGTTGTTATCACTAAAAAAAGATATACATAGCTATCGGTCTAATAGATGACGATTCAATAAAAATCGACACTCTTAAAAAAACCGACACCTATATTATAAGTGTCGGTTTTTTTAAAAACCGTGTGGAAAAGGTTTGGGTAGAAATGATCACACTCACGCTGTGCGCTGTATGCGTGTTACTATACGATGAGAAAAGCTCTCATCATGGCAAGACAAGATATGGTTTTTCTTAGAAAGAACTGAATCAAGATACACGGGATCTATTACAAGTGGAAACAGATAACAAAATCTTTCTATCTATATATTCTCTCATGCATCGGCTATCACATGCATCTTCTATCCCATAATCGGCTATCTCATACATCGGCTAACAACCTTATCATCTAACACCCTCTCTCAATTCTGACCGTACAAGGTTCAGATTGTTCTTGAAATTTTCCATTAGCCGAAATGAGAAAGGTTTAGTGAACCCATCTGCAATTTGATCATTGGTAGACACAAAATCAATTTCTAGAAGTTTTCGACTTACCCGTTCTCTCACAAAATGATAGTCAACTTCTATATGCTTTGTTCTGGCATGAAACACTGGATTTGCTGACAAGTACTTGGCTCCAAGATTATCATACCAGATCTTAGCTGCTTTTGCACTTTTGATTCCTATTTCTTCAAGTAAAGTTTGTATCCACATTATCTCAGCAGTAACATTTGCTATAGCCTTGTATTCCGACTCTGTACTAGAACTTGACACTGTAGCCTATTTTCTAGAGCTTCATGACACTACATTTGAGCCTAGAAATATCACAAATCCTCCTGTGGACCTTCTATCATCAAGACTGTCAGCCCAATCTGCATCAGAAAAACCACTAACTAGAGTAGATCTTAACTTATGAATCTTACTCTCCAACTTGGTACACTGTTTCAGATATCTCAAAATTCTTTTTACAGCAATCCAGTGAACAGTGGTAGGAGCATGAAGAAACTGACACACTTTATTAACACCAAAGGCTATGTCTGGTCTAGTAAGAGTTAGGTACTGTAAAGCACCTACAATGCTTCTATACTGAGTTGCTTCATGAGAGCCTAAGAGAGATTCTTCATGAAGAGAAAGTTTCTCACTTACAGATGAGGTGTGTCTGTTGGCTTGCAATCCATCATAACGACCTTCTTAAGTAGGTCAGTGCATACTTGTCTTGATTTAAAACAATACCATCTTGTACATTATTCACTTCTATACCAAGAAAGTAGTGCAGCTTACCAAGATCCTTTAAGACAAACTCCTCTTTCAAATCATGAAGCAAAGCTGTAGTTGCCCTCTCTAATGAACTGGCTACAATAATATCATCAACATATAGTAGAACAAATGATATATCAGCTTTTGATCCTCTAGATCCAAGGTCAACTAACTTCTTACTCAATCTGGAGAACCAAGCTCTAGGAGCCTGTTTAAGTCCATACAAAGCTTTATCAAGCTTGCACACAAAGTGTGGTTTAGCAGGATCTTCAAAACCAGGTGGCTGTAACATATAAACCTCTTCATCTAGATATCCATGTAAAAAGGCATTCTGAACATCTAGTTGTCTAAGACTCTATCCTCTAGACACAGCTAAGGCTAAAATTATTCTAATCGTAGCAGCTTTAACAACTAGGCTGAAGGTGTCTTCATAATCAATCCCATACCTTTGTTTGAACCCTTTTGCTACTAACCTTGCCTTATATCTGTCTAGGGACCCATCAGCCTTTCTTTCGATCTTATATACCCATTTACAGCCAATAACATTTTCCCTCTCTGAAGAGGAACTAGGTGCCAGGTTTTATTCTTCACTAAGGCATCATACTCAGTATTCATTGCTCCTTTCCAGTTTTTATCTTTGAGAGCCTCTTATATCATAAGCAGGTTCTCCTAAAGCAGTAAACCAGGAATGCTTGTATTTAATGGTACCATCAGTATATACCTTCTCCTTGCGGATACCACTGTATAGTCTAGTGCGAGGTCCTGCTGGTGCGGATGAAGATGTATTAGTTATATCAGCTGTTACTTCTTCCTGATTTGCTGTGTGTCTTGTCTGCTCAGATGCCGATACAGCAGCCGATCCATGAGCCGATTTGTCAGTTGATGCCGCTGATGTTGTGTCAGCCGACACATTACCCGATGCATCAGAGACTATCGGCTGTGTTTCTCCCCCAGGCAATGGCGTGGCGGCTAAAGATTGGGTTGGTGATGTTGACGCCGACTCTGCATCATTGTAGTCAAACCCGACGGAATCAGCGGCATCACCTCGTTCTGCTGCATGAACGTCATGTAGCTCATGGGTTAAATTAGAAATATTAGTGGCAGATTCTGGAGGAGTCAAAGGATGCATAGACTGTTCATTCCCCGAAAAAGAAAGGAGATAGCAGATCAAGATTAAGCAGTTGGATCTCAGAACGGAGACATGCCCCAGCATTAGCATGAAGCTCCATGAAGGGAAATATAGTTTCATCAAAGACAATATCCCTTGAAACATAGATACGACTAGTGGAGACTTCGAGGCGTTTAAATCCCTTGTGCATATTACTAAATCCAAGTTTGTGCTTGTTATAGGGTCTTAAATTTGGCCAACATACGCAGCCAAATATCCTAAGTGCTGAGTAGTTAGGTTTTTGCTCAAATAATTTTTCCAAAGGACTGATTTTGTTGATAACACTTCTAGGAACACGATTGATAATATAGGTGGCAGCCTGAAAAGCTTCATCCCAAAATTTTAAGGGCATTGATGCATGAGACAAAAGGGATAGACCAATCTCAAATATATGTCTATGTTTTCTTTCTGCTGACCCATTCTGTTGATGAGTGTGAGGACAAGAAACATGATGCACAATGCCTATCTTGGAGAAAAAAGAATTCAAGGATTGGTATTCCCCTCCCCAGTCAGTTTGCATATGAAGAATTTTTCTATTGAACAGACGTTGAACCATGACCTGGAATTCCTAAAATTTTTCTAGGACTTGAGATTTATGATGCAAGAGATAGATCCATGTGAACCTGCTAAAGTCATCAATGAAACTAACATAATACTTCTTCCGTCCAACTGATTCTAGGGCAGGACCCCATACATCAGAGAACACAAGTTCTAAAGGGAATTTAGAGATGCTGGATGAAATGGGAAATGGCAATTGATGACTCTTGGCTTGTTGACAAGCATTACAAACTGACTCATGAGACAAACTTGAACAGGGGAGACTAAACTTATTGATTACTTGCTTAACAGTAGGTATGGATGGATGACCTAAACGATGATGCCACCCGTCCAAGGACACTTTAACAGCAGTGTTGGCTTGCTTCAAAGATGACTGTGGTAGAGGATATAGCCTGCGCCATGACCTTCCTCTAAGAAGAGTTTTCATACTGACTCGATCCTTCAGAAAGAAAAGTCACGATGCAATTTAAGGATGTAGAGTTATCATCAACTAAACGGTGTACAGAGACAAGATTTTTCTTGGCTTGGGGGACACATAGCACATTTTAAAGATGTATATTATGGCTTTGAATAGGGGAATGAACAATTACATGTCCTATATGACTTATCTCCATGCCTACATCGCTGGCTGTATTGATCTGTTCATTCCCGTTGTATTCTTCTTTCACCATGAGCTTCTCCAGTTCTCCAGTGACATGATCAGTAGCACTGGTATTGATGTACCAATTTGTATCAACTCCATAGGAATTGATTGTTGTAGCTGCAACATGATTCGTGTTAGGGACAAAGTCCTCAACATACCTATACCAACAATCTATCGCAGAGTGCCCTCGTTTGGAGCAAACTTGACAGATTGGCCTCCTGTCAGGACCTCCTATTGGCGCGCGACCACGTCCACGACCTCCTCCAGTATTGCCCCGACCTCGGGTGCCGCTATCGCTGCCACGACCACGACTTTTGTTGTTGCTGTTGCCGCGTCCGCCAATACTGAAGCCACCCCGATTAGAAGGATTGACCGAGGTCTCTTTAGCACCGTGATAAAGCACAACCCGAGCCTCAAAATTCAACACCTGGGAGTACAGATCACTTATGGTGATCGGTTCTACCCTGGCGCAAACTGCTAAAATCACTTCACAGTATCTTTCACCCAATCCAGTGATAATGTACTAGACTAGTTCATCTTCATCAAGGGCGTGACCACTGGCAATTGCCATCTCATCACCCAGTGCCTTCATCTTGGCGAAATACTCTGGTGTAGTCATAGTTCCCTTCTTCGTGTTACAATGAGCGAAGCGGGTGTTCATAGATCTAGCGCGTGTGTGGGTGGAGTACATTCCCTCAATCACCCCCCATGCTTCTGCTGCGGTCTCGCAGGTTGCGACTTGCATGAGAACTTCCCTTGTCAGAGATGAGAGGAGAAACCCCAGCACCTGCTGATCGGTGGCCTCCTAGTTGTCATATGCCGGGTTCACCGTCTTGGTTGTTGCGCCATCAGTTGTGATGCTAAGTTCTGCCAGTGGTCTCTTGGTTGCACCGGTCAGATGTCCTTGCAGCCGTGCTCCTCTAATGGCGGCACTAATCTGTACCTTCGAGAGGGCATGATTTGCCTTCCCAAGTTTTTTCGTGATGGATTGACCTTGGAGAGGATTGCCGGTTGTGGAGTTTTAGGTGGAAGAGGAAGACGCCATAGTAGATTAGATTGATCTCTAGAAACGGATCAGTGGCTCTGATACCATGTGGAAAGATTTGGGTGGAAACGATCACACTCACGCTGTGTGCCGTATTCGTGTTAATATAGGATGAGAAAAGCCCTCATCATGGCAATACAAGATATGGTTCTGATTAGAAGGAACTGAATCAAGATACACGGGATCTGTTACAAGTGGAAACAAATAACAAAATCTTTCTATCTATATATTCTCTCATGCATCGGCTATCTCATGCATCGGCTATCTCATGATCGGCTATCTCATAATCGTGTCTCATACATCGGCTAACAACCTTATCATCTAACAAACCGACACCTATACTATAGGTGTCGGTTTTTTCTAAAAAACCGACACCTATAATATATTATAGGTGTCGGTTCTAAAGAAAAACCGACACCTATAGTATAGGTGTCGGTTATTTATAAAAATCGACATTAAAAACCGACACTAACAGCACTGAGCCAAGTCGACGCGGGGACAACTGGGCCAGCCTTTATCTCCAGATGATTCTCCACCACTCATCCATCCTTATCCCCTCATCCTTATGTCTTCTTCTCACTATCACATCTCTTCTCACTCTCTCACTCTCATCCATCTCTTCTCACTCCGGGAGGCTGGGCGGGAGGCGGCTGTCGCACCCTGATTTTTGCCCCTAAATCGTTTAAATAATTTACCCTAAAATAATCGAAATTTTTGGAATTAATCTGAAGCCAAAAGTAATTTTAAAATGCAAATAATAAATGAAAATGACATGGTAGGATAATTTACCCGCAGGCCACCGACAGATGGGCCCCACCTGCCGGGCCTCCTTCCTCGTGCCCGACGGCCCAAGCCGCCGCCGCCGCCATGCGCACCGCCGCGTCTACCCTTTCCGTGCATGTCCGTGCCATGTCGAGTCCATGCCGGGACCTTATCACCCAGGGAATTTTCAAGATGGCAGTAGTGGCAGTGGACAGCAGCAACGCAATTCAGCCCCGTGTCCTCCAACGGCGCCACCCTAACAGTAGTCCAAGCCACCACCTCCAAGAAAGGACCCCGGAAGGAAGCCAGGAGTCTGTTTCATCTGTGGTGACCCTAGGCACTTTGCAGACAAGTGTCCGAAGCCAAGGCGCGCTGGACCCAGGTTCATCAAGGCCCGTGTCAATCATGCGTCCGCCGAAGAGGCGCAGGCTGCTCCCGAAGTTATACTGGGTACGTTTCCTGTGAATCTCACTCCTGCTACAGTATTATTTGATTCTGGTGCTATGCATTTATTTATTTCAAAGCAGTTTGTTGGGACACATGGGTTATCAGTAGTTGAACCATTGGAAACAATTTGGACACAGCTCAGTACTGTGTCCAAATTTCTAGCAAACCTTATCCTTCTTCAATCCAAAGGCCTAGATGTCATTCTTTGGATTGATTGGTTGTCAAGACATAAGGGAGTAATTGACTGTGCTAGTCGCACAATTACTTTGATTAATGGAAAAGGAGAAGAGATTTTTTCGTTGTCCCATGCAAGCCAAGACGGTAGCAAGTTTAAGTCATGTCTCTACCGAGGAATCGTCTGAAGTAGCAGCAAAGATCCCTACGAAAGTAGAAGATATCCCCATAGTCAGAGAATACCCTGAAGTTTTCCCAGAAGATTTAATCCAAATGCCATCAGAAAGAGAAATTGAGTTCCGGATTGATCTAGTACCCGGGACTGTCCCAATTCACAAGAAGTCAAGAAGCAAGTGGATGAACAGTTGCAGAAAGGTTATATCTGCCCGAGCACGTCACCAAGATAATGTGTGTTGATTATCGTACACTCAATGAGGTCACTATCAAGAACAAATATCCTCTTCCACGGATTGATGATTTGTTTGATCAACTCAAGGGGGCAAAGGTATCCTCCAGGATGGATCTACGATCAGGCTACCATCAGTTGAGAATTCAGGAAGAGGACACTCCCAAGACCGCTTTCATCACTCGGTATGGTCTGTGTGAGTGTACGGTCATGTCTTTTGGATTGACCAACGCATTGGCTTTCTTCATGAATCTGATGAACAAGGTGCTTATGGAATTCTTGGACAAATATGTCGTAGTGTTCATTGACGACATTTTGATCTACTCCAAGACCGAGGAGGAACATGAGCATCATCTCTGGTTAGCACTCGAGAAGTTGAGGGATCATCAACTCTAGCCAAGTTTAGCAAGTGTGCTTTCTAGTTAAAGGAAGTACAGTTCCTCGACCACATTGTGAATGCCCAGGGAGTAGCCGTGGATCCGTCAAACGTGGAATCAGTTACCAAGTGGACTTCGCCAAAAATAGTCACGCGGGTCCAAACTTTTCTTGGACTTGCGGGTTATCACCGCTGCTTCATTAAGAATTTCTACAAAATTGCCAAGCCGATGACTCAATTGTTGAAGAAAGATGAGTAATTCAAGTGGTCAGTAGAATGTAACAATAGTTTTGAAGAGCTCAAGAAGAAGTTGGTGTCTGCACCAGTATTGATACTGCCATATCCAGCAAAAGATTTCCAAGTTTATTGTGATGCATCCCGCCAAGGGCTGGGATGTGTGTTGATGCAAGAAGGCAAAGTGGTCGCATATGCTTCCCGTCAGTTGCGTCCGCATGAGAACAACTATCCACCTCATGATCTGGAATTAGCTGTAGTGGTTCATGCCTTAAAAATCTAGCGACACTACTTAATCGACAATCTTTGTGAAGTGTATACACATCATAAAGTCTCAAGTATATCTTCACCCAACCGGACTTGAATCTTCATCAACGAAGATGGTTGGAATTGATCAAGGATTATGATTTGGGGATACATTACAATCCCGGCAAAGCTAATGTGGTAGCAGATGCTTTGAGCCGGAAGAGTTACTGCAACACCATCAACATAGAAAGAATGTGTAATCAATTGCAGCGAGAATTTGAGCGCCTGAATCTACAGGTTGTGGATTTTGGTTGTGGCCGCTCTGGAAGCTCAACCCACTCTCATTGATCAAATTCGAGTTGGTCAGGCTTCAGACCCTGAGATGGCTGAACTCAAGAAGAACACGAGAGTCAGAAAAGCTCGCGACTTTACAGAAGACGAGGATGGAACAATCTGGATGGGAAAGAGATTGTGTGTGCCAGACGATAAAGAATTGAAGAAGCTGATCCTTACGGAAGCTCACCAAACCCAATATTCAATTCATCCGGGCAGTACAAAGATGTATCAAGATATCAAAGAGAAGTTTTAGTGGGTCAGTATGAGGAGAGAAATAGCTGAATTTGTCGCACTTTGTGATGTTTGTTAGCGAGTCAAGGCAGAACATCAACGGCCCGCAGGATTGTTGCAACCCCTCCAAATTCCGGAATGGAAATGGGAAGAGATTGGAATGGATTTCATCACGGGTTTACCCCGCACATCGTCAGGGTATGATTCAATTTGGGTCATCGTGGATCGACTTACGAAGGTGGCTCACTTCATACCAGTGCATACTACATACATGAGAAAGAAGCTAGCAGAGCTGTACCTTGTTAAAATCATGTGTTTACATGGAGTGCCTAAGAAGATCGTGTCTGATCGAGGAAGTCGGTTTACTTCCAAGTTTTGGCAAAAGTTGGAAGAAGAGCTCGGTACCCGTTTGAACTTCTGTACGGCCTATCATCCGCAAATAGATGGTCCAACTGAGAGAGTGAATCAAATTCTAGAAGACATGTTGAGAGCATGTGCGCTTGAATTTGGTAAAGCGTGGGACAAGAGTTTGCCTTATGCAGAATTCTCCTATAACAACAGTTATCAAGCCAGCATTGAAATGGCACCTTACGAGGCGTTGTATGGACGGAAGTGCTGCACACCCCTTTTCTAGGATCAGACTGGTGAGCGTCAGTTGTTTGGCACAGAAGTAATAAGTGAAGCAGAAGTAAAAGTCCAAACAATTCAGGAAAGATTGAGAATTGCGCATTCTCGGCAGAAGAGCTATGCAGATAATCACCAAAGATATCTCGCTTTTGAAGCAAGGGATTTGGTGTACCTTCGTGTTACACCGCTCTGGGGAGTACACCGTTTCCAAACCAAAGGCAAGTTGGCACCACGTTTTGTGGGACCATACAGAATTCGGGAACGTCGAGGAGAAGTAGCCTATCAGCTGGAACTTCCATCCAACATGGCTGGTATTCACGACGTGTTCCACGTGTCTCACTTAAAGAAGTGTTTGAGGGTACCAGAAGAGTAGGCGAGTCCATACCAGATTGAAATACAAGAGGACTTGACCTATGTGGAGAGACCAGCTCGTATCCTTGAGATCAGTGAAAGAAGAACTCGAAACAAGGTTATCAGATTTTGCAAAGTTCAGTGGACTCATCACTCAAAAGAAGAATCTACTTGGGAAAGGGAAAATGAGTTGAAAGCCGCGCACCCGCACCTCTTCGCCAGTGCATCCGAATCTCGGGGTCGAGATTCCGTTTAAGGGGGGTAGGTTTGTCGCACCCCGAGTTTTGCCCTAAATCATTTAATAATTTACCTCGAAATAATCGAAATTTCAAATTAATCTGAAGCCAAAAGTAATTTTAAAATACAATTAATAAATGAAAATGGCATGGTAGGATTTTCCTTAAATTCTACATGTGAAAATACACTAACAGGATTTTTACAGGAATTTTCAGAGCACTGGAACTATTTTTAATCAATTAAATAAGAAGTCTGCAATTAATTTAAGTCCGAAAAATTGTTTCCTATTCACCCCGTACGGCTATCGTCCTTTTCCCACTTTTCCTCCTAACCGGGCCGACGGCCAAGCTCCTTTTTCCCGCCGGCCTACTTCCTCTCCCGGCTCGCCTACCTCGCCCATGAGCCGCCGTGCGACCTCGCCGAGCCCACAGGCCACCGACAGGTGGGCCTCCTTCCTCGTGCCCGGCGGCCCAAGTTGCCGCTGCCATGCGCGTCGACGTGTCCGCCCTTTCCGCGTGCGCCTGCGCCACATCGGGCCCATGCCGGGCCCGGCGTGCGCCGCACCCGCGCCGTCCTTCTCGCGCGAACGGTGCGCCGCCACCCGAAATGGCCGTCGGGTTTTCTTTCTCCACCCGAGTCCGAAACTGACGGCGAGAGATTCGCGCTCAACCCGTGCACAATCCGGCCTCCTTGCCTCCCACGTCATCCCGCGCCGCTTCCGAGCCGCGGCGCTCCTCCGTGCGCTTCCCTTGCTCCACGTCGCTGCGCCGCCGCTTCAGCATCGCGATGCCCAGCCGGACGCAAGACGCGCATTGCTGGGCGGCCAAAGCTCGTCCGCCGCCACGCCCGAAAACCCTAACCCTAGCGCGCCCACGCCCGCCCGATCCCGCGCGCGCCGCCGTGGCGGCCTCGCCGCTCCGCCGTGACTCGGCCCACCGTGGACCGAGCCGGCCGCCGCTTGTGTCAGCCACGCTGACGTCAGCCCTAGCCCAACCCCGCGTGCGTTGACATCATCCCAGGGCCTAATTGCGCAATAATTAATTTAGTCTTTTCTGTTTAGTTTAAAAATCACAATTAAACTTCTAAAATTCATATCTTTTTAATCCGAGCTCCGTTTTAGTCCATTCAAATTTTATTAAATCCAGAAAAATGTCAAGAATCCATTAAAAATAGTTCCTTGTGCTGTTTCAATAGACTTTTAGCATGTTTTGTTGAAGTGCTTTGTTTGTCGTGTAGATTTCGATAGTTTCGGCTATCCCATCTTGCTCGAAGTAGTCGCCGAGGTTCCCCAGTCTCCAGAGTAAGGTAAGTCATACTTTACATTGATCATATTGTACCTATTTTATTTAAATATCCTATTTCTCTCAAATATTGCATATGTTTTAGAAAGTCATTTCATGGGATTATTATTATACCTATTGTACTCAACCATAGGAATTGTATACTTTATACCATTGATAACTTGGGTTCAATATGACTAGATGTTAGTTTAGAACATGCTTAGCCATGCTTAGCGCAACTAGCTCAGTTAAGGGAATCACACTAATCAATTATATTAGAGACTAATTCTCAGATGTCGTCAAGTATGTGACCCTATCTTATTAATATTGAATTATGACAATGGTGGGTTCTGAGTACATGGTTGGTTAATGGATAGCGTGCTCATGACAATTAAGGACCAGTTCTCGGGAAACCCTGGAAGAATTACCATGCATACCACAAGACAACATGGGTAATTATCGGGTCTGTAGCGTAGCTGTCTTTAGCCGACGTACCCTAGTGAGGGTGGGCGTGATGGAGTTGGGTTGGCCCCAGTTTTAAGGGTTGGTCGGCTTCCGGATTCACCACGGCATGAGAGGGGGCCGCCCATTACCCAATGGAAGTGGGGGCAGAACCTTGGTGTGGTATGATTGGTTAGAGGGGGTTATGTGAAGGGTCCTGTCCCAGTTCCTTTCCGGGGTATCGTGGTGGTACTCCGGCATACGGCAACGTGTCATGGGATTGTGTCTTGTAGATACAGTTGTACACCTCTGATCAGAGTAAAATTATTCGAATAGTCGTGCCCATGGTTACGGGCGATCGACCAGATTCACCTTGATTAGTCTCACTTATATATATGAATGAACTATTGTGTCGACCCCCATTTTTGAGGACGGGAATCATTCGTGTTCATAGTACCATATCCCTGGATCGAGTAGTTTGGTACCCACGAATACAGTTCTGAATTACCAGGTGCAAAGTGCATGAATAGTCTTACATCGAATTTACTACAATAATAGGCCCGAAGGCAATATTCAACACATATAGGACCTACTGGTCTGGATACAACCAAAAGAAGAGTTTAGATGAGATTATCAGTCGGAAAGCAGTGGCATGTCGATTGCCATAGGCAACGACCGGGGATTAAGACCTAGTAGACGCCTTCTCCTTCATCGCCCATCTGGCAGTAAGCATAGGGGTCTCCCAATTCTTCGTTTTCTCCATCTGAAGGTTTGTGCGTATAGCAAGGGTGAGTACCCAACGTACTCAGCAAGTCGACGGAATGATGCACATGATAAGGTTCATTTGTACAAAGCCAATTTTCACAAATCATTTCACAAACCTATTGTCTAGCCAAGTCAAGTTTTAGTTTCAAAGTATGTTAAAACAGTGACGTATCTGTCTACCATCCATCGTGATTTCCAAGGATGGCTTCCCGCCTCCGATTCATCATGGTTTTCTGGGGAGTCCACCCCTTCTTGCATTTCGAGAAGTTGAGTCCACCAACACACAAAATCATTATGCAATCCCATTCCCATCATTTTAAAATTTATGAGTCTAGCCACGGGAGAAACTTGTCACGCTGCTCATTAATCGCGAGCACGGCTATTCGAATAGATTGATTGACTCACACTGTAGTGGATGTACACTTTACCCGTACTCCGCGACTACTCATTGAATGAGCTTTCATCCCATCATATGGAATGGTCACGGCAAAGCCTTTCGATAAGTTTGCTTTGGCAGTACCCGCTGCATGAACTTAAATCCTCTTGCACTCTAGCCGTCCTTTCCTAGCAGTGAGAGGAGTTCTGGTGCTCCCGGGGTAAGGGAAAGACTTCCACAACATTCTTATTCATTACTCAACACTTAGGCCGCAACCTTTTGTCAATAACCAGAACCACCTCTTCACTCAAGAACCACTATGCAGGGATACTGCCTCCGCTCGGCTATCTACTCCGCTAGGTCTATACCCATTTGAGAAGTACGGCTGTACTGGCTCGTTCCAGGTTATAAGTCTCATGGCTCGGTCCTTAATTGACCAGGGACGGTACTAGCCTTTTCCGGAATCCACCCAAATCCATCCATCCGCCCCAGTCCAAAACATTGGTTTTGCACTTTTTGTTTTTCATCAAAACTAGTTTCATCATGATTGAGGCAATGTGGCGCTCATGTCTCCACATGCCGTATTCCAACTACCTTCCCAAAGATAGTTGCCTAAGCACGAAGCTTCTTTGTAAAATCATGAGTATGCAAGAACCTAGTATAAGCAGGGCTAAGCATTTTACCGAAGTTAGCCTCCGGTCATATCACATCGAGGGTTACAAAGAATAATTCTAATGGTAATCAACATCAAGGCAGGGTTTATCAAGCATAGGTACTCATTTGTGTATCGCATGCAATTTGTAATTGAAATCAACATCATTTCGCAAAGTAGGATCAATATGTTCAAAGGGAAGTGTTGACTTGCCATGCTCGCATACTTGTTGGCCGGGGTCTTCAACGTAGTCACTGCTTGCTCCCTCGGTTGCTATCCGTACGTGCGAAAAATCAATTGAATTCGATCGAATTCAATAAAGTACTGAGAGATCAAAAAGAACCATAAAAACGACTCCAAATGTTTAGCCTAAAATTCTACTCGAGTTCGAACGAGAGTTTTGGGATAAAATCCGAGTTAAAAAAAGAGTTTAAGGTGTTAGTGTTAAGCAAAATGTCGAAGGAATAAATTTGAAAAGTACGAATCAAAGGAATTTGTGCTCGAGGTTTTGGAGGTTCGAGCACCAAAAGAAACATATTTCTATGGCGGAAAAAAATAGACAAACTCCGGATTAAAACGACGCTAAACGAAATTTCCGAAAAATCCGATTCCTATTTCCGAATTTGTACCGAGAAAAACAAATACACGAGAAAACAATATATATTTGTCCAAATATTTTCCCAAATATTTTCTAAATATTTTTCCAAATTTTCCAAAATTTTTCCCTATTTTTCCTATTTTTTTCCTTTCCCTTTTTATTTTCCTTCTCTTTTTTTTCTTTTTCCTATTCCTTCTCCTCTACCTGCTCGGCCAGGCGCCCTTTCCTTCTGCGCCGGCCGGTGGCGCGCTAGTGTGAGGGCGGCCGCTCGGAGCTTACCGGCGACGGCGCGGCAAGGGAAGGCGGCGGAGCACCGGCTCACGGCGGCGACGGCGCTCGCGGCTAACGGCGGCGCATGGCGGCTAGGGTTGCGGCGAGGGAAAGGGTGGAGGACGGCGGCGAGGTGGGGGAAAAACGGGGGAGTTCGGTACCTATTTACAGGCACGGCCGGGAGGGAACGGGGAGAGGGGGACCAAACGGCGGAACGGCGAGCGCGCGCGCACGGGTTGGCGGGGGCCGGTGCGCGAACACAGCGACACGTGGGCGTTGGCGCGCGTGGCGCGGGCCGGGCGTGGCGTCGGCGCGTGGCGCGCAGCGCGGGCGCGGCCGTCGGCGATGACGGCGGCGGCGCGGCGAGGGCGGGGTCGGGACGGCGGGCGACGCGCGGCGGCGCGCACGGCGGGGCCGGGCGCGGCGGCGTGGCGCGCGGCGCGAGCGGCCGGGCGTGGCGCGCGCGGGCGCGTGGCGCGTGGAGAGCGCGTGCGTGGGGCGCGGTACGGTGGGCGACGCGCAACGGGCGCGAGGCGGGTGCAGTACGGCGTCGAGCACCTAGTGACGCATGAACAGTGTGCTTTCTCATTGTTCCCGATTTTAATTTCAAATTTCCAATTCCTATTTTCATTCACTCTAAAAATTCAAAATAAAAATCTAATATTCCCAAAATTAATTTAAAAATATATTTTAAACATTTAAAAATATATATCACCTTATTTAATTTAATCCTTTTCTTAAATTCCATAAATCACGATTTTATTTCCATTTAATTCCTGTACTTTATCTAAATCCTCTAAAATAATTTATTGCCCATTTTATTTTCTAATTAATATTTCACAATCATCAAAATAATGTTTTGTTTCCCAAATATGTATTTTTATGAATCCACACCCTCTTCCTATTTTATTTTAAAATTCCCAACTCTAAACTCCGAGATTTTTCTCCCTGACGGAAATCCAAATCATTTGGTTTTTCTGAAACACCGAGATGAATCGCTCACATATAAATTTATGCAACCAAGCTGGCAAATGAGAAGCGAAAAACTCGATCAAGCAACGACAAGCAGAAAGTTTTGTGAGTTCCGATTTTTAATTTCTGGATTTTAAATTCTTCGATTTCCAGTGCGTTACAAACCTACCCCCCTAAAATTAAACCTATCCCCGAGATTTCATACCGTTCGCGGAATAGGTTCGGGTACTCGGTCTTCAAAAAGTCTTCTTTTTCCAAAGTGGCTTCATCTTCAGTGTGGTCCTAGTCTTCTTCTCAGCCTCGTCCAAAATCTTTACGGGATGTTCGTGGTATGTGAGGTCTTCGCTGATAAGGACGTCTTTCGAGGGGATTTGTTCTTCCGGTACTCGCAAACATCTCTTCAGCTGTGACACGTGAAAGACAGGGTGTACATCGGAAAGATTTTCCGGCAGGTCCAGTTGATAGGCCACTTCGCCTCTTCTGGCGCTTATCGGGAAAGGTCCAACATATCTTGGCGCCAGTTTTCCTTTGACCTTGAACCTCTTGGTTCCTCTGAGTGGCGAAATTTTCAGGTATACAAAGTCACCTATTTTGAATTCCAACTCTCTTCGGCGAGTGTCCGCATAGCTCTCACGGCTTCTCTAGTACCAAGCGCAGATGCTCTGCGTGTTCTTCATCATCCTTGGAGTAGATGAGGATATCATCAATGAACACTACCATGAACTTGTCCAGATATTCCATAAATACTTTGTCCATGAGGTTCATGAAGTAGGCCGGGGGATTGGTCAGTCCGAAAGACATTACTGTGAACTCGTACAAGCCGTAGCGTGTAGAGAACGCAGTCTTGGGTATATCCTCAGTACGAATTTTCAGCTGATGGTATCCAGATCAAAGATCGATCTTTGAGAACACTCGGGCTGCCTTGAGTTGGTCAAATAAGTCGTCGATTCGAGGTAACGGGTACTTGTTCTTAATGGTGACCTCATTCAATGACCGATAGTCTATGCACATTCTCATGCTTCCGTCATTTTTCTTAACAAACAGTACTGGGGCTCCCCACGGTGAAGAACTAGGGTGTACGAAGTCTTTCTCTTGCAGTTCTCGTATCTGCTTCTTAAGTTCCTCCAATTCGTTCACCGACATCCGTTAGGGTCTCTTAGCTATGGGGGCGATACCACGCATGAGGTCAATAATGAACTCTATGTCTCGGTCTGGGGCATTCCTGGTAGTTCCTCAGGAAATACATCTAGGTAATCCTGGATTACTGGCATTCCAACTATGGGTAACATGGTGAATATTCCCATAGCTCGGTCACAGAGCATAGGGTCTTGATCCATGGCTACTGTCATTGGTGATCCCCATGGGGTAGATAGGGTAACTTCTCTTCATCCACAGTCTAGTACCCCTTGGTTCTTGGTTAACCAATCCATTCCTAGTATGACGTCCAAGGTTTGGGGCGGCAAAATCATATGGTTGGATAGGAATACCACGTCCTTGATCCGAATGGGCACATTGATGCACGCATGGGGTATGGTCACATATCCCCCGGGTGAGTGTACTACCATGGGTCTCTTAAGGTCTACTCGGTACAAATCATGCTCTTTGCTCACTCTTGACGATATAAATGAATGCGACGCTCTAGAATCAAACAAAACTTTAACTGGTGTAGAATGGATAGAAAACATACACATTAGCATGCTTTGTTCCTCCCGAGCTTCCTCAGCACGCACATGGTTGACTTGACCACGGTGGAATCCGGTTGCAGCTTCCTTTGCTTGGGGCATTCTGAACAAACTGGGTCCAGGTGCCGGAGCAGGGGTTCCTCGTACTGCAACGGCATTGGCTCCGGTGCGGTTGGGGATGTTGCGTGGCTTAGGGCAGCTGTTGGCGTAATGCCCAAACTCTCCGCAGTTGAAGCAATTGACATTCCTGGCTCCTGGGGCTGCCAAGGTAGGTGCCAGAGTGCGAGATGGTGTTGCAGGTGGCCTGCTGACGATGCCGGGTGCGGCAGGGCAATTGGTTGCTACAACGGCTGGCTTCCAACCTGACGGGGTTGTTCCTTTAGGTCGCTGGGGTGTTCCTTGGATCGGACGGGCCATTGCAAGCCTTCTCTTTCGGTTGTTTTCAACCATCCTTTCGTCATGCTCAAGCCTTACGACCTTGTTGATGAGGCTCTGGAAGCTGGCGTGGTCCTGGCCAATCATCGGTCCTCTTAACACGTCGTTCAGTCCTTCGATAAACTTGTCCATCTTCTCTTCCTCGTCTGCCAGATCGCTTGTGGCATAACGTGCAAGCTGTGTGAACTTGTTAAGTTACTCTTGTACCGTGGTGTCGCCTTGCCGCAGCCTACGGAACTCATTTTTCTTCATCCTCATAACTGCAACAGGGATGATGTTTTCACAGAAGGCAGCTGTGAATTCTTCCCAAGTGGGTTCGCCGGCATCTTCAGCCCGGGTTTCCTTGTAGGTGTCCCATCAGTCACTTGCAGGTCCTTCCAGCTGATTGGTGGCAAAGACGACTCTGTCAGTTTCCCGTACTTGGATGAGAGTCAGCTTCTTTTCTATTACCCTCAGCCAATCTTCAGGTCCATGGGCTCATCTACCGAGGAGAATGTCGGTGGCTTTGCCCTCATAAATTCGCCGAGGTTTGATCCTCCGCGCTATCCTTGGTTGTCGGTGATAGCTTGCAGCAGTTGGGTCTGCAAGGCCATAACTTCTGCTAGGGTGGAGGGGTTAGGCTCAGGCGGCTTCTCAGGAGCTGCTGGGGCTCTGCGACGATGCGCCATCTGAACAACAGGGATGAGGTAAGAGACTCGCTTTGCTAACGTCACGATACTAATGAATTTTCTTTGAGTTGTTTGAAGTGATCTTTCGAAGCAAGCTTGGTGAAATAAACTCATTTATGACATAACATGAAACTTTATATCAGTTCATAGATGTTACATCAGGGGGATACATTGGACATGTATAGTCCATACAGTACAATACAACATTACTAACATCGTTCTAGGGTCTCATACAAAAAAGGGGTAGGGATATGGTCATTGCTGTCTTAACTCCATCCAAAGCAAGACGAGGGCTACTGCTGGTATCCAACTAGTCATCCAACCATCCGCATGATCCAAGTGCTGGCAGAGGGTGATCCTTGTGGACTACCGATGTTGCAGGTCATGCCGTCGTCTTGAGAGTGAGGGCTTGGGCAGTGCGAAATTTCTGGCCTCATGTCCTATTCTGCTGCAGTTGAAGCAACGTCGGTCTTCTTTTGCCGGTCTCGGGAGAGGGCATTTATTGAAAATGTGTCCCAGCTTACGGCAGTTGAGGTGTTAGGGTTTCGCAAAATGTCGAAGGAATAAATTTGAAAAGTACGAATCAAAGGAATTTGTGCTCGAGGTTTTGGAGGTTTGAGCACCAAAAGAAACATATTTCTATGGCAAAAAAGAAATAGACAAACTCCGGATTAAAACGACGCGAAACAAAATTTTCGAAAAATCCGATTCCTATTTCCGAATTTGTACCAAGAAAAAAATATTTTCTATATATTTTTCCTAATTTTCCAAAATTTTTCCCTATTTTTCCTATTTTTCTTTTCCTTCTCTTTTTTTGCTTTTTCCTATTCCTTCTCCTCTACTCTTTCGGGCGCCCTTTCCTTCTCTCGCTTCGGCGGTGGTCGCCGCTAGCGCGGCGCGGCGGCTCGGGGCTTACTGGCGACAGCGACGGCAAGGGAAGGCGGCGGAGCACCGGCTCACGGCGGCGACGGCGCTCGGCAAGCTGCGGCGGCTTGCGGCGCTTCGTGAGGCGGCGCACGACGGCTAGGGTTGCGGCGAGGGAAAGCGGCGAGGGAAAGGGTGGAGGACGGTGGCGAGGTGGGGAAAACGGGGAATTCGGTCCCAATTTATAGGCGCGGTCGGGGAGGGAACGGGGAAAGGGGGACCGGCGCGGCGGTGCGGCGACGCGCGGCGAACGCGGCGACGCGCGGGGCCGGCGCGGGCGTTGGTGCGTGGCGCGCGTGGGCGCGGGCCCGCGCGTCGTCGCGCGTGGTGCGGCGCGGCGCGGGCCGATACGGCGGATGACGCATGGCGCGGTAAGGATGGGGTCGGGGACGGCGGGCGACACGAGGAGGGCGCGCGCGGGCGGGGTCCGGGCGTGGCGACGTGATCGCGCGGCGCGAGGCGGGCCGGGGCGTGGCGCGGCGCAGCGCATGGTGCATGGCGAGCGCGTGCACGGGGCGCGGTACGACGGGCGCGAGGCTAGGGTCGGGTGCACGGCGTCGAGCACCTAGTGACGCATGAACAGTGCACTTTCGATTGTTCTCGATTTTAATTTCAAATTTCCAATTCCTATTTTCTTTCACTCTAAAAATTTAAAATAAAAATCTAATATTCTCAAATTAATTTAAAATATATTTTTAAACTTTTCACCCACTTCCATTATTTAAAAATATATATCACCTTATTTAATTTAATCCTTTTTCTTAAATTTCATAAATCACGATTTTATTTCAGTTAATTCCTAGACTTTATATAAATCCTCTAAAATAATTTATTGCCCATTTTATTTTCTAATTAATATTTCACAATCATCAAAATAACGTTTTGTTTCCCAAATATGTATGTTTATGAATCCACACCCTCTTCTTATTTTATTTTAAAATTCTCAACTCTAAACTCCGAGATTTTTCTCCCCGACGGAAGTACAAATCATTTGGTTTTTCTCAAACACCGAGATGAATCACTCACATATAAATTTATGCAACCAAGCTGGCAAATAAGAAGCGAAAAACTCGATCAAGCAACGACAAGCAGAAAGTTTTCGTGATTTCGATTTTTAATTTCCAGTTTTTAAATTCTCCGATTTCCAGGGTGTTACATATTGGGACTTGACTAGTACAGATGGATGGATGTGCGGGCCTGTTGCAACATGGTTTTAACGTTGGACAGTGTTTATTTAATATTGCTCAATTATTATTACTGTTTTACTACTTTCAACTATTATTACTTTTTCTGAAATGCTATTTATGCAATTGAGCCTATTTTCCCATTTCCTTGATATTTATCCTGCATCATACCACCTCTTTCGGTATGACTTGTTCAGTACGGTGGTTGTACTCAGTCTTGCTCGATTTTTCCCCCTTTAGTGCCAGAGGTTGAAGTCGAGGAGGTCTCAGAAGAAGTTTAGGCTTGTTCGTCGTCAAGGGTTAGATGTGGTGTTGGTGTTTCGCTTCGCTCGAATCAAGCTTAGCTTAAGTTAGTCTTTTTATTTTCCTCTGCATTTTTGTATTTTTTTATATTGTTTCTAAGACGTTGATTTTGTAATATCAATAATTGTCGATTTGTGTACCTCGGCTGATGCCTGGACGAGGATTTAATGCACAAATTAGCTGCAAAAATTCTGGTTTGAATTTCTGGGCGTGACAGCGGCGTCGATCGTGGGAGGCGGCGCCGGCCGTGGGAGGCGACGCGGCCGCGCGGGAGGCGGTGCCGTGCAGGTGGCGGTGCATGGCTGTGTGACGACGACGACAGAGGTTTTTTTTGGATCTGTGGATGTTAGATTTTTTGGTGATTTGTGATGTATTAATATGTGGATTGGAGATGGATATGTGGATTTTTCGGATCTGTGGATCTTGTATTTTTTGGTGATCTTTGTGGTGTATTGATCTGTGGATATGAGATGGATATATGGATGAATCGTTAGTTAATCTTGTGTTTCTGTAAATGGATTATTGTGGATGGATATATAGATCATGTGTTGTGGATTAAATTTGTATGAGCAAAATTTGTGGATGAGCCGAGCCGAGATTTGTGGATGAGCCGATGCAGGATTTTTTTATTTATTAAACCACCTATTAAGCTTCCTATAAGTGCCGACAAACAGGTGCCGTTACCTAAGGAGGTTTCCCAACGGGCACCTTTAGGAGTTTTTTAGTAGTATATGTACTCTAGGACATTTTGATTTGTTCGGCCCGTAAATGTTTCTTTTATTTTTCATACATAAAATCCGAATGATGCTGTGAAGACAAGGTCAAAGTCATCTCTAAGTTTGAAATACATGGTCAAATGAACAAATTTGAAATAATGAGGTTAAATCGGTTGTTAGTTTTCACAACAAGGTCAAATGAGCAGATATCCCACCTCGAAATTAGTTTTAAATGGTACTTAGATTTCAAAACAGTGAGCAGATTGGTTTCTAGTGCATTATAACGCGATCATGTAACTAGTGATGGGTTATACAAACCCATATCGTGGAATGGGATGGGATGGGCTGATATGGATGAGCCTGAACGACCCAATTTCTTTTTGAACCAGCAACTTGTCTTTTCCTAAATTATGTACTGTGTAAATATGTATAATGACTTATAAATTTCGCGTTTTTGGTATGACAACCTTGTTAGTTCGTATAAACCAAAGCTAAAAATAATTCACACAAGCAAAAGTAATATGAGATGCGGTGCACCCTAGCTGATGACATATATGTGACAGTTGTATGTAGTTTTGCAAGCCTATACACACTAGCTCAATTTCAGTTGTGCACTTAACAATAAAAATTCTGTTGCAATCTCTTGTTGGCTGCTAGCAACTCACGTGAAAAGGTGCATCCTGAAACACTACTGGGGTCTCTTTTTTTTTTCAAAACAAAACAACCGCTACCTGATGTCGTCCGGGTACGACACATTAGAGTAATTTGGGTTGTGAATGTTGTTTTGGATCAGGTTCACACTAATTAGCTAAGTTAATATACCAGAAAGGGCAACTTGCATCTACCGTGTATCGTCAATGTGACTTATTTTTTTTATTTCTTGAGAGAGGCAGTGGCTGCATTGCAAGGAGCGTGCAGACAACTTCGTTTTTATTTCAGTTTAGTTGATGAATTTCGGCCGTGTGAACTGTTTGGGTTGTCAGTTTCTTGAGAAACTCTTTTAGGATAGACCATTTTTTATGGGAATGGAATAGGTTTTCATGTCAAAGTTGGAGATAGAGGGATGGAAGGAGCACGACTTTCTCTGTACAGAAGATAATGTCCCTGAGATATTTTGGTTACAAATTAAACACACGAGTACATAAAGACATGCAAACAATGGTTTTTCTTTTTTCATTATTACGATTGTTGGAGCTCGAGCTCTACTAGCAGGGAGCAGTGGAAACCCTTTTTATTTGGCCAGGGAGTAGGCATACAGGATAAGGTTGTGAACACGTGAAACGGTGGGAAGTAGACGATTTATACATGTTTCAACCACATGGAAACGTAACACCTTACTTTTATGTTATTTTTTATATCTTTTGTCAATTAACTTGCAGCTAGCTATACCGGGTTACTCTCCTTAGTGTTTTTTCGGCTCCATCTCTCTTGTGGCCTTAGTCCGCATTTATAATGTTGTTTTGGCTATAGTAGATGGGGAATACGATAATGGTTGGTTAATGGTTGGTTTTCTATAAGGATGGAAATGGTTAGGATATGGATCGAATCTAAACCATTTTTAATAAGCTCGTTGATCCATGGTTTAATAGAATAAATCCATCGTGAGTCTATTATATTAATAGGTTATTCATGTATATTCAAATGGATCAACTACGCTACTATTAGAAAAAAAACTCATATTATATATGTGTAAAACTCGGGCCCAAAATTTTTAAACTCGCGTTCACATTTTAAAAACTTATCAGATTCAATTAAATTTTGTAGAAATGATTCATTATACAGATAAGTAACTTTGTACAAATTTTGAGCTATTTATATATGCGGAGCCCACGATGCATTACTAAGACCAAAAATTCTAGTTAGATGTGTGTAAAATCCGGACAAAAATGTTTAAACTCGCATTCACATTATAAAAACTTATCAGATTCAATTGAATTTTGTGGGAATGATTTATTATACAGAGAAGTAACTTTGTACAAATTTTGAGCTATTTATATATGTGGAGCCCACTATGCATTACTAAGACCAAAAATTCTAGTTAAATGTGTGTAATATTCGGACCCAAAATTGTTAAACTCGTGTTCATATTATAAAAACTTATAAGATTCAGTTAAATTTTGTAGGAATGATTTATTATACAGATAAGCATCTTTTTACAAATTTTGAGCTATTTATATATGTGGGACCCACGATGTATTACTAAAACCCAAAAATTATAGTTAAATGTGTGAAAAATTTGGACCCAAATTTTTTTAAACTCGTGTTCATACTATAAAACTTGTTAATTTAGTTAATTTTTAGGAACAAATTATTATATAGAGAATCAACTATACAAATTTTGACGATATTTATACATGCGAAGTCATTTTGGATCGAACCTTTTAAACCTAGGTTCTAATGGTTTGATCCATTTGTATTTTTGGAACAATTCTAAAGATTCATTGGAGCAAATTTATAGATAAATTTAATGAATAAAACCTAACCATTCTCATCCTTTGGTTTTCTATAAATGGGCCTTAGCACAAGGCTTATGTGTGACCATCTTGTCACTTCATGACGAGTGGGCCTGTGACTAGGACCAAGTGGGATGAAGGCTTCGCCGTGCAGCTGCGTGTCGTGAGCATGCATACTAGGCTTGGAGTAGAAGCCTAATACACAGTTGATGTCCATGGGCCTGCCTGTCAGCCTTGAATAGAAGAAAGTGTGGGAAGGCTATGGGCTCACTCATGCGCAAGGATGAAAACGAAAATGAAAATCCCCGACCGAATCGCATTGTTTTCTACATTTTACCCGATCGTTTTCAGTTTTTTCGGAATAATTCGAATACGGTACGAAATACGGTAGACAAATTCGAAAATGGTGTGGAATTCGATATGGCCTTTTTCGACCGATTTCTACTTTTCTACATTTTATTCGAAATCTTCCGTATTCGAAATTCGAAACTAACCGAATTTGGCCCAATAATTTGTAGTCCCACACTCCTACTGCTAGACTTTTTTTGTTTTTGGCCCAGCCTAGTAACACAAGTACAAAACCCTAACCCAGTTACTTACTCATCACTCCACCCGCACCGCACCCCTCCGGTCTCCACCCTCCAGAGTCCAGACTCGACGCAGTGGCGGCGCCCCTAATCTCTTCCGAGCGACGCGAGTGGGACGCCGCCGCCACATCTTGCCGCCGCCAGGCCACCAACGCTCCACCGCAGGGCTCCACGCCTCCACCGCTGCTCGCCGGCACCACCGCACTAGTCCCCAAATCCACCGCTGCTGGCCGGCCTCCATCGTCGCCGCCTGGTCCGTCAGCGCCGCCAGCCGCCACACCGCCAGGCTAGGCGCCAACGACTCCGGCGCCGCCGTCCGGAGACCGTACCGGAGGATCCGCCCCGTCGTGGTCTCCGCCAGCAGCAGGTGCGTCCCGTCCCTGCTCATCGCGAGGCCGTTGGGGAACGCTAGCCCGTCCACCAGCACCTCCACCTCGCCGTTCGCGTTCCTCGGGTCGTACCGCAGCAGCCTCCCCGTCGTGTCGCCGGAGATGACGATGCTGAGGAACTCCCTCCTCTGGAACCTCGTGCTCGTCTCGGTGAAGTAGACGGCGCCGGTGGCCGTGTCGACCTCGATGGCGTTGGCGAAGCTGAAGGCGCGGGTGCCATTCCACCACCGCGGTGCCACCGGCCTCGACACATCCGCGCGTCGATGGCGCCCGCTGGAGACCGTGCTTCCGCTCCTGGATCGAAGGGCAAGGGGACCAAGCCCAAGACGAAGAGCGTGCGTCGCCTCCTAGAGCCGCCGCCCATACAAGCATCGACAGGAACGTCGTCTCAAACAGCAGGTTCACCTTTGAGTATTACACGAGACTTCATGAAGAACCTTGTAGCCTGAAGTGCTTTTGATATGATTAGATGACTGTGATACTAACTAATTTTGATGAGGAAAATTGTAAGGGATTTTTGTACCTAATCAAAGGAATATAAGCACTGTTTCTGTGTAGAAATATTTAGGAAAATTGCTGAATATAGTGGAACTGCTATTTGTCTAATCGAATCTAGTGACCGACTCTCTATTCAAAATTATTAATTATAAGTGATTTGGGATCTTTTTGCTTGATTACTTGGCTATTTTAGATATTTTTTACTGATGTAGCAATGTTTCACTTTGGCTGTTGGTAGGATCGGGGGAGTAGAAGGCCCGCATCTCAAAGTGTTGTATCTAGTGGAACTTGTGAAAGTCCAGCTACAGCAGCATCAGTGCTAGGATCAGTGGCAGCATCAGTGGCACCATCAGTTGGTAGTGGTGCACCAACAACGACATCTCTTTCTACTCAAGTGCCAATTGATGTCGATAATGATGATCAAGAGGATGACGATCCAGATCAGGCTCGCCTTTCTGGCAAGAGGTATAAGAAATGCACATCATGGGTGTGGCAATATTTCACCAAGAAAAAAGAGTATGTAGAGGTGGAAGGAAAGCTAGTTGAGGAGTTGTGGGGGCACTGCAATTTTGCTAGGTGTGACACCAAATACAGAGCTGAGGGCACCAATGGGACGACTTCATTCAAGCATCATTTGAAAACAAGACATAGTATTGTGAAGGGACAGCAACAGCTTCAAGTTGGTAAGCACCCTGGTTCAGAAATTGCTCATGTTCAGCCTTACAAATATGACCAAGAAGCTAGCTTAAAGAAATTAAACTTGGCAATAACCATGCATGAATATCCCTTCAATATAGTTGAGCATGAGTATCTTGTTGATTTCATCAAATCTATCCGTCCTAGCTTTCCAATAAGATCCCGTGTCACTGTTAGGAAAGAAATAATGGACACATATCTTGCTGAAAAGGATACTTTGTATGCACACTTGAAAACTTTGAAGTGCCGCTTTAGTGCAACAATGGATATGTGGACCTCGTTCCAAAACAAAGGATACATGTGTGTTACTATTCATTGGATAGATGATAATTGGCACATACAAAAGAGAATTATTGGTTTTTTCAATGTAAAAGGTAGGCATACTGGTGCAAAGTTGTCTCAAACATTCACTGAAGTTATGGTTAAGTGGTACATTGAGAATAGACTGTTTGCTTTGACTTTGGATAATGCTAGTTCAAATGAAGTGGCTGTCAACGATATAATTTCAGATCTGAAAAACAATGGTAATGGTTCCCTAGTTTGTGATGGGATATTTTTTCATGTTAGATGTGCCTGTCATATTCTGAATTTAGTTGCTAGAGATGGGTTGAAAGTCATTTCAGGAACACTCAGCAAGATCAAAGCACTTGTACTAGCTGTGAAAGGGTCTCCATTACAGTGGAAAGAGCTTATGAAGTGTGCCACTGAAGCTGGGTTGGATACAAAAAGAGGTATTCAAATGGATGTTTTAACAAGGTGGAACTCTACCTATCTAATGCTACGAGATGCCTTGTACTACAAGGATGCATTTATTAGGCTGAAGTCTTCAAATCGCCGTAAGTATCACAATCTTTCTCCATCTGCTGCTGAATGGGACAATGCATTGACAATATTTGGTTGCTTGAAGAAATTTTATGATGTCACTCAAATTCTCTCTGGCACTTCATACCCTACTGCGAACTTGTTTTATAGAGGTTTCTGTGAGATAAGGGTCTTGCTTGATCAGTGGTGCTATGATGAAAATCTTACAATTAGAGAAATGGCAATTTCTATGAATGAAAAATTTGAGAAATATTGGGATCAGTCCAACATTGCTCTAGCTGTAGCCTATTTTCTTGACCCTAGGTATAAGAAAAGGGGCATAGAGTACTACATGAAGAAGTTCCATGGTGCTTATTATGAAGCTGAACTTGATGAATTTGTTAGTGTGATAAAGAAACTGTACAACTTTTATGCTGCATCATCAAAGAAAACTAGTCAAGGGGATGCATCTGCACCTAGAGCTAGTAACATAACTGATGTACTAATGGGAGATGTAGACCATGGCCTAGAAGAATTCTTATATGAAGCAAGTAAACCTGGAATGTTGGAGTCAAATGAGTTGGAAATGTATATGGCAGAACCACTAGTGAAACTTTATGGTGAGTTTGACATCTTGGCATGGTGGAAAAACAAGAGAGAACAGTATCCTATCCTTTCACAAATTGTTCGGGATGTAATGGCCATGCAAGTGTCAACAGTTGCATCCGAGTCTGCTTTTAGTACTGCTGGCCATGTTGTTGATCCCTATCGCAGCCGTCTTGATCCTGAGATGGTACATGCTTTAATTTGCATGAAGGATTGGGTTGCCGCAGCAAGTAAAGGTGCTAATTCTACTTGTTATTTTCACTTAGATACTTGTAGTTGCCGCCAAATAATGCATGGAATTGTTTCCTTCCTTATTTTTTCAGATTCTAAAAAGCTTGGATTAATTGTGAGTGATCTTGAGGTTGATGCTTTGACTAATGTTGTGGCTAAACTGAAAATTGAGGTATGGTTATTGGCTGCTCCCTTCTTATACTAGCTGCACACTTATGAAATATACTAGCTGTAGCTGCACACTTCTTATGAAACATACTAGCGGCACACTCCTATATACTAGCTGCACACTTAATTAACTTTGCATACTTGTAGGAAAATAACAAAGAGGGGGATGAGGACAATGATGAGGTGGATATTGAGGAAGCAAATGACATCGAAAATGATCCTGAGTCCTGACATCATGGATGATGCCAATGAACTGTAGATGTTCATGTCCTATGATCCTATCTCCGTCCTATTGATTAGTTGCTTAATCTAAATTTGTACTAGCATGTCGGCGACTATATGTTTGTGAACTATAATGATACTTAAGAGTTAAGACCCTAGGTCATGCACTCGTTATTTGTTAACTATTATGTGACATTTTTAAAGTTGTGGACCGTGGGTCGGTATTTCGTATTGAATTTCGTATGCCGACCGTGTTTGACATAATTTCGATCGAATTGGTTCGTTTTCGAAACACCGAAAGTTCGTTTTCGTTTTCGTTTCCGACTATATCATTTCCGCTTTCGTGTTCGTATTTAAATATAAATGTAGAAAACAATAGAGGATTTTTTCGACCGTTTCTGACCGTTTTCATCCTTAGTCATGCGACCCGGCAGTGAACCATGTCGCCAAACAGCCCACGCCCCTCTCGTGCAGGGGTGATAATAGCGCATGTGATGGCTGTGCAGGCATCGTCCCCTCACCTGTCGCCCTGGTCACACACGGGGATGTTGGTATGTGCTGCATGACATTGTCGGTGATAGCTATAATATGCTACATCTCATCGTGGTCAATGTGATGCCCCTAACCCAAGCAACTCATGGGGGTCGAGCTCGGGGGCATGAGATGACCGTGCCCTGAGCTTGGGCCTGACCTGCTATCAAAGGAATGGCCCCGTGCAGTCGCAGGGATGACTCCAAGCTCAAAGGGTGGGTCTAGATTTTTGTTCCGTTTTTTTTTCTCGGGTGCATCTTAGTCATTGTTTGGGGCTGATTGGTGGTTGTGTGAGCCACGATCCGATGGCGTGTCACAGGGCACCCCGAGCAGCTGGTGGTGGGGTCTTTAGTTCTCATTTCAGCTACAACAGCGGCGTAGGTACGAAAGATTACTCTCAAGACCACGTAAAATGCTAAGTGTTGTTTTTAGTGGAGGAAGTATGTTTCGGGATTAGTCTCATCGGGAATTAATAGTGGGGGAGCACGGTTTACAAGGTAGGGCAATCTTTATTCACGAGATAGTCTTTTAAGCATCTCTAATAGATTTTTTAAATGAATCTCTAATTTTGTTTTAAAGAATTTTCTTTAAAAAACTAGCTTCAACAGAGACTCTATATAGATCTCAAAAATTATAGATTCTCTAAAATCAAGATCTCATACTCAAAACTGACAATAGAGTCTTGGTTCTCTAAAATAGCTCCTGTTACCGTGAGAATTATTTTACCGCGAGGCCTACACGAAAAAAACATATTTGCGTCGTCTGCCACCTGCGCCGCCTGCCGCTATCCTACATCTCGCCAAAAAAGCTTGCCGCTGCATCTTGGCGCATGCCACCGCAAGCAGTAGTCGGCTACTCGGTTTAGTCACCCGTGTATATAAAAAAATCGGTGCTGCTACTACTCAGGTATACTGAAATCTCCAAGCATATTCATTTTTCAGCTGTTATGGATGTAGAATACTGATGCAAACACGAGTTTGTGATTGGAAAAAGGAAAATAGGGAATCAATTTTGAGAATCAGTCGTATCAATTTTTGATTTTATTCTCTACACTTTTTAGAAATTCTCTAAATGAGTTTTTTTGAGAATTATTTTTTAAAAATTTGTTAAGAATGCTATTAGATATGTAGGTCAAAGACAAATTTGTTACTTCGGTTGAGCCTATGATAAAACAGACCCATTGTTTGGTGGATTGGGTTATGCACTATTTTTCCTAAAACATGATACAACCAAAAAATCTAATCCTATGGAACAGGGAACAGAGGGAGTATAGTGGCATATATATGTACCAAGAAACTATTCGATTACATATATATCCCACTCAATTATTTACATTTTTATAATTTATCTCAAAAATGTTGGTTTGCGTTGGTAGTAGGCTATAGTCCATCCAAAAAAAGAAAAAAATAGGAACATATAATTTACACGGTATTGGATTCACTGGGTTTTCAAGCAAGACCTAATTAAATGATATTATGGGATTGTTGATCTAGGGAAAAAATTGTTTGACTGTTCATATTCAGAAAAATATTGCGATATTGTTTTTAAGAAACTGCTACTAACTTTTTTTAGATAATTGTTGTAAAGCTGACCTTTGTTTCAACTGAGGCTTAAGCTAGTCACTTGGTTTAGTATATAGTTCTTGGTTCAAAATTACAACTAAATTATTAATAGCTGGTAGCATAAGTGTGTCCCAAAAATACCCACGCAGTATGCCTAACTTGTTTATTCAAACCTGTCGTGTTGTTGGGATTGTTGTGCATGTTACCAAAATTTATGATATCAAATGCTAAAAACTAACTTCATGTCACGCATCTAGCCATCTAGGAGCCCATCTTGCGACTTGTGTCCGTCCCAAGGGCGCCATCCTTCACGACTTGTGTTCGGTCCATCGGGGCTGTTCTTTGGTCCCCCTTCTCCTCGTATCTCTTACTGCGTTTCTATATGTGGAGCATCTTTGTTCTGTATTTCTATGTATTGTTGTTTTTTTCCCGTAACAATACTTTTTCAAAAAATAATTTTTGAAATATTGATCTTTTTTGTCGTAAAATTAAAGTGTATTTGATTATTAATTTATGATGAACACTTGATATTTGAGATAATTGGTTTTGAAATTTGAAGATCAGTGACGAAGTCATTTTGCAGCCGGTCAGGGCGGAGATTATGTACCGGTCAGACCGTAGTTATTATGTACAGTGTTTTCGTATGATGAACAGGTGTTTCGACTGATTGAGCTAGTTAGACCAGACTGGACAGGTGTGGCCGGTCAGACCGGTCGACTCTGCGTCTGTCGCTGTCGTAGGTCGACACGTAGGGATCCTGGGGACCCCCTTTGGTTCGGCACGGGGAGCGATGTATCTTGACTCAAACTCGTGTAAAAGATGAACTAATGCAGATGAGACGGGAATTTATACAGGTTCGGGCCACCAGCGCGGTGTAACACCCTACTCCTGTGTGTATGTAATATATGGGGGAGGTAGCCAAGAACAATGAGAGTGTTCCTCTCCCTTAGACTTTGCGGTGGATGGGCGATTTCTGCAGGCCAGTTGGAGAGGCTTAGCCTATTTCTCAGAACGTGTATTTCTCTTCTTGATCTGGAACGGAACCTCCTGTCTATATGAAGTTGCTGAACCTCTTTTATGAAGGACTTGGGTCTCCTTTTATAGAACAAGGGAACACCACAGCAGTCCTACCCTTTTCTCTACTTCACTCCACGTGAGAGTGTGGTTTTTGCTTTATCTTGTCGGAGAAGTCATTCCATTCCTACTCCTCCCTGTTCGCTGCGTCATAGAAGGTGGAAAAAGTACGGTCATCGTGATGGCCATGCCGCTGACGTGATGATGGTTTGCCTACCCCCTCCAATGGGTCCCATCGGTCGGTGGCCCGTTCCATAGGGAGGTGTAGGCGCCGTGCTTCCTGCGCTCGCACTCTCTCTCCCACGCAGCCGCCCAGTGCATTAAATGCGACTAGACAGGGCGTGAGGGGGGCATGCGCGGAGTGGGAGCGCAGCCATACCGCGGTCTTAGTCAAGAACTTTTAGCCCCCTTTTGCCTCGTAATAGGCAAAAAAGGGGTGATGATGGGATCAGCTGACAGCCGCGTCTCACATCGCATTGAATGCGGCGGGGCAGGCGCTCAGCTTTCCCCTATTTGAGCATTGAATGAGTTGGTTGGTAGTTGGGTTCGCCCCTCTCTCTGAGAGGTGCGGGATGGAGGGTGAGGGTCCGGGCGATCCCGGACCCCTCCGACCAGGGGTCCGGGAGATCCCGAACCCCGCCGTTTGGAAGTATGATGGAATCCGGGCAGCCTCCGGGCTAGCCCCTTCAGGGGCGGCCACGTGGCTGCCCGTGGCCGAGACTTGCCTAGCCTTTCAGGGCATAACTTTGGCTCTCCTTGATGGGCAGAGGTGCCTTCCTTTTTCTTAAATGCCACGCCCGCGACATACCCCCGGGCCCATATCACCGACAGCGTCGATTTCACTTTCGGTTTGTTTCTTTGGATACATGTGATTAATCTATGTTTGTGACTTCTAGATGGACACTATGCATATGTAATATTGTTGTGTGCTAATGTTGTTGAGTCAAGGTTGAGAGAACTTGTGTTATGGTTTTTTGTTTGACTCATGTGTACGTGTGTCTTGATGTCTTTGGAGAGCGTTGTCGGTGATGGATCGGGAGTCATCTTGGGAGAAGATGGAGTTCAGACGATTAGGATATCATGCGGGATGCTTAGGCTAAAAACAATGCACATGGTTGATAAAGATTTCATACGATAAAGATACTATGTGTATGGGATGCAGAGTTGAATTTGAAGGAGCCTGACTTTGCAAAGTTTGTTTCTTGTACGGGAAAGTTCTCTAGGTGATTAGGACTTCTTATACAAGATGGATTCGTGGCTTTAGGCTACCTATCTTTGGGTACAAATAGTGAAAGAGGTTAAGGCCTCTCGATATTGATTTTGTAAGAGTTCAGTTTAGAGTAAAGTTAGGATTTCATGTTTATTCGAGTTTAAACACAAATAGGAACAGTAAAGTTCATGTACTTTTGAGAGATGTTCGATTTGTCTTTCTCGAATATGGTGGTCTAACTGACAGTTTATAGACGGGCAGACTAGTGGCATCAGTCCGGTTAGACCGGCGGCACCATGGCGGTCAGACCGGTGGGATGACAGGCGATGGCAGCGCATCGGACGGTCCGACTGAAGAGACTACACCAGTCAGAGCGGAGGTTTCCATGAGGTCAGCATGACACATCTACTCCGGTTAGACCGATATCTATCGGCTATGAGGGTAACTTTTAATTTCGCTAAAAGTTTTGGTTTTTTGGGTATTCCAACCATTCACCCCTCTCTAGTTGGCTTAGTTCTTGCTGTTCAATCCTACAAGTGGTATCAGAGCCTTATTTTGTTCTTTTGATCTTTTCTGATCTTGAGTTTTTGCCACGGCTAACAAATTTAAGACTAAGCCACATGTTTCGATGGACTTGATTTTCCTTTTTGGTACAGAAAAATGGATGCTTTAGTGATGACAGAAGATTATGATATTTGGCTAAAGGTTGCTAATCCTTATGAAGTTCCTGCTCACATCAATATTGTTGCTTTGAAAACTGAATTTTAAAATAATTGCAAAGCTCGTAACTTTTTACTTAATGGTATTTCTCGTTTAGATTTTGATCAAGTTTGTCATCTTGAAACTACGAACGAGATTTGAAATGCTTTAAAATAATCTTCATCAAAGGAGTTCCAATATCATGGAACTTCGTAGAGATGTTGTAACACCCTAAAAATCCGAAGGCATAAAATTCAAAATTTAAAATTTAGAACTTACAAAACTTTTGAATTATTGCATCATGTTGTATTTATTTGCCTCTTACTTGCAAATACTTTGTTGCTGAGTTATAAATAAAATAATATTTATTTAAAAGGAAAACCGATAAGGAGTAAAACCCTAAAAAATGAAAAATAGAAAATTTCAAAGTATATAATAAAAAGGAAATTATAAAAATAAAAGTTTGGAAAAACTAAAATTTAATAAAATTTACATTTGGATAACTTCAGGGTTTGTGTACAATAAATCTTGACAATATGTTGTGGTCAACTAATTTTCTAAATGGAAAATTGTAAGAATTTAAGATAAAAATGAAAATCACGACAATATTAAAATTTAGTAAATTTCCATTTGAAAATGTTTGTGTGAAATGTAAAAATAAAAAATAAAAAATGAAAAAAATGAGAAACGTCATTGTTCATCACCCCAAGGTGCTCGACCGTGTCCCGTCGCCCTCGCGCCCCGCGACGCGCCACGTCCCGTCGCCGCGCCGCGCGCCTCTCGGGCGTCGGTTCGACCGAGCAGAGAGAGAAAGTGAAGGAATAGGAGAAAAGGAAGGAAGGAGAGAGGAAAGAAAGAAGAAAAGAAAGAAAAAAAGAAAAAAAGAAAAGAAAAAGAAAAAAGAAAAGAAAATTTAGAATAAAAATATATTTTTTGAAATAAAATTTGTTAGGAAGCGATTATAGGATAAATATTGATTATAATATTAGGAAGTTAATTATCATGTGGATTTGTGATTAGGGATTTAATTATAACTTAATTTGTTAGTAAATCCTAATTTAATCGTATGGATTTTCTAGAATTTAAGTTTTAAAATATCAAAAATAGTATTAGGTTTTGGGATGAATTATTTAGTATTTAATTAACTTTAACCCTATGACTAGTCGGTCCGATAAAATTAGAAATAAATTAGAGATTAACAATTATTCCCGGTATAATATTTTTGAATTGTGGATCACAATATTTTTAAATTGAAATAACTTAAACTGAAATAATACCACCTCGTAATTAATTGAATCGGTTTAAATGCAAAACATCAAATTAATGTAACTCGCTCATCTTAACAAGCGTTTTAACGAAACTTGAACCTAAATTCATCTAAAATCATAGTCTAGCTTTAGAAACTACATTTACGATTTATTTGGCATTTTGATGACTTTATTTGAATTTTAATTGAATTCAATCGGATCTTTTCGCACATGTTCATAGAGTCCGAGGGAGCCGTTGAGTGTGCCGAAGACCAAGGTCGGTGAGGTTGCGAGCAAGGCAAGTCATCACTATCCTTTAGCATGTTGAACCCCTTTTGTGGAATTATGTTGTTTTAAATCAAATATGCATGCTATATACATGAGAATTCCCCTACTTGTTATATGCCATGCGATGATATTGAATACTTGCGTATTCCTTGTACCCTATAGTGTCGTGGGTCCGTAGTCAATCTTTGACAATGCTTAGCCCATGCTAAATTAGTTTCATGCACATTCATAATTATCAAATGCTATATGCTTGGGCAACTACCTTGGGGAAGGTGGTTGACATACTACATGTGGAGACATGAGCACCGCATTGCCATGACAATGATGAAATGGTTTATGGATGAAAACTAAACACCAAACAAATGTTTTAGACCGGGGCGGCAGGATGATTTGGGGTGAATCTGGTTAAGGCTAGTGCCGTCCCTGGTCAATTAAGGACCAAGCCATGAGATAAACATGAAACGAGCTAGTACAGCCGTATTTCAAGATGGGTATAGACCTAGCGGAGTAAATAGCCGGACGGAGGCGGTACCCCTGCATAGTGGTTCACTTTGGTGTGTGAATAGGCGGGAAGCCTACAGGTGGGTAACCATCGGTGGGTGACAAAACTGAAATTGGGCTTAGTTACAACCTAAAGAATGAGTGAGTTGTCCCCTCTCGGGAGCGCCAGAACTCCTCCCACTGCTAGAAACCTTGTAGGGCTAGAGGGCAGGAGCGCTCAAGTTCATGGAGTGGGTACTGCCAAAGTGAGGTTTTTGAAAGGCTTTGCCGTGACACGTCTCATTCGTTGGGACTTTGGCTCATCTATTGGGCAAGTCACAGAGTATGGATAAAGTGTACATCCACTGCAGTGTGAGTAAAGCAATCTATTCGAATAGCCGTGCTCGTGGATACGGAGCATCGAGACATGTTTTTCGCTTGGCTAGACTCTAAATTTTAAAAATGATGGGATGGGCATGCATAAAGATGTTTGTGCTGGAGGCTCAACTTCTCGGGAGGCAATAAATGATAGACCCCAGAAAATCATGATGATCCAGTGGAGGGAAGCTATCCTTGGGATCACAATGGATGGTGGACAGGACCGTCGCTGATTAAACGAACTATGAAAATAAAACTTGACCAATCTTAGGTCTTAGTCTTGCGGAAATAATTACAAAAACTAGCTTTATGCAAAAGAACCACAACCATTCCTTGATTATTCCCTATCATATGAATCGTTGTTGTGGTGGCTTGCTGAGTACGGTTGGTACTCACCCTTGCTTTACGCAAAACATTCAGAGGTGGGCGATGAAGACCCTGAAGACCCGCACGAGTACTACCGGGAGGGTATGGAAGACGACGACGCTCGGTAGGTCTTAGACTCGGTCATTGCCTGTGGCGATGGCATGCCGCTGCCTTATCTCAGCTATCTTATCTCAGTTGCCTTATCTGTATTCTGCTTTTGCTTGTATTCCGAATCATTTGGTCCTAAGTTCTAGATAATGCCTTCGAGCGCTATATTGTAATATTTCGTGTAAGACGGTTGGTGTATTGCACACTTGATGATTCAGTAATGTAATCGTGGGTACCAGACTACTCGATCCAGGGAAATGGTGCTATGAATACGAATGATTCCTGTTATAAAAACAGGGGTCTACAAATGTCTTTACAAAGGACTACATGAAATTTGAGATGAAATCTGGAGAGGCTTTAGATGATTATCTTACATGCTTTAACAAACTTTTGAGCAGTCTTAGATCTGTTGATTCATCTTTTGATACCAATTATTCTCAATCTGAGATTTCTCGGCACTTCTTGAATGGACTTGATATGGTGATTTGGGAGATGAAAGTCACATCTATTGAAGAGTCTGTTAGTATGTCTACTTTGAATTTAGATTCACTTTACACTAAAATTAAAACTCTTGAGATGAATATTCTTTCTCGTAAACTTGATTCTAAATCTAGTGCTTTGGTTCCTTCTACACCCTTCTCTTGATGATGGCTCTTCTACATCGACTCATAATGCTTTATCTACTATTAATCATGTCACGTCCGATGATCAACTCAAATAATTTAAGGAGAAAGACTTGGCTTGGGCTATTAACAAGTTATCTTGAGCTATGAACAATGTTTGGTTAATGGAAAGAGGAGGCCGAGTTCATTGTTTTGAGTGCGGAGGGCTAGATCATATCCGCTCATACTGCCCCAAGCTTGGAAGAACCAAAAGAACAAAAAAAATGACAATGGTGATAAGCTCAATGAGGAAAAGCTGAGAAGCACGTTGAGGGGAAGGAAATCCAAAGAATCTCTAAAGAAAATGAATCAAGTGTATGCAACTTTTGAGCCTGTTAACAACCAAACTTGGTAACTAAATCCTCGGGTTTGAAGCCAAGATTGAAGTGTAATCGGAGAAGAAACGTGATCTACGGAGAAACAGAGGCTACATCGGCTAAGTCGAAATCGGCTACGAAGCCAGTCGGCTGAGTCCGAGTCGGACTAGGATAGCCGATAGCCGATTCCGATTGAGGATAGAAGTGAAGCCAGTCCCGAAAGGAAAGCTTAAGGATAAAGTATTGGATTCGGTTTCCAAATTGCATTAAAGATATTACCATCTATGGATAAGGTACTACAATGACAATTATATCTATTAAGTTAGGATATTTTGTATAGTTTCCTTTCATGATATTGTTGGTTTGTTTATAGATTTAATCTGTAATAGAAATCGTGTCAGTCACAGACTCGTTGTGTATTCGGGTAAAAATAATACCCGGGGGCTTGTAAAACAGATATCAACACATCAATACAATCTCGGCGCATTGCCAAACCTTTTTAATTTTACTTTTCTCGATATCGACATTGATCTCCGAACAAGGTAATTCCTTGTCGCAAGTGGCTTGTATCGTCGGGGTCAGTGCTTCCATCACCATGACACTCTGATTTTGATATTATAAACTACTTGAGTTATCATACGTGACATATAATCTAGAGCAATGCCTAGACCTATCTCGCAGCCGGCTGAGTTCTCTCTAAAGACAACAGCCGATAGAGTTAGATCTAGGGGTTGATTTAGGTTGTATGGCGTGTCCACCGTCTCCAGAGGTTCTCATTGGCCCATGCAGATCTTGTGTCTATTTTTGTACTTAATGCTACATCAAATCGACCTGTTAAGTCACTTTTGGAGATGTATCAGATCTATTCGGCATAATGTTTTCCATTAGAGACAGTGCCAGGGTTTCAGCTGGCCTTACCTGTGTTAATCGTCTTTTTAGTATTAATTACTATTAGATGTATTAGAACCACCTTTTATATTAAGATCTCAATCTTTTTAAATGCCCTAAGCCAGTATCGATCTGTCGAGTTATATCAATAGCCGATTAATCTAGGTTTGTCGCATCTAATTCAGATTAACATCTTTTTATAAAACATATCGGAGTACTAGCCAATTTACATTAGATCTGCGACATCGGCTGGGTTATAAATACATATAATTTTTATCCTAATATACTTTTTGGATCTAAGTGGTTTATACTGTCTCGGTACACTACCGATCTGTCCCAATCACTTAGTCTAAACATGTGTTGGGATAGCGATTATATTCTTATTAATTTCTTTAGTCGGTCGAGTAGGATCTAATCTTAACCCAAACGCAAGTTTCTTCTTTTCTGTTGGTTACAGGATCAAACCAACTGGCGCGCTCGAACTTCACCAAAGGCAATCAACTTGGACATGCACTAGAGTAAAGCAAACCTCTCAAGCCAGTGCGTGGGAAGCTTTTTTCATCAACAGAGCCTTCATGTGATGTTGATCTTAAGAGTGAAGGAGATGATGATAAGGGAAATAATATCTCTGGTGTGTGCTTCATGGCTCATGTAGAATATATTTCAGACTATGAAAACAATTAGGTAAATCCCCCATGAGAATTCCTTGAAGAGATTATTTTGCCATTTAACTCCAAAAATAAAAGATGTGAGAATATTATTAAAAATATGAGTTTACTATTGAATCTCTTAATTCTGAAATTGCAAGGTTAAGATATATTATTCCTATTGATAACTGTGAGGTTTTAATGACTAAGATTTTAAAAATAAGGGATATTAATGTTTCACATGATTTGAGATTAAAATCTTATCTTGCTCTTAGAATTGCCATGCACACACACACTTTGGATGAGTTGTTCTTAACTAAAAAATTGTTGAAGAAATATCCAATTTCTTTTTATGCTAGTTCGATGTTTAATATTATTTGTGCCAAAAAATTAAAACAACACGGTGTTTTGAATTGCTCAACAGGCTTACTAAACAAATTGAAACTAAAAGATGTCTTAGGTTGTGTTGAGTACATGGAAAACATTGTCAAAACTGATGAAGTGTATTCTTGCTCTAGTTATCATAAGCAACAAGGTGTTAAGATTTATTGTGAAGACTGTGCTAAATTATCGAGTGAAGTTTCTTATTTGAAAAGTTCTTTGGAAAGATTTTTCTGATGGAGAAAAGATACTTAACATGATTCTAGATCAATCCAAAGTGACTAGTTAAAATATGGGTATAGGTTTGGATGCTCATTATTTCACTAAACATCAACCTGCTGTTTTGAGCGTAACTAATCTTGGTGAAATCTTCACAAGACATGAACCTAAGAAGACAGTTTTTAAATATCTTAAATGAAACAAAATTGATATTCCCAAACTATCCACTACTAGTGAAAAGTGTACTTGCTTGTTTTGTCGTAAGGATGGTCACTTAGTTGAATTTTGTTTCAAATTTGCACGTAAACAGAAAAAGAAAAAATAAATTTCTTTTGAAAAATCATAGTGGCAAAAATCTGATTTTTACTCGAGGAGACCGGTTAGACTGCAATGGGTCTAGCGGTCAAACCGACGCCCGGTCAGACCGACAGCTATCCCTCGGTCAGACCGGCCCCCGGTCATACTGGCCGTACACCTTCGATCAAACCGAACTGGGTGAAATTTTTCTAAAATTTTTTATACTATTTTCTCCTGTGATTATGTTCCTATTGGATCTACTGGTCGAGTGTATAAGAACTGGATTCCTAAATTTTTTTAACTAGCCCTAATATTGAGGCTTTGGCATCTGCTTATGTGTCGGCTTTGGTGGCAAGGAAGGGGAACATGTGGATCACGTATTCTAGTTGTTCGGGGCACATGACTGGTGATAAAAGTTAGTTTTGTTGTTCGAACAGGCACTCAGGCCAGAATCAATTATCTTTGAAGTAGATTCTACTAGTGTCGTTCTTGCTACGAGATCTGTCAAGGTGTGACAAGTTTGTTCTGAAAGATGTAGCTTTGGTTGAGGATTTAAAATATAATTTGCTCTTAGTTTTTCAAAATGTTGATGAAAATTATGAGGTTCACTTTAAGAAAGCTGGGAGTAGGAAATTTTATTATTTTGGAGATTTTGTGTTAGGTATTTCTCGCTATGGAAGAGATTTTGAAGTTAATTTTGAAAATTCTGTTTCATCTGAGGTCACATGTTTGGTTGCTAAGTTCTATAGAGATTTGATGTTTTGGCATCGTAAACTTGGACATATTAGTTTTCATCATCTCACTAGGCTCAGTGGTTTGGATCTTGCTCGTGGTTTGTCTAAACTCAAGAAAGAACTTGATTTGTTTTCTTCACGGTGTCGTTAGGTTAAGGTGGTTGATTCTTCACATGATCCTATTATTTCTGTGATGACGAATGCACCAGGACAACTTTTACATATAGACATTTTTGCTCCAGCAAGAATGCAATCTGTTGGAGGAAAGTTGTTTATGTTTGTTATTGTTGAGGATTTTTGTAGATACTTTTGGGTTTACTTTATTCTAACTAAGGAGGCTTTTGAACACTTCGAAGTTTGTATCTTCAGTTGACTCTAGAATTTCCTCGTTCTTTTAAAAGAATTTGAAATGATAATGGTGGTGAGTTTAAAAATGCTTCTTTAAACAATTTTGCAAAGAAAAGGTCTTGAACATCAATTCTCTTCTCCTTATGTTCCTCAACAAAATGGTGTTGTTCAAATAAAAAATCGTTTTTTTGTGAGATGGCAAGGACAATGGTAGATGAGTATCACACTCATAGAAAATTTTGCGTTGAAGTTGTTAATACTACATGTTATATTTTCAATCGTGTTTTCTTGAGATCTAAACTTGGAAAAACTTCTATGATTTTCAATTTTGATATCAACCCAAATTTTCACATTTGCGTGTTTTTGGTTGCAAGTGTTTTGTCTTGAAATCTGGAAATTTGGATAAATTTAAGGCACGCTCTACTGATGGAATTTTTCTAGGTTATCCTACACATTCTCGTGTGCTTGTTTTAGCAACTAACAAAATTGTTGAGACTTGTGAAGTCACATATGATGAGGCTAGCTTTTGGGGTGGGAAAGACCCTTTATGATCCTACAATTAGTCTAGGTACTAGACCATAAATTGCAGGTACTTTATCACAGATTCAGGGAGAGGACGGTAGTATTTTTGAGGAATAAAGTGACGACGAAGACGAGGCTGGCTCGACCGGTCAGATCGGGTGCTTATCCGGTCAGACCGTCGGCATATGTCCGGTCAAACCAACTTAGGTCGAGCTGTTAGACAAGCCAGGTGGGTCTTATTTGGGTTCAGTTGACGTTGAATCTAATGAACCTCTAGAGGATACAACTTCGACAAGTGAAGGTACAGGACGTGAAATAGCTTCTGAAATCAATGCTCTTATGCATATTCAACGACAACATCCTCCCGAACAAATCATTGGTAATTTGGGTGAGCGTACTACAAGGTCTAAGGTAACAACTCATGATATTCATGCAAATTCTTTTGAACCCAAAGATGTAACTCATGCCTTAACTGATGAAATGTGGATTAATTCCTTGCATGAAGAACTTCAAATTTTTGAAAGAAAGAAAGTTTGGACTTTAATGGAACCTCCTTCTCGTCATAATATTATTCGAACTAAATGGGTTTTCAAAAATAAACAAAATAAGGATGGTTTGATTGTGAGAAATAAAGCTAAACTTGCTGCTCAAGGGTTTACTCAGGTAAAAGGTTTAAGGCAATTAGACTTTTGTTAGCTTTTGCTATTTCAAGAGGTTTTAAATTATATCAAATTGATGTTAAAAGTACATTTCTAAATGGTTATATACAGTATGAAGTTTATGTTAAGTAACCACCGGTTTTGAAAATCCTGGTTTTCTCATACATGTTTATAGATTGTCAAAAGTTTTTTATGGTTTGAAACAAGCACCTACAGCATGGTATGATAGACTTAAAAACTTTTTACTTGAAAAAGGCTTTTAAATGAGAAAAGTGGATAAAACCCTTTTTGGTCTTAAGCATGGTGATAATCAACTTTTTGTTAAGATTTATGTTAATGATATCATCTTTGATTGTTCATCTTATGCTTTGGTTTTAGAGTTTTCTGAAGTTATGCGCAGGGAGTTTGAGATGAGCATGACGGGTGAGTTGTCATACTTTTTGGGATTGCAAATTAAGCAAACACCTCAAGGTACGTTTGTGCATCAAACGAAATACACCAAGGATCTTTGAAGGCATTTCAAGATGGACAATTGCATGCCAATTTCTACACAATTCGGTCTACTGCTATTTTGGATCCCGATCAAGGTGGTGAAGCTGTTGATAAAAAAGGAGTACAGAAGTATGATTGGATCTTTGTTATATCTTACTGCTTCAACGCTAGACATACAATTTGCTGTGTGTTTTTGTGCTCGCTTTCAAGCTTTTCCACGTGCTTTATATCGTTAAGCTGTCAACGGATTATGAGGTATTTACACCATACTCTTGAATTTTGAATTTGGTATTCTACTTCATCATCTATTTGCTTAAGTATATATTTCTGTGCTGATTTTGCAGGGTGTAGAATCGATAGAAAAAGTACTATTGGAAAATGTCATTTTCTTGGTACTTCATTGATTGCATGGTCTTATAGAAAATAATCTAGTGTTGCTCAATCAACTACTGAATCTGAATATGTTGCTTCTCCTAGTTGTTGTTTTTGGATTTTTTTGGCTTATATCAACTTTGAAAAACTATGGTCTTGGTTTTGATAAAGATGCTCTTTAGTGCGATAATACAAGTGCTATTAACATTGCTAAGAATCCTGTACAACACTCACGCACAAAGCACATTGATATTCACTTTCACTTTTTGAGGGATCATGTTGAGAAGAGAGATGTTGAGTTGATGTTTTTGGATACAAAGTTGTAACTTGCTGATATTTTCACTAAACCATCGGATGTTTCTCGCTTTGCTTTTCTTCTTTTAGAATTGAGAATTATTCATCCTTTTGGCATGATTTGAGGACGAGTTTGTGTTCTTGGTTTTATCAAAGAAATCTAAAAGAAAAAGAAAAGGAATAAAAGAGAGCTTTATTTTATGCCTATTGTATATTCTTGTGCATGCTAGCAATATAATTAATATCTTTGTCACTAGTATAGTTTGTATGCATTTTAGTCTTTTTTATGAGGCTTAAAAATTGCTTTTAAGGGAGACGATGCATGACACTAATTATTTTACTTGAATTAAGCAAATATGCAATGTTCAAGCTAGTCCTTAGTTTGGATGACTAATGCTTATATATATATGCTTGTTGGATTGTTATTCTTTAAATTTCTCTTTAATTGTTCCAAATGCTGAGTGCAAATAATTACTTGTATCTACTTTAAGAGAGGTAAAAATTAATACTTAATCCATGGAAACATTGTTTAAGACAAGGACGTATTCATGGTGAGGAAAATAATGGGTGTCAAATCCTTGGAAACAGTATTGACAACAAGGACATACTCGAAATAATTAAGAGATTTTATTTTTAATGTCAGAGTGAGCACAAAAAGCTCAAACAAATGCTAAAAGTTATCTTGGTTATTGATTTTGTGAAGTGGTTAAGTTGAGAATGAGTAATAATGCAATAGGTATATCTGTATGGGTTTTTCTTTGAACCTATACTTGAGAATAGGCTGCATTATAAATCGTTTGAATCATGAAATTTGATTTTTGATTTGATCTTAATTGTAATTTCTATGGTTCATGATTACACTCTAGTGCATGTTAGTTATGTAGGTGATGAATTTATCTTTCTTATGTTGTGACACATGACCTTGAATTGCTTTATGTATAATTTCAGGCTATTCACTATTAATATCATATTAAATGCTAATGTTTGATGAAATCATTGTCAAAATAAGGAGGAGAGATACAAATTGTGCATGTTTTTAATTGTGGGAAATATGTTTTTTTTCTGAAAGGAGAAAAGGTTTCTTCTGAATTTCTGATCACTCCAATACTTTTTACCATTTCTTTGTTTTTATTTTTCCAAACACTAAAACAATTTTTATGGATTCGCCAATGTGTTTATCAAGAGGGAGAATGTAAAATCAAAGTTTGTTTGATTATTAATTTGTGATGAACAATTGGTATTTGGGATAATTGGTATTTGTGTAAAATCAAAGTGCTTTTGCAGCCAGTCAGACCGAGGGTTGTGTTCCATCAGACTGAGGTTATGATGTACACTATATTCAAATGATGAACAGGTGTTTCGGCTAAATGAGCCGGTCAGACCATTCAGACCGGACTACAACGACTGGTCCAACCTTCCAGCCCGATGGTCTGGCCTTCAACCTTTGTGTCAGTTTTGGTTTAAAGTTGTTTCTTTGGATAGACGTGATTAATTTATGTTTATTACTTTTAGATGGATACTATGCATATGTAGTACTGTTGTGTGCTAATGTTGAGTCAAGCTGAAGAGAACTTGTGCTCGGATATGGTTTCTTGTTGAATTTATGTGTACGTGTGTCTTAATGCTTCAGGAGAGCATTGATGGTGAATATTGGGAGTCAACTTAGTAGAAGATGACGTTCGGACATTCAGGATATCATGTGTGATGCTTAGGCTAAACAACAATGCATGTGGTTTGTGAAGATTCCATATGGCATACGATGAAGATATTGTGTCCGTATGGGATGCGGGGTGGAATTTGGAAAGAGTTCAAATTTGGTATGATTGGAGTTTGTGTTGTTTGCTTCTTGTATGGGATGGTTTTCTAGGTGATTGGTACTTCTTGTACAAGTTGGATTCATGACTTTAATTTGCCTATCTATGGGTATAAATAATAAGGGAGGTAGAGGCCTCTCACCATCGATTTTGTGAGAATTGAGTTTAGAGTAAAGTTAGGGTTTTGAGTTTAGTCGAGATTTTTGAGAGGAGTGTTGTTGTTAAACTTTGTAAACACGAATAGAAGCAATAAAGTTTGATCAGAAATTTTTGGTTTGTTTTTTCTCGGGTACGGTGGTCACACCGACGGGTTACCGGCGGTCAGACCAGTGGCATCAGTTCGGTAAGACCAGCGACACCACGGTGGTTAGACCGGAGGCGGTGAAAGGCGACAGTAGCATATCGGGCAGTCAGACCGGAGCAACTATACCGGTCAGACCGACGCATCTATTCTGGTCAGACCAGCGCATCTACTCCAGTCAGACAGATCTCCATCAGCTATGGGGGTACCTTTTAATTTCGTCTAAAAGTTTTGGTATTGTGGGTACTCCAACCACTCACTCTCTCTCTGTTTGACACTTAGTTATTGCTGTTCCATCTTACATATATTTTTTGTGATTGGAATTTTGGTTGATTCTCCAGAACAATATATATATATATATATAAAAGTTATTCCCAGACACTTGATGTGATTATTACCATTCAAATACTAACTCATTATGATCTGAATATAAAGCATAGTGTCCGATTCAACCACGAAATGGAGCGCACTTAATTTGCCAATGAGTCCTTCGCGCGCTTTTTCACTTGTAGGTGCATTTTGCCAGGCACTCCGAAATTGTTGAATAGCACTTATTGTCCTTTGAACAGCAATAGTCAAAGTCCCTCTCTTCCTTGTAGCAAACATTCAAGCTTGCATGGCTGACTACGTTTTTTACTCCCATTGGCGTATTGCTTCTGATCTCCCTTATGGTTTGACCTAGAGATGGAAGGAATCGTCTTACAATATGTTGTCCAAGTGAAAAAATGATGAAAATGACATACAAAACACAGAAAGAAACAATTTAATTTCTAATTAATTACCTCGTATTTGTGAAGGAATAGAAGAGCACAGCAGAAGAAGCAAGCCAAACAACAGCAGTCCTTGGTAGGTGTGCTTCATACATTTCAACATTGTGAAATATGAAGTTACTATGTTTTACCTGTCTTATTGTGCTCTATGTAGCGAATGTTGGTTTGTGTGAACTTGAGGAGCCATGGTTCATATATATAGAACAGGTATAGCTGTTATGTATGGAAGAAACTAATGCTAGCTTATTTCCAGGATTTTACTCATAATCAAGAAAAATCTGGCAGATTATCCTGCAGTATGATTAATTAGTTGCCTGTTTTATGACAATAAATTATTGCTGTAAATGAAATGTGGGAAATTATCGTAAAGTCTAATTTTAGCTAAATGGGCAGACATACCTTCCGGGTCTTACCCTAACGTGTACTGTTGATTTATTCCACCCCTAAACAGCGATTTTAAACATAATTTATCATTATTTTTCTGTTTTAAGATAATAGATTAATGTTTAATTTTTGTGTTAAATTTACTAAGTTGTTCTGAAGTCTAATTTTAATCAAACTCCAGAACATGTCATGCTGCTACTATGGATATCACCATAGAAAGGGTTTTCTAAAGGTTTCTGACTTAATTGCATTTCGATGACAAGAACTTAATGCCTACTAACCACAAAATCCGGTAGATTATCCTAATTAAAATATACTTTTAATACAATGACTAAATCTAGTTTGTGCATCTCCGAGCGAACGCTATCAGTTGCACTACTAAAGATGGGTTTTGTCGATTTTGAAAACCAAAAATAATAAAAGTGATAGCACGAGATGTAAAATGGATAGATAGAAAAGACAAGTATGTATTTAGATAGGTTCAGACCCCTCCATGAGAGATTGTAACCGCCAGGTATAGTATTGATCGCTGTTTTGAGATTATATCCGCTAGGTGTAGTGTTGATCTAACAATCGAGTTGTGGTTATGCAGTTGAAGGACACTCTACCCACCTTATGTTGGGGGGATAGGGTTGCAAAGAGAACACCTAATATATGGTAGTATTTCGCCGGGACTCTAGAATCACTCATAAAACATAAGGCAACACTACGGTCGAGTTTTATTCTATTACATAATATATAGATCCGACCCACATCCTATCTCAAGTCGGATATGCAGGTCATGTGGGTACCGGATATCCATATAATCCATATTAGCCCCCGAAACCTTCACAGTCAAATTGCAATCTTCTTCATGATTTATGACCAATATCAAGTGCTTCAATCTTTCCTTCAAAAGGCTTTCCGAGTGCTTACTTGTGGATTTCTCCATGTTAATATGTTCCAAAGAGGCTATGGAGGGTTTGTCAAAAGATTAAATAAATAGGTGCATCAAAAAGATGTACCTGTTAGGTATAGCCCTAGACTATGTGCTTAGGTGAGGAACAACCTAAACATATAGTCACAAACCATAATCTTAATAAACCAATTGACTTAATATCAATTTATAGGATATGTTGTGTGAATCCCCAAGTAACAAGACCCGAGTGATATATCGACAGCTTAAAAAAATAATGCGCGTAGTCATGGGTCAACCACGTTTTATAAATATGATGTGCATAGCTCTACGCCAATAACATCTTAAGATTGAGGAACACATAGCACTAGGCCAACTATGACTTAAAAATAGAAATACGGTAGCACTAGGCCAATCGTGACTTATTAAAAATATAATGCATGCAACTCTGCGGCCAACCACGCCTTTGAAAATGATACCAAATAGCATCCAACTCTTATGAAGAAAAAGCCAGTTTATAAAAGCTACGAAAACATGCCTTTTATGTAGTGAGAAAAAGGAATTTTTCAAGTATTAGGTTCACACCATGCACATATTGCAACAACGAGTATGCTTAAGTTCTTATAAGACACATGGCTTCACCACACCTAAAACTTGGGCTGTGAACATATTAGACCTCAGCCCAAAAATGTCCATCGGAACTCTGAAATTATTCTGATGTATAAATCTTTGTCTTCTCCCGAGTGATAGGTATCAAAGGTAAAGTAGATTGAATGAATCTCATCTGAGTAGCTTCTAATCCAAGTGGTTTTCCCTCATGGGATATACCAAAGTAATGGTGGTATCTGAATCTTGACCGGCACAGGTACTCGTGGGCATAATGACTGATCTAGACCTTACTGTAGGAGATAGGCTCATGGCCATGGATTCCTATTGCATATATCCGGAACAAGTTAGAAATGAAGATGTGATCATTGCACTTCGCTAATGAGCCCCCGATCATATCACTTGTTTTTCTCTTGCTGTTGTAGTTGCCCATTGGTGGAGGCTGATGTGGCCGTCGTTGAGGCGATATCACCGTTGACGGTGGCGAAGAAATTAGTGACAACAAAGCGAAGATTGCCAATAGGGAGACGAGGTCGCCTATCAGAAGTGGTGAAGGCGTCGAGGCCCGCAAAGCAGAGGCGACCGACGCTAGAAATACTATCATCCATTGATGAGGTTGGTGGTGGTGGAGATGAAGTTGCTCATGAACGATGGCAGACGATGGTAGACGTTGATGGTTGAGATGAAGTTGCTCATCGACGACGGTAGAGTAGGCTAGGCCGAAGAGGAATGGCTGGACAATGATGAAGATGACGATGTTAGTGATCAAATCATATTTTAGTGTGGAAGAAGCCCAAACTCCTAAAGCAAAGAACCTGGTTGATAGTAGTTGGTTGGACATGAAGGTTGTGCTAGCAAGAAAGTTGTCGATGATGACATCAATGATAATACTATTGAGAAGATTGTTGATGGTCGTTAGGTATCGATTTCGACCATCACATACCTCAGGAATAAAACGGAATTAGCATCTCTTACATGCATACATGTTTAAAATTAATAAAGTTCCACATGTCCCTGGAGATTATGTGAATGTAGCTACTTAAACAATTAAATGAAGTGAAAGCACGCTTACGTGGCAAAGAAACACAATGTCGACCAATCGACGGTCGCCATGTAGCATCTCACGGATTGAAGGGCCCACAAGTCAGATGAAACCGACTCAAAGTGGGCCAAACACCCAGGAACTGACTAAAGGGCCCACCTGTCATCCTCTTGCCAAAGGCCGTGGCGAGAGGCGGTGGACGGGGTTCAGCTGAATCATGGTTTGGCCAAACCAAACTTGGTGGCCACGGCTTCCCCCTTCTTCGTGGCGATATCTCATCCATCCATAATGGTGGTTGTGCAAGTTTGGCAGGTAGAAACCAACCTCTCAACCGCCATTTGAAGGCTATAAAAAGGAGGGAGTTTAACTTTATCCAACACGTACGACAAGAAGGAGTTTCTACATTTCACTCTTAGTCTCTAGGCTAGTGGAGTTAGGAGTTAGGTTAGAGCTTCTACTCGGTTTCTAAGTTGTCTTTGGTCAGTCGGGTATGACTTTTATATCTTACTTACCATGTACAACTTTGATCAATTCAATATATTTATCTTCTCATATAATTGAGTATGGTCCATATACTAGTTTGTTAGTTATATGTTCCATCCGTAGTTTATATGATAATTATATAATGGTTAGATGAGTAACTCTATTGCCACGGTCACGGTCCAATGTACAATTAGGATGTAGGTATGCTCTTGTCATAGTCATTGACACCTGTGGAGGCAAGAGTATTTATGGTAGTGTAAGGATGGTGCTTAGATTGTTTCATAGACATTGGTTATGGTCATATCCGATGGGTTGTAGAGGTTGGCAGCAGGTGGTGACAGCCCTGTACGTCCTTTGTAATCCTTCACATTCAGGTATGGTGTAGGAAGGACAGTAAGAGGTCGTCTCTGGTGGCAAGCCGTGCCACTAGAGGAGCTACCCCAGTAGTCCTAGGAGAATAGAACTGGGTAACTAACCAATAATTATTTGTATAACACGTGCAGTTGTATTAGAAGTACATTAGAAACTTAGCTCTAACACTATACTCTCCACTTTGCATTAGTGTATTAGTTGTTAGGACTGCTCTATGCGTGACACTTCCTTTTTACCATATACCACTTACCCGTGCCTAGACTTTGGCAGCTCAACTATAACATATGAATATCCATATTAACTTAGTATTCTCCTCTAGACCATTGTCTTACTTTGAGATAAAACAAATATGATACCCCGAAATACTCTAGGGTGAAATGCTACAACGGTATATACATGTGCTTGCGGATTTATCTGTGATCATTAGAAATACCAACAAGCATTTCTAGCACCGTTGCCCGGAAGACATTGTTGTAAGAAGAAATACTAATTAGTTGTTTGTTGATATGTTCATTTTTTGACTTACATTTGCTCTAGCAGGCTTACCTTGGTCCGTTTTCTCTTTTATGTGAAAACTGGGTAGTGGATGACTAGTTTCAACTTGCTGACAAATTATAATGCAAATTTGGAAGCACTTGTAAGAAGAGTTCAACCTCGTGTTGTTTCTCCTCAAGTGAGCCTCTCGACAAGGGAACTGGCAATTAAAGCACTATCAAGCTCAATGGCCCAAAAGACCCTCCGTGTCTTCTCGACACCCTCGACTGCCAACGTCCTTACTAGATCGGCTGTCAGCATGGGTGAGGCCGATTTTGAAATCAAGACTCTAATTACTATGACGTAGGCTAGCCCATTCTGTGGGAAAGCCAATGAGGACGCAAGCAATCATCTCCAATCATTCCTGGAGATCTGTAACACTTCCACTGACAAGGGAGTCACCCAAGATTCCATCCGACTCTGGTTGTTTCCGTTCTCCCTCCTTGGGAGAGTGAAACAATGGTTCTACATGAACCGAAGTGTTGTTGACTCCTGGGATAAATGTTCCAATGTGTTCCTCACAAAGTTCTTCCCGATGGATAAAACCAATGCCATTCGTGGAAGAATTTCAAGATTCCAGCAGGCGTCAGACTAGTCAATCCCTGAAGCGTGGGAGTGGTTCCAAGAGTACATCTTGGCTTTGTCTCTCCATAGGATGGATGATTGGCTTATCATTCAAAATTTCTATGATGGGTTACCAACGGTTGCCCGTGATCATATTGATGCTGCTGCGGGAGGAACCTTCCTCTCGTTAACCGTTGCTAACGTGACGGAGCTAATTGATAAGATGGTTTCCAACTAAGGATGGAGCCACGATCGTCTCCAAACCCGTAACTGGGCATGCATACCATTATGGAAATGGACATGCTTCCTGCTAAGCTGGGCCTCGTATTGAAGAAACTGGATGACATGGCCAAAGGAGTGAACAATGTTCAAACTATTGATGCTCCCATGACGTGCGAGATATGCGGCAACACCAGCCACTCGGGGAGTAGTTGCCTCGAGACCCACGAAGACGCATGCTATATGAACAACAACAATGGGTATCGTCCACAAGGAGGCCAAGGGTGGAATCAACAATGCCCTTACTATCAAGGACGTAACTATTCTTCCCATGGTTTTAATTCGAATCAACCCTCCTTGAAAGATCTTGTGTTAGGCCAAGCTAAAGTTAATGAAACCTTGTTTAAAAAATTAGATGCCAATGACAAGACTTTAGACAGCATAAATGCTAAAATGGAAGGTATTTCTTCTGCAATAAAAAACTAATTGAGCTTGAATAAAATGTTTGAAACTCAATTAGCTTAATTAGCTGCTGTTGTTCCAACATCTAAATCGGGGAAGATTTTGGGATAAACCGAACCTTCCATAGAGAATGTGAGTGTGGTGACCACACGAGGGGGTAAAACCACTCGTGATATGCCAAATCCTAACAATCGCGGGAAATCAATAGAAAAAGAGAAGGAAGATGGACCGTCCAACAAGAAAGAACAAGTACATGAGGGAAACACGGCTTCGCATGAAATCTATGATACAACCCTACTGCCATTCCCTCATCGCAACAGGAAGCCAACCGTGGACTAGAAATTCGCTCCTTTTGTTGATGTTATTCATAGCATCAACATCAATGTCTCTCTATTGGATGTGATGCAAGTCCCCACTTATGTTCACTATCTCACGGACACCCTCAACAACAAAAGGCCGATGCCAACCATGGAAATTGTCAAACTGACGAAGGAGTGTAGCGCAACTATACTCAACAAGCTTTATGAGAAGAAGAAAGATCTGGGTGCCGAACAATCACTTGTTCAATTGGGGCACACCAATTCGACCACACCCTATGTGACCTTGGAGCAAGTGTCGTTGTTATGCCCAAGGAAGTATTTGACCAACTGAACTGCACCACTCTGTCATCAACTCCGATGCGGTTACAGCTGGCCGATTCCTTGGTTCGCTACTCGGCGGGAATTGCCAAAGACATTCGGATGAAAATCCAGGGTTACTTCATACCCATTGACTTCGTGGTGCCCGACAAGGATGTCGATAAGAGAACACCGCTCATCCTTGGGCGATTGTTCCTTAGCACTACAGATGCCCGCATCGATGCGGGAACTGGAGAAATCTGACTCCACATCAATGGAAATGAGGAGAAGTTTGACTTCTAACCTAGAGTGGGATAATGCTCAATGGTCACAATCAAATATTGGCCGAACACAATAAATATTAAAGAGGTCGAAGTAAAACACCTGGAGAAGGACAACCTCATCATGATCATGATGAGATTCCTAGAAAAGGAGTTACCATCGCTTTGCCATCAAGGAAGAATCAAAACGATGGTGAGGCAGGCGGTGTCAGTTCAACCAGCATCATCGGAGTCTGAGAAAACCTCGACCACACCGAGCAATCCAAAGAAGACCAAGAAGGTGCAGCGAGTGAAACAACCACAACCGTCCGTGTCTACTTCTCCGAGACTCGGGCGACAAAACTTCAACATGATCGTACGGAGGAAGTCCTACTCGTCGGACTTAAAATAGAGATTCCTTGCCAATAGGTAAATTGGTAGTTATCTCAGATTTAATTTTTCCAAATTCATGTTTAATTTCCATGAAATTTTTTAGTTCAAATTTTCCATGCTCGCATAGCATGTTTAATTTTTCGAACCATGCATAGAAAAATATTTGAACCTAGAATTTTAATAATGAGAATTCTTGTGCACTACTGGACAAAACTTTTCCCTTGGATTCCAAACACCAAACCTGCATATAGCTTAACTAAAATTTTCTATTGAACACTGGATTCTTTTGTGGGACCAAAGTCCCCCATAGTGGTTTGGCCGCACCATTATTGTACTCACTTGTGTTCAAAGTTTTGTGTGCAGCATGCTTTGATGTGTGTGTTAGGTAATCCAAAGTTTGGAGGGGAGAAGGGCACCCCTTGCTTCGGCCGAACCAAGGGAGGGCTCTGTTTATAAAAGCCAAAGCATGGAGCTTGCTCTCCTTGCCACAAATTGAGTTGCACCACGTTGCTCTCTCGTTCTCTCCCCCTCTCTTGAGTTCTCAAAGTATTCTTGCTCTAGTTCATAAAAAAATATTTCTCAAAGTTTTCTTGAATCTTGAGGTTCCTCTGTGTGTTGTCTCACATCAACGATTTTTGGTGGCAACCAAGCTCCACAAGAACAACTAACTCTCAGATGGCTAACTTGCTTTGAACTAACACATAACCCGTCTCGAGTGTTCTTGTGTTGTTCTTATTCTTGTTCAGCTGCAGGTATGAGGAAAAGGTGTCAAGCGTTTGTTGGATGCTATGCGCAAAGCAACGGGGTCGAGCTCGAGCCATTCAAGCTCATTTCCGTCCTCCAGCTATGCACCTAACCCGATGAGACAAGATGAACTACAAGCCTCTGCAACGAGGGGGAAACAAGCTCCAACGCTCCACCATCCCTCTCCGACACCAGCCTTGATCTTAGGGATGAACGAGAGCGACAAGCCTACATTATCCTCAAAGACCGAGACTTTGCTCACACCCGAGCAAACGACTCGGAATTGCTCACCAAAACAGGTATGGATATTGACTTCCTTAATGTTTGGCAAGCCATAGGGTTGCATAAAATTGCACATTTGGGGGAGGAAGGTTCATGCCTTATTAGCATCCAATTTCTTTGCACCCTAAAAGAAGTAGGAGAGGGTATTACATTTTGATTTTTTAGGAAGGAATACTATTACACATGAAAAGAGTTTAGTCTCCTTGTTGGGTTTGCCAAAAACTGTTCTGTGAACTAGGAATCACCACTATCAAGCTTTAATAAATAAAGTTTTTGCCAAAGTATTTAGGTGAAATTTTTATACTAAGCGAAGAACTAATGATATTCACAATCCTACCTTGAGGTTGATGCATAAATTTATAGCTTTTACTGTCTTTCCTAGGAAGGATGTTAGGCCAATAAGAGTTTATGAATTAATGATCCTATTTGCCATGGATAAGAAAATTAAAATCTCTCCTGTGAAAGTGATGATAAAATAATGGTTAGAATAATTTAGGATGAAAGGACCCATTGAGTGCACTTCATTAATCACTCATATTGCATTCAACGACAGGGCCTTGGGAGATGTACAAGTCCCGTGCATCACAAAACCCCGCGCAAATAATAGATGAGGATTATTTAGTGCAAGGTTATACATTCAGACATGGTCTCGAGGGATCCCTCATATTTCTCTTCCCCAGATATACGAATGAGATTTCGTTACCTAACCCATAATATCATTTGTGAGGTGCTAACCATACTTCTCCAACCAAAAGAGGTTGCTCGCAGGAGTAGTATTTTTGGTAGGATCACGAGAAGCTGGTCAACAAGGGCCGCTATGGAGGAAAACCTCAACAGCCTTCGCTGTACACTCATATACTGGGGTGGGTTCCGACTAGATATTCATCCGGTTGGGAAGAAGCCCCGCAATATTATGAGGTTGGAGGTTCGTCATGGCAATCAGTCAGAAGTGAACAATGGGCACACGGACCTAGTTGGTACCATGGAGGCCACTCAGTCATCCGGCTCTAGTGATCAACCTCCATCGTTTGGTGCTTAACACTCATTCTAGGCATGAGGTTTTCGTGACCAAGGATTTGCGGAGATCACTCAAACAATGGGTGAATTCAACATGAGAACTACTGAAATACAAGATATATTCCATCAACATGTACAAGAAACTCATCAATGCCAGCACTAGACCAATGAACAGCTCAAGGAAATCAGCTCCACACTGCAGCAAGGCCAATCCGATGTCACGCTCTAAAAATCTCTTAATTTATAAATCATTGTTTAATGCATTTTACAAAATGAATTAAAATTCTATAAGAGAATAATTAAAAATTCCTTAACAAACCTCAATGTATGCATGATAAAATTGTATTAAATACTTTACCTTCTCACATATTTTCTAGATTTTTCCGGCAATTATCGAGCTAAGGAAGTATTTTTAATAAATGAAATATCAGTTCATTGCTACTAAAAAGAAAGGTTTAAAAGGTCTTCTTTTGCTCCTTGGGCCGAAACCCACCAAGCCACCCATTCTGTGCGCCCAATTGAGCCGTGTCGTATCTCTCTCCGGTGTCACTTATAGGTGGGTCCCGCTTGTCAGATCTGTCATGAACCTTTCGCCGCCCTTCTTTCCTTCACCGGCAAGTTCCCCTTTCCAATCTTGGGATTCTTTCCTTTCCGGCCAAATCAATTGAGGGGAAATATTCCCATGATCTCCATGTGCGTTTTCCCTTTTGGAATTTCTTCGATTTCATTTGGAAAGAGGAAGAACTCGATTCGAATCGTGCAAGAAACCCTAGACTTTCCTTCACCGGTTCCGTCCGATTTGCGCTCGTTCCTACGCAATTGGCCTATATAAATAGTGTCCCCAGCCGCCCTCCTTAGATCCAGACCGAAACCCTAGCTTGCCGAAGCTTGTTGATCCCTAGTCGCCTAGATGTTTGAGCTCCGCCATCGCCAAGGTCTCTGGTCGCGTTGCCAGCCACCGTCGGTGATCACCGGAGGTCACCGTCGACACTATTGGGTTTGCGTGAAGGAGGAGAAGCCCGTCCTCTATTCGGTTTTCGCTGGACCTCTCGGTGGACTGAGTCTATGGTGAACCAAGCAAGGCGACACAATAATCCCATGTTTTGTTTTCAAAAATAATTCCTTATTGCGTCATAAATCCTAAAATCACAAAAAATGTTTAAAATTAGTTAAAATTTCATAGCTTGGTTTTAGGTGGTTCAAACTTCTAAATTTGTCTAAAATTAAGATCTACACATTAAAAATATCCACATGTAATGTTTATTTGTGTTTTTGTTCTGTTTTGTTGATAGTCTTTTTGCTTTAGTTTCTGACATTTCCGGAGAGGCCTTTTTTTTGTAGGAGTACCTGAGGATTTTGAAGCTCAGCAAGGCAAGTCACACATATCCCAAACACAATTCCTTTGATCATGTTGATCCCAGTTTTGAATTCTCTATTTATTTCAAATGTGCATTTATTTTTGAATGCCATTGGGTGGTATTAACCTATTCCTTAGTTATGGCCAAATTAGCATTGAATCCCTTCTTCCCTAATACCTTTGGTTATAATTAGACTAGATAAACCTTATATAATGGTTTAACTATAGATGAATAATAATTGCTTAGCCATGCTTAGAAACTTTAGTGTCATTTCATGTGGGAAAGTTAATGATTCACTTGTATCTCCTTAATGGATAATTAATGGTAGCTCATGATGGATGGTTATGATTGATTATATAATGAATTAGTGGTCAACTAAAACTTGATTAATGGTGGGTTGTGAACACATGGTTTGATGATTTGATGGTCATGCTCATGGCAATTAAGGGCCGGTTCACGAGCTACTCTTGTGAAGCATTAACCATACTAACCATAAGCCAGCATGGCCAACGGCCGGATCTATAGTTAGCATGTTCAACAGGAGACAACATGGTGGTTTGTTTTTATTCTTTAATCGTGGTAGACAATTAAGTCCACAGGTGGAAGAAAATTAAGTCCAAAAATGTTTTTGGGCACTAAGTAGTTTCCCTGTTAGGTAACTGGAAATTCCTTTCCAGAAACAGATACTTAGTGGGTGTCATTCTGTTGGATGTGTTATGCGAAGAATCTTGTCACAGTTCCTTTCCGAGGTACCATTGAGGTATTGAGACGCATGGCAACATGTTGTTGGATTGTGTCTTGTGGGTAAATTTGTACACATCTAATCATAGTTAAAATTATTCAAATAGCCATACCCACGGTTATGGGTGAGCCTAACAATGTTTTTCGCGATTAGTCTCACTGTACAATGATGATTGAGACATTTTGATAATAATTATGGATTATGGAATGATATAACCAGGGTTGGTTATTTTGGAGATAATTTGGCCCTGATCAACATAAGATTGTTGTTTATTAATATTGATTATTTACTTTACTATTTTATAATGTTCTTAAATTATTGGTAAATACTGCGTCCTTAGTGAGCGACGCTCGGGATTCGACCGCTCCTTCCCCGAGGACTCCCTTGGGAGGCGGGATTCGAGGGCGATCATTTCGTGCTGTTTGGCATCCTCGGCATCGGCGAAGCTATCGGCGATGGCGATCACTTCGACCACAGTGGTTGGCTTTGTCCAAACGAGGAAGCGAAACTGCTCGGAGGGCTTTCGAAAGCCCTTGGAGAAGATACGCATGGCGTGTTCGTCAGTGATTCTCGCAACTATGTTTTGGTGCTCCGAGAAGCATCGAATGTACTCCCGGATGGACTCTCTAGCCCCCTGCCAGACTTGGCGGAGGTCGTAGCGGGTGGCCGGGCGCTGCCAGGTGCAATGCTAGTTGGCAATGAAGGCGTCACAGAGATCATCCCAACAATCGATGGAGTTATCGGGGAGACCAGCAAGCCAGTTAATGGCAGTCAGCGCCAGCATGACCAGATGTAGTTTGCCATCACGTTGGCATCGCCATTTGCGGCATGGACAACTATACAGTACAACTGAAGCCACAGGGTGGGGTCGGTCTTGCCATCGTAGGGGTCAATCCCTGTCGGACAGAATCCATTGGGCCACGTGACCCATCGGATTTTGGCGTGAAGGCCGCAAAGCCGTCATGTCGGGCATGATGTCTGGGGCTCCATCAGGATGTCCATGCGTACGATCGTACTCGTCCCGATGCTGCATCTCCTGGTGCCTCCGATCAGCGATGCGTCACTCCACAATGTTGCGGGTGTCGACCCTTTCCGTGATTATCTCACGCAGGTCCCCCATGTATGAGCTCCCCTGGTGCTCGGCTGTGCGAGCACTCCTGGAGCGACGGGTCATGCTAGCAGGAGCAGCCCCGGTCTTCGTGGCCACGTCCTTAGCAGGACAATGGGAGGCCGAATGACCGGCACTCCACTGCGGCTGCGATCTCGAGCGTCGAGCACTCCCACAGGGTCGCTCAGACGGGCCCAGAACATTGAGCTGTGTAGCAGCTGCCTGGGTCATGGCCATGGCCTTTTGGACCTTTGGAGAGTCAGGTAGACCATTGAGCACACGCTCGATGGCGACCAAGTTGGTCGTGCGCGTCCGAAAGACCTGGTGTCCCTCAAACTCCAAGGTGAAGACAGACTCCATGCATCAGGGTTGGACGTGGGGTCGATTGGCCTGCTCGCGCCGTGTGACCCGCCCCGTGTTATGGGAATGGCGCACATTGCTGTGGGCGTCAGACTCTTGAGAGCCTAAGGCCTCGTCGTCAGACACCACATCCACCATCATGACAAAGTTGGTGGGCCAGCGTTTGCTAGGGATGGACACTAGGCCGCAGAGCCACCTAGTCGACGCCGTGCAAGGAAGAGAGGCACAGTGGGCAGTCTCGCCGGAGCTCACCATGCTAGCAGACGTGGGAGTACGTCCAGTAGCGTACGAGGGTGAAGAAGGCGACCCTCGCAGTGCAGAAGCAGAACATTGTTGATGAGAAATCTCTCTCACGCGCTGGCCTGGGAGATCTGCTTAACTCCAGTGTAGGTCCTTCTCGGCTGCCTACAACGTGCAGGGCGTGCCAGTTGATTTGATCTGTTAATCAATAAGAAAAACGAGAGAATGCACATTAAGTGTTAGGTTAGATCCCCACGGGATCGGCTAAGGAAATCCATGAATGTATATATGTTATTCTAAGCTATATTTAGGCCAAGTGATTGGAATGGATCGGCTACACCGAGACAGCATCAACCACTCGATCCAAATACAGTGAAGAATAATAAATATACGGATTAATAACCTAGATGATACTGGAAAGCTAACAAAGAATCGGCTAGTACTCCGATGAATCTTATGTAAAGATAATATTCCTGAACCAAACGTACAGCCTAGAAATCGGCCATCGGCTGCCCGGGAAAAGGCCGATTTTGGTCGGCAGCGTCCGATAGAAACATGATCTTAACATAAGAGGCAGTCCTAATACAAATCTAATAATAAGCACATTAAAAGAAACATATTAGGGCAGGTAAGGCCGGCTGAAACCCCGGCACTGTCTCTAATTAATATAAATCTCAGATGAACATATCATTGATAGTTCTAAAGATGAATTAATAGTTCGAACCTGATGAAGCATTAAGTATAAAAAGAAACATCTGATCTGTTACAGCCGATTTACACTCCTCGAGACGGTGGATACCGCATATAAACCAGCCAACCTTTCGATCTAGCCCTATTGGCCGCAAGTTCGCGCTAGAACCAACCAATGACGGGATAGATGTAAACATTGATCTAATTTATACGCGCTATATGATAAATAACGCAGTATATACCTCTGATTCTAATGTATCATTACGATGGAAGCACTAGAAATAGCAAATCATACCACTAATGACAAACATTTACCTGGATCTGGGGATCGAGACGATGCAGACCGAAGCCAAACAAAGTGCTCGTTTAAAGAAAAGGTTGGCGATGCACCGAAGGTTTGATTGATTGAATGATGATTCTTTTTACAAGGGGTCTCGAGTCCTATTTATACCCAAGATACAACTACATGCAACGACCCTAGACTCTATCTAAACTACTATTTAAAACACCATATTATCCCTAGCGGGACCCATACCGTGTTACAACGAACAGTTTAAAAAATCTCTAGAATACAAATACAATTACCGTTGTAGGATTCTATCCATAAGTGGCAACATCTTTTAACGCACAATTAGCAACCGAATCTTCTATTTATCTTCAAGTTTCTGCACTGGAAACGATTTCATCTCTTCCGGACTCGAATCGGCTGTCGGCTGCTCCCGTTCGATCCATCCTCAGCCGATTAGCCCCATAGCCGATCACACTCTTAGCCGATGCGATTCCTGTCTTCAGCCGATCCGATTTTGCTTTGCCTTTGCAGACTCAGGAACTCAATTACCAAATTTTCAGTGTTAACACATGCCCTCCAAGTCCGTAATACGAAGTGTTGCGGATTTGCTTGCCTATCCAAACTCTTGCTTCCTTCTTAACCTAAACCGCCTTGGCTTCTCCCCAAGTGCTTTTTAAATATCCACTCCCCTCGGCCGAACCGCCTACGCCTTCAAAGTGCACTCAGCCTCCTTCACAAACAAGCCTTTTGCCTTCTCTCTGTCCTCCGGTGACTTCATCAGCGCTCGTCGAACTCCCTCACGTTCTTCAGACTCTTCATCATCTCCGAGCATCCCGATGGCCTCTACCGCTGCTGCATCGAGCACCTCCATCTCGCCGGCCACCGCCGTCACGCTAGCCGCAACCGCTGCGCCGTCCACTGCTGCCATTCCAGTTGCCGCCGCAACCGCTTCAGCCGCCGCTGCAACCGAGTTCCCAGAGGTACCCTCTTTCGATCCATAATTTTACCCCCAAATCTGCTTTTTCAAACATTTTTGCATCAACATTACGTTCGGTCATCTCCCAAGTTGCATTTTTCTTCACATTTTTATCAATTAGTACTTTTCCTTTTCCCGAACCGTGATATGCAACCATTCTTAATTAGCGCCGCTCTCCTCTTTTCTGAACTATAGTACCTGTCACATCAAGTACTCATCCAAAACTCGATACAAGCAGAGAGGTACTTCCTCGGACCTATCGGCAACACAGATCCAGCCGAAACCATCATAGCCGAAACTAACCACATCCCTTTTAACACCGCCAAGCCATCCCTCTCCCACTGGAACGGAACATTCAAAGCGTGGCCATCTAACGATGCAGCCTAGATTGAATGGTACAAAAGGGTACGATCGGCTAAGTATGCTCAGTGGGAAGAACTTGCCCAATGCCTGGAATTGTCCGTCGCTGGCATGGAGAAAGACGAGCCGCTCCTATCGGCTACAACCTACTTTTGGAACGACAGTTTCAACGCCTTTATTTTCCGGCAAGGGCCGATGTCCATCACATTGGCCGACGTATACATGACAGCTGGACTGGACATCGAATCGTCGGCCGATCCCAGCATCATGAACCGGAAAGGCCAACATCAGTTCAAGACCAAGGCCATCGGCGGATGGAGTGGCTTCATCACCCAAAACATGAAAGAAGGGACAGTCGGCCACAGGGAGCACACCGCCTTCCTGATGATGTGGCTTGAGAAATTTGTATTCTACGGATCAAGCTGCGGGCCGACTGCCAATTGGCAGATCATGGCCGAGATTCTGGCCAATGGGACGACATTTGCGCTGGGGAAATACCTCCTCGGCTACTTGTATCAAATGCTGCATCAAGCCGCCACGAAGATAGCCGCCGACGCTCCAGTCAACACCGGTGGCCCCTGGTGGTTCCTCCAAATCTGGCTGGTGCTGGTGACCGAGAAGATAGCCGGTCGGCCTCGTCTGACAGAAGCCGGATTCCCAAGGCTGGAGCCAATCGAAGATGATGAAGGAAACCAGATTACCACTAGGAGATGCATGAGCTATGGAGAAGCAGCCGCCGCCCATGAAGGATCAAAGCAATCGGCCAAGCTGATGGCCGAATGGTTCATAGCCCTTTACGACGGGCTGTCCCACGATAACCGTACCTGGTACTTTTACCCGGACCGAGGAATGTTTGAGTTGCCGGTTGATTTCAATTGGGGTGACCTCAACTCAGCCAACAACCCGTAACATCCTGAAAATCGGAACTTGCAAAGACTTTCGCTTGTTGCCTTTTTCCTCGGGTTTGTTGCTTCCTATTTGCCAGCTCAGTTGCATAAATTTAGTTGTGAGCAATTCCTCTCGGTGTTTGTGAAAGATTTGGAGTTTGTTGGGAAGGAAATTTCGAAATGCAGAATTTGGAATTTTAAAAGAAAATCGGAGAAGAGATGCGGATTTATGAAAATATAAATTTGAGAAAAAGGGTATTAATTGTTGATGGTGGAAGATTAATTAGGGTATAAAATAAAAAATAAAATATTTAGGGATTTACATGAAATCTAGAGAATTTTTGGAATTTAAAAATGGTTAATTATGGAAGTTAGGAAAAAGGAATTTAAATAAATATGAAAAATATATGTGGAAAAATAAAAGTGGAGAAAAAGTTAAAAATATAGTACTAAAAATTATTCTATGAATATTGGAATTTATTTTGAATTTTTTTGAAGGAGGAAAATGGAAATAGGAAATTCGAAATTGAAAATCGGGAAAATATAAAATGCTACTGTTCATTGCGCATGAGGTGCTCGACGCCGTACTCGGCCCCGGCGCGCGCCGCCGCGCGTCGCCCGACCGTACGCACTCGCACCCGCGAGCGCCACGCGCCACACAGCGCGCGCGCCGCGCGCAGCCACGCGGCGCGCGCTCGCGCCCGCGCCGGATCCCGCCGCGCCCGCGCCCCGCAGCCCACGCGCCGTACTCAGCCCCGCGCCGGTGCCCGCTGTCGCACCACGCGCCCGCCGCCGCGTCGGACCCCGCCCGTGATTCGCGCCCTCGCGCGCCCGCACCCGCCCGGACCCCTCCCGCATCCCGTGCGCTCGTCTCACGCGTCCGATGCCGTACGCGGCCCCGTTCTCGCCGCGCCCCTCTCGCCACGCCGCAACCGCGCGCGCCCGGCCCGGCCTCCCGCGCCGCCGCATGGCGACCGCCGTACCGCGCCCGCGCCGGCCCGCCCTTCCCTCCCGTTTCCTCCTCCCCGGCCGCGCCTATAAATAGGCCGAAGCCCCTCCCCTTCTCCCACACCGCCGCCGCCTCCCTCTTCCCTTTCCCGAGCACCATCGCGCCTTACCGCCGAGCGCCGCCGTCGCCGCGAAAACCGAGAGCCGCCGCCGTCGCCGCCGTGTGCCGAAGCCGCCCGAGCCTCGCCGTACCTCCCCGAGAGCCGCCGTCGCCGGTAAGCTCCCACCGCCGCCCCTTTTTCCCCATGCGCTAGCGCCGGCCGCCACCTCGTTTTCCCGAGCACCGGTCGAACACCTTGCGAGCAATGAATAGTGGCCGAGAGAAAAGAAAAAGAAAAAGGAAGAAAAAGAAAAAAAGAAAAATAGGGAAAAATTTGGAAAAATTTTAGAAAATTTGGAAAAATATTTTGAGAAGACTTGAGTAAAATTTTGGGCAAAAATAAATTATTTTCTTGCATGATTTCTCAGTGAAAAATTCGAAAATCAAAATGCGACTTTTCCGAAATATCGTTTCGCGCCGTTTTCAAGTCCGGATTTCGTTTAATCCTTTCTTGCCGTTTAAATGTGTTGCTCTTTTGTGCTCGAATCTTCAAAACCTCAAGAACCAATCCCTCCGCGGATATTTTCAAATCTATTTTCTCGAGCGAATCGCGATCGTCGCTTTGCGAAAACCCTAAGTCATCGACCCGATGTCAAAACTTGGAGATTTCCCTGTCGATCCTCATACAAACTCAAGTAGAAATTTAGGCTAAGCGCTTGGAGTCATTTTCGTGGCTTTTATGGTTCTTTTCGATCTTTTGGTGTTATATTGAATTCTAATCGAATTCTATTGATCTCTCGCATGTACGGATAGCACCTGAAGAGGCCGGCAGCGACCCCATTGAAGACACCACTCCACAAGCGTGCGAGCAAGGCAAGTCATCATACTCTTTGAACATATTGATCCCAATTGTGAAATGATGTTATTTTAAACTCTCAACATGCATGCTATACAGAGTTACCTATACTTGTTATGCCATACCTTGTTGTTGATTACCATTAGAATTACTCCTTGTAACTCTCGAAGTGATACAAACAACCGGAGAATAACTTCGGTAAACTGCTTAGCCCTGCTAAACTTAGAATCATGCATCCTCATGCCTTTATAAAAAGCTTTGTGCTTGGGCAACTACCTCGCCACAAGGCCATGAGAATAATGAAATGAGTTTGATGAAAATTGAAAGTACTAAACAAATGTTTTAGACTGGGGCGGCTGGATGATTTGGGTGGATTCCAGAAAAAGCAAGTGCCGACCCTTGTAAATTAAGGACCGAGCCATGAGATAGCCGGGAAACGAGCCAGTACAACCGTACTTCTCGAATGGGTATAGACCTAGCTGATTACATGGCCGAGCGGAGGCAGTATCCTTGCATAGATGCTTCTTTATGATGTGGTTTGTGTTATGAAGATGAGGCTGCGGCCCATGTTGTGGATGTTGAAATTAAATCGATATTAATTGAACTTAAAGATTGAGGAAGTCTTCCCTTACCCCGGGTGTGCCAGAACTCCTCTCACTGCTAGAAAATGACGACTAGAGTGCATGAGGGCTTAAGTTCATGGAGCGGGTACTGCCAAAGTTTGGTTATCAAAAGGTTTTGCCGTGACCGTCCCATATAAAGGGATATAGGCTCATTCGATGGGCAGTCATGGAGTACGGGTAAAGTGTACATCCACTGCAGTGTGAATTAATCAATCTATTTGAATAGCCGTGCTCGCGGATATTGAGCATCGTGACAAGACTTTCGCTTGGTTAGACTTTAAACTTAAAAATGCTGAGATGGGTTTGCATGATGATTTTATTTGCTGGTGGATCAACTTCTCGAGATGCGATAAGGGGTGGACTCCCCAGAAAACCATGACGAATCGGAGGCGGGAAGCCATCCTTGGAATCATGATGGATGGTAGACAGAACCGTCGCCGAATTAATGAACGATGGAACTAAAACTTGACCTGGCTAGCTGTTAGAATTGTGAAAACATTTATGAAAATTGGCTTTACGCAAAAGAGCTCCAGCCATTCCTTGAATAACCCTATCATATGCATCACTTCCGTGTTGGCTTGCTGAGTACAGTTGGTACTCACCCTTGCTATACGCACAAACCTTCAGATGTTGGGAATGAAGAATCGGAGGATCCTTATGCCTACTACCAGGAAGGCGAAGAAGCTGATGGCGCTTACTAGGTCTTAGTTCCCGGTCGTTGCCTGTGGCAACCGACATGCTGCTGCCTTTATTCCGCTGCCTTATCTAATTTCTGCTTTTGTGTTGTATCCGGACCATGAGGTCCTATGTGGTGAACATTGCCTTCGGGCCTATCATTGTAATAATTTCGTTGTAAGACTATTTGTGCATGTGCACCTGGTTATTCAGTACTGTATTTCGTGGGTACCAACTACTCGATCCAGGGAAATGGTACTAAGAACACGAAAGATTCCCGTCCCAAAAACGGGGGTTCACAGAGCTGGTATCAGAGCTATGCGACCGTAGGATAAGACCAACTGGCGCCCTACCCCTGACTAGTTGGCTAAAGGGAAGTATCCCTACGTAGGACCATTTCGCAAACTATTATTTCTGAAAAGACAAACATACTTTTTCCTATACCTTTATTTCCCTTTCTTTACCCAAATGGTTTTGATGTTATCTGTCTCTCCCTCTAACCCTAAGTTGCTTTCAAAAGCAGATGTCGGACCATGTCGGAGTCTGGGAAATCACCATCCCACGGGATGAGGGATTCGTGGCACAACTTCAGTCATTACTGTGGTGTCTAATGTATCCAAAGCCACCCACTTACCAGATCAGGAGGCATGGCTCCGAGGGATATCCGGTATGGGAAGCAGCAGTTTCCGTGGAGGCCCGCATGGGGAGTGAGACACCTTTTTGCTTCCACACCCGTTACCATCGAGATCTAGTGGAAGCAGCTATTCAAGACGCGGCCCGAGAAGCGTTCCTTCGCCTAAATGCTATTCACCGTGCTGAACTCACAGTGACCGAGTTTGTGCACCACCCCTATCGCGAGGAAGGCAATCCGGTCTGCACCGTGGAAGCCACCCCCTGCTGCTACAACCCTATGGTCACCCGTCTATCCCGCTGGGCAGAGACGGCAGATGACTGCTATGAGGAAGCTTTGCTTGAGATCAACGACCAGCAGCAACGCCTCAATGATCTGGTCGAGAACCACCAGAGCTTCGGGGATCAGATCAACGTGCTACAGACTCAGCTACAGGCCAACGGTGCCCGATGAGCAGCTCTCGGACCGTTACATGGCCCGTGGGGAAGCCCTGGTGGAGCTGGAGGAGCAGCTCAGGAAGAGCAAGCAACAAGTCAACCAGCTGGAAGAACAGCTGCGCTCCCACCCTGTCCATGCTGCAGGTACTTCCACCGAAGTTGTACCAACACCTCCTGCCCCTGTGCCCGACCACTACTACCTCATGACTCCAGCATGCTTGAACACTTTTCAAGCCATGATGGAGCAAGCTTTATGTTGAGCACGAGTCGGCACCGCACCGATAGACCCCACCGCCGCCACCTCCATGGGACCCACCTCGAACTCCATGGCAATACCATCTGAGCCTGGATCGGGAGGGGAGAACCCCCTCCAGATCCACACCGACTCCGAGTCTGAGACGGAGCCTATGGAGATCAAGTGGGAGTCCAGCGACACTGATCCAACAGAGGAGGAAGCTCCCACTCGTCGCCTGACTCACACCGGTGGTCCCCTCACCCGCAAGACCGCTCGGAAGAATACCCGGCCACCGAGCAGGAAGATCCAACATGACTCCGAGGCCACCACCTCTGAGCCATGGGGACTCTGATTTGCTTCAGCAGAGGATCACCCCCTTCCTGCACCTGGCTCCTGCGGATGGTTGGATGATTAGGCGAGAGGACCGCCTCAACTTGGTCTTGCTTTGGACGGTTTGGCAGCAAGGATCACACCCTTCCCCCTCCCCTAATAGCTAAAGGCAGTAGTACGATGTAGCTTTTGCATCATGGCATGTGGGACTGTGCATGTACAGTCCATTGTACCCCCTTTGATGTAATTTTATGGACCTATATATCGTTTTATGGCATGCGATTAATAAGCTTGTTCTACCATGCTTGCTTTGTTCGAAGATCATTTAAAAACAACTTGAAGAGAAATCACCTGGAAACCATGACCTTAATGAGTCCAATCTCTTAATTCATCTATCTCCCTCAGATGGCGCATCGTCGCAGAGCTGCAACATCCAACGAGAACCCACTGGAGCCTAACCCCTCCACTCTGGCGGAGGTTATGGCTTTGCAAACCCATTTACTCCAAGCAATCGCCAACAACCAAGGAAATCGCGGAGGGTCAAGCTTAGGAGAGTTTATGCGAGCTAAGCCGCCTACATTCTCTGCGGCCGAAGAACCAATGGATGCCGAAGACTGGTTGAGGGTGATAGAGAAGAAGTTGACTCTCGTCCAAGTACGAGAAGCTGACAGAGTCATCTTTGCCACTAACCAGCTGGAAGGTCCCGCAAGTGACAGGTAAGACACCTACAAAGAGACTCGGGCTGAAGATGCCGGCGAACCGACATGGGAAGAATTCACGGCTGCTTTTCGTGAGAATTTCGTACCAGCCGCGGTTATGAGGATGAAGAAAAATGAGTTCCGCAGGTTGCGCCAAGGAAACACCTCGGTACAAGAGTACCTGAACAAGTTTACCCAGCTTGCTCGTTACACCACCAGTGATCTGGCAGATGAAGAGGAAAAGAAGGACAAGTTTATTGAAGGACTGAACGACGAGTTAAGGGGACCGATGATCAGTCAGGACCACGCTAGCTTTCAGAGCCTCATAAACAAGGTCGTGAGGCTTGAGCATGACCAAAAGATGGTAGAAAAAAACCGCAAGAGGAGGCTTGCTATGGCCCGCCCATTTCAGGGAGTGCCTCAGCATCCCAAGGGAGCCACCCCGTCCGGATGGAAGCCAACCGTTCTGGCAACCAGTCGTTCCCCCACACCCGACCACGTCAACAGGCCAGCTGCACCCCAGTTCCGTACACCGACGCCAACCCTAGCTGCTCCGGGAAGAAGGAATGTGAATTTCTTCAACTGTGGAGAATTCGGGCACTACTCCAACAGCTGCCCCAAGCCACGCAACACTCCCGTGCGTATAGGCGCCAATGCAACGGCCATCCGAGGAACCACCACTCCTGCTGTAGGACGCGGTCTGTTTAGGACCCCGCAACCCAATGAGACTGCCACCGGATTTCGGCGTGGACAGGTGAATCATGTGCGTGCTGAAGAAGCGCAGGAGGATCAGAACGTGCTGATGGGTATGTTCTCTATCAACTCTACCCCAGTTAAAGTTTTATTTGATTCCGGAGCATCGCATTCATTCATCTCTTCACAAGTAAGCAAACAACACCACCTACACCAGGTAGAACTTAAGAGACCCATGTTGGTACACTCGCCTGGGGGAAACATAACCGTACCCCATGCTTGCATCAATGTGCCCATACGGATTAGAGACGTGGTATTCCTTTCAAACCTTATGGTACTATCACCCCAAACCATTGATATCATACTCGTAATGGATTGGTTGACCAAGAACAATGGAGTCATAGACTGTAGTCGAAGGAAAGTCACAGTATCCACCCCATGGGGATCACCGATGAACATAACTATGGACCAAAACCCGATGCTATGTGAGCAAGCTACGGGAGTATTCACCATGCTACCTCTGAGCGGGATGCCAGTAGTGCAAGAATACCCAGACGTATTTCCCGAGGAATTGCCCGGAATGCCCCCTGATCGCGACATAGAATTTATCATTGACCTAATGCCTGGTACTGCCCCCATATCCAAGATACCTTACCGAATGCCGGCTAACGAACTAGAACTCAAGAAGCAAATCAGAGAACTACAAGAAAAAGGATTTGTACGCCCTAGTTCTTCTCCCTGGGGAGCCCCAGTACTCTTCGTCAAAAAGAAGGATGGGAGTATGAGGATGTGTGTGGACTACCGATCGTTGAATGAAGTAACTATCAAAAACAAGTACCCACTACCTCGAATCGATGACCTATTCGATCAGCTTAAGGGTGCGCAAGTGTTCTCAAAGATTGATCTTCGGTCGGGGTATCATCAGTTGAAGATTAGAGACGGGGATATTCCCAAAACGGCATTCTCTACGCGTTATGGCTTATATGAGTTCACAGTAATGTCCTTTGGATTGACCAATGCTCCGGCATATTTCATGAATCTGATGAACAAGGTATTCATGGAATATCTGGATAAATTCGTAGTGGTATTCATTGACGATATACTTATCTACTCCAAGGACGATGAGGAGCATGCGGAGCACCTACGACTGGTACTGGAAAAGCTACGAGAACACCAGCTGTATGCAAAATTTAGCAAGTGCGAGTTCTGGCTCAAGAAAGTCACTTTTCTTGGCCACGTAGTCTCAGCCGGAGGAGTAGCAGTACACCCTGCCAAGGTCGAGGTGGTTACGGAATGGAAGGCACCCAAGTCAGTAACGGAGGTTCGGAGTTTCTTGGGATTGGCCGGATATTATCGAAGGTTCATCGAAGGGTTTTCCACAATAGCCCGACCCATGACTCAACTTCTGAAGAAGGAGAAAAAATTTGTATGGAACGAGAAGTGTCAGGAAGCCTTTGCCCAACTAAAAGGAAAGTTAACCACCGCCCCAATCTTAACCCTACCTGACAACCGTAAGGATTTCGTGATGTACTGTGATGCGTCTCGGCAAGGACTGGGAGGCGTATTGATGCAGGATGGAAAGGTCATGGCATATGCCTCAAGACAGTTACGACCCCACGAGGAAAACTATCCCACACACGACTTGGAATTAGCGGCAGTTGTTCATGCATTGAAGATCTAGAGACACTATCTGATCGGGAACCACTGTGATGTATATACTGACCACAAGAGCCTGAAATACTTCTTTACTCAGTCCGATCTCAACCTACGTCAGAGACGGTGGTTGGAATTGATCAAGGATTACGATCTAGGAATCCATTGCCACCCTGGCAAGGCAAATGTAGTGGCCGATGCGTTAAGCCGCAAAGCTCAATGCAACCATATGAGATTGGAAGGTATGGCCAGCGAGCTCCAAGAAGAGATGGCTCGACTTAACCTGCACCTGATCCCTCACGGAGAAGTGAACTCACTGGAAATCCAACCCCTTCTGAGGACTCAAATAGAAGAGGCTCAAAAGGGAAATGAAGAAACACAAGAAATCAAAGAGCGCATGGCCGCTGGGTGCGCTAAGGAATTTTCGGTAGACGACAAGGGAACCCTGTGATATAAGAAAAGAATCTGCGTGCCTGAACAAGGTGGTTTGAGAGGGTTGATCTTAAAAGAGGCACACGAATCAGCATACTCGTTACATCCAGGAAGCACGAAAATGTACCAGGATTTGAAGGGAGAATACTGGTGGCCCAATATGAAGAGAGACGTAGCCGAATACGTAGCCGTATGCGATGTATGCCAAAGGGTGAAAGCTAAGCATCAACGACCGGCGAGCTTGCTGCAGCCGCTCAAGATTCCAGTGGAAATGGGATGAGATAGGCATGGATTTCATCGTTGGACTACCCAAAACGCAGCTCGGTTATGATTCCATTAGGGTAATAGTAGATCGGCTCACCAAGACCGCCAGATTTATTCCCGTAAAGACCAACTACAATAGCGCCAAGCTAGCAGAGCTATACATGAGTAGGATTGTGTGTCTTCATGGTGTACCAAAAAGAATTATATCAGATCGCGGTACCCAATTCACGTCCCATTTCTGGAGCAAAGTTCATGAGGCACTCGGAAGTCACCTTGCCTTCGCACCGCTTACCACCCTGGACCGACGGGCGGGCCGAAAGGACAAATCAAGTGCTTGAGGATATGTTGAGAGCTCGTGCATTGGATTTCACCAAGGATTGGGAGAAATGTTTACCGTACGCCGAGTTCTCCTACAACAACAGCTACCAGGCCAGTCTGAAGATGTCACCAAACGAAGCCCTATTTGGTCGCCAATGCCGAACCCCATTAATGTGGTCAGAAACCGGTGAACGAGCCGTATTCGGGCCTGACATAATCAAAGAGGCCGAGGAAAAGGTCCGTCTGATCCGGGACCGATTACAAGTTGCCCAATCTCGACAAAAGAGCTATGCGGACACTTGTCGAAGGGATTTAGAATTCAATGTAGGCGACTATGTGTATCTAAAGGTCTCACCACTACGAGGAACTCAGAGGTTCAAGGTCAAAGGGAAACTTGCGCCAAGATATGTGGGCCCACTCTTGATAAGCGCTAGAAGAGGTGAAGTGGCCTACCAGCTAGAGTTGCCCGAGAACATCTCCGATGTTCACCCAGTGTTCCATGTGTCGCAATTGAAGAAATGCCTGCAGGTGCCAGAAGAGCAAGCTCCTTTGGAAACCATCCATATCAACAGTGATCTCACATACCCAGAACATCCAATAAAGATACTGGACGAGGCAGAAAAGAGGACACGGACCAAGTCATGGCGCATGTACAAAGTAGAATGGAGCAACCACACTGAAGAAGAGGCCACCTGGGAAAGCGAGGATTTCCTGAAGACTGAATACCCACACCTACTCAACAACTGGTAAGAAATCTCGGGGACGAGATTTATTGTTAGGGGGGTAGGTTTGTAACATCCTGAAAATCGAAGAAACTAAAATCGGAATGTAAAATTCGGAACTTGCAAAAACTTTCGCTTGTTGCCTTTTTCCTTGGGTTTGTTGCTTCCTATTTGCTAGCTCGGTTGCATAAATTTAGCTGTGAGCAATTCCTCTCGGTGTTTGTGAAAGATTTGGAGTTTGTTGGGAAGGAAATTTTGAAATGCGAATTTGGAATTTTAAAAGAAAATCGGAGAAGAGATGCGGATTTATGAAAATACAAATTTGAGAAAAAAGTGTATTAATTGTTGATGGTGGAAGATTAATTAGGGTATAAAATAAACAATAAAATATTTGGGGGATTTACATGAAATGTAGAGAATTTTTGGAATTTAAAAATGGTGAATTATGGAAGTTAGGAAAAAGGAATTTAAATAAATATGAAAAATATATGTGGAAAAATATAAGTGAAGAAAAAGTTGAAAATATAGTATTAAAAATTATTCTTAGAATATTGGAATTTATTTTGAATTTTTTTGAAGGGAGGAAAATGGAAATAGGAAATTAGAAATTGAAAATCGGGAAAATATAAAATGCTACTGTTCATTGCGCATGAGGTGCTCGACACCGTACTCGGCCCCGTGCGCGCCCGCGCGCCGCCCGACCGTACGCGCCGCGCCGCGAGTGCCACGCGCCGTGCAGCGCGGCGCGCCACGCGCCGCGCGCACTCGCGCCCGCGCGACCCCCGCGCCCGCGCCCGCCGCCCACGCGCCCGCACTCGGCCCCGCGCCTGCGCCCGCTCGTCGCGCCACGCGCCGCTGCCGCGCGGACCCCGCCCGCGATTCGTGCCCTCGCGCGCCGCACCCGCCGGACCCCGCCCGCATCCCGTGCGCTCGCCCCACGCGTCCGATGCCGTACGCGGCCCCGTTCGTGCCCACGCCCCTCTCGACACGCCGCAACCGCGCGCGCTCGGCCCGGCCTCCGCACCGCCGCATGGCGACCGCGTACCACGCCCGCGCCGCCCCCTTCCCTCCCGTTTCCTCCTCCCCGGCTGCGCCTATAAATAGGCCGAAGCCCCTCCCCTTCTCCCACACCGCCGCCGCCTCCCTCTTCCCTTTCCCGAGCACCATCGCCGCCCTAACCGCCGAGCGCCGCCGTCGCCGCGAAACCGAGAGCCGCCGTCGCCGGTAAGCCCCGCCGCCGCCCCTTTTCCCCATGCGCTAGCACCGGCCGCCGCCTCTGTTTTGCCCGAGCCCCGGTCGAACACCTTGCAGGCAATGAATAGTGGCGCAGGGAAAAAGAAAAAGAAAAAGGAAGAAAAAGAAAAAAAAGAAAAAAAGGGATATAGGCTCATTCGATGGGCAGTCGCGGAGTACGGGTAAAGTGTACATCCACTGCCGTGTGAATGAATCAATCTATTCGAATAGCAGTGCTCACGAATATTGAGCATCGTGACAAGACTTTCGCTTGGCTAGACTTTAAACTTAAAAATGCTGAGATGGGTTTGCATGATGATTTTATTTGCTGGTGGATCAACTTCTCGAGATGCGAGAAGGGGTGGACTCCCTAGAAAACCATGACGAATCAGAGGCGGGAAGCCATCCTTGGAATCACGATGGATGGTAGACAGAACCGTCGCCGAATTAATGAACGATGGAACTAAAACTTCACCTGGCTAGTTGTTAGGATTGTGAAAAGATTTATGAAAATTGGCTTTACGCAAAAGAGCTCCAGCTATTCCTTGAATAACCCTATCATATGCATCACTTCCGTGTTGGCTTGCTGAGTACGGTTGGTACTCACCCTTGCTATACGCACAAACCTTCAGATGTTGGGAATGAAGATTCGGAGGATCCTTATGCCTACTACCAGGAAGGCGAAGAAGCTGATGGCGCTTACTAGGTCTTAGTTCCCGGTCGTTGCCTGTGGCAACCGACAAGCCGCTGCCTTTATTCCGCTGCCTTATCTAATTTCTTCTTTTGTGTTGTATCCGGACCATGAGGTCCTATGTGGTGAACATTGCCTTCGGGCCTATCATTGTAATAATTTCGTTGTAAGACTATTCGTGCATGTGCACCTAGTTATTCAGTACTGTATTTCGTGGGTACCAACTACTCGATCCAGGGAAATGGTACTAAGAACACGAAAGATTCCCGTCCCAAAAAGGGGGTCCACACAACCCAAGGTGCAGAGAGCCGTTCATCGCCTCCTTGTCCCCCTGCATCTTGCCGACTGGGGTTACCAAGGCCGATCAGTAGCCTGGAGCTACGAATTCTACTACCCAGTATCGGCGGAAAGGCAGCTTGGTCTTGGGCAACTGCCCATCAGCTTTTTTTACGCCGATAAGATTGAAACCAGGGGGTGGTCGGCCAGGACTTGATAATGAATCGGCTGCTGAACATTGCCGGCCCTCCCCTTGGCGACGTTGGCGTGATAACATTGTCGATGAGGAGAAGCGCCGCTTACGACCGATGGTGGTCCGAAGTTAAACGCCATATCTTCCACCAACGGACGTCTTGCTACATCGACCTGCTTCTGCCCAACGAGATCCCCTCGGTACATTTCTGCTTCGGACTCAAACAATTTTCTTCTTTCAATTCATCAGATGACACAGCCGATTAACGTTCATCTTTTGATTTCGCAGGAGACGGAGACAGAGCGGCCGACGGTAAGCGACTCCGGACGCCCCGTCGAATACAACCCAGGCGTTCTGGATGAGGGCGGTCTTGCTCCGTCGGCCATCGGCTTGGGGCGCCCAAACTGGCATCGCTGTTGCGAGGGCAGGTGCGCCAGCCGATTGCGCAAAAGAGAAAAGCGGCACCACCACCGCGGTCGTCGGCCACGCCTGCCCCCAAGAGGGTGAAAAAGACAAAGCCAGTAGCGCCAGCCGACAGCCTCCCCCCTTGGATCCGGCCGTCGTGCAATTCCTCTACACCATCGCCAGCGAGGAAGCGCCGGCGGCTGTCGGGGCGGCGGCCGAACCCGGGATTCTGAGTCCTAAGTCGGTCAATGCCCCAGCCGACGTTCCGCCAGCCCCAAGTCCGCCAACAAAACGTCAGCCGATAAGCTTTTGCTCCACCAGGCTTGGCTTCATGATGATCACTTGCATCTGATCGAACCCTTGCTCGCAGGTCAAGAGATTGGCCGGTCGCACTCCTCGCCCCGCGCCATCGGTAATCATCTTCTGCCACCTTATTTGTAGTAATCGATCGGCTTGTTTGTTAATTCTTTCTTCTGCAGCCCCCGTGGTCTCCATCGGCTGCCCCCCAAGCGTCCGACGAGCGTACTGCGCCTATTGGGGATAGTGGTGACAACGTCGGCGAAGAGGCCCCGACGGCCATGGGCAACGATTCGGCCGAACCAACAGCCCCGACCCCGACGCCGACGGTAAGCCAACTAATTTCGATGATCGGCTTTGTCGGCTTAGTAAGTCCTTGATCATCTCTCTCTTTGCTGCGGAACATAGCCGACCTCCTCAACTTTGATTTGTCGGAGTTTGAGGAGCCCGGTGACACCGGCGAGGAAGCGCTTGCGATGCCGGCTGAGGATCTGAGGGCCACTTTAGCCGACATCGGCAATCGGCGGAAGCCTCGTTGGACACGCTGGTGGTCGACAGGCTCAATACGCGCGCGATTCGGAGATATCCAAAATCAGCCGCCGAAAGCCGTAGCCGAAGCCATCGTGCGGCGACCTTCATGGAAGCCTATCAATTCAAGTACGAACGGGCCCGGCAGCGAATAATCGATCCCCGCGAGAGTCAAGCGTGATCGGCCACCATCCAGTCAACCAAGGATGCCATCGAGAGCCGGAAAGCTGCCTTTGACCACCTAAAGACTGAGCCGGCGGCCAAGCTTGAGCAACTCCACGCCCGCCAGGAATAGCTGATAGCCGATCTCGTTCAAGTCACGAACAAGATTGATGTCCATGAGGAGTACATGGCTGGCCTGCCGGCCAAGATTGAAGCTGAGCGCCAAGGCATCAGGGCGGCTGTGGCACACCTGCGTAACTTGGTGAGGAGCGTCCGATCGGTGGCGGGGTCTGAGGCCGACGATGTTAGGGCCATCGGAGAAATCGACCAATTTAGGCAAACGGCGTTGTCGGCCATAGCCGATTTCCTGAAAAAATGAGATTGTAATTATCCGACCTTCCGAGATCGGCTAACATTTCTGTACCATACATTTATGCTTTTGTGATGTGATTGGATAACCATCTTACTCGTGCTTATACTTGGCTTCGACTCGCGTGTCATAATTTATCGAGTTTTTGCCACTGCGCTCGTATATATGATCGGCTGTACTTGTAGATAAGATGGTCCTTCGGCCATGCATGGTGCCTTGACTTGTTCACGTCGAAATCGGCTTCAGCCGCTCGCATCGTTTAGCGTTGCTGACTCCGAGACTATACCACGACCGTTAGTGTTAGCATTCGAACTGTTGGCTATCGGCCGATAATATCCGAGCGCACTGCCAATTTGGTTTCGTAGTCCGAATCATCCGAATCTGTACTTCAAGAACCCGTGAGTTCTGGACGACAGGTATCCAGCCTTGCGCAGTCACCAACCATTCAATGATTCCCGACGCCTTTAATGATGGCCTCTTCGACTCTCACGTCGGCAGCGACCTTTCACATCTGAAACCGCATCTTTCCTTTCTATAAATGGACTCCTTCGGTCCTTCCTGAATAACTCACGGCCGAAGGAGACACTCGATCTCCAGGAGTACAATGTCCAGGTCTCCAAGCTTTCGGCAGGGCTTCCTATGGCTTCCTCGAGCTCGTTGGTAAACCAGGTGATTCCCCAACTCATCCGCTCACACCGTTCCTTCTCTCTAAGTACTCAGGATTGATCCTTCTCGCAGCCACTTCATCCCCTTCTGGTGATCCTAGAGATCATGAACACGCCGTACGAACTGACGGTCAGCCAAGCACGACAAGTGAGGGCCAACTTGAAGCGCTTTAGGGAGTTGGAGGCTCCTCACCCAGCGGCCTGGCCTCCCATCAACCTTGGCAGCATTCCGGCCGCTGTCCCTTCGGCGTCCTCAACGCTCACGCGCCTCGACCGGCTGGAAGGAAGGCAAACACGACTTGCCAATGAACTGTTGACTACGACCACCGACATATGGGTCACTCGGCTAGAGCATCTGATCTTGGATGCTTTAGAGTTGGAGACTGCGGAGACTATCAAACGAGCCCTGGCGGCCATCAGGGATTATCTGGGGAACATGTAATCAAAAGCGGCTGTGCGCCGATTATGAATAAAGATCGTTTAATGTTCTAGCCTGATTTTTGCGTTGCAATCGGCCCGATTTTCGGTTGACTTGTGTATGTGTATATGCCCGCAAGTTTTGTTGATAGCTTCGGTGTCGACAAAATTGTGAGTTCGAGCCGCTCGCGCATCCTGGCCGTTCTTATTGGTCAATCATGAGCCGGTCGTAGGGTGCTTGGTAAAAAATGTTTTGAAAACGCCTAAAGGCGATGCCTCGTAAGACATCGGCTGTCGTAGATCGGCTTATGTAACTATAGCCAAATCACGAGTTGATCCACACACTTGGGTAATATTTCTTTAAATATTTTCCATTAAGGGCCCTTTCGAATATCTCTCCGTCTAGTCCTTTTAGCATGTAAGCTCCCTTAGAGACGCATTTGTGGATCTTGAAAGGTCCTTCCCAATTTGGTGACCACTTGCCGAACTTGTTGTCTCTAGATCTGATTGGCAGTATAAGTTTCCAAACGAGTTCGCCTTCCTCAAACGATTTAGGCACCACCTTTTTATTGTAATGTCTGGCTACTCGTTCTTTATCTTGTCGCTTTTTCCAAGGCCCTCATCCTGGATAAAACGAGATCTTCCGACTCGTCTACCATTAGGTGATAATAGTCGTCGGCTGTGAGTTGATCCTGCAGCTGAATGCGCCTTGAGCCGACGACACTTTCCCATGGCAACACTGCTTTATGTCCATAGACCAGTTTGTACGGAGGAACTTGGATTGACCCGTGCCATGCCATCCAATACGCCCACAGTGACTCGGCTAATCGGGTGTGCCATTGCTTAGGATACTCAGAGATCTTTCTTTTAATCAACTTGATCAAGCTTTTGTTTGAGGCCTCGGCTTGCCCGTTGGCTTGCGCGTAATACGGCGAAGAATTAAGCAGCTTGATCCCCATGCCATCGGCAAACTGAACAAATTCATCTGATACAAAGATAGATCCTTGGTCAGCCGTTATTGTTTGTGGAACGCCAAATCGGTAGATGATGTGCTCTTTGACAAACTCGATCGTGTCCTTAGAATCCACTTTTCTGAGGGGGATTGCCTCCACCCATTTCGTGAAATAATCCGTTGCCACCAGGATATATTTGTGTCCTTTGCTTGAGGGTGGATTGATCTGGCCGATCATATCAATGCCCCATCCTCTAAACGGCCATGGCATGATGATTGGGTTCATAGCCGATGCCAGTGCTCGTTGTATAGCGCCGAACTTTTGGCAGTCCTAGCACCCCTTGTAGTACCTGAAGCGGTCTTCCAGCATCGTCGGCCAGAAATACCCCGCTCGGCGAAGTAGCCACTTCATTTTGTGGGCCGATTGGTGCGTGCCACAGATTCCTTCGTGTACTTCTCCGATGGCCACTGTAGCCTGATCGGCTCCCAAACACTTGAGTAGCACGCCGTCAATCATCCGATAGTATAGGTCTTCATCGAGCAACACGTATCGTAATGCCTTGTACCGTAATTTCCTTGTGGCCGATTGAGAGGGGTTTTTGAGATAGTTGTAAACTTCAAACCTCTAATCATCGGCCGTGATGGCGGCCACGTCTACGTCTGCTTCCTTCGGCATCGACCGATAGCCTGATGCCTCTTGAGCCAAGTCATTGGCCTCTGTGTTCTGCTCTCTAGGGATATGCTTCAAGGTGACTAGCCAAAACCCATCCATTAACTCCCAACATTGCCGATAATAGACCATAAGTGCGTCATTTTTGCACTCATATTCTCCTGATAATTGGCTGATGATGAGCAACGAATCTCCCATTATCTCGACTGCATCGGCTTCCACCTCCTTGTGTAGAGTCAACCCTTTGAGAACGGCTTTGTACTCGGCTTGGTTATTTGTGAAAGGTTACGCGGAGGCTACGCTAGCCGAAAACAAAAAAACTTTTTACCGCGCAAACCAGGAACACTTGGAAGTAAGGGCTGATAGATCGTAACCGATTGGAGTATGCAGCGGAAATAGCCAATCAGGACTATCCGATCCGGAAGAGTGTAGCCGATTCCGCAAGCCGACAGCCGATTCCTGGAGATAGCCGATTCACCAATCAGCCGATTCGCCGAGCAGCCGATTCGCCGAGTCGTCCGGTCACGTTCTCGCGCCTCGCTCCGATGCGCCCAACCGCAGCCGATTCCACCACAGCCGATTCGTAGCCGATTCATAGCATGCAACGTAGCAGCGCCTCTACCGGTATCCACACGTTCGGGGATAGAACGCCGAACACCCGTGTGCTAGCAAGCGATGCAAGGCTAGGGTTTGGCTCGAAAGTGGGGAGGGTTTCCGTGGAGATTGATCTCGGTGACTTCTGTTGCGGATTCGGTTCAATGCGATGCAGCAACTCTCCACCCCTCGCCCCTTTATATAGAGTTGGCCGACTGGGACTAGTGGCCGATCAGGACTCTCTTTTGAATCGGATCCTATCCGAATCTCATAGAGTTGGCCGCCCATACGTCGTAAGACCATAGGACTCTATCCGATCGGATCCCTATCCGATCGAGCCGTATCCAAGTCCAACTCGAATGCTGTTCTTATCCCCTTAAACGTGCGACCCGTAGGTTCGGGTATACTCGGTTTCGGCTATAATCTAAGTTAGCCGATCGTCGGCTAGAGTCCAACGAGCCGACCATCACGCGGCGCCTAGCGGCACATATTGACACCATAGTATACAAGAATATCATATCGGCTCGAACCTGTAATGTGTACACAAATCCCTTTGCCTCACGATATCGGTTAAGCTATAGGCAAGATGTGTGCCATCCCTTCAATAGCTTAACCATTCACTCGAACCGTATTGGATTATCTGTTGCTTGACTCCTCAATCAACTTACCATGGCCATGCATTTCCATAATCCATTACCTTGAGGGGCCCAGAGATATCTCTCCAAAGGAGGGGCAAATTCCATCTTGATCACTCACATCCCACTCCATGTATCATAGCAAACCCAAAAACTACATTTATAACTACCCAGTTATGGAATAGCGTTTGGTAGTCCCAAAGTAGGTTACTACACGTGTTGGAATCCATGGTGATCTCAGGTCTAAGGACTTTGTACCAACACTACCCGAGACCAACTAATGGCACATTAATTCTGTAGTGTCTCATAGTCGGTCTAACCAACAATGTGTTCTCTAACATATATGTCCATGTTTATTGATTTGGTATGTCCATACCCATGGTCTATGAGACATGATCATCAATCAATAAACATGCCGATCTTAGAATCATATTAGTTCCAATAATATGATATATGATCAGGATCATTTAGAAATAGATTCCTACGATAGAGTCTCATAAATAAGTAATGTACTTATTGATCAATACAAGATGTCTATTTCATGGAACTAAATAACACTTTATTCATAAATACATAAACATTGACCATGATATCCAACATCTCCATGTTGCCTCTAGGGCATATCACTAACAATCTCCCACTTGCACTAGAGTCAATCATGTAAGTATCTAATACCCATTGCTCTTGTGTGCGCCTCATGTTTGGGCCGGGAGAGGTTTTGTCGGCGGATCGGCTATGTTGAGATCCGTGTGCCCTTTGCATATCTTGACATCACCTCTGTCCACTATCTCGCGGATGAGATGATATCGCCGAAGTATGTTTTTGGACTTCGATGTGACCTCGGCTCCTTGGCTTGCGCAATGGCTCCACTATTATCACAATAGAGAGACATTGGACCGTGTACTAGTCATCACACCAAGCTCGAAACGAATTTCTTGATCCAAACAGCCTCCTTTGCGTTCGAAAAGCAATATACTCGGCCTCCGTTGTAGAATCGCAACAATCCCGCTGGAACTCTTCCAGTGATGCTGCGCCTCGTTCGACGAACACGAATCCAGTTGCGATCTATAATCATCCTTGTCTGTTTGGAAGCTAGCATCGGTGTAACCACTTACAACGAGCTCTTCTTCACCTTTATAGACTAGGAACATATCCTTAGTTCTTCTCAAGTACTTAAGGATATTCTTTATGGCATCCGGTGACCTTCACTGGATCGACGTATCTCGCTCGTAGCACTCAAAGCGTACGAGACATCGGGCGTGTACAAAGCATGGCATACATGATGGATCCAATTGCCGAAGCATATGGAACCATACCCATCTTATTCCGCTCATCATGTGTCCGAGGACACCGATTCTTGCTAAGATTAATGCCATGTGACATGGGCAAGAAACCTTTCTTGGAATCATGCATGTTGAACCTTTTCAACACCTTTTCAATGTATGTACTTTGGCTTAATCCAATTAGCCTCTTGGATCTATCTCTATAGATCCGAATGCCCAATATGTATGCTCCTCCCCTAAGTCTTTCATGGAAAAACTATTTTTCAATGAAGACTTGACGGATTCTAGCATAGGGATATCATTTCCAATCGTAATATGTCATCCACATATAAGATTAGAAACACAATTGCGCTCCCACTGACCCTTTTGTAAACATAGGCCTCCTCTTCGTTTTTGATGAAACCAAACCCTTTGATTACTTCATCAAAACGAATATTCCAACTCCGAGATGCTTGCTTCAATCCATAAATGGATTTCGTAGCTTGCATATCTTTCCGCGTGTGGATCGACAAAACCTTGAGGTTGTATCATGTATACATCCTCGCTTAGGTTTCCATTTAGGAAAGCCGTTTTGACATCCATCTGCCATATCTCATGATCGAAATATGCAGCAATCGCTAGGATAATCCAAATAGATTTAAGCATTGCGACGGGCGAGAAGGTTTCATCATAATCAACTCCTTGAATCTATTTAAAACCTTTCGCCACCAATCGCGCCTTATAGATTGTAACATTTCCATCCATATCGGCCTTTTCTTAAAAACTCATTTACACTCAATGGTTTTGACACCATCGGGTGGATCAACCAAGTTCCAAACTTGATTGTCGTACATGGATTCTATTTCGGACTTCATGGCTCCAAGCCACTTGTTGGAATCAGGTCCCACCATCGCTTCCTCATAGGTCTTAGGCTCATCGTTGTCCAACAACAATATATCACGTTGTTCGCTTTGTGACTCGCTCGCGCCCGACGTGATCTTTCGACCTCCATGGGGCTGGTGTATCTACAACGGTGGCGTAACACTTTGTTCCTCCCGTTGTGGTTACGTCGTGGTCGCTGAAACATTTTCGATGTTTCTTGAACTTCTTCAAGATGCACCCTGCTCCCACTAACCCTTCTTGAAAGGAACTCTTTCTCCAAGAAAACACGTGTCGGGCGACAAACACTTTGCCTTGTTCCCGATTATAAAAGTAATATCCCTTAGTTTACTTAGGATATCCCACAAAGAAGCACTTGTCGATTTGGGTGTGAGCTTGTCGATCATAAACGTTTTACATAAGCTTCGCATCCCCAAATTTTGAGAAAAGACAAACTAGGGGTTGCCCTGTCCATATCTCATATGGTGTCTTTTCAACTGACTTAGATGGAACTCTATTTAGTGTGAGCGCAGCTGTTTCAAGAGCATATCCCCAGAAGGATAACGGAAGATCACTTTGGCTCATCATCGACCGCACCATGTCCAACAAGGTGCGATTTCTCCGTTCGGACACTCCATTCCATTGTGGAGTTCCTGGCGGAGTCAATTGTGGAACAATTCCACAATCTTTCAGATGATTACCAAACTCTTGGCTCAAGTATTCCCCTCCATGATCTGATCGTAGAAACTTGATTGTTTTTCCTAAATGATTATGTACTTCATTCTGGAATTCTTTGAACTTTTCAAAGGATTCGGACTTATGCCTCATTAAGTAGATATAACCATATCTACTAAAGTCATCGGTAAAGGTAATGAAGTACGATAACCACCTCTCGGCCGTTGAGCTCATTGGTCCACATACATCGGTATGTACGAGTGCCAACAAGTCACTTGCTCTTTCACGTGTCCCGTGAAAGGTGCCTTTGTCATCTTACCAAGTAAACAAGACTCACATGTCTCAAATGATTAAAAATTAAAAGAGTGAAGCAATCCATCCTTATGGAGCTTCTCCATGCGTTTTTTATTTATATGGCCTAAGCGACAATGCCGGATAAATGTGGGGTTTATATCATTAAAGAGATGCCTTTACGTATTAATGTTATAGATGGGAGACGCTTCAAGATTCAAAACGTAAAATCCATTCACCAATGGAGCATGAAAATAGAACATATCTTTGAGATACATTGAACAACCATTGTCCATTGATAAAATCATATCCTTTCGCTTGCAAACATGAAGCGGAAATAACGTTTTGACATAGTGTTGGAATACAATAACAATTATTCAATTCCAAAACTAATCCTAAAGATAGATAAAGTGATCTTGCGACAGCAAGCGTAGCAACGCTTGCTCCATTGCCGACGCGCGGAGTTCACCTCGCCCCTTCTCAATCCTCTACTTCTTCTCATTCCCGCAACGACTTGCAAATATGAGCTACGATCCGGTATCAAATACCCAAGAGTCGGTAGGTGAAGTAGCAAGACTAATGTCTATAACATTAATACCTGAAGCGAAGTCGTACTTTGCTTCTTTTTGAGATCCTCCATGTACTTCTTGTAGTTCCTTTTCCAGGTGGCTGTCTCCTTGCAATAGAAGCAAACGACATCGATGCCACCGACCCCTTCTTGCCCTTCTTTGCATTAGAGGAACTCGCGATCTCATCGGGAGTTAACTTCCTCTTGGTGCAAAGTTTCTTGACAGTGGTTTGCGCTTAGCCTTCGCATCATCATCACATGATGACCGTTTTTCTGGATACTCTCCTCACTGTCTTTAGCATGCCATGCAATTCAGCCAAGGTCTTATCCATATTGTTCATGTGATAGTTTAATATGAATGGCTCGAAGCTCGGAGGGAGCGGCGGAGAATCACGTCTTAGCCAACTCTTGGCTAAGAGGGAAACCTAGTTTCTCAAGACTCTCGATATAGCCAATCATCTTTATCACATGCGGACTGACGGGATTCCCTCAACAAGCTCGCACGCAAACAAGGACTTTGAGGTGTTGAACCTCTCGCCCGAGCTTGGTTCTCAAACATGCCATGAAGTCCCGAATAATAGTGTGAGCATCGCTGCTCTCATATTGCTTCGAAGCTCGGGGAGATTGTAGCAAGCATGAGAGCAGCTTATATCTAGGGCATCATTAGTGTGCTTCTCGTAAGCCCTCCGTGCGATTGCGGTGGCATTATTAGGCAAATCCTCCGGATAAGGTACTTCAAGAACGTCCTCCTTACGCTCTTGCTTGAGAACAATTCTCAAGTTGCGATACCAATCCATAAAGTTTGTTCCATTTAATTTTTCCTTTTCGAGAATAGATCGCAAATTAAAGGTACTCGGTGTAGTATTAGCCGCCATTTATTCTACAACGAGAAAAGCAAAGTTTAGCACAATGTTTATGCTATGTCTTTTGTTAAACAATTTAACATAAGACTCCCATTACGTATTTTCCACCTTCCCTCTAGGTTACGTATTGGGTCAAGATCCACATGTTAATTAATTTTCTAGTGAGCTTTGGCATCACCGCTAGAAGATTAATAACATCGGTAAACAACTCCTTGCTAATCACATCTCTATGTGACTCTTGTTGTTGGTGTGGCATCTCCATGCCCGGCGCCAACCTATGCCCCAAGGCCCAAAACTGTTTTGATAGCCTTGTTAAGTAAACCAAATGCTCTGCGCGTATATGTCCGACATATACCCCCTCGTGTTATGATAGAGAATGGCACTCTGCTTTGGCGGACCCACCATTGACGAGCATAACGGTGACGGGTGCAACATTTGGAAGGGCATCATTACTACTTAATTTTGTGAGGGATGCTATCCTATCAAACAAACATATCACATATATGAAAGCGGTAGAATAGCATATTATGAAATAGTATGGCCCCCTTCACATGGTGATCTCCATCTCCATGTCGGTGTAGAGAATCTCCATCTTCATCACCGTTCTTCCGTGTGCCGAATGCTTGATTTCTTCAAACTAAGCTACTACTATAAAAGCTCTAATTGAAGATTACATCGACTCGCAGTCGTGAAAGAATATTACAAGCATTGCACGTATGAAAGAATATTACGGGGATTGCACATATGAAAGAATATTACATGCATCACATGCATCTCATACATACAATAGGGCCATACTATCTCAAAGCATTCTCTGCAAAAACAAGTTAGGCGTAGAAAACGTTTTCTACCTATCGCAGAGAAACGGCATCAAGACGACCTATAAGGGGGCGCACACGGCGGTCCCGCTATTAAAATTCATAGATCCAATCTATGAAATCGCTTACGGAAACCATGTCGGCATAATCATATTATGATGTCCCGATACACCATCAAGGGAGATGGTTTATGTAGGCGCGAGGCAGCAAACAAAATCGGACTACGAGATAGTTTTGGTATAGTCACATTATACCGTTCCGATACACTATCAAAGAACGCTATCTCGAAGCCGACCTAAGCCGAGTTCTATGGATATTGCTTCGACGTAATCACATTACACCGTTCCGATACACTATCAAGGAATGCAATTACCATCTACTCTCCTCAACAGATCCCGTAAAACCGATTGATCTAATCAATCGATGTGCAAAACTTGTTCGAGATCCAATCTAAAACCCGAACTAAGCAAGATTAGCTCGGTACCACGAAAGGTTACGCGGAGGCTACGGTAGCCGAAAACAAAAAAACTTTTTACCGCGCAAACCAGGAACACTTGCAAGTAAGGGCCGATAGATCGTTATCGATTGGAGTATGCATTGGAAATAGCCAATCAGGACTATCCGATCTGGAACAGTGTAGCCGATTCCCGCAAGCCGACAGCCGATTCACCAATCAGCCGATTCGCCGAGTCGTCCGGTCACGTTCTCGCGCCTCGCTCCGATGCGCCCAACCGCAGACGATTCCACCACACCGATTCGTAGCCGATTCACGGTGTGCAACGTAGCAGCGCCTCTATCGGTATCCACACGTTCGGGGATAGAACGCCGAACACCCGTGTGCTAGCACGCGATGCAAGGCTAGGGTTTGGCTCAAAAGTGGGGAGGGTTTCCGTGGAGATTGATCTCAGTGACTTTTGTTGCGGATTCGGTTCAATGCGATGCAGCAACTCTCCACCCTCGCCCCTTTATATAGAGTTGGCCGCGGGACTAGTGGCCAATCGGACTCTCTTTTGAATTGGAACCTATCGAGAATCTCATAGAGTTGGCCGCCCATACGTTGTAAGATCATAGGACTCTATCCGATCGGATCCCTATCCGATCGAGCCGTATCCGAGTCCAACTCGAATGCCTCTTCTTATCCCCTTAAGCGTGCGACCCTATAGGTTCAGGTATACTCGGTTTCGGCTATAGTCTAACTTAGCCGATCGTCGGCTCGAGTCCAACCGAGCCACTGTCACTCAGCGGCGCCTAGCGGCACATATTGACACCATAGTATACAAGAATATAATATCGGCTCTAAACCTGTAATGTGTACATAAATCCCTTTGCCTCACAATATCGGTTAAGCTATAGGCAAGATGTGTGCCCTCCCTTCAATAGCTTAGCCATTCACTCGAACCGTATTAGATTATCGTCTGTTGATTGACTCCTCAATCAACTTAGCATGGCCATGCATTTCCATAATCCATTACCTCGAGGGGCCCAGAGATATCTCTCCAAAGGAGGGGCAAATTCCATCTTGATCACTCACATCCCACTCCATGTTTCATAGCAAACCCGAAAACTACCTTTATAATTACCCATTACGGAATAGCGTTTGGTAGTCCCAAAGTAGGCTACTACACATGTTGGAATCCATGGTGATCTCGAGGTCTAAGGACTTTGTACCAACACTACCGAGACCAACTAATGGCACATAATTCTGTAGTGTCTCATAGTGGGTCTATCCAACAATATGTTCTCTAACACATATGTCCATGTTTATTGATTTGGTATCTCCATACCCATGATCTATGAGACATGATCATCAATCAATAAACATGCCGATCTTAGAACCATATTAGTTCCAATAATATGATATATGATCGGGATCATTTAGAAACAGATTCATACATATAGAGTCTCATAAATAAGTCACGTACTTATTGATCAATACAAGATGTCTATTTCATGGAAATGAATAACACTTTATTCATAAATACATAAACATTGACCATGATATCCAACATCTCCATGTTGCCTCTAGGGCATATCACTAACAATTTGTAGCGTGGGGATCAATGGTGAAAGCAAACTTGAAGCTCGCCCCCTGGGCGAAATAAGGACAAAGCCGATGCCGTAGCCGTTGGTGCATACCGAGCCATCGAACGTCAAAGTCCAAGGCATAATTTCCACTAAGCTGATTGAATCGTTTCTGTGTTCCACAATGAAATCGGCTATGGCTTGCCCCTTGACTGCCCTTGGTGCCTGGTACCTTAGATCAAACTCTGTTAGTGCGAAGATCCACTTTTCGATTCTTCCTTTGAGCACTGGAGCCGATAGCATATACTTAACTACATCGGCTTTGCAAGTTACCGTGCACTCATTGGACAGAAGATAGTGCCTTAACTTTGTACATAAAAAATTGAGGCATAGGCATAACTTCTCCACAGGTGAATATCTTGTCTCTGCGTCTAGCAGCCGTCGGCTGAGGTAGAAAATGGCTTTTTCTTTGCCGTCGACCACTTGGATCAGGACGGAGCCGATTGATTTGTCATCGGCCGACAGGTACATCTTGAACGGTATTCCCATTTGTGGAGGCATTAACACTGGAGGGGAGCTTAGATAATCTTTTATGTTGTCTAACGCTTTGTGCTGCTCTGCCCCCCATGTGAAGGTCTAATCGTCTTTTAGCCGAAGCAATGGTGTGAATGGCTTCATCTTTTCTGAGAGATTAGCTATGAACCGCCTGATGAAATTTATCTTTTCGATCAACGACTGAAGCTGCTTTTTATTTTTTGGAGGTTGAATTGACTTGATAGCATTAATGCTCCTCGGCGTGACTTCAATCCCTCTTTCATGGACGAGAAATCCCAAGAATTGCCCGGTCAACATGCCGAACGCACACTTAAGCGGGTTCATCTTTAAACCATATTTCCTCGTCCGTTCCAGCACTTGTCTCAGATTGGCAATGTGGCCTTCTATCTCTCTTGACTTGACGACCACGTCGTCAATGTATATCTCCACTAGTGAGCCGATCATATTGTGAAAGGTGTAATTCATGGCCCGTTGATATGTTGCCCCAGCATTCTTCAAGACGAACGTCATTACTACCCACTCGTAAAGGCCGATTGCGCCAGGACACCGAAAAGCGGTCTTGTGGATGTCCTCTTCGGCCATGCATATCTGGATATACCCTGCATTGCCATCCATGAAACTGATAATCTTATGGCCTGAGGCAGCGTCGACAAGTAGATCGGCTATTGGCATTGGGTACTCGTCCTTGGGGGTTGCTTTGTTTAGACCTCTGAAATCGATGCATACCCTAAGTTTACCATTTTTCTTCAATACCGGGACGATGTTTGAGACCCACTCGGCGTATCGGCAAGGCCAAATGAATCCCGCGTCGTATAGCCGAGTGATTTCGGCTTTAATTGCGTCGTACATATCATCCTTAAACCTCCTGGGAGGTTGTTTGAACGGCCGATAGCCTGCCTTGATCGGCAACTGATGGACCACTATCGATTGACTGAGCCCAGGCATGTCGAAGTACTCCCAAGCAAAACAATCTTTATATTCTTTTAATAAGTCAATAAGTTGGGATCTACAATGAGGAGACAGGTTTTTGCTAATGTACGTTGGCCTCGGCTTATCACCAGAGCCGATGTCAATTTCTTCTAATTCGTCGGCCGACGTAAAACCTTGCCCTAACTTTCCATCGTCTTCGTCCGCGGTGGCTACACCGAGAATGCTTGAGCCCTCCACCATGTCTTGTTCAAAGCAGCAGCTCCGGCTCGTCGTTTCCGATGGGTTGTATTTTTGAATTGGACACATTTAGAAAATCGGCTTGCCAGATTTTCCCAGATAAACAATCGATGCCTTCGATTTCCCAAAGTGGCAAACCGGCACTGACGACACTAACTGACCTGTCGGCTGGTACAATCTCGATCTTGTCGCCGTCCCATTGGATCAGACTCTGATGCATTGTAGAAGGGATGCAGCAATTAGCGTGTATCCTGTCCCTTCCGAGCAGCAGGCTGTAAGACCCCTTCCCATCGATGACAAAGAACGTTGTGGGCACGGTCCTGTTGCCGATGGTCAGTTCAACGTTGAGGACGCCTTTGGTCTCCCATGGGTTGCCGCCGAAGTCCTTGAGCACCATGTTGGTTTTTATCAGGTCTTCGGCCCCTTTTTCCAGTTTTCTGAATGTTGCGTAGGGCATGAGATTGACTGCAGCTCCCCCATCGACTAGCATTTTGGAGATCGGCTTGCCATTGACGAATCCTTTAACATACAACAACTTTAGGTGCTGATTTTCGGTTCCTTCAGGCTTGTCGAAGACGGCCTGGTCTGGTGAGATTGCTAGCTTTGCCAGGTCATCTTCGATGGTGTCCGCATCGGCTTCGGGGGCACCGAACTCGGCTGGCAACACGAAGACCATGTTAACCGATGCAGAAACTTTGCCTTTTCCTTTGGCTGCCCTCCGGGCTTGATCAGCTTGGCTTTCCTCGGCTTGTTCTTCGTCAGTTATGGCAGGTTTTCTTTTGGGTACCCACTGCCTTTTGATTTTGCCCAGCCGATGGCGCTGCTCGTGGATCATTTGTTGCACTTTGTCTTCTATCCCTTCGCGCTTGAGCCGTTGAACCCTTCTTTTCTGGGTCTTCGTGAAGAGATTGGACGGGCACCATTGAGGGTTGGCTGATTCCTCATCATCGGCCTCTTCATCGTTGTGGTTGCCTCCATCAAGGTTTTCGTCGACGAAGAAGTCCTGATGGATCGGACCGAGCCAATCATGGACAGGTCGCCGCCTTTTGTTTAGCTGGACGGCTCTAGGAACGAGTCGAGCTGGACTTGCAAGCGACAAGCTTCCGCGTCCGTCATCGCGGCAATCGTTACATGCTGGGCAATCATCCAATGTTGGTAGCCTCATGCCAGATTCCCAGCAGTACCTGAAAAAATCGCAATGCCAATGTGGATCGGCATTGTCATGGTTTACCTTGTATCGTCGACTCTGAGTACTCGGTTCGTGCCGACGAGGTGCTTCATTGTAGATTTCTTCATGCCGAGACCAGTATTGATGACGGTATCGGCTTCGTTCATGGACCGGCTGTCAGCCAGCCGATCTGATGACTGGGCGCACCATATTAATTCACGCGGCATGGCATCCAGTCTGGTTGTCTTCTGCCTTGGCCCCGATCGATGTATTGGCTAAGCCGTGCGCCATTCTGTTCTGTCGATGAGCTTGCCTGGGGCCGGCCTGGACCATGTTGACCGCGAAGGGATTGTCGTCTACCTTCATCGACCAATTTGAGTCGGCGAACATCAGCTTCCCGGCCTCGATTGCCGACTGGATTTACTGTCTGAAGACTTTACAGTCATTGGTGGCGTGAGATGTGGAGTTGTGCCACTTGTAGTACTTCTTCTTTTTCAACTCTTTGGCCGACGGGATCACATGATTTTCGGGTAATTGAATCTGTTTCTCCTTGAGTAACAAATCAAAAATCTTGTCGGCCTTAGTGATGTTGAAGTCGTACCTTTCTTCCTTAGCCGTCTTCAGCAGCCATTGGCAGACGATGGCCTTTTTGTTCTTGGCCTATTCGGCTGCTGCAACTTCTATTTCATCGTCATCGGACCCATAGTCTGAATCGACGATGACCTGGGTTATATTCTTGACGGCCTTCCTGGTGTCTTGGAAATGCTGTTCGTGGGCCGTCACCTTTTGCGCCAAGTGGGCTAGGCTGTCGAAGTCTTGCACAGAGAATCGCTCTCTGATCGGCGCGATCAAGCCGTGAAAGGCCAGATCGGCCAATTGGGCATCCGATAGCACCAGGCTGTAACATCGGTTCCTCATCTCCCTAAAGCGTTGGATGTAGTCTTGGACCGATTCATTGTGTTTCTGTCTGACGCTGGTGAGGTCCGACAACTTCATCTCGTGGTTGCCGGAGTAGAAATAGCTGTGGAACTATTTTTCAAGATCGGCCCAACTTTGAATCAAGTTGTAGGGCAATGAGGAGAACCAGGTAAAGGCCGATCCTGAAAGAGAAAGGGGGAACAGTCGAACTCTCAAGGGGTTCGTAGTCGATGCTTCACCGCATTGCGCCAACAATCGGCTAACGTGCTTATAGGTGGAAACGTTGTCTTGCCCCGAGAATTTCGAGAAGTCTGGGATCTTGTATCGGCTGGGTAGCGGAATCCGTTCGAAATGTTCTGGATAGGGATACCGATACATATTCCCTGAATCTTTTGGTTTGAGGCCGAACTGATCGCGCATGACATCTGCAATTAGATCGGCCCATACTCGGTTGTCTTCCGTATCGGCTCATATGGGTCATACGGCACGGGTGCCCGCCGATATAGCCGTGGTGGCGTCCGAGGCCTATAATGGTGATCTTGACGCCCCCCTTGGTACTAGTAGCGATGGTCAGCGGGAGGTGGCCGAGGCACCGGTTGTGGCATTGGTGGTTCTGGAAACAACTGTCGGCCACCGACGTTGTGTCGCCTGTCTAGATCAATCGGCTCTGGCTGCCGATTGTCATTGAACATGCTGTCGAGTTGACCCTGAGGCAACGGCTGTTCTCGGTTTAGTATAGTAATCGCTGGTCTTATAGCCGTTTCACCAGGATTCAGCTGACCGACTCCTCCTGGCGGGCTTGGTTGTGCTATCAGTGGAAGTGACCGATTCTGCGTGACTAGCGTCCTGTAACCAGGAAATTGGCCATCCGCGAAATACGTGGGCCCCCGTTGCAGCTGTTCGGCTACCTTGGCGTCGACCACATTAGAGATCATATTATTAATGGTATTGACCAAGATGCTACTTTGGTTGACCAGTGCGTTGTGAACGGCCGAGTCGATCCGATCTTGTAGAGAGTATACAGCCAAATCATCTTGCACCTGGGTTGGCTCTTCCACCTTCTGTTTGCCTTTTGTGTCACCCAAGGAAGATGCCTTGGTATCGTTCAGGCTGAACTTGTACTTCTGGTGCACAACTCCAGATCTTGTTTGAGTGAAAGATTGCAAATAATTAGTCTGGAGTTCTTCCACCATCCTCTTATATTCGGCTTGCTATTCAGCCGATAATTGTTCCATCTTCACGGGGATGATGTTGTCCTGCGTCATGCCAGGGCTCTTGGAGTTGACCATCTTGCTGGCTGAGTCTATGCGTCCGAGCCGAGCTGACAAAGAAAGTCCCACCGGGCGTGCCAAGAAGCGTGTTGACGAGAAATCTCTCTCACGCGCTGGCCTGGGAGATCCGCTTAACTCCAGTGCAGGTCCTTCTCGGCTGCCTACAACGTGCAGGGCGTTGCAGTTGATTTAATCTGTTAATCAACAAGAAAAAATGAGAGAATGCGCGTTAAGTGTTAGGTTAGATCCCCATGGGATCGGCTAAGGAAATCCATGAATGTATATATGTTATTCTAAGCTATATTTGGGCCAAGTGACTGGAATGGATCGGCTACACCGAGACAACATCAACCACTCGATCGAAATACACTAAAGAATAATAAATATACGGATTGATAACCTAGCGAATACTGGAAAGCTAACGAAGAATCGGCTAGTACTCCGATGAATCTTATGTAAAGATAATATTCCTGAACCAAACGTACAGCCCGGAAATCGGCCATCGGCTGCCCAGGAAAAGGCCGATTTCAGTCGGCAGCGTCCGACAGAAACACGATCTTAACATAAGAGGCAGTCCTAATACAAATCTAATAATAAGCACATTAAAAGAAACATATTAGGGCAGGTAAGACCGGCTGAAACCCCGGCACTGTCTCTAATTAATATAAATCTCAGATGAACAGATCATTGATAGTTCTAAAGATGACTTAATAGTTCGAACCCGATGCAGCATTAGGTATAAAAAGAAACATCCGATCTGTTACAGCCGATTTACACTCATCGAGACGGTGGATACCGCATATAAACCAGCCAACCTTTAGATCTTGCCCTATTGGCCGCAAGTTCTCGCTAAAACCAGCCAATGACGGGATAGATCTACACATTGATCTAATTTATACGCGCTATATGATAAATAACGCAGTATAAACCTCTGATTCTAATGTATCATTGCGATGGAAGCACTAGAAGCAACAAATCATACCACTAATGACAAACATTTATCTGGATCTGGGGATCGAGACGATGCAGCCCGAAGCCAAACAAAGTGCTCGTCTAAAGAAAAGGTTGGCGATGCGCCGAAGGTTTGACTGATTGAATGATGATTCTTTTTACAAGGGGTCTCGGGTCCTATTTATACCCAAGATACAACTATCTGCAACGACCCTAGACTCTATCTAAACTACTATTTAAAACACCATATTATCCCTAGCGGGACTCATACCGTGTTACAACTAACAGTTTAACAAATCTCTAGATTACAGATACAATTGCCGTTATAGGACCCTATCCATAAGTGGCAACATCTTTTAATGTGCAATTAGCAACCGAATCTTCTATTTATCTTCAAGTTTCTACACTGGAAACGGTTTCATCTCTTCCGGACCCAGAATCGGCTGTCGGCTGCTCCCGTTCGATCCATCCTTAGTCGATTAGCCCTACAGCCGATCACTCTCTTAGCCGATGCGACTCCTATCTTCAGCCGATCCGATTCCGCTTTGCCTTTGCGGACTGAGAAACTCAATTACCAAATTTCAGTGTTAATAAACATGTGGAGTGGAGCCGCCTAGGATGCTAGATCTCAGTCCATGCGTTGTCCGCCCTTAGGACTGTCGTGCGGTCAGTCGGGGGCCTGGGCTGCCAAACCCTGGTGGTCGTGCGGGCCTTGGGGACTGAGGCCGCCAGGCGCAAAGCGGCACGCCTTGGCCTCGCCACCGCGCACTGTGGCGCGACCGCATGCTCCAGCTCACCGAAGACCGATTGGGAGAGAGTGATCCGACGGAAGTTGTCGGCACAGAACACCAAGGTGCCAAAGATGAAGGTTGTCCTAGCGAGAATGGCAAAGTCGGTGGAGAAGGAAACCGCCATCAAATCGCCTGGATCAAAGAACAGCTCCCCTACCTGGCACGCCAACTGTCGACGGGTGGATCAGCAGTCCTCAAAGGGGGTGCCCAAGGAGGTGAAAGAGAATGGTAGAGAAGTTGTCCTTCGATGGATCTGATCATTGACTCGAGTCCTGAGACGAGCTAAAGAGCAAAGACACAGAGAGAGATACTGGTTTAGCCCTTCCGAAGGATAATAGGCCTACGTCCAGTATTCTTTGTTGGGGTGTATGATGAACAATAGTTACAAAGGAGTGAGAATGCAAGCTCGGGATCAGAAAGTAGAAGTCTCTCTCTTGGCCCTGTCGCCCTGTCCTCCCTTTTATAGCTCAAGGGGAGCAGGAACAGGAGAGCTTAGGGGCCAAGAAAGCTCCGAGTCTTGTCCCGAGGATGGTCGAGGTCGGGTTTTGGAACCGGGGTCGAGAGAGGAGAGCCAAGATCGGACTCGGGGAAAGGTCGGGACCTCCGACACCGCAACGGCGGGTCGGGTCATCGACCATGTCCCAAGGACTCTCGGTCTTGACTTCAGTTGGACTTTGACTGCAGTCCATGGGGTACACCGGGGTGACACCCCCCACAATTGTGCTGCCATAAAGGTAACTTTCACCAGCATTCTCGGGTAGGAAGTAATTTTGTTTGCCTCTTCTTCCAAACCTCAAAAGTTAATCTTAAGCCAAGTTACCTTGGAAGAGATTCCCATTGTGAGCGAGTACCCATATGTATTTCCGGATGATTTTCTTGGTTTGCCACTTAAGAGGGATATAGAATCCAGAATTGATTTGGTAGTAGGAACGACACCGATTAACAAGAGACCATATCGTATGGCCGCTAATGAGTTAATAGAGGTGAAAAAGCAAGTGGATGGTTTTTTGTAGAAGGGTTTCATCAGACCCAATACATCACCTTGGGGGGCCACAGTAATTTTTGTGGAGAAGAAAGACCATACTTAGAGGATGTGTGTGCATTATCATGCCTTGAATGATGTTACCATCAAGAACAAGTATCCGTTGCCCAGAATTGATGATCCGTTTGATCAATTAGAAGGTGCTACAATCTTTTTCAAGATAGATCTGCGGTTAGGATATCATCAATTGAGTATCAAGGAAGAAGATATACCGAATACCCTTTTACCACTAGGTATGCGTTGTTTGAGTGTACGGTCATGACATTTGGACTTACCAATGCCCCAGCTTTCTTCATGAATTTGATGAACAAGGTGTTTATGGAATTCTTAAATAAGTTTGTGGTGGTTTTCATTGATGATATACTTGTTTACTCCAAGACCAAAGAAGAACACGAAAAGCATCTTCTTCTTCTACTTGAGAAGTTAAGAGAGCATCAGTTGTATGCTAAATTCAGCAAGTGTGATTTCTGGTTGTTTGAATTAAAGTTTCTTCGACACGTCATCTCTTCCAGGGGAGTGGTTGTTGATCCAAGTAATGTGGAATCAGCAATCAGTTGGAAGCAACCCAAAACTATTTCATAAATCCGAGGATTTTTAGGTCTTGCGGGTTATTATCGAAGATTTATTGAGAACTTCTCAAAAATTGCCAAGCCAATGACTCGACTACTGTAGAAAGATGTGAAGTACGTGGTTGAATGATTGTGAGTAGAGTTTTCAGAAACTGTAGAAGTGTTTAGTATCTGCGCCAGTGTTGATTTTACCTGATCCGAGAAAAGGTTTTCAGGTTTATTGTGACGCATCCCGACTTGGTTTTGGTTGTGTTTTGATGCAAGATGGGAAGGTGGTTGCGTATGCATCTAGACAACTACGACCTCATCAGAAGAACTACTTGACCCATGATCTTGTGTTGGCTAGAGTGGTTCATACTTTGAGGTTTGGCGTCACTATCTTTTTGGAAGCCGTATAGAGATGTATACGGATCAAGTTTGAAGTATATCTTTACCCAGCCAGATCTGAATATGCGACAACAAAGATGGTTGGAGTTAATTAAAGATTACAATATGGAAATTCACTATCATCCTAGAAAGGCTAATGCTGTGGCGGATGCCTTAAGTAGGAAATGTTACTGCAATGCTTCACAAGGACGTTGGTTGCCTTTGGAGTTATGCAAGGAGTTCGTGAAGATGAACTTGGGAATCGTGAGTAAATGTTTTGTCGCAGCTCTAGAGGCACAACCTACTCTTATTGATGAAGTGAGGGAAGCTCAAGTCAATGACCCAGACATATTAGTAATCAAGAAGAATATGAGAAGAGGAAAAACTATCGGTTTCCTGGAACATGAGCAAGGAACTGTATGGTTGGGCGAAAGAATCTGTGTACCTGATTTCAAGGAATTGAAATAGACAATTCTAAAGGAAGCCCATGATACCTTATACTCCATTCACCCTGGAAGTACCAAGATGTATCAAGATCTTAAGGAGAAGTTTTGGTGGGCGAGTATGAGGCATGAGATAGCTAAATATGTTACGGCGTGTGATGTGTGTGAGCAAGTAAAGGCAGAACATCAGAAACCGAAAGGTTTGCTTCAACCCTTGAAGATACCATAATGGAAGTGGGAGTAATTTGGAATAGATTTTATCACTGGACTACCCAGAACGTCCTCCGGACATGATTCCATTTGGGTAGTGGTAGACAGGCTGACTAAAGTCGCACATTTCATCCCAGTCAAGATGTCTTATTATGGAAGTAAATTGGTAGAATTATATATGGCAAGAATCATTTGTCTGCATGGTGTTCCAAAGAAGATAATATTTGATAGAGGAAGTCAGTTTACCTCAAAGTTTCGGCAGAAGTTTCAAGAAGAGATGTGTACCCGGTTGAATTTTAGAACCACATATCACCCTCTGACCGATGGCAAACCGAGAAAGTAAATTCGATTCTTGAAGATATGTTGAGAGCGTGTGCTTTAAATTTTGTGGAAGCTAGCATAGGAAAATGACCTACGCCAAGTTTTCCTATAACAACAGTTATCAAGCTTGTCTTCAAATGGCCCCATATGAAGCTTTCTGTGGACGGAAGTGTCGTACTCCACTCATGTGGGATCAAACAGGAGAACATCAAGTTATTGGAATTGATATCTTAAGAGCAGCAGAAGAAAAGGTGAAGATTATCCAAGAAAGATTGCGAGTAGCTCAGTCACGTCAAAAAAGTTATGCTGACAATTGACAAAGATGTTAGTGATATGCCCTAGAGGCAACATGGAGATGTTGGATATCATGTCAATGTTTATGTATTTATGAATAAAGTGTTATTCAGTTTCATGAAATAGACATCTTGTATTGATCAATAAGTACGTGACTTATTTATGAGACTCTTTATGTATGAATCTATTTCTAAACGATCCCTGATCATATGTCATATTGTTGGAACAAATATGATTCTAAGATCGGCATGTTTATTGATTGATGATCATGTCTCATAGATCATGGGTATGAAGATACCAAATCAATAAACATGGACATATGTGTTGGAGAACACATTGTTGGATAGACCCACCATGAGACACTACAGGAATTAATGTGCCATTAGTTGGTCTCGGGTAGTGTTGGTACAAAGTCCTTAGACCCGAGATCACCATGGATTCCAACATGTGTAGTAGCCTACTTTGGGACTACCAAACGCTATTCCGTAATCGGGTAGTTATAAAGGTAGTTTTCGGGTTTGCTATGAAACATGGAGTGGGATGTGAGTGATCAAGATGGAATTTGCCCCTCCTTTGGAGAGATATCTTTGGGCCTCGAGGTAATGGATTATGAAAATGCATGGCCATGCTAAGTTGATTGAGGAGTCAATCAACAGACAGATAATCCAATACGGTTCGAGTGAATGGTTAAGCTATTGAAGGGATGGCACACATCTTGCCTATAGCTTAACTGGTATCGTGAGGCAAAGGGATTTGTGTACACATTACAGGTTCAGAGCCGATATTATATTCTTGTATACTATGGTGTCAATATGTGCTGCTAGGCGCCGCTGTTGACAGGTCGGCTGAGTTGGACTCGAGCCGACGGTCGGCTAAGTTAGACTATAGCCGAAACCAAGTATACCTGAACCTACAGGGTCGCACGCTTAAGGGGATAAGAACAGGCATTCGAGTTGGACTCGGATATGGCTCGATCGGATAGGGATCCGATCGGATAGAGTCCTATGGGCTTACGACGTGTGGGCGGCCAACTCTATGAGATACGGATGAGATCCGATTCAAAATAGAGTCCTAATCGGCCACTAGTCCCAGTCGACCAACTCTATATAAAGGAGGGAGGGGTGGAGAGCTGCGGCACGTCAATTGCATCGCGTGCAACAGAAGTCGCCGAGATCAATCTCCACGGAAACCCTCCCCACTTTCGAGCCAAACCCTAGCCTTGCATCGCGTGCTAGCACACGGGTGTACGGCGTTTTGTCCCCGGACGTGTGGATACCGGTAGAGCGCTGCTACGTTGCGCGCTGTTGGTCGGCTTGCGAGAATCGGCTACACTGTTCCGGATCGGATAGCCCTGATTGGTTGTTTCCGCTGCACACTCCAATCGGTAACGATCTATCGGCCCTTACTTGCAAGTGTTCCTGGTTTGCGCGGTAGAAAATTTTTGTTTTCGGCTAGCGTAGCTTCCGCGTAACCCTACAGTGGTATCAGAGCTAATCTTGCTTAGTTCGGGTTTTAGATTGGATCTGGAACAAGTTTTGCGCACGGGTTGATTAGATCAATCGGTTTTACGGGATCTGTTGAGGAGAGTTAATGGTAATTGCGTTCCTTGATAGTATATCGGAACGGCGTAATGTGATTACGTCGAAGCAATTTCCATATAACTCGGTTTGAGTTGGGTTCGAGATAGCGTTCCTTGATAGTGTATCGGAACGGTATAATGTGATTATGCCGAAGCTATCTCGTAGTCCGATCTTGTTAGCTGCCTCGCGCCTACGCAAACCATCTCCCTTGATAGTGTATCGGGACGGCATAATATGATTATGCCGACATGGTTCCGAAGCGAATTCATAGATTGGATCTATGAATTTCGTATGGTGTTCGGCGCTGCCCGGACCGCCGTGTGCGTACCCCCCTTATAGGTCGTCTCGATGCCGTAGCTCTGCGATAAGTAGAAAACGTTTCTACGCCTAACTTGTTTTTGCAGAGAATGCTTTGAGATGGTATGGCCCTATTGTATGTATGAGATGTATGAGATGCATGTGATGCATGTAATATTCTTTCAATGTGCAATCCTTGTAATATTCTTTCATACGTGCAATGCTTGTAATATTCTTTCACGACTGCGAGTCGATGTAATCTTCAATTAGAGCTTCTATAGTAGTAGCTTAGTTTGAAGAAATCAAGCATTCGGCACTCGAAAGAACGGTGATGAAGATGGAGATCATGTACACCGGCATGGAGATGGAGATCACCATGTGAAGGGGGCCATACTATTTCACTATATGCTATTCTTCTTGCTTTCATATGTGATATGTTTGTTTGATAGGATAGCATCCCTCGCAAAATTAAGTAGTAATGATGCCCTTCCAAATGTTGCACCCGTCACCGTTATGCTCGTCAATGGTGGGTCTGCAAAGCGAGTGCCATTCTCTATCATAACACGAGGGGTATATGTCGACATATACATGCAGGAGCATTTGGTTTACTTAACAAGGCTATCAAAACAGTTTTGGGCCTTGGGGCATAGGTTGGCGCCGGGGCATGGAGATGCCACACCAACAACAAGAGTCACATAGAGATGTGATTAGCAAGGTGTTGCTTACCGATGTTACTAATTTTCTAGCGGTGATGCCAAAGCTCACTAGAAAATTAATTAACATGTGGATCTTGACCCAATACGTAACCTAGAGGGAAGGTGGAAAATACGTAATGGGAGTCTAATGTTAAATTGTTTAACAATAGACATAGCATAAACATTGTGCTAAACTTTGCTTTTCGGTTGTAGAATAAATGACGGCTAATACTACACCCGTACCTTTAATTTGCGATCTATTCTCGAAAAGGAAAAATTAAATGGAACAAACTTTATGGATTGGTATTGCAACTTGAGAATTGTTCTCAAGCAAGAGCGTAAGGAGTACGTTCTTGAAGTACCCTATCCCGAGGATTTGCCAAATAATGCCACCGCAACGCACGGAGGGCTTATGAGAAGCACACTAATGATGCCCTAGATATAAGCTGTCTCATGCTTGCTACAATGTCCCCGAGCTTCGAAGCAATATGAGAGCGGTGATGCTCACACTATTATTCGGGGCTGCATGGCATGTTTGAGAACCAAGCTCGGCCGAGAGGTTCAACGCCTCAAAGTCCTTGTTTGCGTGCGGAGCTTGTTGAGGGAATCCCGTCGATCCGCATGTGATAAAGATGATTGGCTACATTGAGAGTCCGGAAAAGCTGGTTTTCCCTTAGCCAACAGTTGGCTACTTATGTGATTCTCCGTCGCTCCCTCCGAGCTTCGAGCCATTCATATTAAATTATCACATGAACAATATGGATAGGACCTTGGCTGAATTGCATGGGATGCTAAAGACACGAGGAGAGTATCCGAGAAAACGGTCATCATGTGATGATGATGCAGAAGGCTAAGCGCAAACCACTGTCAAGAAGCTTTGCACCAAGAGGAAGTTAACTCCCGATGAGATCGCGAGTGCCTCCAATGCAAAGAAGGGCAAGAAGGGGTCGGCGACATCGGATGCCGTTTGCTTCTATTGCAAGGAGACAGCCACTGGAAGAGGAACGCAAGAAGTACATGGAGGATCTCAAAAAGAAGCAAAGTACGACTTACGCTTCGGTATTAATGTTATAGACATTAATCTTGCTACTTCACCTACGACTCTTGGGTATTTGATTACCGGATCGGTAGCTCATATTTGCAAATCGTTGCGGGAATGAGAAGAAGTAGAGGCTTGAGAAGGGGAGAGGTGAACTCGCGTCGGCAATGGAGCAAGCGTTGCTACGTTCTTGTCGGCACCGTACCACTTGGATTAGTTTTGGAATTAAATAATTGTTATTGTGTTCCAACACTATGTCAAAACGTTATTTCCGCTTCATGTTTGCAAGCGGAAGGATATGATTTTAGATCAATGAACAATGGTTGTTCAATATATCTCGAGATATGTTCTATTTTCATGCTCCATTGGTGAATGGATTATATGTTTTGAATCTTGAAGCATCTCCCATCTATAACATTAATACGAAAGGCAACTCTCTAATGATATAAACCCCACCTTTATCCGGTATTGTCGCTTAGGCCATATAAATAAGAAACGCATGGAGAAGCTCCATAAGGATGGACTGCTTCACTCTTTTGATTTTGAATCATTTGAGACATGTGAGTCTTGTTTACTTGGTAAGATGACAAAGGCACCTTTCACGGGACATAGTGAGAGAGCAAGTGACTTATTGGCACTCGTACATGCCGATGTATGTGGACCAATGAGCTCAACGGCCGAGGTGGTTATCGTACTTCATTACCTTTACTGATGACTTTAGTAGATATGGTTATATCTACTTAATGAGGCATAAGTCTGAATCCTTTGAAAAGTTCAAAGAATTCCGAATGAAGTACGAATCATTTAGGAAAAACAATCAAGTTTCTATGATCGGATCGTGGAGGGAATACTTGAGCCAAGAGTTTGGTAATCATCGAAAGATTGTGGAATTGTTCCACGCTTGACTCCGCCAGAACTCCACAATGGAATGGAGTGTCCGAATGGAGAAATCGCACCTTGTTGGACATGGTGCGGTCGATGATGAGCCAAAGTGATCTTCCGTTATCCTTCGGGGATATGCTCTTGAAACAATGCGCTCACACTAAATAGAGTTCCATCTAAGTCGTTGAAAAGACACCATATGAGATATGGACAGGGCAACCCCTAGTTTGTCTTTTCTCAAAATTTAGGGATGTGAGGCTTATGTAAAACGTTTACGATCGACAAGCTCACACCCAAATCGACAAGTGCTTCTTTGTGGGATATCCTAAGGAAACTAAGGGATATTACTTTTATAATCGGGAACAAGGCAAAGTGTTTGTCGCCCGACACGGTGTCTTCTTGGAGAAAGAGTTTCTTTCAAGAAGGGTTAGTGCGAGCGGGTGCATCTTGAAGAAGTTCAAGAAACACCGAAAAACGTTTCGGCGACCACGGAACCACAACAGGAGGAACAAAGTGTTGCGCCACCGTTATAGATACACCACCCCACGGAGGTCGAAAGATCACGTCGTGCGCCCGACAGTACACAGTGCGGAACAACGTGATATATTGTTGTTGGACAACGATGAACCTAAGACCTATGAGGAAGCGATGGTGGGACCCGATTCCAACAAGTGGCTTGGAGCCATGAAATCCGAAATAGAATCTATGTACGACAATCAAGTTTGGAACTTGGTTGATCCACTGATGGTGTCAAAACCATTGAGTGTAAATGGGTTTTTAAGAAAAGGCCGATATGGATGGAAATGTTCACATCTATAAGGCGCGATTGGTGGTGAAAGGTTTTAAACAGATTCAAGAAGTTGATTATGATGAAACCTTCTCGCCCGTCGCAATCCTTAAATCTATTCGGATTATCCTAGGGATTGCTGCATATTTCGATTATGAGATATGGCGAGATGGATGTCAAAACGACTTTCCTAAATGGAAACCTAAGCGAGGATGTATACATGATACAACCTCGGGGTTTTGTCGATCCGAATCGCCTGAAAGATATGCAAGCTACGAAAATCCATATATGGATTGAAGCAAACATCTCGGAGTTGGAATATTTGTTTTGATGAAGTAATCAAAGGGTTTGGTTTCATCAAAAATGAAGAAGAGTCCTGTGTTTACAAAAGGTCAGTGGGAGCGCAATTGTATTTCTAATCTTATATGTGGATGACATATTACGATTGAAAATGATATCCCTATGCTTGAATTCGTCAAGTCTTCATTGAAAAATAGTTTTTCCATGAAAGACTTAGGGAGGCAATATATATTAGCATTCGGATCTATAGAGATAGATCCAAGAGGCTAATTGGATTAAGCCAAAGTACATACATTGACAAGGTGTTGAAAAGGTTCAACATGCATGATTCCAAGAAAGGTTTCTTGCCCATGTCACATGGCATTAATCTTAGCAAGAATTAGTGTCCTCGGACACATGATGAGCGGAATAAGATGGGTATGGTTCCATATGCTTCGGCAATTGGATCCATCATGTATGCCATGCTTTGTACACGCCCGGATGTCTCGTACGCTTTGAGTGCTACGAGCAGATATCGCCGATCCAGTGAAGGTCACTGGATCGCGTAAAGAATATCCTTAAGTACTTGAGAAGAACTAAGGATATGTTCCTAGTCTATGGAGGTGAAGAAGAGCTCGTTGTAAGTGGTTACACCGATGCTAGCTTCCAAACGCACAAGGATGATTATAGATCACAATCTGGGTTCGTGTTCCGCCCGAACGGAGGCGCGATCAGTGGAAGAGTTCCAAGCGGATACCGTTGCTAATTCTACAACGGAGGCCGAGTACATTGCGCCTTAAGCTGCAAAGGAGGCTTTGATCAAGAAATTCATTTCGAGCTTGGTGTGATGACTAGTACGATCGGTCCAATGTCTCTCTATTGTGACAATAGTGGAGCCATTGCGCAAGCCAAGGAGCCGAGGTCACATCGAAGTCCAAACACATACTTCGGCGATATCATCTCATCCGCGAGATTGTGGACAGAGGTGATGTCAAGATATGCAAAGTGCACACGGATCTCAACATAGCCGATCCGCCGACAAAACCTCTCCCTCGGCGAAGCATGAGGCGCACACAAGAGCAATGGGTATTAGATACTTAAATGATTGACTCTAGTGCAAGTGGGAGATTGTTAGTGATATGCCCTAGAGGCAACATGGAGATGTTGGATATCACGTCAATGTTTATGTATTTATGAATAAAGTGTTATTCAGTTTCATGAAATAGACATCTTGTATTGATCAATAAGTACGTGACTTATTTATGAGACTCTTTATGTATGAATCTATTTCTAAACGATCCTCGATCATATGTCATATTGTTGGAACAAATATGATTCTAAGATCGCATGTTTATTGATTGATGATCATGTCTCATAGATCATGGGTATGAAGATACCAAATAAATAAACATGGACATATGTGTTGGAGAATACATTGTTGGATAGACCCACCATGAGACACTACAGGAATTAATGTGCCATTAGTTGGTCTGAGGTAGTGTTGGTACAAAGTCCTTAGACTGAGATCACCATGGATTCCAACATGTGTAGTAGCCTACTTTGGGACTACCAAACGCTATTCCGTAATCGGGTAGTTATAAAGGTAGTTTTTGGGTTTGCTATGAAACATGGAGTGGGATGTGAGTGATCAAGATGGAATTTGCCCCTCCTTTGGAGAGATATCTCTGGGCCCTCGAGGTAATGGATTATGAAAATGCATGGCCATGCTAAGTTGATTGAGGAGTCAATCAACGACGATAATCCAATACGGTTCGAGTGAATGGTTAAGCTATTGAAGGGATGGCACACATCTTGCCTATAGCTTAACCGGTATCGTGAGGCAAAGGGATTTGTGTACACATTACGGTTCGAGCCGATATTATATTCTTGTATACTATGGTGTCAATATGTGCTTGCTAGACGCCGGTGACAGTGTCGGCTGAGTTGGACTCGAGCCGACGGTCGGCTAAGTTAGACTATAGCCGAAACCAAGTATACCTGAACCTACGGGGTCGCACGCTTAAGGGGATAAGAACGGCATTCGAGTTGGACTCGGATATGGCTCGATCGGATAGGGATCCGATCGGATAGAGTCCTATGGGCTTACGACGTATGGGCACCAACTCTGTGAGATTCGGATAGGATCCGATTCAAAATAGAGTCCCGATCACCACTAGTCCCATTCGGCCAACTCTATATAAAGGAGGGAGGGGTGGAGAGCTGCGGCACGTCAATTGCATCGCGTGCAACAGAAGTCGCCGAGATCAATCTCCACGGAAACCCTCCCCACTTTCAAGCCAAACCCTAGCCTTGCATCGCGTGCTAGCACACGGGTGTACGGCGTTTTGTCCCCGGACGTGTGGATACCGGTAGAGGCGCTGCTACGTTGCGCGCTGTTGGTCGGCTTGCGAGAATCGGCTACACTGTTCCGGATCGGATAGCCCTGATTGGCTGTTTCCGCTGCACACTCCAATCGGTAACGATCTATCGGCCCTTACTTGCAAGTGTTCCTGGTTTGCGCGGTAAAAAATTTTTGTTTTCGGCTAGCGTAGCTTCCGTGTAACCCTACAAAAGAGACTTGAGTTTTGAAGAAGGAGATTATATGTATCTACGAGTTACCCCATTAACAGGAGTTCATCGGTTTCAGACTAAGGGAAAATTTGGCACCTTGTTTTGTGGGACCTTCTAGGATCAGTAGCAGAAGAGGTGATGTCGCCTATTAGTTGGAGTTACCTCAGTCAATTGTGGGAATTCAAATGTATTCCATGTGTCACAAGTGAAGAAATGTTTACGGGTTCGTGCGGAGGAAACTAACCCTGAACTGATAGAGATCTAAGAAGATCTGACTTATGTTGAAAAGCCGATTTTCATTTTGGAAATCAGGGAGAGGAAAACCAAGAATCGGGTCATTCGTTTTTATAAGGTTCAGTGGAGCAATCATTCGGAAGAAGAAACTAGAGCGTGAGGATGAGCTGAAGGCATCCCATCCTTCTCTTTTTTCCAAGTCCTTTTGAATCTCGAGGTCAAGATTCTATTTAAGGGGTTAGGTTTGTCATGCTCTAAAAATTGCTTAATTTTATAAATCATTGTTTAATGTATTTTTAGAAAATGAATTAAAATTCTATACAAGTTGTCAGAGACGCTCGGACTTTCCGTTGTATTTGCAATACGAGTCGAAATGCTTCAGCTCATATGACAAGTACAACGAAACATCTGAGGTCTCGAGGGAGGGATAAGTGAGACATCGTTAGGCCTTTAGCTTGCCATTCAACTTCAGCCCGAAGTGTGCCCGTCAAACCACTCAAAGGTGGCAATCAGATATGTTACACACCCAGAAGACTTGACAAAATGGCTAAAGATCTACGACGCCTCAGTTATTCCTAACTCATACTCATGTGAATCTAGCTCACAGGATGTCTGCTAGATTCACACTTTCATCTCGAGCATAATTGCACATAGCGAATACACTTGAAACGAAAATGACTTAAAGGATTACATCACTTGAAAAATTACATAGGCAGACCGACCAATTAAACATACCAGACTAGAGCGAACAACAGTGGCTTACGACCCATTCCACAAGCACACTGACGAGGGATTCACCCGGTTAAGTTTTCATCCTAGAAAAGCAATCGATCACCCACATCACTCAAAAGCTAGGTCTACATCATGCAACAAAATGGATAGTCCAATCGCAGGTGAGAGTACATTATTTGAAATAATATACTGGCAAGAACGCAATCAAACCTAAGTACATGAAAGCTCTAATCCAAGGGAAGGCTACTTGTGGTTACAATTTTCGGCATAAAGCATATTTTAGTTAGTAGATATTTTACAACGTGGTTTCTAACAAATCAATTTCAGCAAACCCCAAACTTTATTTAACGTGGATGGCTTCATCAAATATATATATACTTACATAAATTTTAGCATCTAACTCGCGTCAAGGAGTAAGGCAAATATAAAGTGTGAAACAGCATTATTCCAGCACATTATCTTTTATTTTCAAGACCATTTAGGGAAAAACACAAAATCACAAAATCAAAAAACTATACCTATAGCATTTCATTATGTCGCTCATTACCGCGAGCACAGCTAATCGATTAGTTTTATTACCTCAGCAGAGACTGTACAACTTTACCCACATGATATGAACACTATAGTTTGTTTTGTGCTCGCGACGCACTACCACAATCTTCATGGTGAATTTGGTCTAGAGGTCATAACGAAGCCTTTACACTACTTAGTCCCTAGCCTTGCACCAGCACGATACATGTTTTCTCCATCCTAAGTCTTACTGGAATAAGACCTATAACCGTTATGTGGCGGCCCCACGCCTTAACTCAATGCCGTGGTGGCGGACACAACGGAAACCCACCCACGTGGCATGATACCGTTGTATTGGATAGACTTAGTCGCCTAAACTACCACGACGGGGTAAATAGAAAGTTTCTCTGGGTTATCCGAACCCATACACTTCGGCCTACCATAAAGCAAGGCTAGGTGCTAAATAGATTACTCAGCTAAGGCTATCCCATACTAGCACATGTGGATGTACGGTATACACAATGAATGACATGTAGTTCAGTCCTTAATCGACTCGGACAAACACTCCCCCTATCGGTATACGAATACATCAATCGCATACCACTTGCCGTCCAAGTCTAAAAATCAAGTTCTGACTTTTTTCGCAAATAATTGGGATTTTTCCCCATTTAGTTCAGAACACACAAAATATTTTCCAAAGGGTTTAGAAAATCAATCCATGCCTATTTTTCGGATAATGCTAAGCAAAGCTAAGCATATCATTTTCTTAAAGCATAGAATATTTTGTATGAGTACCCTTTTAGAGAACTCTAATTTAACTCCTAGGGTTCAAAACAGCAAGGGTGCATTTTCAAAAGGGTACATGCAAATTTTCATGATATATCTACCAATATTAATTTAAAACTACTATACGATAAATTACGCATGCAAGATTTCACAAAAAATACATTGCCCGAAAACATGGGTTCAATGTGATCAAAGAAGGGGCAAGAACTTTCCTTGGTATGAAGAAAAGTTAGCACACCTTCCACTCCTCTTTTACGCAATCATCTAAACAAAATACACGGTATGCAATTAAATATAAAAAATAGGTGAAAATCCAAAATGCTCTAAAATTTATGATTTTTATATATTGAGTGTTTACTGGTCTAAAATGAATTTAGGTGGAAGAATTTTAACTTTGTCTTATTCCAATCGAGAGTTATGAATTTTTGAAGTTCTATCGGATCTTAGCGACATACAGGGTAGGTGGTTTTTGAACAGGGCTTGATTTTTTTTAATTTGAATCCAAGGGTAGGTGGTTTTTGAACAGGGCTTGATTTTTGTTAATTTGAATCCACAGGGGTGTGGAGAAGTGCTTTCTAAGGCTACACAATTAGTTTCTCAATTTTTTAAGTTATTATAAATTTCCTAGGTATTTTACAAATTCACGACGGGTTATAGGCCCTTAGCGTTCTACATACATGGCCTTCCCAGGGTTTACCTTATTTTACCACACACTCTTTAAGCTAGAGGGTGTTCTAAGCTATTGTCCCTAGTACACTAACCTAGGATGTGTTATGTGAGCTAAGTGTTCAATGTTAGTTTTAGAAACTAGGGATGGGTATTAAAGGATGGGTATTAAGGTTCCACTGGTCCATCTTATTCTATTTATATTTATTTAGATCTAGAGTACAATTTATACATACATTCATACATATTATACATACATTCATACATATACGCATTTAGGGCTTAATCCATCTATTGAGCTTAATGATTAGCACCTAGGATAACTATGTGAGATTTTCTAGGATAACTATGTGAGATTTTCTTATATTTTTAGTGTATGAGTCGTCATATTTTATTTATCCTAATTGAGGTTCAACACTTGCTAGTTTTATTAAAGACTTAGTTCACCTCAAAAGGATTAAAAATAGATTCTCTAGTTCACCTCAAAAGGATTAAAAATAGATTCTCTACGAATTTTATAAGTCGCAATGCACATCTAAGTTGTGCATTCTTTATATAAATGTTTAGGTGATATAGTTATACACTATTATTTTACATTTTGAAAATAGGTATAGGTATTTTGATGGTTCTACAGAGCCTGAATTCACTCAAAAAAAATTAAAATAAATTTTATATGAATCCCTAAATTTAATACATCATTTCTTTATTAATAGCTTTATGGGTATCTGGCACAAAGTAAGCTACATATGCTGCATCTGTGGAATTTGGATTTGCCCAAAAATAGATTAGATTAAATTTCCTATATATTTTAGAAGTTTGTGGTAGCTTTATGGGTGACTTTCCTTTTTGAATTTTAGGGCTAAAGTTTGTATTGTAAGTGGAAGATTTTATTTTACAATATTAAAGTTCATAATTTTGTGAATCTATAGAAATTGGAATTACCCAAAAAGGAGCTATTTTCGATTTTCATATGGATTTCACAAGTTTTGTTGTCTTCCTGTAAAGAAAATCATTGTTTTGGTTATTTTCTTTTGGGTTTTTGAATCACTGGTTCATGGGGTCCGCAAGTCAGGGATTGGTCACTTTCCAAAAAAGCCCCTAGATTTTTTGAAATGGAACCCGGGGTCCCTAGCACTTGTTAATAAAATCTTTATTATGTTATCAAAGTTTTACATATTTATAACCAAGTCCAAGGGCCCATATGTCATACAGAGACACTTTGCAAATATAACCCTACAAATTTTAAATTTCCTTCTAATCTGTTCCTTTGGTGCTAATCACATGGGCCCCGCATGTCGGTGAGGCCATGGCCAACGGAGGCAGAGCGTGGTGGCCGGAGGCCCTTCCTGACCTCGCCGGCGGCCAACGGCTTCTTGGTAGGGGGTGCGCCCAAAAGAAGAAAGGTCGAGGAGGTTATGGCGAAGCCACCGGTGGTCGGATTGACGGCTGGGGTGGTCGGTGTGATGCCGACGGCGAGCGCAGGCGGTTGTGTGTTCCAGGTGGACGGTGCATATCAAGGTGCAGCTGGGATTGGGGCAAACCAAAGCATGCAAGTATGCACTTGAGTACCCAAGAGACTCACCAAGTGGATTGCCAAAGAAGAACAGTTCCAGCGAGGCGGCAGTGATGGAGGATCCCGGCGGCGGCGGCGGAAATCCATGGGGTGAATGGCGACAAGTTCACCCAGTCCTCGTTCTGCCGAGAAAAGATGCGGTATGGCTCAAGGGTGCTCCGAGGGTGCTGTGAGTGCAAGGAATCGAAAGCAAACTCATCAGGTCGGTCGGATTTGCAGATGGCGCTTGGCGGCCGGAGTTGGGGAACAAGCGCCCGACCTCCTCGCTCGATGCGCCATTGGCCGGGGTCTTTGGGGCGTTTTGAAGAGGGCATTGAGGCGGTGTTGTTGGCACGCGGTGCTTGCTGGGCTTGGTCGGAGTTGACTGGAACGGCGTCGAACCTGAAGCGGCGGTGCTCCAGTGCGTGGTCTCGGCTCTGATGGCGAAGCCGTGTTCTCGTTGATTGGCTGACGGTTTGAGAAGGTGTCAGACGAGGAAATGTTTGGCATGGAGAGGGGATTATGGAACGTGGGAAAGAGATATCCACGAGCTCGGCTTGACGTCGGCTTCCATGGCTTCCTTCCCGGCGGCCAGTAATGGAGGAAAGGGTGTCTAGGACGATGTGGAGCTCTACCTCTTGGTTTCTTTGGCTTGGCTGTGAAAATGAGTTGGGGCAACGCGGTTAGGGGTCCTCAAAAGCGAGTTTAGCGCCGGACACGTCGTGGCCACGCGTCGAACACTCCGGCAGCTCGATCTTCGGCGCTCTCCGCCTTTGTCCTGTGTTTCCTGGTCGGCAGGCCTGTTCCAAGCGGTGGAGAACACTTTGCACTAAGTGGGTTTTAGCCTGAGTGGCTGACAGTGGGCCCAGGGTGAAGAGGACTAGGCTGGACTGACGGAGAAGGGTAAGAGCTTGGGTGAAAACTGGTTTTAGCAGATTTTCTTGAGATCATTTCTTCCCCCCTCACTTTGCGCATTAATAACATACTAAGCGGACATGATAAAATCATAAAATTTTTACTGAAGGTAGATGGTCATCATCAGGTTTCATTTTCTTTAGTTTCACTAAAGACCACTTGTGGTTGTGGTTTGCTTCCAATAATTTAATGAATATAAGGTATTTTGGAATTTATTTGAATTTTTAGAGGGCCAAGACAGAGGAGAAAAATTATAGAAAAATTATATTTATTCAAGATTTCTATCCTAGTATTTGAATAAATTATTTCCTATTTACACTTATGTGCACCTAAATACCCTTTTAGGCAAGTCATCATTTTAGCCGATTAAAGGTACTAATTAGCCTATTATAGCACTGTTTTGTTTAATTTGTTTGGGGCATTAAACCTTGGTATTAAAATGTACAAAAATTATGTTAAGTTGTACATGGTGTTTAGCACCTACATGAACTTTCTCATGATTTTATCTTGCATGGTTTGTTCTAGAAAATTTGTGTATCACTCCTATGTATAGTTGCTCCCGCTCTATGGTTTCACCTAAAATGGTCGTAGGGAATTATTTGAATTTTATCTTAGACTGAGATATCGACCTTTGATCTAAATTTTAGGTTCACATGCTAGCATCATAAATTAGTTGTGGATTTGGTTTGTAAATGTCAATCATTGAGGCTATGCCTATATGGTCTATAATGGGATGTATTTTCAAAAATCCGAATATGCGCTTACGACCTAAGTCAAAACGGGCTTTATGTTAGTACGCATGCTCTCATATGAGCTAGCATTTTCATCCTAGGTTATAAGCGTAAAGTTTTATTTTGTTCTCAAAATTTTGGTCTACCATGCAGAGAAAAGGCCTATGTGGAAATCCCTTAACCTAAGCTAAGAAAAGAATTTTTTTGGCTCACAAAATTGAAAATTTCTGCTTTTATTTTGTTTGGACCAAATTTTGTCGACCCTAGAATTTGGGTATATGACAGCTCTAACCCCCATAAAGGAAATCTCGTCCCGGAGATTTGGGTTGTGGTACGGTCGGAGGTTCATCGGTTTACCTGGGTTTTGTCATACCTAAAACCTTATCCTATCATACCGATGGGTAGGGTACTTGCTTTGGTTAATACGGCCTTCATAGATGATTTGGGTCCGCGGTCGCAGGATTCAGGAGGGAAAAGAAGGTCTCTTTATCGGCTCATGGGAAACAATTAGTTTTGTCGTCGATGACGACACTCGGATAATAGTGGTGCCGAGGCTCTTTAGTCACAGGGCTACATTCTGGCAAAAGGGGTTGTCACTTGGCGTCTGGTGTGGGTAAAGATACGGTATGTCGGTTCGGCTATTCGCGCCTCACTGGCTGGGGCAGTACCCATTAGCCTTTGTCTGATGGTTTTAGTGGGATATTCTCGACTTGGTAAAGTGCATGGGGAAAATGACTCGACTGCACCGAAAGGGATGCTACTATAGCAGGCATTGGGTTTCGGATAACGTGGTTTTTATCGGCTTCTCGTTGTTTAAAAAACTTTTCAAACATATAAGATTTAATACGCTTATTTCTAAACTCTTCCTAAGTTGTACAATAGACTTGCTTAACTAAGGTTGGGGAAAACCTTTATTGAGGAGGGGAGGGGGAAGCGTTCTTGATCAGCGTGGTAGCTGCCATGTATTCTGGTGGGTGTCGCTTGTTCCCATCAATGTTGAATCTAATAGGGCAGAATTCTTAGCCTCAAGCATTGGATATGCAGTGGCTGAAATGTCGTTTACTTACCTGGGTCTCCCACAGGGAACCACACGGCCCTCTGTGGCAGATTACTTGCCTCTCCTCAACCGCATTGAGAATAGATTGATGGGCATAAGCAGATTTCTTTCCTATGCTGGGAGATTAACACTTGTTAATTCAGTGTTATCCTCCTTACCAACCTATTATCTGTGTACGTTTAAAATTCCAATTGTTGTGGTTGAACAGATTGATCGTTATCGCAAACATTTTCTTTGGGATCGAGGGGACCTCAATAAGCGAGGAGGCTGCTTAGTTGCTTGGGCAGAGGCTTGCAAACCAAAGAAAATGGGAGGGCTTGGAATATTAGACTTGAAACTGCACAATCAATCACTTTTGACGAAATTCCTCCATAAATTCTACAACCATGTAGATATACCATGGGTATCGATTGCATGTCAAAAACTCTATTCGGCTGGTGTGGTGCCACACCTCAAAAGAAGGATTGGTTCTTTCTGGTGGAGGGATGTGATGTCTTTAGCTGCGGAATTTTTGAGAATGGCTCATTGCACAATTGGAAATGGTTTAACAGTTTCATTTTGGAATGATCAATGGGACATTGGTGCTCCAAAACTCAGATGGCCTCAACTCTTCTCTTTTGCTGTTGTCGTCAAAGTTTCTGTTGCACTATTCCTTTTGTTGGACCTCCAAGATCAGTTCATATTGCCTCTCTCACTTGAAGCTTCCAATCAACTTTCAGAACTGAATTCCCTGGTAGGGTATCTATCACCAGCTGATACCGTCAATGATACGTGGCTTTACATTTGTGACTCTCCTTTGTTTACAAGTCAGAAGGCGTATAGATCTTTGCAAGGGACTCAAGCCGTCTCACCCCTTTTTAGCTGGACTTGGGGTTCCTGTTGCCGCGGTCGGCACAAGATCACATTCTGGCTACTTCTTCGAGACAGGCTCAACGCTAGAGAACTCCTTCGGCAAAAACAACGTATACTTGAGGACTGCTCTTGCCCTCTTTGCTCAAATGGTCAAGATGAAAGTAGCGATCATTTATTCTTCTTTTGTTCATTCAGTCAATGGTGCTGGCGCTTCCTTCATATCCTTTGGCTTCCCTCTATCCATATTTTCCCAAGAACTATACATGGCAGACGAGTTTTCAACTCCAAGATCTTCAGAGAAATTTTAATAGTGGCAATTTGGGCAATCTGGACACACCGGAATGAAGTGGTTTTTGAAGGAACCCCACTATCCCTTAATAGGTGGAAGTTCCTTTTTAAAAGGGAGTTTAACCTTGTCATTCTAAGAGCCAAACCTTCCCTTCGTACAGATCTTCAAAATTGGTTTTGTAATTTCCAATAGAATAGAAAAAATATTTTCTTCTGACCTATAGTCGTGTAAATGTAATTTTTACTTATAAATGAAAATTTCAGTAGGGGCCTTCCCTGCTGTGCTACTTCAAAAAAAGTATTGGTACAAAATTTTTGGTGGCACCAGGCCTTCATTTGGGTATAATGACGAAAAATCTGGGGGTCAACCGTGGCTTGGTCGTGCTTATATCCATGAGGGTTAAATCTCGGAGTGATGAGTACATAGGTTATGGAAGTAGAGGTCAACGGGTCTCTTTTATTATTATCTTTTTTCCAAAAAGGTCTGTTAAGCTAAAATGGAAAATAGCGACATAACTCTCCTTGCTTAGGCAGTTAACAGCGTAGGCAAGTGCTGTCTCGAGTGGTTGAGGTTAACAAGCCATGCTATCCCCCTTAACGTTTGGAAAATTTATAGCTAGGAGAATTCGCGAAATGGAAAATGAGCTGGTTTGGTAGTACCGTTTATCTATACCTTGTTCTGCAAAGAACAGGGCATAGCGTCCAGCTGGGTAATAGGTTGTGGCGGTATCCAGCTCAGGGACAGTCTTTACCAAAGGAGGTTTTGTAAGTCCATCAATTTCTACTCAAAATTTTCAGAGGCATGGGAAAATGGTCACGATTGCTCATGGGTTTATATTCGTATGCTGGGGTTATAGTAGGAAAATGAGTGTTATATGGCATGTGTGGCAATGATTTTTTTCATTTATGCTAAAAAGGCATGCATGAATGTGATGATATCACGATGCATGAATGATGTGATTAATGTATGAATTGGTGCAATTCTCATGAAAGTAGTTTTGTATTGCCTTCATGCCATAGAAACAATAGGTGTGTATAGATACATATACATATATTGGGAGGTTTATCAAAGATACAAGTCAAGTCTCCAAACCATGTTTGTGGGACATACAAAGGATTCATATTTATCCATGGGTGTATGAGATCAGGGTTTACTATCCCCCTTAAAAATAAAGAGGCTTTTGGTTGGAATATCTTGGAAAAGTGGAGATCAAAGGCGCTATGACGGTCTTTGGTACATTATGTGTTGGCCTGGTAAGAACAGGGGTTAGCGGTCAATTTAGAAAAGATGCAAGGTTATTTGGCATCTTTCTTTGGCATTCTTACAAGACTTCCTCTGGTTGGGAAAATCTTCGGTGATTCTTAGATGGTTGGGTTGCCCTCGAGGAAATGGTTTGGTCAAATGCCGATGTGCTGGAAAATGTGAATCGACTGTCTTTATAGGTCTGTTTGAGCTAGTTTCTAAAGGTATAAAATTTGGGGGAAAATCAGGGAGGTAGGCAAATAAGTTGGTGAACTGCCTCAGAAAAACCAGAATTTTATCCCCTATGGTTTAGGCTACACAAATTTTGCAAGACAGACAACCTACGGACTCTAGAACAGGACTAGGCAGGGCTATGTGAATTTTTATGTCATGTTGCAATGACTAAAAAATCATACCAAACTTCGTGGGGCATACTGGGTAAGTGTATAGGCTACTGCCAAAAGATGTATATTTTAGCAGGTATGGTTTGGGCTATAGGTAAAGATAAAGGCAACTCTTGTAAATTTTCAGATCATGGCTATGCTAGTTAACTAGATGGTTTCACCATGAGGCTGAAGCCTAAAAATTCTACAAAAACTCGTGGAGCTTTCAGGGCATGTCTGGAAACTATTGGTAAAAGTTGAACATTTTTGCTGGTATGATTTGATCTATATAAAATATAGGGGCTGCTGTCTACAGTTTTCTAGAACACAGTTAGAGTAACTAATCGATCTATTCCCTTATGATGCAGGGGTCTAAAAAATTTATCAAAAATTCATGAAGCCTACTGAGTTAGTCTACCTGTTGTTTGTAAAATTTCAAAGGTTTATCATCTATGGTTTAGCACATGCAAATTTTGCAAACAGACCGACTCCAAATCTTAAAAATACAAACATCCGACTCAAATCAAATCTTTATTCAGTTTTTTGTTCGCTAAATTTACCATCTTTTAAATACATTGTGTTAGAGTGGTTCAGAAACTATATGATTTTTAGGTGGGCCACCTAAGCAAGCAACATAAGGTTCCAGCACAACAAATTATAGTCCACATTTAAACTATTTACTCTAGGTTTACTCGGCGAAATTTTTGAATAGGTGAGAATGAGAAGCTCAAAACCTCCCCAAATCATTTTGGGTGCATAAGTAACATGAGGAAATGAAATCCTTACAATGTCTATCAAGTTTTAATCTCAATCAACCCATTTTCAAAACTCATCGGCTAGAGGCTTTTTCTAAACCGATGTTCGCAAATCCGAGCTAGTTCTTAGGAATAGTTTGCAAAGGGGTTTCAAAACTTTTCAAGACTCTTTCGTACTGATTAGTTATGATAATTAAGTGTTTTCAACTCCATTTTTCAGAAATACAAATTTTCAAAAGGTTACGATCCTATAGAGCAAGATAAGAGCTTTAAAATCGAAATAAAGAGACATAGAGAAGATTAATCCCTAGAGAGGGGTGAGATATAAGATTGAATATGGTTTTCACAAATAATTTTATAGCTGAAAGCGAAGCCCTCAAAGTAAATTTTGAGAATCCATTCTAAACGACCAACTTAAGAGGCTCCTATAGTCAATATTCGCTATAATACCATGCCTTGTCGAAGACGACCAGACTTTCCGTTGTATTTGTAATACGAGTCGAAACACTTCAGCTCATATGACAAGTACAACGAAACATCTGAGGTCCCGAGAGAGGGATAAGCGAGATATCGCTGGGCCTTTAGCCTGCCAGTCAATTTCAGCCTAAAGTGTGCCCGTCAAACCACTCGAAGGTGACGACCAGATGTGTTACACACCCAGCAGACTTGACAAATGGCTAAAAGATCTACGATGCGTCAGTTATCTCTAACTCATACTCATGTGAATCTAGCTCCCAGGATGTGTGCTAGATACATACTTTCATCTCAAGCATGACTACACATAGCGAATACACTTGAAACCGAAAGGATTACATCACTTGCAAAATTACATAGGCCGACCGGCCAATTAAACATATCAGAGTACAGCGAACAGCAGTGGCTTACTACCCACTCAACAAGCATACTAACTAGGGGTTCACCCCGTTAAGTTTTCATCCTAGAAGAGCAATTGATCACCCGCATCACTCAGAAGCAAGGTCTACATCCTGCAACAAAATGGACATTCCAATCGCAAGTGTTAGTATATTATTTGAAATAATGTAGTGGCAAAAGCCCAACCAAACCTAAGTACATGAAAGCACTAATCCAAGAGAAGTCTACTTGTGGTTACAGTTTTCGGCATAAAGGAGATTTTAGTTCGCAGATATTTTACAACGTGGTTTCTAACAAATCAATTCCAGCAAACCCCAACGTGGCATGGCTTCATCAAATATATATATATATATATATATATAGATAAATTTCAGCATCTACTCGCGTCACGGAATAAGGCAAATATAAAATGTGAAACAACATTATTTCCAACACATTATATTTTATTTTTATGACCATTTAGGGAAAAACACAAAAATCATAAAATCACAAAACTATATCCATAGCATTTCATTATGTCGCTCATTACCGTGAGAATGGATAATCGATTAGTTTTATTATCTCTGTAGATAATGTACAGCTTTACCCACATGATATGAACACTCTAGTTTGTTTTGTGCTTGTGACGCACTACCACACTCTTCCTGGTGAATGTGGTCTAGGGGTCATAATGAAGCCTTTACACTACTTAGTCCCTAGCCTTGCATCAGCACGATACATGTTTCCTCCATCATAGGCCTTATTGGAATAAGACCTAGAACCGTTAAGTGGCGGGCCCACGCCTTAACTTAACGCCGTGGGGCCGGACATGAGGGGAACCCACCCACGTGGCACAATACTGTTGTATTGGACAGACTTAGTCGCCTAAACTACCACCACGGTGTAAATAGAAAGTTTCTCTGGGTTATCCAAACCCATACACTTCGACCTAACATAATACAAGGCTAGATGCTAAATAGATTACTTGGCTAAGGCTATCCCATACTAGTACATGTGGCTATCCCATACTCGGCTAAGGACATGTAGTTCAGTCCTTAATCGAGTCAGGCAAACACTCCCCCTATCGGTATACGAATACATCAATCGCATAACACTTGCCGCCCAAGTCTAAAAATCAAGTTCTGACTTTGTTTTGCAAATAACTGACTTTGTTTTGCAAATAACTGGGGTCTTTCCCCATTTAGTTCAGAACACGCAAAATATTTTCCAAAGGGTTTAGGAAATCAATCCTTGCCTATTTTTCTAATAATTTTAAGAAAGGCTAACCATATCATTTTTTTAAAGCATAGCATATTTTGTATGAGTACCCTTTTAGAGTACTCTAATTTAACTCATAGGGTTCAAAACAGCAAAGGATCATTTTCAAAAGGGTACAAACAAAATACACTGCCTGAAAACATAGGTTCAATGTGATCAAAGGAGGGCAAGAACTTGCCTTGGTCTGGAGAAAAAGTTAGAACACCTACCACTCCTCCGTTTACGCAATCATCTAAACAAAATACACGGTATGCAATTAAATACCAAAAAATAGGTGAAACTCTAAAATGCTCTAAAATGCATGATTTTTCTATATTGAGTGGGTACTGGTCCAAAATGAATTTAGGTGGAAGAATTTTCAATTTTTCTTATTCCAATTGAGAGTTATGAATTTTTGATGTTCTATCAGGTCTTAGCGACATACATGGTAGGTGCTGTTTGGACAGAGCTCTATATTTTGATTTTTGTTAATTTGATTCCACAGGGGTGTGGAGAAGTGTTTTATAAGACTAACACAATTGGTTTCACAATTTTTAGAGTTATTATAAATTTCTTAGGCATTTTACAAATTCAAGACGCGTTCTAGGCCCTTAGCATTCTACATACATGGCCGTAGGGTTTTGGGTCCAGCACTTCGGTTTATTTGCTGAGGCTGCATAAGTAATTTAGTTAACGAATTTAACTCTAGTTCATTTTCTAGGGTTTACCTTATTAGACCACACACTCTGTAAGCTAGAGGGTGTTCTAAGCTATTGTCCCTAGTACACTAACCTAGGATGTTTATTTGCTGAGGCTGCATAAGTAATTTAGTTAACGAATTTAACTCTAGTTCATTTTCTAGGGTTTACCTTATTAGACCACACACTCTGTAAGCTAGAGGGTGTTCTAAGCTATTGTCCCTAGTACACTAACCTAGGATGTGTTATGTGAGCTAGGTGTTGTATGTTTTGGCAACTAGGGATGGGTATTAAGGTCCACTGGGTTCATCATGTTTTATTTATATTTATTTAGGGCTAGTGCACAATTTATATATACATCTATACATATACACGCATTTAGGGCTTAATCCATCTAATGGAATTAGCACCTAGGTTAACTATGTGATATTTTCTTATATTTTTAGTGCATGAGACCATATTTTATTTATCCCAATTGAGGTTCACCACTTTATGGTTTTATTAGGGACTTAGTTCACTTCAAAAGGATTAAAAATGGATTCTCCACAAATTTTGTAAGTTGCAATGCACATCTAAGTTGTGCATTCCTTATACAAATGTTTAGGTGATATAGTTGCACAGTAGGCTTATGCTTTTATTTTACATTTTCAAACTAGGTATTTTGATGGTTCTACATGGCCTGAGTTCACTCAAAAGGGAATTACAATGAATTTGAATTTTATATGAATCCCTAAAGTTCATCCTTCCTAAATTACATCATTTCTTTATTAATAGCTTTAGGGGTATTTGACACAAAGTAGCTACATATTTTTATTTTTCCTATGTATAGTGTGTAAGTAAGTTGGTGCATCTGTGGAATTTGGATTTGCCCAAAAATAGGTTAAATTGAATTTCATATATATTTTAGAAGTTTGTGGTAGCTTTATGGGTGACTTCCTTTTTTGAATTTTAGGGCTAAAGTTTGTATTTAAAGTGCAAGTTTTTATTTTACAATATTAAAGTTCATAATTTTTTGAATCTAAAGAAATTGGAATTACCCAAAACGGAGCTATTTTCGATTTCATATGGATTTTACAAGTTCTGTTGTCTTCCTGTAAATAAAATCATTGTTTTAGTTATTTTCTTTTGGGTTTTTGAATCACTGGTTTATGGGGTCCTTCCTGACCTCGCTGGTGGCCAACGGCGTCTCGGTAGGGGGTGCACCCAAAAGAAGAAAGGTGGAGGAGGTTATGGCGAAGCGACCGGTGGTCGGCTCAACGGCTGGGGTGGTTGGTGTGATGCCAGCGGCGAGCGCAGGCGGTGGTGTGTTCTGGGTGGATGGTGCATATCAAGGTGCAGCTGGGATTGGGGCAAACCAAAGCATGCAAGCGTGCACTTGAGTACCCAGGAGACTCACCAAGTGGATTGCGGAAGAAGAACAGTTCCGACGAGGCGGCGGTGATGGAGGATCTAGGCGGCGGCGGCGGAAATCCATGGGATGAATGGAGACAGCTTCACCCAATCCTTGTTCTGCCGAGAAAAGATGCAGTATGGCTCAAGGGTGCTCCGATGGTGCTGTGAGTGCGAGGAATCGGAAGCAAACTCACCAGGTCGGCCGGATTTGCAGATGGCACTCGGCGGCCGGAATTGGGGAAGAAGCGCCCGATCTCCTCGCTCGATGCGCCATTGGCCGGGGTCTTTGGGGCGTTTTGAAGAGGGCATTGAGGCGGTGTTGTTGGCGTGCGGTGCTGGCTGGGCTTGGTCGGAGTTGACTGGAATGACCGAACCTGAAGCGGCGGCGCTCCGGTGCGTGCTCTCAGCTCTGATGGTGAAGCCGCGTTCCCGTTGATTGGCGGCACGGTTTGAGAAGGTGTCAAACGAGGAAATGTTCGGCATGGAGAGGGGATTATGGAACGGGAAAGAGATATCGACGAGCTCGGCTTGACGTCAGCTTCCATGGCTTCCTTCCCGGCGGCCGGTAATGGAGGAAAGGGTGTCCAGGACGATGTGGAGCTCTACCTCTTGGTTTCTTTGGCTTGGCTGTGAAAATGAGTTGGGGCGACGCGGTTAGGGGTGGTCAAACGCGAGTTTAGCGTCGGACACATCGTGGCCACGTGTTAAACACTCCGGCAGCTCGATCTCCGGCGCTCTCCGCCTTTGTCTGGTGTTTCCTGGTCGGCTGGCTTGTTCCAAGCGGTGGAGAACACTTTGCACTGAGTGGGTTTTGGACTGAGTGGCTGACAGTGGGGCCAGGGTGAAGAGGGCTCGGCTGGACTGAGGGAGAAGGGTAGGAGGTTGGGTGGAAACTGGTTTTATGAGATTTTCTTGAGATCATTTCTTCCCCCTCACTTTGCAGCTTAATAACTTACTCTGTACGTATGGTAAAATCACAAGATTTTAATTGAAGGTAGATGGTCATCATAAGGTTTCATTTTCTTTGGTTTCACTTGTGGTAGTAATTTAATGAAGATAGGGTATTTTTGAATTTATTTGAATTTTTAGAGGGCCAAGAAAGAGGAGAAAAATTATAGAAAAATTATATTTATTTATGGTTTCTCTCCTGGTTTTTAATAAATTATTTCCTATGTACACTTATGTGCACCTAAATACCCTTTTAGGCAAGTCATCATTTTAGCCGATTAAAGTTACTAATTAGCTTATTATAGCACTGTTTTGTTTAATTTGTTTTGAGCATTAAACCTAGCTATTAAATTGTACAAAAATTCGGTTAAGTTGTACATGGCGTTTAGCACCTTACATGTATTTTCTCATGATTTTATCTTTCATGGTTTGTTCTAGAAAATTTGTGTATCACTCCTATGTATAGTTGTTCCCGCTCTTCAGTTTCACCTAAAATGGTCGTAGGGAATTATTTGAATTTTATCTTAGGCTGAGATATCGACCTTTGATCTAAATTTTAGGTTCACATGCTAGCATCCAAAATTAGTTGTAGATTTGGTTTGTAAATGTCAATCATTGAGTCTATGCCTATATGGTCTATAATGGGATGTATTTTCAAAAATCTAAATATACGCTTACGACCTAAGTCAAAACGGGCTTTATGTTGGTACGCATGCTCTCGTATGAGCTAGCATTTTCGTCCTAGGTTATAAGTGTAAAGTTTTATTTTGTTCTCAAAATTTTGCTCTACCATGCAAAGGAAAGGCCTAGGTGGAAATCCTTTAACCTAAGGTAGAAAAAGAATTTTTTTGGCTCACAAAATTGAAAATCTCTGCTTTCAATTTATTTGGACCAAATTTCGTCGACCCTAGAATTTGGGTATATGACACAAGCATAACTAAAAATTCCTTAACAAATCTCAATATGAAAATCTGCAAGATAAAATTTTATTAAATACTTTACCTAGATTTTTTTGGGAATTATTTGAGCTAAGGAAGTATTTCTAATAAGTGAAATATCAGTTCACTACTTATTAAAAGCAAAAATGTTTAAAACTTTGCTTCTGTTCCTTGGGCCAAAACCTAGCCTATTTGACCAATTCCTGTGCAGCCTAGCTGTGCTGCGTCGTTTCTCTCTTCGGTGTTGCTGACAGGTGGGTCCCGCTTGTCAGATCCGTCTTCAACCTCGTGCCGCACCACTTTCCTTCACCAGCGAGTTTCACTTTCCAATCCCGACGATTCACCGGCCAAATCAACAGAGGGGAAATATTCCCCTTATCTGCCTCTATGTTTTCCCTTTTGGAAGTTCTTCGGATTTCACTTGGAAAGAGGAAGAACTCGAGATCAAATCAGACATGAAACCCTAGACTTTCCTTCGCCGATTCCGTCCGATTTGGGCTCGGTCCTGCCCAATCGGTCGATATAAATAGTGTTCCCGGCCGCTCTCTTTTGATCTTGATCGGAACCCTAGCTTGCCGAAGCTTGTATAGCTCTAGCCGCATAGAGGTTTGAGCTCCGCCGTCGTCAAGATCTTCGATCGTGTTGCCAGCTGTCATTGATCATCGACAGAGGACGCCGTCGCCACCATCGGGTTCGTGTGAATGAGGAGAAGCCTGTCCACTATTCAATTCTCACCAGAGAGCGCCGAAACCCCGTTGTCGTTGACATCTCAAACGTCTTGACCACTTCAAGCTCGCCGCTGTTGCCGTCAGCCGTCATCTGTTGCCATGAAGTCTATAGGATTGTTCCTTGTGGCGAGCTGAGCCCGTTGGTGCCCTTAGTTGCCGGCGTCACGCCGCAGAATGCCGACGACCATAGAGATCAGAGCTGCTCGTCACCAGTGAGCCATGTCATCGCCACGTCAGAGCCACGTCAGCACCTGATCGTCCTTCGGTGCTTGCGTGTCGTCCACGTGTATGCCACGCAATCGATCCGATCGGATCGGATCGGATTTGGTCTGAGTCGTTCGTTCTATATTAGATTAATCTCAGCTATTTGTTTCCATGGACCCGTAGACTTCTCGGTGGACTGATTCTACGGTGAACCAAGCCAGGGCTGACACAATAATCCTGAGTTTTCTTTTAAAAAACAATTTGTTATTGCATCATAAATCCTAAAATCCCAGAGAAATGATTAAAATCAATTTAAACCTCTAAAATTCACAACTAATTCATCAGCTAAATTTTAGGTGCTTCAAATTTCTAAATTTGTCTAAAATCAAGATCTATACATTAAAAATATCCACATGTAATGTTTATGTGCTGTTTTGTTGATTTAGTCTTTTTGCCTTAGTTTCGAACGTATCCGAAGCGGCCCTTTTTTTCTGCAGGAGTTCCTGACGATCTTGAAGCTCAACAAGGCAAGTCACACAGATCCCAAACACAATTCCTTTGATCATGCTAGTCCTAGTTTTAAATTCTATATTTATATTTTAATGTCATTGGGTGGTATTAACCTATTCCTTAGTGATGGCCAACTTAGCATTGAATCCCTTATTCCTTGATACCTTGGGTTATGATTTGACTAGTTAAACCTTATATAATGGTTTAATTAGAGATTAGGAATAATTGCTTAGCTATGCTTAGAAACTTTAGTGTCATTTCATGTGGGAAAGTTAATGATTCACTTATAACTCCTTAATGGATAATTAACGGTAGCTCATGATGAATGGGCTATGATTGATTATATAATGAATTATTGGTCAACTAAAACTTTATTAATGATGGGTTGTGAGCACATAGTTTTATGATTTGATTATCATGCTCATGGCAATTAAGGATCGGTTCACGAGCTACCGTTGTGAAGCATTAACAGTACTAACCATAAGCCAGCATGGGCAACGGGTAGATCTGTAGTGTACCATGTTCAACAGGAGACACCATGGTGGCTTGTTTTTATTCTTTAATCGTGGCAGAAAATTAAGCCCACAGGTGGCAGACAATTAAGTCCACATATGTTTTTAGGTAACTAGACATTCCTTGCGGAAATAGATGCTTAGTGGGTGTCATTCTGTTGGATGTGTTATGCGAAGGATCTTGTCACATGGAGGTATTGAGGCACATGGCACCATATTGTGGGATTGTGTGTTGTGGGTAAATTTGTACACATCTGATCAGAGTTAAAACTATTCGAATAGCTGTACCCATGGTTATAGGTGAGCCTAACAATGTTTTTCGTGATTAGTCTTACTGTTCAACGATGATTAAGATGATTTGATAATAATTATGGATTATGGAATGGTATAACTAGAGTTGGTTATTTTGGAGATAATTTCGGCCTGATTAGCATAGGGTTGTTGTTCAGTGTTGTTTATTAATATTGATTTATTACTTTACTATTTTATCAAGTTCTTAAATTCTTGCTAAATGCTGCCTTTTGCAAAATGAACCCTATTATTGCCATTATTTGTATCCCTGTGCACTTGCATACTTTCTGTGTGGCTTGTTGAGTATTCCTCGTACTCATCCTTGTAATAACCATCATCAGAGGAGGAGGTCTACAATGAAGATGGAGGTTTAGAGGACTCACTGCCATAGAATTTTATTAATTGAGAGGAACTATCTACCTCTGTAATAAACTTATTAATTCGATTAATGATTTGTACTATATTTAAATTTTTTTATTGTGTGTCTTGGCTGATTCCTGGACGAGGGTTTACACATATGTAAGCATTAGGAATTATGGATAGAAATTCTGGACGTGTCACAACCACAATTCTAGGGTCAACAAAATTTTTGTCCAAATAAAATAAAAGTAAGGTTTTTCAATTTTTAGAACCAAAATTTTGCTTTTATAATTAGGTGAGGTATTTCAACATATTTCATGAAAAATATCTGAGAACGAATTAAAAACTTTTCCTTCCTAACATAGAACATAAATGCTATGTTCAAACATAAGTGCATGCATATGCATAGAACATGTTTGGACTTGAGTCATTTTTGTGTATTTGGATTCTCAATTTGCATTTCATAATAGGAGTCATAAGCGACAACCTAAAAGGTTAAAATGCACCAAAACAAGCCTATAACTAATTTTTGGTGATAGCATATGAACATAATAATATAACTCAAAGTTCACCACCTCAGCCCAAGAATAAAATTTAATATGAACCCAAAGATCATAGTGGGAGTATGCACAAACAGTACACACCTAAACCTAGGTAGGCTACCCTAATTCATTTAGGTGCCAGATGTTATACCCAACTTAACATAATTTTTGTGCAATTTAAAAACTAGGTTTGATGCCCAAAACAAATTAAACAATGCAGCCCAATATTAGGCTAATTAGTATCTTTAATCGGTTAAATTAACAACTTGCCTAAAAGGTCATTTGAGTGCACATAAGTATATACATGAAATAATTTATTCAAATACTAGTTTAATTAACTCGCCGCCGAAGGCGACTGCCGCTTGAACTCGCCACCGGCGTCACACCGACCACCACAACCAAAGACAAGACCAGATCACCAGTAGCATCGCTGCCTCTTCCTCTCCATTTTCTCTTTTGGTCACTCCCTCTAGAAAGCCGCCATTAGCCGCCGCCAAGGCCGGGAAGGAGCCCCGGCCAACGAGCTCTACCTCCTCTCAGCCACTGTCTCACCGACATACGGGTCCCGCATAATTAAGCACCGGAAAAACATTATGGAAGAAGTTTAAAACTTGTAGGGTTATTTTTGTAACATGTCTTTGTATGACTTGTGGACCCAAGAACTTATGTGCAAATGGGAGAAAACCGAAGCGCTCTTAATAAACTTCATTTACACACGTGCCCTGGACCTCGGGTCCTAATTCAAAGACTCCAGGGGTTTTTGCACAAAATGACCAGTGAATGACCTGTGGGACCAATGATTTTCTGGATTTAAATTTCAAAAGAAAATAGCCACAACACTATTCCTTCAACTAAAAAATTGTTAAACTTGTAAAATCTATATAAAATAAACTACAACACATTATGGAGTGGGACGAATTTCTATGAACTAATAAGAGGATGAACTTTAATGTACAATTATAAAACTTGACACTTACAATACAAATTTAGTCTCAAAAATTTAAATAAGGAAAGTCACACCTAGGGACTATACAAACTTATAAAATCCCTAGAAAATTCAATTTAACCTATTTTTGGACAAACTCAAATTCTACAGGTCCACCAACTTATACACTCTATTTAGGGAAAATAAAAACATCTAGTTTCTTTGTACCAAATACCCCTAAAATCAGTAATATTAAAATGATGTAATTTTGGTAAGCTGAAATTTGGATATTTATTTAACATTCATACTAATTCCTTTTTGAGTAAACCTAAATTCTGTAGAATCACCAAAACATGTACTTATTTACAAGTAAGATCCCTTAAATATTTAAATAAGGAGTAAGCAAACTAGGGCAGACCTTCACTTGCGCAATTTGTAGAAAATTCATCTTTAACCCCTTTTTAAGATAGCTAAATCTCTATAGGACCAGCAAATAATGAACCTCAATTAGGTAAAATAAAATATGGCAACTCATACACTCAGCATGAAGGATAAACCTTAAATAGACAACCTAGGCGTTAATCCTCTAAATCGGCTAAGCACCATGTATATATGAATATGTACATACATGAATTGAATCCTAGCCTTAAGTAAATTAGGATAGAACATGTTGCATCAGAGGAACCATAGTTCCATCGTCATTCACTAAAATTTACAGCACCTAGCCCTTATAGCAACATCTGGATTAGTGTGTTAAAAACTATAACAAAGAACACTTCTAGTTGCAAAGTATGAGGTAAAATAAAATAAAATCTAAAATTGTAAAACTAGAGTGGAATAAATAGCAAACATAACTAGCTTAATTAATTAGGTCATGAATTAACACGTTCTGGACCTATCACCTTTTGGTTATGCACATATTGAAAACTATAGGCCTAGAATACGGTATAACTTGTAAAATGCATAGGAAATTCTTAATAACTCCAAAAATTGTGAAACCAAATATTTTAGCTTTATAAAACATATCTACACCCTTCTGTGAAGTCAGATTAATAAAAATCAAATTATAGCAACACTGTCCAAACAGCACCTAACCCTATGCTGCTATGACCCGATGAAATTATAAAATCGATAACTCCCACATATGACAAGATAAATTCGAAATTCTTTCACCTAAATTTACTCTAGAACAGTACCTACTCAATGTATAAAAATCATGTATTTTAGAGCACTTTGGATTTCGTCTATTTTTAGTGTTTAATTGCATACCGTGTATTTTGTTTAGATAATTGCATAAACAGTGATGGAGTGGATTAGGAGCTGACATTTCTCAAGTCCAAGGCAAGTTCTGTTAGTGATATGCCCTAGAGGCAACATGGAGATGTTGGATATCACGTCAATGTTTATGTATTTATGAATAAAGTGTTATTCAGTTCCATGAAATAGACATCTTGTATTGATCAATAAGTACGTGACTTATTTATGAGACTCGATATGTATGAATCTATTTCTAAACGATCCTCGATCATATGTCATATTGTTGGAACAAATATGATTCTAAGATCGGCATGTTTATTGATTGATGATCATGTCTCATAGATCATGGGTATGGTGATACCAAATCAATAAACATGGACATATGTGTTGGAGAACACATTGTTGGATAGACCCACCATGAGACACTACCAGGAATTAATGTGCCATTAGTTGGTCTCGGGTAGTGTTGGTACAAAGTCCTTAGACCTGAGATCACCATGGATTCCAACATGTGTAGTAGCCTACTTTGGGACTACCAAACGCTATTCCGTAACGGGTAGTTATAAAGGTAGTTTTCGGGTTTGCTATGAAACATGGAGTGGGATGTGAGTGATCAAGATGGAATTTGCCCCTCCTTTGGAGAGATATCTCTGGCCCCGAGGTAATGGATTATGGAAATGCATGGCCATGCTAAGTTGATTGAGGAGTCAATCGACGACGATAATCCAATACGGTTCGAGTGAATGGTTAAGCTATTGAAGGGATGGCACACATCTTGCCTATAGCTTAACCGGTATCGTGAGGCAAAGGGATTTGTGTACACATTACGGGTTCGAGCCGATATTATATTCTTGTATACTATGGTGTCAATATGTGCTGCTAGGCGCCGCGTGTGACGTGCGGCTGAGTTGGACTCGAGCCGACGATCGGCTAAGTTAGACTATAGCCGAAACCGAGTATACCTGAACCTACGGGTCGCACGCTTAAGGGGATAAGAACGCATTCGAGTTGGACTCGGATACGGCTCGATCGGATAGGGATCCGATCGGATAGAGTCCTATGGGCTTACGACGTGTGAGCGGCCAAACTCTATATGAGATACGGATGAGATCCAATTCAAAATAGAGTCCTATGGGCTTACGACGTGTGAGCGGCCAAACTCTATATGAGATACGGATGAGATCCAATTCAAAATAGAGTCCTATGGGCTTACGACGTGTGAGCGGCCAAACTCTATATGAGATACGGATGAGATCCAATTCAAAATAGAGTCCCGAGCGGCTACTAATCCCATCGGCCAACTCTATATAAAGGAGGGAGGGGGAGAGCTGCCATATATATCAATTGCATCGCGTGCAACGAAGTCGCCGAGATCAATCTCCACGGAAACCCTCCCCACTTTCGAGCCAAACCCTAGCCTTGCATCGCGTGCTAGCACACGGGTGTAAGGCGTTCGTCCCCGGACGTGTGGATACCGGTAGAGGCGCCGCTACGTTGCGCGCCGTTGATCGGCGTTGTCTCCGGAATCGGCTACACTTCCGGATCGGATTGCCCGATTGGCTATTCCGCTGCACTCTACTCCAATCGGTAACGATCTATCGGCCCTTACTTGCAAGTGTTCTGGTTTGCGCGGTAGAAAATTTTTTGTTTTCGGCTAGCGTAGCTTCCGCGTAACCCTTCAAGTGGTATCGAGCTAATCTTGCTTAGTTCGGGTTTTAGATTGGATCTGGAACAAGTTTTGCGCACGGGTTGATTAGATCAATCGGTTTACGGGATTTGTTGAGGAGAGTTCATGCTAATTGCGTTCCTTGATAGTGTATCGGAACGGCGTAATGTGATTACGTCAAAGCAATATCCATAGAACTCGGTTTGAGTCGGCTTCGAGATAGCGTTCCTTGATAGTGTATCGGAACGGTATAATGTGATTATGCCGAAGCTATCTCGTAGTCCGATCTTGTTTGCTGCCTCGCGCTGCGCAAACCATCTCCCTTGATAGTGTATCGGGACGGCATAATATGATTATGCCGACATGGTTTCCGTAAGCGATTTCATAGATTGGATCTATGAATTTCGTGTGGTGTTCCGGCGCGCCGTGTGCGTACCCCCTTATAGGTCGTCTCGATGCCGTAGCTCGCGATAGGTAGAAAACGTTTCTACGCCTAACTTGTTTTTGCAGAGAATGCTTTGAGATGGTATGGCCCTATTGTATGTATGAGATGTATGAGATGCATGTGATGCATGTAATATTCTTTCATATGTGCAATCCTGTAATATTCTTTCATACGTGCAATGCTTGTAATATTCTTTCACGACTGCGAGTCGATGTAATCTTCAATTAGAGCTTCTATAGTAGTAGCTTAGTTTGAAGATATCAAGCATTCGACACTTGGAATATGGTGCCGAAGATGGAGATCCTCGCGCGACATGGAGATGGAGATCACCATGTGAAGGGGGCCATACTATTTCATTATATGCTATTCTTCTTGATTTCATATGTGATATGTTTGTTTGATAGGATAGCATCCCTCGCAAAATTAAGTAGTAATGATGCCCTTCCAAATGTTGCACCCGTCACCGTTATGCTCGTCAATGGTGGGTCGCATAAAGCAGAGTGCCATTCTCTATCATAACACGAGGGGTATATGTCGGACATATACAGCGGGAGCATTTGGTTTACTTAACAAGGCTATCAAAACAGTTTTGGGCCTTGGGGCATAGGTTGGCGCCGGGGCATGGAGATGCCACACCAACAACAAGAGTCACATAGAGATGTGATTAGCAAAGAGTTGCTTACCGATGTTATTAATTTTCTAGCGGTGATGCCAAAGCTCACTAGAAAATTAATTAACATGTGGATCTTGACCCAATACGTAACCTAGAGGGAAGGTGAAAAATACGTAATGGGAGTCTTATGTTAAATTGTTTAACAAAAGACATAGCATAAACATTGTGCTAAACTTTGCTTTTTCATTGTAGAATAAATGGCGGTTAATACTACACCCAATACCTTTAATTTGCGATCTATTCTCGAAAAGGAAAAATTAAATGGAACAAACTTTATGGATTGGTATCGTAACTTGAGAATTGTTCTCAAGCAAGAGCGTAAGGAGTACGTTCTTGAAGTACCCTATCCCGAGGATTTGCCTAATAACGCCACTTCGCAACCGCACGGAGGGCTTATGAGAAGCACACTAATGATGCCCTAGATATAAGCTGTCTTATGCTTGCTACAATGTCCCCCGAGCTTCGAAGCAATATGAGAGCAGCGATGCTCACACTATTATTCGGGGATGCGTGGCATGTTTGAGAACCAAGCTCGGGCCGAGAGGTTCAACACCTCAAAGTCCTTGTTTGCGTGCGAGCTTGTTGAGGGGAATCCCGTCGATCCGCATGTGATAAAAATGATTGGCTACATTGAGAGTCCGGAAAAACTAGGTTTTCCCTTAGCCAAGAGTTGGCTGCGATGTGATTCTCCGTCGCTCCCTCCGAGCTTCGAGCCATTCATATTAAATTATCACATGAACAATATGGATAGAACCTTGGCTGAATTGCATGGGATGCTAAAGACAGTGAGGAGAGTATCCGAAAAACGGTCATCATGTGATGATGATGCGAAGGCTAAGCGCAAACCACTGTCAAGAAGCTTTGCACCAAGAGGAAGTTAACTCCCGATGAGATCGCGAGTGCCTCTAATGCAAAGAAGGGCAAGAAGGGGTCGGCGGTATCGGATGCCGTTTGCTTCTACCGCAAGGAGACAGAGCCTTTGGAAAAGGAACGCAAGAAGTACATAGAGGATCTCAAGAAGAAGCAAAGTACGACTTCGCCGGTATTAATGTTATAGACATTAATCTTGCTACTTCACCTACGACTCTTGGGTATTTGATACCGGATCGTAGCTCATATTTGCAAATCGTTGCGGGGAATGAGAAGAAGTAGAGGATTGAGAAGGGGCGAGGTGAACTGCGCGTCGGCAATGGAGCAAGCGTTGCTACGATTCTTTGTCGGCACGTACCACTTCATCTACCTTCGGGATTAGTTTTGGAATTGAATAATTGTTATTGTGTTCCAACACTATGTCAAAACGTTATTTCCGCTTCATGTTTGCAAGCGGAAGGATATGATTTTAGATCAATGAACAATGGTTGTTCAATATATCTCGAGATATGTTCTATTTTCATGCTCCATTGGTGAATGGATTATACGTTTTGAATCTTGAAGCGTCTCCCATCTATAACATTAATACGAAAGACAACTCTCTAATGATATAAACCCCACGTTTATCCGGCATTGTCGCTTAGGCCATATAAATAAGAAACGCATGGAGAAGCTCCATAAGGATGGATTGCTTCACTCTTTTGATTTTGAATCATTTGAGACATGTGAGTCTTGTTTACTTGGTAAGATGACAAAGGCACCTTTCACGGGACACAGTGAAAGAGCAAGTGACTTGTTGGCACTCGTACATGCGATGTATGTGGACCAATGAGCTCGACGGCCGAGGTGGTTATCGACTTCATTACCTTTACCGATGACTTTAGTAGATATGGTTATATCTACTTGATGAGGCATAAGTCCGAATCCTTTGAAAAGTTCAAAGAATTCCGAATGAAGTACGAATCATTTAGGGAAAACAATCAAGTTTCTACGATCGGATCGTGGAGGGAATACTTGAGCCAAGAGTTTGGTAATCATCCGAAAGATTGTGGAATTGTTCCACGTTAACTCCGCCAGAACTCCACAATGGAACGGAGTGTCCGAACGGAGAAATCGCACCTTGTTGGACATGGTGCGGTCGATGATGAGCCAAAGTGATCTTCCGTTATCTTTCGGGGATATGCTCTTGAAACAGCTGCGCTCACACTAAATAGAGTTCCATCTAAGTCGGTTGAAAAGACACCATATGAGATATGGACAGGGCAACCCCCTAGTTTGTCTTTTCTCAAAATATGGGGATGCGAAGCTTATGTAAAACGTTTACGATCGACAAGCTCACACCCAAATCGACAAGTGCTTCTTTGTGGGATATCCTAAGGAAACTATGGGATATTACTTTTATAATCGGGAACAAGGCAAAGTGTTTGTCGCCCGACACGGTGTCTTCTTGGAGAAAGAGTTTCTTTCAAGAAGGGTTAGTGGGAGCAGGGGGTGCATCTTGAAGAAGTTCAAGAAACACCGAAAATGTTTCGCGACCACGAACCACAACAGGAGGAGCAAAGAGTTGCGCCACCGGTTGTAGATACACCAGGCCCCACGGAGTGCGAAAGATCACGTCGTGCGCCGACAGTACACAGTGCGGAACAACGTGATATATTGTTGTTGGACAACGATGAACCTAAGACCTATGAGGAAGCGATGGTGGGACCCGATTCCAACAAGTGGCTTGGAGCCATGAAATCCGAAATAGAATCCATGTACGACAATCAAGTTTGGAACTTGGTTGATCCACTGATGGTGTCAAAACCATTGAGTGCAAATGGGTTTTTAAGAAAAGGCCGATATGGATGGAAATGTTCACATCTATAAGGCGCGATTGGTGGCGAAAGGTTTTAAACAGATTCAAGGAGTTGATTATGATGAAACCTTCTCGCCCGTCGCAATGCTTAAATCTATTCGGATTATGCTAGCGATTGCTGCATATTTCGATTATGAGATATGGCGAGATGGATGTCAAAACGGCTTTCCTGAATGGAAACCTAAGCGAGGATGTATACATGATACAACCTCGGGGTTTTGTCGATCCGAGAATCGCTGGAAAGATATGCAAGCTACGAAATCCATTTATGGATTGAAGCAAGCATCTCGGAGTTGGAATATTCGTTTTGATGAAGTAATCAAAGGGTTTGGTTTCATCAAAAACGAAGAATAGGCCTGTGTTTACAAAAGGTCGGTGGGAGTGCAATTGTATTTCTAATCTTATATGTGGATGACATATTACCGATTGGAAATGATATCCCTATGCTAGAATCCGTCAAGTCTTCATTGAAAAATAGTTTTCCATGAAAGACTTAGGGGAAGCAAGCATATATATTAGCATTCGGATCTATAGAGATAGATCCAAGAGGCTAATTGGATTAAGCCAAAGTACATACATTGACAAGGTGTTGAAAAGGTTTAACATGCATGATTCCAAGAAAGGTTTCTTGCCCATGTCACATGGCATTAATCTTAGCAAGAATCGGTGTCCTCGGACACATGATGAGCGGAATAAGATGGGTATGGTTCCATATGCTTCGGCAATTGGATCCATCATGTATGCCATGCTTTGTACACGCCCGGATGTCTCGTACGCTTTGAGTGCTACGAGCAGAATACCGCGATCCAGGTGAAGGTCACTGGATCGCCGTAAAGAATATCCTTAAGTACTTGAGAAGAACTAAGGATATGTTCCTAGTCTATGGAGGTGAAGAAGAGCTCGTTGTAAGTGGTTACACCGATGCTAGCTTCCAAACAGACAAGGATGATTATAGATCGCAATCGAGTTTGTGTTCTGCCCGAACGGAGGCGCGATCGCCAGAAGAGTTCCAAGCGGGATACGTTGCTGATTCTACAACGGAGGCCGAGTACATTGCTTTCGGAAGCCGCAAAGGATGCGTTTTGGATCAAGAAATTCGTTTCGAGCTTGGTGTGATGACTAGTACGATGGTCCAATGTCTCTCTATTGTGACAATAGTGGAGCCATTGCGCAAGCCAAGGAGCCGAGATCACATCGAAGTCCAAACACATACTTCGGCGATATCATCTCATCCGCGAGATTGTGGACAGAGGTGATGTCAAGATATGCAAAGTGCACACGGATCTCAACATAGCCGATCCGCGACAAAACCTCTCCCTCACCGAAGCATGAGGCGCACACAAGAGCAATGGGTATTAGATACTTACATGATTGACTCTAGTGCAAGTGGGAGATTGTTAGTGATATGCCCTAGAGGCAACATGGAGATGTTGGATATCACGTCAATGTTTATGTATTTATGAATAAAGTGTTATTCGGTTCCATGAAATAGACATCTTGTATTGATCAATAAGTACGTGACTTATTTATGAGACTCGATATGTATGAATCTATTTCTAAACGATCCTCGATCATATGTCATATTGTTGGAACAAATATGATTCTAAGATCGGCATGTTTATTGATTGATGATCATGTCTCATAGATCATGGGTATGGTGATACCAAATCAATAAACATGGACATATGTGTTGGAGAACACATTGTTGGATAGACCCACCATGAGACACTACAGAATTAATGTGCCATTAGTTGGTCTCGGGTAGTGTTGGTACAAAGTCCTTAGACCTGAGATCACCATGGATTCCAACATGTGTAGTAGCCTACTTTGGGACTACCAAACGCTATTCCGTAATCGGGTAGTTATAAAGGTAGTTTTCGGGTTTGCTATGAAACATGGAGTGGGATGTGAGTGATCAAGATGGAATTTGCCCCTCCTTTGGAGAGATATCTCTGGGCCCCTCGAGGTAATGGATTATGGAAATGCATGGCCATGCTAAGTTGATTGAGGAGTCAATCGACGGACGATAATCCAATACGGTTCGAGTGAATGGTTAAGCTATTGAAGGGATGGCACACATCTTGCCTATAGCTTAACCGGTATCGTGAGGCAAAGGGATTTGTGTACACATTACAGGTTCGTGAGCCGATATTATATTCTTGTATACTATGGTGTCAATATGTGCTCTAGGCGCCGTGGTGAGTCGGCCGAGTTGGACTCGAGCCGACGATCGGCTAAGTTAGACTATAGCCGAAACCGAGTATACCCGAACCTACGGGGTCGCACGCTTAAGGGGATAAGAACAGGCATTCGAGTTGGACTCGGATACGGCTCGATCGGATAGGGATCCGATCGGATAGAGTCCTATGGGCTTACGACGTGTGAGCGGCCAAACTCTATATGAGATACGGATGAGATCCAATTCAAAATAGAGTCCTATGGGCTTACGACGTGTGAGCGGCCAAACTCTATATGAGATACGGATGAGATCCAATTCAAAATAGAGTCCTATGGGCTTACGACGTGTGAGCGGCCAAACTCTATATGAGATACGGATGAGATCCAATTCAAAATAGAGTCCCGAGCGGCTACTAATCCCATCCGGCCAACTCTATATAAAGGAGGGAGGGGTGGAGAGCTGCCATATATATCAATTGCATCGCGTGCAACAGAAGTCGCCGAGATCAATCTCCACGGAAACCCTCCCCACTTTCGAGCCAAACCCTAGCCTTGCATCGCGTGCTAGCACACGGGTGTAAGGCGTTCTGTCCCCGGACGTGTGGATACCGGTAGAGGCGCTGCTACGTTGCGCGCTGTTGATCGGCGTTGTCTCCGGGAATCGGCTACAACTCGTTCTGCATCGGATTGCCCTACTGATTGGCTATTCCGCTGCACTCTACTCCAATCGGTAACGATCTATCGGCCCTTACTTGCAAGTGTTCCTGGTTTGCGCGGTAGAAAATTTTTTGTTTTCGGCTAGCGTAGCTTCCGCGTAACCCTTCAAGTTCTTCCCCTCTTCTCTTTGAATGCCATGTTTTGAGGGATGAAATTATTTGTTTGCAAAATTGCATGAGAACTTAGACTACATCGGTATTTAAAACTTGGTTATGGTAGCTTTGACCAATTTGCTGCATTACCTACCTTGAATATTTGAAACCCTTGCTGTTTATAACCCTAGAGATGGTTAGAGTACTTACCTTGTGCTCGAATGGGTTATTACATGCTTTATGCAACACTTGCTTAGCCATTCCTAGAGATTATGCAAATACTTGTTCCATCTATATGTATATAATAAGTGAATTTTGTTAAAGTGAAACCTTGACGGAATGGGTTGAATTTGATGATTATTAGCGAACTAAAATGCGTGAAAATGTGGTTTTGACTTGGGCGGCAAGTGACATGCAATTGATGTATTTATATGTCGATAGGAGCAGTGTTTGCCTCAGTGCGCAAGCACCGAGCTTGTGCCACCAACTTAATGAAGGGTTACGCGGAGGCTATGCTAGCTAAAAACAAAACGTTTCTACCGCGTAAACCAGGAACACTTCCAAGTAAGGGTCGATAGATCATTACCGATTGGAGTATGCAGCGAAAACAACCGATTTCCGCAAGCCGACAGACGATTCCTGGGAACTGCCGATTCACCAATCAGCCAATTCACCGAGTAGCCGATTCACCGAGTCGTCCGACTGTGCTCTCGTGCCTCGCTCCGATGCGCCCGACCGTAGCCGATTCCACCACAGCCGATTCGTAATCGACGAACAACACCGCAACGTTACAGCGCCTCTACCGGTATCCACACGTCTGGGGACAGAACGCCTAACACCCGTGTGCTAGCACAAGAGGCAAGGCTAGGGTTTTGGCTCGAAGGTGGGGAGGGTTTCCATGGAGATTGATCTCACCGACTTCTGTTGCGCCAAATTAGATTGATTCGGTTCAATTGCAATTACATTAGCTCTCCACCCTTCACCCCTTTATATAGAGTTGCCGGTTGGGCCTAGAGGCCCATCGGGACTCTATTTTGAATCGGATCCTATCAGAATCTCATAGAGTTGATGGGCCGGACTTCGTAAGCCCATAGGACTCTATCCGATCGGATCCCTATCCGATCGAGCCGTATCCGAGTCCAACTTGAATGCCTGTTCTTATCCCCTTAAACGTGCGACCTTGTAGGTCGAGGTATACTCAGTGTCGGCTATAGTCCAACTCAGCCGACCGTCGGCTCGAGTCCAACTCAGCTGACCATCAATAGCGGCGCCTAGAAGCACATATTGACACCATAGTATACAAGAATATAATATCGGCTCTGAACCTGTAATGTCTACACAAATCCCTTTGCCTCATGACACAAATTAAGCTATAGGCAAGATGTGTGTGCCATCCCTTCAATAGCTTAACCATTCACTCGAACCGTATTGAATTATCTGTCTGTTGATTGACTTCTCAATCAACTCGGCATGGCCATACACTTCCATAATCCATTAACTCGAGGGGTCCAGAGATATCTCTCCAAAGTAGGGGCAGATTCCATCTTGATCATTCACATCCCACTACATGTTTCATAGCAAACCCGAAGACTACTTTTATAACTACTCAGTTACGGAATAGCGTTTGGTAGTCCCAAAGTAGGCTACTACACATGTTGGAATCCATGATGATCTCAGGTCTAAGGACTTTGTACCAACACTACCTGAGACCAACTAATGGCACATTAATTCCTGTAGTGTCTCATGGTGGGTCTATCCAACAATGTGGTCTATAACACATGTCCATGTATATGATTTGGTATCTCCATACCCATGATCTATGAGTCATGATCATCGATCAATAAACATGTCGATCTTAGAGTCATATTTGTTCCAATAATATGACATGTGATCAGGGATCATTTAGAAATAGATTCATGCATAAAGAGTCTCATAAATAAGTCACGTACTTATTGATCAATACAAGATATCTATTTAATTGAACTGAATAACACTTTATTCATTTATACATACACATTGACCATGATATCCAACATCTCCATGTTGCCTCTAGGGCATATCACTAACAGTTAAAGTTTACCGTACAACCACATGTGTTTGTATGGGATAGCCTAAGCTGAATAATCTACCTAGCACCTAGCCTTGCATTATGGTAGGCCGCTAGGTATGGGTTCGGATAACCCAGAGGAACTTCCTATTTACCGCCGATGTGGTAGTTTAGTTGACTCAGTCTGTCCAATACAACGATATCGTTCCATGTGAGTGGATTCCTGTAAGTCCGCCACCACGGTGTTAAGTTAAGGCGTGGACCCGCCACATAACGGTTCTAGGTCATATTCCAGTATGACCTAGGTTGGAGGAAACACATATCGTGCTGGTGCAAGGCTAGGAATTGAGTAGTGTAAATGCTTCGTTATGACCTCTAGGCCACATTCAACATGAAGAGTGTGTGTTAACGACCAAATTTGGTAACCAAATCCCTATGTCCAAGCCGAGATTATAGTGGAATCAGATTGGAAAATGATCTGCGGAGAAAACAGAGGCTGCATCGGCCATGATCAAATCGGCTGGGAGGCCAGTCGGCTGAGGCCGAATCGGACAGGGATAGCCGATAGCCGATTTCGATTCAGAGAGGGAGATGGAACTATTTTAGATGAAGAAGCTTGAAGATAAAAGGAAGATTCGGTTCCTAAATGTGCGTTAAGATATTGCCTTCTATGGATAAAGTCCTGTAACGGCAATTGTATCTGTAAAATAGGGTTTTGTTTATATATTTCCTTTTGCAATGCGGACATAGGACTATATCCTGGGCTGTTGTCGTATTTTGAATAGTAGATTAGATAGAAACCATGTTCTACACGGACTTTGTTGTACTTGGGTATAAATAGGACCCGAGACCTCTTGTAAATAAAAAATCGCACATCAATACAACTTCGGCGCATCGCCTCCTATTTTCTTTTAGACGACTTCTTGATCCGGCATCGGGCTGCATTGATTCGAACCCCGAATAAGGTAAGTTCTCGTCATTAGTGGTTTATTCCGTCAAATCTAGTGCTTACATCGTCATGACACTCTAGGTTTAATGTTATAAACTGCACAAATTATCATATACGACATATTATCTAGAATAATGTCTAGATCTATCTCGCCGTCGGCTCGTTTCTCTCAGGAGACAGCATCCGATAGAGCTAGATCTAGATGTTGGATTAGGTTATATGTTGTACCTACTTTCTTGAAGGGTTTACATCGGTCTATATAGATCTAATACTATCTTTTTGTACTTAATGCTGCATCATCTATGATCTGTTAAGTCGCTCATAGAAGTATTTAGAACTATTCGATTAGATGCCTACTTGTAGAGACAGTGCTGGGGTTTCAGCCAGCCTTACCTGTTTTAATAATATTTTAGCATTATTTACTATTAGATATATTAAAGCTGCCTCTTATATTAAGATCTCAATCTTGTTAAATGCCTTAAGCCAGTATCAGTCTGTTGGCATCAGCCAATAGCCGATTGATCTAGGTTTAACGCATTTAGGTTAGATTGATATCTTTTCATAAGACATATCGGAGTAATAGCCGGTACACATTAGATATGCAGCATCGGCTAGGTTATAAAGATATATATTTATTATCTTGATGTATATTTAGATTAATGATTGATACTGTATCGGCACAACCGATCTATCCTGTCCACTTAGTTTAAATATGCTTCGAAAAAGCAATTATATGCAAGTTGGTTTCCGAGCCGATCCGGTAGGATCTAACCTTAACCTTAACGCATGTATCTGTTTATTATTTCTTATTGGTTAGCGTATCAAACCAATTGGCACGCCTAGATCATCACAGTAGCCAAGGACGGACTCCACCGGAGTTAAGCAGATCTCCGGGCCGGCGTGGAGAGAATTTTCTCATCAACACGCTTCTTCGCACGCCCGGTGGGACCATCGACTTGGTTAGAGCACTTCGACAAAACCGACATGATGATTAACAACAAGAGCCCTGAAATCAACGAAGAAAACACAATTCCTGTCAAGATGGAACAACTGTCGGCTGAGCAATTGGACGACTACAAGAAGGTGGTGGAGGAACTGCAGGTCTGGAGCCGTCCACCAGAAGTACAAATTCAGCATTGACGACTTCAAGGCATCCTCCTCAGACGATACAAAAGGAAAACGCAAGATAGAGGAGCCGAAGAAAGAACAAGACGATTCGGAACTGCACACTTTTGCAGGACCGGACCGATTCGGCTGTGCATCAAGCACTCTCAATAACATGATTGCCACTGTGGTCGATTCCAAGATTGCCGATCAGCTACAGCGGGGGCCAACCTACTTTACAGACGACCAGTTCCCCAATTAGAGGGTCTTGGCGACCCGTAACCGGCCGATCCCGCCTCCGATACAGCCTGGGCCACCGCAGGGGTCTCGCCGCCCGAACGCATCCGCACGGCTTCAAGACCATCGCCTGTCATTCTGAACCAGCAACAACCTCCTTCCCAGGAGCAGCTAACCGGCATGTTCAACTTCAATCGGCAGCAAGAGCCGATTGCCAATCTCATTCAAGGGGCACAGTACAATGCTGGTGGCCGACAGCTCTTCCCAGATCCATAGATGCCCCCAGCGAATCGGCCGCCTGCCGCTAGCAACCCACTTCAGTATGAGTACTAGGGAGGCCATCAAGACCGGCACTATCGGCCTCAGACGCCACCTCAGTATCGGCAAGCACCCATAAAGTATGATAAATACGAGCCGATACAACAGGTTCAAGACAACAAGACTTGGGCCGATTTGGTTGCCGGCGTTATGCGCGATCAATTCAGCCTTAAGCCAAAAGATTCTGGGAATATGTATCAGTATCCATACCCAGAGCACTTTGAGAGGGTACCGTTGCCCAACCGGTACAAGGTCCCAGATTTCTCCAAATTCTCGGGGCAGGACAGTATTTCAACGTACCAGCACATTAGCTGATTGCCATATAATTCTATCCAGAGCTGCGCTGATCTCGAGAAGCAATTTCACAGCTATTTCTACACCGGCAAGCATTAGGTAGAAGCATGAAGAATCGGTTCAGGACTACATTCAGAGGTTTAGGGAGATGAGGAACCGATGCTACAGCCTGGTGCTATCCGATTCCTAGTTAGCCGATTTGGCTTTTCATGGACTGTTGCCGCCGATCTGTGAAAGGTTTTCGGCTCAAGACTTCGACAGCCTTGCCCATTTGGCGTTGAAGGTGACGGCCCACGAGCAACGATTCCAGGAATCAAGGAAAGCCGTCAAGAAGGTTGCTCACGCCATCATCGAATCTAATTCAGAAATAAGCGACGACGACACTGAAGTTGCTGCAGCCGAATGGACCAAAAATAGACCAATGTCTGATCCAATGGCAAGGTGACAAAGTTGAAATCGTGCCAGCCGACAGGCCGATTTTCTAAAGGTGTCTGATTCTGCCATACAGCCTATTCGAGACGAAGAGCCCCAATTATTACTTTGAGGGCGTCGTGGAGGGCTCGAGCGTCTATGGCAAGGACACCGCAGACGACGACGATGGCAAGCTTTGGCAAGGGTTTATGCCGGCCGACGAGCTAGAAGAAATCGATATCGGCTCTGGAGATAGGCCTAGGCCGACATATATTAGTAAAAATTTGTCTTCTCATTGTAGATCCCAGCTTATTGGTTTATTAAAAGAATATAAAGATTGTTTTGCTTGGGAGTACTTCGAGATGCCTGGTCTTAGCCCATTAATTGTTGTGCATCGACTGCCTATCAAGTCGAGCTATCGGCCATTCAAACAGTCTCCTAGGAGATTTAAGGCTGATATGTATGATTCAATCAAATCCGAAATCACTCGGCTGTATGACGTTGGATTCATTCGGCCCTGCTGATATGCCGAGTGGGTCTTGAATATTGTTCCAATAATGAAAAAGAACGGCAAGCCTAGGGTGTGTATCGATTTCAAGTACTTAAATAAGGCTACCCCTAAGGACGAGTACCCAAGGCACATAGCCGATTTACTAGTGGATGCTGCTTCCAGCCACAAGATAATAAGTTTCATGGATGGTAATGTAGGTTACAATCAAATTTTTATGGACTAAGAAGACATTCACAAGACTGCTTTGAGATGCCTAGAAGCAATCAGCCCTTATGAATGGGTTGTCATGACATTTGGGTTGAAGAATGCTGAAGCAACTTATCAAAGGGCCATGAATTATATTTTTCATGATATGATTAGCTCCCTGGTAGTGATTTACATTGATGATGTCGTTGTCAAGTCCAGGGAAGCAGAAAATGACATAGCCGATCTTAGACAGGTTTTGGAGCGAACAAGGAAGTATGGCCTCAAGATGAATCCATTGAAGTGCGCGTTCGACATGTCGGTCAGACAATTTTTTGGATTTCTTGTTCATGAGAGAGGGATCGAGGTTACACCAAGGAGCATTAATGCTATCAAGACGATACAACTTCCGAAGGACAAGAAGCAACTGCAATCTCTGATCGGCAAAATCAACTTCATCAGGCAATTCATAGCCAATCTTTCGGCAAAGATGAAGCCGTTCACACCATTGCTTCGTCTGAAGGCCGATCAAGCATTCACTTGGGGGGCAGAGCAATAGAAAGCATTGGACAACATCAAGAATTACTTAAGCTCATCTCCAGTTCTGGTTTCTCCACAAAAAGGGATATCATTCAAGCTATATCTATCAGCCGATAATAAGTCAATCGGCTCAGTCATAGATGAATCAGGAGATTTGGTGCTGTCATAGATGAGGGCCTTGGAAAAAGTAACAAAGGATAACGAACGAGTAGCCCGCCATTATAACAAGAAGGTTGTCCCTAAGTCGTTCGAAGAGGGCGAACTCGTTTGAAAACTGATATTGCCGATCGGATCAAGAGACAATAAGTTCGGCAAATGGTCACCAAATTGGGAAGGGTCGTTCAAGATCCACAAATGCGTCTCTAAAGGAGCTTATATGCTAGAGGGTTTGAATGGAGAAGTGTTTGGGAGGGCTCTGAACGGAAAATATTTAAAGAAATATTACCCGAGTGTGTGGATCAACGCGTGATTCGGCTATGGTCGTGCCGATTCATGTTAGCCGGTGCATTGTAACGTACGCATCGCCTTTAGGGCGTTTTCGCGCCAAATTTTTTCCCCTAATCTTCCTACATTGGCTCAGCCTAGCCGACAACAACAGGATATTTGACTTTATAATTTTGTTAACACTGGGAACACCATCAACAAAATTTGGGGGCATATACGACACAACACGAATATCAAGAAGGCAGAGGAGACAACGAATTTTTTAGAATGAATTTTTCAAAATTTTCGATGCCTTCAAGCAAGTTGGGGGTTATCGGCAAGCATGCATTAATTGGTGATCAAGTAAGGCAAGCCGATTACAACAGTCAGTTCGAATCATTTACAAGAGTCGACGAGAGCCGATTACAAAAATAGTTGAATTACAAGACGTGCAAGTTCGGGCCCCATACAACTATTATAGCCGACTCAGTGCCCAAGTTATTTAGCAATAACTGATATCGCCTTACAACGGATCCCGTCTATCTCTTCAATGGCCTTCGCATCGGCTGCGTCATTCCCCGGGATCGGCTTCATCGCCTTGGCCATGTCGGACAGATTTGACACGGACACCTTAATCTTTGCTCGCTGGTCCTCGATTTCCTTCGGTAGGCCAGCCACGCGTTGTTCGCTGGCTATGATATCGGCTTCAATCTTGGCATGTTCAGCTACCAGCATCTCCCGACGCTTCTGAAGTCGATCAAGTTCAGCAATCGGCTCAGTCTTCAAGGCGTCAAATTTGGCCTTCTCGGCAGTAATCTCTTGCTGGTTGGCCTTGATGGTGGCCTCCAATGCTTGGTTTTCGCGGCGATCGGCTATCCTCTGTTTAGTTCATTCAAGTTTGTGCCGATGCGTCTCCATAAATGTGGCCGGTGCAATAATATCAGCCAGCTGGTCTGGCAACCGATCTTGAATATCCTCAAACCGACTACGGATAGAACCGCAGTCGGTGACGACTCAACCGTTTTGTCGGCCCCGATTTTCGTTCAGATTAAAAATTATTAAATAATTCATTTTCTAGAAATTAAATAAAATGAAAAGCATATTAATCAAGTGAAAGTAATAAGGAAATAAAAATTTCCTTTAAAAATTATTGTTGGAAATATTTTTTAAATATTATCCATGCCTTAAAGTACTCTTCAAAATTTTTCGTGAAATTTTGGAGCTCCTAAGTAATTATTTAAATAAATTAATTAATCAAGAAATAATCGGTTGAATTTTTATTAAATACTTTGAGTGTTCATGTAATTTCAACGTTTTTCTTGAAATGGTTTGAGCATTGGAAGTATAGATAAAAATTCAAGGAAGTTTGGAAGGAAAAGTCTGCTTTTCGTCCCTCTGCTACAGTTGTGTCGTCTTCCTCCTCTAGTTGCCTCCTGTACTGTTCATCCGAACAGCAATCTTTTTCCCTCCTTGGCAAATCCCATCGAATCTCTTACCAAAACCCAAAATTGATTGAGGGAAATTAATCCCCACCTCATCCTCTTCAATTCTCCCTCGATTCCCCACAAAATTTCGCATGTTTTCGTGGTGGATTTTAGTTATATTTCTCATTGTTGAGTTTCATCATGGCCACCGATCTCCCTCCCGGTCGATTCCCTTCTCAATTAACCGAAAAAATCGCTTCCCTTTCACCTCCTCATTATTTCCCCTCTTGAATCAACATCAATCGTGCACTAACATGTCTTGAATTGCTACATGTTCTTCTCCCGTTGAACCGCACCATGGCCGGAGCCGACCATTCCTCTCCCCGGCTGTTCCTCTCTCCGGCGTCGATCTCTCTCCCCTACGGCCTATAAAAGGGAGCCCCCAGCCCCCTCCTCACTCCCCTCACACCACCTCGACCTCCCTTGCTCTCCCTCCATCCCTCCGCTCGGCTTCCTCTCTCCTTGGCACCGACGAACTTCGGCGGCCCTTCCCTGTCATGCCTCGCAGCACAAGACCTTGTCACCATCTGCATCGGCCTCGCAGCCACCTCCTCTTCCCCGGCCTCACCTCCGTTTTGCCCAGAGAGCGCCTTGCCGGCCTGCCCGTCCACCTCACCGGCGCAACTCCGGTCGGACTTTCCTCCTCGCTCGTGCGCCGGTTGGCTGCGCCAACGCCACTTACGGCATAGCAGCATCGCCCTCCACCCCGGCTAAGCCTCATCTTCATCGAAACCCCGCTGCAACGACGACGGCCGTGCCACCTCATCCATTGGCAGCCTCTGCCGCCTCACTGATGTGTCGCATGACATCGCCGTCTCCTTCCTCGGCATTGCGGCATCATCCTCTTCCTCATTCACCGCTTCCCGCCCTCGGATCGCCACCAGAGCTCGCCGTCCTTGTCGCCGCCGAGCGCCGGTTTCCCTCGCCGTCATGCGCCTGCGCCGCCTTTTCTCACTGTTGAGCACACGGTGAGCCGCCCCTCTGCCATCCTTGCCCCTTGTCGTCATCCTACTCTTTTCCTTCCAAAAATAATTAAAAAATTGCCTAATAAATCAATTTAATTTTCAGAATCCATTTAATGGTCCAAAACTTCTAAAATTCTTATCTAATCCATACAAACTCCGAATTGGGCCATTCAAATTGTAAAATTCATCTAAAATTGAGCTCTACATGTTTGTTTACTTTCCATGTATTGTTTATTTGGTTTTTATTAGAGTTTTTGCTTGTTTTGTGTGCCAGCATGTAGACTTCGTTGTTTCAAAGGTTCACGCTCGCGAGGAAAGGAAGATTTGTTCGAAGGAGCAAGGCAAGTCATGTCATTTTGATCATATTGCTAGTGAGCACTTTATGTATGTGGTACTCACTAGCAAACTTAGGAATATGCTTAGCCCTGCTTGAATAGAAACAATTAGATGTTTTTAATAATTAGACTAAGGAATAACTTGTAAATGATGGAATTTTTGGCTGTTTAGCCGTGGCAATAAATGTCCCCTTCAAAATTCCCCAAACATGTTTTCGGCTGGGCACGGGGTGCTTGGTTTTGCTAGTCGCACCTCGGCCATCATAAGGACCGGTCGTCGGGCCTCTATTGCAAAGCATATTCCATACTACCACCTGTCTGTTGCAAAGCCCTAGGAAGGGTTGAAGCCCATGGGCCGACATCTCGGCAAGTGAAGGCTCGTAACGAGTCGAGATGCCGGGGGCATAGGCGCTGCTCGACCTGTGGCACTGGCGGGGAAGTCTATGTCGGTCTTCTTTGTTTAGGGCGTACTAAGCGATGAGTTATGTCATGGCTTCCATCTGTATGCCATGGTGGCATGTTGCATGTCGCAACACGTGACGAAGACATGTCTGGTGGGTAAAGATGTACACCTTTGATCAGAGTAAATCTATTCGAATAGCCGCGCCCTCGGTTATGGGCAAGCCGAGCAATGTACCCAAGTTAGAGTTTATTTCTGTTTAAAACTAAAAGAATTGGAGTTAGCACTTGTTGTCCTGGGTTAAGGCAAGATCGCGTTGGTGCGTGACTTGATAATAATTTGACTAGAGATAGGCTCGTGTTTATTGAAATGCCTTAAAATATTTTAATGCTTTGAAATGCTGGTTTTCTGCAAAATAGCCCTATATATGAATTCTTTGTACCCCTTTGCATTATTTGTTCTCCCGGCATGGCTTGTTGAGTACGGTGGTTGTACTCAGCCTTGCAATTCCTTCCTCTTTTCGAAGTGTAGTGCTTCGAGTCGAAGACGGTGTTACAGACCAAGGCTCGGACCCGGTTGAGTTTGCTCGTGGAGTGGAGCCGAAGCCCCGCTAGGATTGTCCTATTTTTCCGCTGCAGATTTCTTCGAGTGCGGGGACTAAGTGCCTCTTCTGTAAGTATTTATACGCTTTAATTTACATTTAGATCTGTGTCTTGATTTGTCACTTTGTGTACCCTGGCTGGTCCTGGACAGGGAATTAATACACAAAATAGTCTGGAAATTTGGGATAAATTTCCAGGCATGACACGTTTGGCTATGTCTGACAGAGTGGCCCGTAGGTCCTCGTCCGACACCACCAATCGGCGCCCTCGTCAGGATCAAGGAATTTCGATAGATCGAAATCCAGAAGATCGGCTACAGACTGCATGTTAGAAGGTGGTTAGGAGAGTCAACAAAGTTGAAAAGCCGATTTGTAAAACTGAACAGGACTTACTCGGATAGTGGGGACTGAGGTGGCCACGTCCTTGGTGTCATCATCGCCTGCAGCTGTTGGAGTATGCTCGCTTGAGAGTTTGTGGGGCAGGTGTCGAAACTCGTGGGGGCTGAGAAAGAGTTAGTTTAAGAATTGGCTGATCAAACAAGGAAACGACAATAGCTAAATACTTACTGGAGAAGGGGCCCTTCTCGGCCTAGTGACCATTTTCTTCCTCTGCTGATTCAACAAGGATAGTGAGAAAATGTGCATGAGATTATTCAAAGATTGAGCAGAGAGAGTGGCTTACTGGCGTCGGACAAGCAACCCGTCTTGGAGGACTTGGAGTTTTTTGGGCCGATTGCTCACCAGCCGAGGGTGTTTGAGCATATTTCTCTGACGAGCTGGTGTCGGCTATGGCTTCGTGGATGGCCTTGTCCATCTCTTCGGATCTGACTTCATCTTCCAGGAAGGCCTCCAAATCTGGATCAATTGGGTAGAGGTCGTCGGCTGGAGCTCGTTTGGGTTTCATTAAGACCTTCTTCTTTCGTTCAGCAGCAGGGGTGGCAGCAGCCGATGGTCTTGCTCTCTTCGACCGTTGAAGTGGTTCACGAGTCTGGCCATGAAGGAGCGTGCCTACTTTGGGTGCATTGCAGCCGATGACGGACGGTGCCAACCCGCAGCCGTTGGGGAGAACGCCACGAGCGTAGAGGATAGTTGTTCCTGTGTTGCTTGTATGCGAAGGGGAGTCATCAATTGTCTGCAAAAGAATGAAGTGTGGTTAGTTGAGAACACAACTGATAGCCGATGGAGAAAAGTTTTAAAGGACTAAGTACTTACTAAAGGGACCAAGTTGGGGTGGACGATCATCAAGTACATCGAAGCCGATTGATGGAACATGTGTTGTTTCCATTCATTCCACCATCGGCTGAAGATAGCTGTCCTGGTCACTGCCCAAGGGGGGACCAGGGATGCATAACAGTCGATGCATCATGATATTGCCTTAAATTCTTCCTCGGGTTTGGATCTTGTTGGCATAGTAAAGACCAATCGTCAGTTGACCTAGTCCGAGCTGCCTTGTGGCTACCATTGGGTGACAAAACTCATAAGTCTTGATAACATTATGCCCTTGATAGCCTTAGCCGACTTGACCGCTAACCCTTTCTTTTGCAGCCCCGACGATCTCTGTCGGCTGCCCCCCTAGGCGTCCAGTGAGCACATTGCGACTGCCGCGGGCGACGGCAATGGCGTCGATGACGAGGCCCCGTCGGCTGCAGGCGGCGAACTAGCCGAGCTAGTCACTCCGACCTTGGTGCCCAAGGTAAGCCGGCTGAATTTTATGATCGGCTTTGCCAACTCAACATTTTTTAATCATCTTTCTATTTGCAGAGCATAGCCGATCTCCTCAATTTCGACCTGTTGGAGTTCGAGGAATCTGGCGAGATCGGCGAGGAGGCGCTGGTGACGTCGGCCGAGGACCTGAGAGCCAGCCTAGCTGACATTGGCAACCGGCTGGAGGCCTCGCTGGACGCGCTGGTGGTCGATAGCGGCTCGATCCGTGCATGCTTCATGGAGATCCAAGGCTAGCTGCCGGAAGCTCTAGCCGATGCCATCGTGCTGGCCACCTTCTTGGAAGCCCACCAACTCAAATACGAGCGGGCACGGCGGTGGATAGCCGACCGTCATGAGAACCAGATGCGGTCGGCCACCCTCCAGTTGACCAAGGAAGCCATCGAGAGCCAGAAGGCCGCCTTCGACCGCCTGAAAACCGAGCCGGCGGCCAAGATTGAGCAGCTCCTCTCACGCCAAGACCAGCTGATGGCCGATCTCGTCCACAAGGAGAACATGGCTGGGTTGCCAGCCGAGATCGATGCTCAACGTAAAAGTATCAAGGTGGCCGTGGCGCACCTTCAGGACATGGTGAAAGGCATTCGGCCAGTGGCTGGGTCCGAGGCCGACGACATCAAGGCCATCGAGGAGGTGGACCAGATCAGGCAGGCGGCGCTGTCAGCTATAGCCAATTTCCTAAAGAAATGAACTTTGTAATACTTTAGCATTCTGAAATCGGCTACTGCTTCATGTAATATATTCGTCGAGCTGCTGTAATGTGCTTTAACTAATCAATTGCTCAAATCTTGTAATTGGCTCTGGGGACTCTTGTGTAACATAGTTTGTCAATCTTTTGCAACGTGCCTGTGGATGAGTTCGGCTCCGGCCGCATTTAGTATCTTGGTATGACCGTCAATTCTGAATTGCTTATGCTGAAATTGGTTCTAGCCGCCCGTATCACGTCACGTCTGTTGATTCCGAAACCACACCACGACCGTCGATCTTAACACCTGAATTATGGCTGCCGATCCCAATCACTTAAAACGCCTTTATTGAATGCTGATTGCGAAGCTTAAAAATTTAAAATTCCCTGACGCCCAGTTTTGTAATCGGCTCGTGTATGTATATGCCCCCTAAATTTTGTTGATAGATTCGGTGTCGACAAAATTGTGAATCCAAGCCATTTGCACCTAATTGCCGTCGCTATCGGCCAATCGTTGGCCGACCGTAGAAAACTCAGGAAAAAATGTTGCATAAAAATGCCTAAAGGCGATGCCTTATTGAAACAAGACATCGGCTGTCATAAATCGGGTAAGCAACCAGAGACGAATCATGAGTTGATCCATACACATGGGTAGTATTTCTTCAGGTATTTTCCATTAAGAACCCTTCCAAATACTTCTCCGTCTAATCCTTCTAGCATATAGACTCCTTTAGAGACGCATTTGTGGATCTTGAAAGGCTCTTCCCAATTTGGTGACCACTTACCGAATTTGTTATTCCTAGATCCAATTGGCAGTATCAATTTCCAAACGAGTTCGCCTTCCTCGAAAGATTTAGGCACCACTTTTTTATTATAATGTTTGGCTACTCGTTCTTTATCCTTTGTAACTTTTTCCAAGGCCATCATCCTGGATAAAACTAAGTCTTCTGATTCGTCCACCATCAAGTGATAATAATCATTGGCTGTGTGTCGATCCTGTAGCTGAATGTGCCTTGAGCCGACGATGCTTTCCCATGGTAGCACCGCCTCATGCCCGTAGACCAGCTTTTACGAAAGGACTTGAATTGATCCGTGGCATGCCATCCGATACGCCCACAGTGATTCGGCTAATTGGCTGTGCCATTGTTTGGGGTACTCAGAGATCTTTCTTTTAATCAATTTAATCAAACTTTTATTTGAAGCTTCGGCTTGCCCGTTAGCCTGTGCGTAGTACGGCGAAGAATTAAGTAGCTTGATCCCCATGCCGTCGGCAAACTGAACAAACTGATCCGATATGAAGATAGATCGCTGGTCTGTTGTTATCGTTTGTAGGGCGCCAAATCGGTAGATAATATGTTCTTTGACAAACTCGATTGCTTTCTTCAGGGGAACCGCCTCCACCCATTTTGTGAAATAATCTGTCGCCACCAGAATAAATTTATGCCCTTTGCTTGAGGGTGGATTGATCTGGCCGATCATATCGATGCCCCATCCTCTGAACGACCAAGGCTTAATAATTGGGCAGCTCACCATCAATCGTCCGATAGAACAGATCTTCATCGAGCAAAACATATCTTAACGCCTTGTACCGTAGCTTCCTTGTAGCCGATTGAGAGGGGTTTTTGAGATAGCCGTATACTTCAAACCTTCAATCATCGGTTGTAATGGTGGCAACCTCTATGTCAATCTCTTTCAACATCGGCCGATAGCCCGACGCCCCTTGAGCTAAATCATTGGCTTCTGTGTTCTGCTCTCTGGAGATATGTTTCAAAGTAACTAGCCGAAAACCGTCCATTAATTCTCGGCATTGCTGATAATAGACCATCAGTGCATCATTTTTGCATTCGTAATCTCCTGATAATTGGCTGATGACCAATAGTGAATCTCCCATTATTTCGATGGTGTCGGCTTCAACTTCCTTGAGTAGATGTAATCCTTTAAGGACGGCTACATATTCGGCTTGGTTGTTTGTAGCGTGGGGGTTGATAGCGAAAGCAAATTCGAAACTTGCCCCCCTGTGAAATAAAGACTAAGCCGATGCCGCAGCCGTTGGTGCAAACCAAGCCGTCAAATGTCAAAGTCCGAGGCATAATTTCCACCGAGCCGATTGAGTCATCTCAGTGCTCCACAATAAAATCGGCTATATCTTGTCATTTGACTGCCCTGGGTGCCTGATGCCTCAAATCAAACTCTGTTAGTGCAAAAATCCACTCCCCAATTCTTCCTTTCAACACTGGAGCCGATAGCATGCACTTGACTACATGGGCTTCGTAGATTACTATGCACTAGTTGGATAGAATATAATGCCTTAACTTTGTACACGAAAAATAGAGGCATAGGCATAGTTTCTCCACAGGCGAATAGTAACCATCGGCTGAGGTGTAGTAACCGTCGGCTGAGGTATAGGATGGCCTTTTCTTTGCCCTCAACTTCTTGGATTAAAATTGAGCCGATTGACTTATCATCGGCTGATAGGTACAGCTTAAACGATATTCCTTTTTGTGGAGGCATTAGAACTGGAGGGGAACTCAGATAATTCTTGACGTTGTCCAACGCCTTTTGTTGCTCTGCCCCCATGTGAATGTTTGATCGGCTTTCAGCCGAAGCAGTGGTGTGAACGGCTCCATCTTTTTGTGAGATTGGCTATGAACCGCCTAATGAAATTTATCTTGCCGATCAACGACTGGAGCTGTTTCTTGTCCTTCGGAGGCTGAATTGTCTTTATAGCATTTATGCTCCTTGGTGTAACCTCAATTCCTCTTTCGTGAACAAGAAATCCCAGGAACTACCCGGCCGACACGCCGAACGCGCACTTAAGTGGATTCATCTTCAGGCCATATTTCCTCGTCTGTTCTAACACTTGTCTCTGATCGGCTATGTGGCCCTCTATCTCCCTGGACTTGACAACCACGTCATCAATGTAGATCTCTACTAGTGAGCCGATCATGTCATGAAAAATGTAGTTCATGGCCCGTTGATATGTTGCCCTAGCATTTTTCGGCCGAATGTCATTACCACCCATTCGTACGAGCCGATTGCGCCAGACACCGAAAAGCGCCTTGTGGATATCTTCGTTGGCCATAAATATCTGATTATAATCTGCATTGGCGTCCATGAAACTAATAATTTTGTGGCCTGAAGCAGCATCGACAAGCAAATCGGCTATCAGCATTGGGTATTCGTCCTTAGGGGTGGCCTTGTTTAGATCTCTGAAATCGATGCACACCCTAAGTTTACCGTTTTCTTCAACACTGGGACAATGTTTGAGACCTACTCGGCGTATCGGCAAGGCCGAATGAATCCCGCATCGTATAGCCGAGTGATTTCGGCTTTGATTGCATCATACATATCGGCTTTAAACCTCCTGGGAGGCTGTTTGAACGGCCAATAGCCTGCCTTAATCGGCAGTTGATGGACCACTATTGATCGGCTAAGGCCGGGCATCTCGAAGTACTCCCAAGCAAAACAATCTTTATATTCTTTTAACAAATCAATAAGCTGGGACCTACAACGAGGAGATAGACTTTTGCTAATATACGTCGGCCTCGGCTTGTCACCAGAGCCGATGTCAATTTCCTCTAATTCGTCGGCCGACGTGAAACCTTGCCCGAGCTAGCCATCGTCTTCGTCCGCAGTGTCCGTGCCGAAAACGCTTGAGCCCTCCACCATGTCGTGTTCAAAGCAGCAGCTGCGGCTCATCATCTCCAATGGGCTGTATTGTGGAATTGGACACATTTAGAAAATTGGCTTGCCCGATTTTCCCAGACAAACAATCGATGCCTTCGATTTCCCAAAGTAGCAAATCGGCACTGACGATGCTAACTGACCTATCGGCTGGTACGATCTCAATCTTGTCGCCGTCCCATTGGATCAGGCTCTGATGCATTGTAGAAGGAACGCAACAATTAGCGTGTATCCAGTCCCTACCGAGCAGCAGGCTGTAAGACCCCTTCCCGTTGATGACAAAAAATGTTGTGGACACAGTCTTATTGCCGATGGTCAGTTCGACGTTCAGGACGCCCTTGGTTTCTGATGGGTTGCCGCCGAAGTTTTTAAGCACCATATTGGTCTTTATCAGGTCTTCGTCTCCTTTGCCTAGTTTTCTGAATGTTGCGTAAGGCATGAGGTTGACTGCAGCTCCCCCATCAACTAGCGTCTTGGACATCGGCTTGCCATTGATGAATCCTTTAACGTACAACAGCTTTAAATGCTGATTCTCGGTTCCCTCGGGTTTGTCAAAAATAGCTTGGTCCGGTGAGATTGCTAGATTCACCAAGTCGTATTCAATGGTGTCTGCATCAGCTTCAGGAGTACTGAATTCGGCTGGTAGTATGAACACCATGTTGACCGATGCAGAAACTTTGCCTTTCCCTTTGGCTGCCCTCCTGGCTCTATCGGCTGGGCTTTCCTTGGCTTGCCCCTCGTCGGTTGCGACGGTTTTTTCTTTGGGGACCCAGACCTTTTAATCTTGCCCAGCCGACGGTGCTGTTCTTGGATCATGTGCCGAACCTCATCTTCTCTCCCTTCACGTTTGAGTCCTTGAATTCTTCTTTTAGCGTCTTTGTGAAGAGATCGGATGGGCATCATTGGGGATTGGCCGATTCCTCGTCATCGGTCTTTTCATCATTGCGGTCGTTGTCATTGCGGTCTTCATCGACGAAGAAGTCTTGATGGATCGGGCCGAGCCGATCATGGACGGACCGTCGCCTCTGGTTTAGCTGAACGGCTCTAGGGATGAACCGGGCTGGGCTTGCGGCCGATGAGCTCCTGTGCTAGTCGTCGCGGCGATCGTTGCACGTTGGGCAGTCGTCTAGTGTCGGTAGCCTCATGCTGGATTCCCAGCAGTACCTAAAAAATCACAATGCCAATGCGGATCGGCACTGTTGTGGCTTACTTCGTACCAGCGGCTTTAGGTTTCCGGCTCGCGCCAACGAGGTGCTTCATCACGAGCTGCTTCCCGCCAAGACTGGTGCTGAGGACGAGGTCGGCTGTCATCACGGGCTGGCCGTCGGTCAGCTGATCTGATAATGGGGCACACCATGTTGATTGGCGCGGCGTGATGTCCAGTCGGCTTGACTTCTGCCTTGGCCCCGATTGATGTGTTGACTAAGCCGTGATCCATGTTGATTGGCCGGCTTGGACTGTGTTGACCGGGAAAGGGTTGTCGTCTACCTTCATCGGCCGATTTGGATCGGCAAACTTTAACTTCCCAGCCTCAATTGCCGACTGGATTTGCTCCCTGAAGACTTTGCAATCGTTAGTGGCATGGGATGTGGAGTTGTGCCACTGGCAATATTTTTCTTCTTTAGTTCCTCTGCCGATGGGATTACATGATTTTCAGGGAGCTAGATCTGTTTCTCCTTAAGCAGTAATTCAAAAGTCCTATCGGCCTTAGTGATGTCAAAATCATATCTTTCTTCTTTGGCCGTCTTCAGCAGCCATTGACAGACGATGGCTTTTTTGTTCTTGGCCCATTCGGTTGCCGCCACTTCTGCGTCATCGTCATTAGAATCATAGTCTGATTCAACGACGACCTGAGTTATGTTCTTGACGGCCTTCCTGGTGTCTTGGAATCGTTGCTCGTGGGCCATCGCTTTCTGCGCCAAGTGGGCCAGGTTGTCGAAGTCCTGCGCAGAGAATCGTTCTCGGATCGGCGTGATCAAACCATGAAAGGCCAAATCGGCCAACTGGGTGTTCGATAGTACCAAACTGTAGCATCGGTTTCTCATTTCTTTGAAGCGTTGGATATATTCTTGAACAGATTCGTTGTGCTTTTGCCTGATATTGGTGAGGTCCGACAACTTCATTTCATGGTTGCCGGAGTAAAAGTAGCTGTGAAATTGCTTATCAAGATAGGCCCAACTCTGAATTGAGTTGTAAGGCAATGAGGAGAACCAGGTAAAAGCCGATCCGGAAAGAGACAGAGGGAACAAACAGACTCTCAAGGCGTCTGTAGCCGATGCTTCGCCGCACTGTGCCAAAAATCGGCTAACAAGCTCGTAGGTTGATACGTTGTCTTGCCCTGAGAACTTTGAGAAATCTGGGATCTTGTATCGGTTGGGCAACGGAATCAGCTTGAAATGCTCTGGATAGGGATACCAATACATGTTCACTGAGTCCTTTGGCTTGAGGCCAAATTGATCGCGCATGACATCTGCAATCAGGTCAGCCCATGTCCGGTTGTCCTGCTGTATCGGCTCATATGGGTCATATGGCACAGGTGCTTGCTGATACAGTGGTGGTGGCGTCTGAGGCCTGTAGTGATGGTCTTGACGGCCTCCTTGGTACTGGTAGTGGAGTGGATGATCAGCGGGGGGTGGTCGATGCGCCGGTGGTGGCGTTGGTAATCCCAGGAACAGCTGTCGGCCGCCGGCGTTGTACTGTCTGTCTAGGTCAATCTAGACACGGCTCTGACTGCCAATTGTCATTGAACATATTAGCAATCTGATCCTGGGGTAACGGTTGCTGTCGGTTCAGCATGGTAATCACTGGCCTTGGAGCCGATTCAGTTGGGTTCGGCTGGCCGATGACCCTTCCTGGTGGCCATGGTTGTGTTGGCGGTGGGACCGGCCAATTCTGGGTGATCAGCGTCCTGTAACCAGGAAACTGGCCGTCTATGAAGTACATCAGCCCCTGTTGCAGCTGGTTGGCTATCTTGGCGTCGACCACGGTAGCGATCATGTTGTTGAGAGTATTGACCAGGATACTACTCTGGTTGACCAGCGCATGATGGACGGCCGAATCGATCCGGTCTTGCAAGGTGTGCAGGGCCAAATCATCTTGTTCCTGAATTGGCTCCTCCACCTTTTGTTTGCCTTTCAATCCACTGGAGGATGCCTTGAGTTCGTCCATGTTGAACTTGTACTTTTGATGTACAGCCCCGGAGCTGGTTTGGGTAAATGATTGCAAGTAATTGGTCTAGAGCTCTTCCACCATCTTCTTGTAATCAGCTTGCTGCTCAGCCGATAACTGCTCCATATTCACAGGCACGATGTTGTCCTGAGAAACACTGTGGCTCTTGGAGTCGACCATCTTGTCGGCTGAGTCGATGCGTCCTAACCGAGCCGACAGGGAAAGTCCCACTGGGCGTGCCAAGAAGCGTGTTGATGAGAAATTTCTCTCACGCGCTGGCCTGGGAGATCTGCTTAGTTCCAGTGTAGGTCCTTCTCGGCTGCATGTGCAGTGCAGGGCGTGTCAGTTGGTTTGATATGTTAACCAACAAGAAAAACAAAGACATTTGTGTTAAGTGTTAGGTTAGATCCCCACTGGATCGGCTGAGAGAATCCATGAGCATATATGTGCTATCCTAAAATATATTTAAGCCAAGAGAGTGGAATGGATCGGCTATACCGAGACAGCATCAGCTACTTAACCCAAATATAGTAAAGGATAATAAATATATGCATTGATAACCTAGCCGATACTGGAAAGCTAACTATGGATCGGCTAGTACTCCGATGATTCTTATAAAAAGATAACATTCTTGAACCAGATGCTTAGCCTAGAAATCGGCCGTCGGCTCATTGATGGCAGGCCGATTTCGGCTTATGATGTCCGACAAGAATGTGATCTTAATATAAGAGACAGTCCTAACATAAATCTAGTAATAAATATACTAAAAATATATCAGGGCGGATAAGGCCGGCTGAAACCCCGGCACTGTCTCTAAACATATAAGTCTAACCAAACAGATCATAGGGAGTTCTAAAAACGACTTAATAGTTCAACGTTGATGCAACATTAAGTATAAAAAGAACAACCTAATCTGTTGTGGCTGATTTATACCTCTCGAGACGGTGGATACCTCATATAAACAAGTCCAACCTTTAGATCTAGCCCTATCGGCTGTGGATTCTCGATAGAACTGGCCGATGGCAGGATAGATCTAAACATTGCTCCAGTTTATACGCGATATATGGTAAATAGTGCAGTATAAACCCCTGAATCTAATGTGTCATTACTATTGAAGCACTAGAATCAGCAGAACATACCACTAATGACAAGCATTTACCTGGATTTGGGGATCGAAATGATGCAGCCCGTAGCCAAATCAATTGCCGTCTGAAGAAAAGGTTTGGCGATGCGCCGAAGGTTGTTTGATTGATTGTGATTGAATTTGTTTACAGGGGGTCTCGGGTCCTATTTATACCAAAGATAACATTATCTGTATAGACCCTGGACTCTATCTAAACTACTATTTAAAATATGACGATATCCGGGAAGGACCCACGCCGCCTTACAATGAACAGCTTAACAAACTCCTAATTTACAGATACAATTGCCGTTACAGGACTCTATCCATAGATGGCAATATCTTTTAACGCACAAACTGATAACCGAATGTTCTACTTATCTTCAAACATTTGGACCAGAAATGGTTTTATCTTCTCTGAAGCTAGAATCGGCTATCGGCCGCTCCTGTCTGATTCAACCTTAGCCGACTAGCTTCGCAGCCGATTGCTTCTCAGCCGATGCGACTTCTGTTTCTCCGTCAAACCAGCCGACCCGATTCTGTTTCACCCTTGCCAGGACTTAGGGATTCAATTACCAAATTTAGGTGTTAACAGTAACGACGACGGAGTCCACCAACCATGGAGGCGAAGAACCCAACTGGCAAAGACGGAGGCGGCCAACGCTGAAAACGATGTCACTATCAGCAATGTCGACGGAATCCACCAACCTTGGAGATGAAGAAACAAGCCAATGGCAGTGGAGGCAGCTGGTGGTGAAGACGATGTCTTCATCAACAATGACAGTGGTGCAGAAGGCTCTTGGCTGCATAGTGACACCACGAGTCAATGACCGACGAGTAAGAGACTATAGATTGTTACCAATAGATGCACACGACAGCGGAATACGACGTTGGAGAAGTTGGTCCAATGTACACGCATCGGGGACGTCGCGGAAGTAGCTGATCACCACGATCCGATCGCCCGACTCATCTCACGGATCAACACTACAACGTAGTAGTGTCTCTACCGGTATCCACAGTCCAAGGGTGGAACGCCGATCGGCTGTGTGCTAGCACTCAGCACACAGCTAGGGTTTGTCTCGAAGGTGGCAGCTAGGGTTTGCTCATGGCAGATCTCAACTCACGTCTAACGTGAATTGCTTGAGTACGATCTCCATTCCTTGCACCTCTATTATAGAGTTAGTCGACTGGGCCTAGAGGGCCCATCGGGACTATCTGTAATCAAATACTTATCCGAACTGAGCCTTATATGAGTCCTTCTCCGAGTCAAACTCGAATACCAGTTCCAACCCGTTAAGTGTGCGACCTTGTGGGTTCATGTATACTTGGTTACGATATAAGAACATTTCTTGGCCGACCTGTCAACAACAACCCCAAGCAGAGCGTATTGACACCAAAGTATACATAAAGATCATCTCGGTTGAGCCTGTAATGTGTGCACAAATCCTTTTGCCTCACGATATCAATTAAGCTATAGGCAAGACACATGTCATCCTATCAATAGCTTGATAATTCACTCGATCTTGTATTTGGATCATATATCTATTGATTGACTCCTCGATCAACATGGCATGGTCATGCACTTCCATAATCCATTACATCGAGGGTCCCAGCGATATCTCTGCCATAGGAGGGGAAAATTCCATGTGGCTTATCCACATCCCACTACATGTTTCATAGCAATCTCGAAGACTACTTTTTATAACTACACAGTTATGGTGTAGCGTTTGGTAGTCTCTAAATAAGCCATTACACATGTTGGAATCCACGAAGGTTGTAGGTCTACGGACTTTGCGCCAACACTACTTGAGACCAACTAATGGCAGATTAAATCCCTGTAGTGTCTTAAGGTGGGTCTATCCAACAATATGTTCTCTAACATGTGTTCACGTTATTGATTTGTTATCTCTATACCATGATCCAAGAGACATGATCATTAATTAAGACATGTGCTGATGTTAGAATCATATTCATTCCATACATATGATATATGATCAGGCATCATTTAGAAATAGATTCATATCACATAAAGAGTCTCATGAATAAGTCACATACTTATTGATTAATACAAGTTGTCTATTTTATGGAACGGAATAACACTTTATTCATAAATACATAAACATTGATTGTGATATCCAACATACTCATGTTCCCTCTAGGGCGTATCACTAACAATCTCCCACTTGCACTAGAGTCAATCATGTAAGTATCTAATATCATTGCTATGGTATGTGCCTCATGCTTTGGCTGAGGGAGTGGCTTCATCAACAGATCAACAATATTTAGATCCATGTGCACTTTGTATACCTTCACATCACCTCTGTCTACTTTATCATGGATAAGATGATATTGCTGAAGAATGTGTTTGGACTTCTGATGTGACCTAGGCTCCTTAGCCTCCGCAATGGCTCCACTATTATCACAATATAGGGACATTGGACCAGCAATGCTAGTCATCACACCTAGCTCAGAAATAAATTTCTTGATCCAAACAGCCTCCTTTGCAACTTCAGAAGCAGTGATGTACTCGACCTCCGTTGTAGAATCAGTAACAATATCATACTTGTAACTCTTCCAGCTGACTATACCTCCGTTTAGGCAAAACAAAAACCCATTGCGATCTATAGTCATCTTTGTCTCTTTGGAAGCTAGCATCGGTGTAACCAATTACAATGAGCTCTTCTTAACCTCCATAGACAAGGAACATATCCTTAGGTTTTTCTCAAGTACTTAAGAATATTCTTTACGACAATTCAGTGACTTTCACTGGATCCGACTGGTATCTACTCGTAGCACTTAAAGCATACGATACATCTAGACGTGTACAGAGCATAGCATACATGACGGATCCAATTGCCAAAGCATATGGAACCATATTCATTTTACTCCGCTCATTAGTTGTCCTAGAACACTAATTCTTGCTGAGATTAATGCCATGCGACATTGGCAAGAAACATTTCTTGGATTCATGCATGTTGAACCTTTTCAACACTTTGTCAATGTATGTACTTTGGCTTAATCTAATTAGCCTCTTAGATCTATCTCTATAGGTCTTAATGCCCAGAATGTATGCTCTCTCACCTAAGTTTCATAGAAAAACTATTTTTGAATGAAGACTTGACGGATTCTAGCATAGAGATGTCATTTCCAATCAACAATATGTCATCCACATATAAGACTAGAAATACAGGTGCGCTCCCCCTGGCCTTTCTGTAAACATAAGGCTCCTCTTCATTTTTGATGAAACCAAACCCTTTGATTGTCTCATCAAAACAAATGTTCCAACTTCGAGATGCTTGCTTCAATCCATAAATCGATTTGTGTAGCTTGCACATCTTTCCAAGCGACTATGGATTGACAAAACCTTTGGGTTGTATCATATACACATCCTCGCCTAGGTTTCCATTCAGGAAAGCCGTTTTGACATCCAACTACCATATTTCATAATCGAAATATGCATCAATCGCTTGAATAATCTGAATAGACTTTAGCATTGCGACGGGCGAGAAGGATTCATCGTATTCAACACCTTGAATCTTATCGAAACCTTTCGCCACCAATCACGCTTTATAGATGTGAACATTTCCATCCATGTCTATCTTTCACTTAAAAAACCCATTTACATTTAATGGTTTTAAAACCATCACGCGGATCAACCAAGTTCCAAACTTGATTATCACACATGGATTATATTTCGGATTTCATGGCACCAAGGCATTTGTTGGCATATGGTCTCACCATCGCTTCTTCATAGGTCTTAGGTTCATCGTTGTCTAACAATAATATATCACGTTGTTCCACACCTGTGTACCTTTCAGGCGCACGATGTGATCTTTCAAACATACATGGGGCTGGTGTATCTACAACAGGTGGTACAAAATTTTTCTCATCCTGTTGTGGTCTAGTGGTAGCTAAAACATTTTATGGAGTTTCTAGAATTTCTTCAAGATGCATCGTGCTCCCACTAATCCTTTTTGAAAGAATCTCTTTCTCCAAGAAGATACTATGTCAGGGAACAAACACTTTGTCTTGTTCTCGATTATAAAAATAATATTCTTTTGTTTCCTTACGATACCCCACAAAGAAGCATTTGTCAGACTTGGTTGTAATCTTGTCAGATTGTAAACGTTTTACATAAGCTTCACATTCCCAAATTTTGAGAAAAGACAAACTAGGGTGTTGCCCTATCCATATCTCATATGGTGTCTTTTCCACTGATTTAGATAGAACTCTACTCAGTGTGAACGCAAATGTTTCAAAAACATATCCCCAGAAGGACAGTGGATAATTATATTGGCTCATCATCGAACGTATCATGTCCAACAAGACACGATTTCTCCGTTCAGACAACACATTCTATTGAGGAGTTCCTGACGGAATCAATTGTGGAACGATTCCATAATCTTTTAGATGATTACCAAATTCTTAATTGTTTTACATAAATGATTTTGTACTTCATTCTGCAATTCTTTGAACTTTTCAAAGGACTCGACTTATGCCTCATTAAGTAGATATAGCTATGAAACCCAGCTCTGGCTATTGAACTCATTTGTCCACATAGATCAGTATGTACAAGTGTCAATAAGTCATTTGCCCTCTCACTTTGACTCGTGAAAGGTCCCCTTGTCATATTGCCATGTAAACAAGACTCGCATGTCTCAAATGATTCAAAATCAAATGAATGTAGAAAACCATCTTTATGGAGCTTCTCCATGCACTTCTTATTTATATGGCCCAAGCGGCAATGCCAAATAAATATGACGTTTAAATCATTTGGGCGTAGTCTCTTTGCATTAATGTACAGAGATACTTAAAAAAGAGGCTCTTGGCTCTCACCATAAAGAAACTGTTGCGGAAAAGAAAATCTAGTGAAGCTTCAACTCCACTCCCACAGGCAGCTCAACTGGGATGTAAGCCATAAGTTATTATCCTTTAAAAGCCTTCTTCAATTGAGGTTGATTTGTTACTTCAAGGTGAGTACATGGAACACTAAACAAGCCACATAACAAATATGCAAGTGCACAGAGATACAAAAGGATGGCAATAATAGGTTTTCATTTGGAAAGGAAACATTTGGCAAATATTTGATAATTTGTAAAACAGTAGAGGAATAAGTCATCAATATTAATCAACACTGAACAACACCCCAATGCTGCACAAGCCCAACCCACTCTGAACAACTAATCCCAGTGGCACTAATCTAAACTCCATTACAGGAGCTACAAGTTATCATCACCAATTTATTGACATTTATGAGTGGTGTGGGACTAATCACGAAAAACATTGCTAGGCCCACCCATAACTGTAGGTACGACTATTCAAATAGTTTTACTATTATGAGAGGTGTATAAATTTACCCACAAGACACAATCCCACAAGATGTTGCCATGTGCCTCAATACCTCCATGGTACCTCGAGAAGAAATTGTGACAGGACCCTTCGCATAACACATCCAACAAAATGACACCTACTAAGCATCTGTCTCTGGTAGGGAATGGCCTGTTACCTAACAGGGAAACTACTTAGTGGCCATGAGCATATGTGGACTTAATTGTCTGCCACATGTGGACTTAATTGTTTGCCACGATAAAACAATAAAAACAAACAACCATGGTGTCTCCTGTTGAACATGTTGTACTACAGATCCAACCGTTGCCCATGTTGGCTTGTGGTTAGTACGATTAATGCTTCACAAGAGTAGCTCATGAACTTGTCCTTAATTGTCATAAGCACTATCATCAAATCATCAAATTATGTGCTCACAACCCACCATTAGTCAAATTTTAGTTGACCATTAATTCATAATTAATAAATCATGATTATCCATCATGAGCTAACATTAATTATCCATTAAGGTGATAGAAGTGAATCATTAACTTTCCCACATGAAATGATACTAAAGTTTAAGCATGGCTAAGAAATTATTCCTAATATCTAGTTAAACCACTATATAAAGTTTAACTAGTCAAATTATAACCCAAGGTATCAAGGAATAAGGGACTCAATTCTAATTTGGCCATAACTAAGAAATAGGTTCACACCACCAAATGACATTAAAAAATAAATGCATATATTGAAATAAATCGAGAATTTAAATATAGGATCAACATGATCAAAGAGATTGTGTTTAGGCTCTGTGTGAATTGCCTTGCAATAATAAGTCTTGAATTCATCCTCTGGAACTTCTCCGACGAACGAAGGATCCTCCGAAAGTATGGAAAACTAAACCTAGAACACAAAACGAGGAAAAACACAAATAAACAGTACAATTAAAGTTCATAAATTGGAATAGCTTAATTTTAAATGAATTATGGGATGACGACCTCATTTTGAGTTCGTATGAATTAGTAATGAATATTTGAAGTTTTAATTTATTAAACCTAAAAACAAAAACCAGTAAAAGATTTTTTGCGTCATATTGATTTACTTTTGAACTTGAAAAGGTGGATTATGACGTCAGGCCTGATCGGTCCATGGTAGACCAGGTTCACCGAGATGGGCCGCGGGTTCACAGGAATTGGACGGGTAGGATTAAATCGGATAAAGATGGATGGCTCAGATTAAACCAAATCAATCTATAAAGATAAACAGCTGGAATTGGGTTTAGAAAGATCCAACAGGCAAGATTGAATCTCGAGGTATTGATGATGGATACACGTCAACAGACATGTGGCAAAGAGGAGATGATGTGCTGAGCTGGCGCGACATGGTGCGGACTTGGCGTCCACATAGGCATGTCAACTGACGGGTCTAAACGATGGCGGCTACGGCGAAGCATGGTGCGGCGGCGGGAACCGAGAGCACCAGAGGAGAGGAGAACGTGGTGCCCCTTACCGACGTGAAAACAACGACAAACGATGAGCAGAGACGACCGACGATGAGCTTCGAGCGGCGGCGACGGGATTCTGGCGGTCTTCCGAGGAAATAAGGGGCGGATGGGCTTCAGCTTGACCTTGCGGAGCTGGAGGTGAAGTTGGAGACGGAAGGCCGCAACAAAAACGATGACAAGGCATGGCTGGAGATCAACAGAGACGGCGGCACTCAGGAGAGCGGAGGCCGAGCTTCACGATGACGGAGGTCTTCTAGAGGGCTTCAGGAGAGCGGAGGCCGAGCTTCATGGCGTTCTTGCGGTGCCAGAGGTGGCAACGACACAGAGAGGCAGCAACCAGAGTGGTGGCGTGACACGACCAAAGCTTGTGGCGACGGCGAAGAGATTGAGCTCGGGGAGAGGAGGCTAGGACATGGGACAAGCTTGGGAAAACAAGGGGAATGATAGATGAGAGCTCGGCGGCTCTATATATAGGCTTGGGAGAAGGAGACCGGGCCCAACACGACGGGTACCGCCAGAATAGGAAATTAGAGTTTAGGAAAAGGAGGTCCGATTTGCAAAGGAAATTTGGGATTGATTTCCTTGCAGCATTGGATGGTTTTTGGGGAAAGGAAGGAGGAGGAAACGGGAAAGATTATCCCTCAACCAATCAATGGAATCTTCATTAAGAGTCCATCAGCTTTTGTTTATTTACATATATATCCATGCGTCCACATGTCATAGAGAGACATTTTTGCAAAACAACCCTTACAAGTTTTAAACCCCTTCTAAATTAGTCTCTCTGGCACCTAATGACGTGGGCCTCGCTTGTCGATGAGACCGTGGTTGAGGGTGGCAGAGCACGACGCACGGCTTTACCGGCCGACGAGGTTAACAGCGACGTCGGCGGCGAACGGCCGGTTTTCGCGAGGAGAAACCAAAGGCAAAAACATAGAAGGGTTCATGGCGAAGCCAATGGCGGCCTTCCTGCTGGCTGAGGTGGCCGGAGTTGCGCTGGTGACGAGTACGTGCGGCGGTGGCTCTCGGGTGATGATGCATATGCGTCTACAGCTCGGATTAGCACAAACCAAAGCATGGTTGAGGGTCCACAGGGGTCATGGGTGCTTACCTGAGGTCATGCGTTTGTTGGCGGGGCTCGGTCACCGGCGGTGGCGCGAGGGAGAGGTCCGACGGCGGTGGAGAGCTTTGGGTCGATCGTGCCAGCTCTCTTCAGCCTTTAATCTACCAAGAGGAGATGAGGGACGGCTCAATGATGCTTCAGGGATGCTACTGGTGCGAGGAATCTGACGCTAGCTCACCGAAGAGGGTAGAACTGGAGATGGCGCACGGCGACCGGAGTCGGGGAAGAAGATGTAGATCTCCGTGTTTGCTGCGCCTTTGGCTGGAGTTCTTGGGGGCTTTTGATCTGGAGGTCATGGTGATGATGGTGACACGGTGTTCCGGCCTTGCCTTGGTCCACAACGGCCAGAACATCGCTGATGATGCAGCGGCGTCGCCTGGTGCACCCTCCGAAGCGACGGTGGCGAGGTCCGCGTTCTCACCGACTGGCTACATTAAGAGGGAACATGTCAAAACAGAAAATGGTTAGTAGACTGAGGAGAGTATGGAATAGAAGATAGAGGTTGATGAGCGCGGCTCGATGACGATTTCCAAGGCTCCCTTCCCAGCGGCCGACGATGGAGTAGGGGGTGTCTCGGGCAACTAGAGCTTTTCTTTTCGGTTTCTTTGGCTTGGCTGTGAGAAATGGGATGAGGCGACGCGCTCTGGAAGGTTAGAGGCGAGCTCAGCGCAGCCACATCCTCGGACACACGTCGAACACGCCGGCGGCTCGATCTCCGACACCCTCACTCTGTCTCCTCTTGTTCCTTGGTCGGCTGTGGCCTCCCCCAAGCGGTGGACTTCTTTGCACAGAGATGGCACAAACTCCAGTGACTGTCAGGTGGGGCCAGGGCGTGGCAAGAAAGGCAAAAGAGAGAGAGATGGGTACAAAAGGGAGTATACTTTGATTTTTGAGTTAATTTCCGATTATTTTCCTTCCTTGATTTTGCAGCTAAATTGGTCAACCCCTGGGCATGGTAAATTTATGAGATTTTTACGGAGGTAGTTAATCATCCGTAGGTTCCTTTTTCTTTGGTCTCACTCACAAATACTTAATTGTTTGTTCCCATAAATTTTAAAAAGATAGAGTATTTAGGGATAGGTTTGAATTTTTAGCAGGCCTAATCAGAGGAGAAAAATTCTAGAAAAGTTATACTTATTCATGGTTTTTATCCTAGTATTTGAATAAAATACTTCATGTATATACTTATGTGCATTTTAATGATCTTTTGGGACTGTATTGTTTAATTTTGTTTGGGGCATCAAATCTAGTCTTCAATTTGCACAAAAATTATGTTAGGCTGAACATAACATTTGGTATCTTCATGAATTTTTCCATGAATTTATCCTACATGGTTCAATCTAGAAAATTGGGGTAGCCTCCCTACATATATTTGTTCCCGCTCTATGGTTTCACCTAATATAATCGTAGAGGTTTATTTGAATTTGTCTTGGGCTGAGGAAAAGATCTTTGGGGTAAATTTCACGTTCACTTGTCATCACCCAAGATTAGTTGTAGCCTTGTTTAGCAAATCCTTAACCTTTGGGCTGCACTTATGAGTCCTATTATGAAAAGCAAGATCAAAATCCAATAGCACCAAACAAAAGGATTCTTTTGTCAAAACCTGTTTTATGCACATGCATTCACTTATGTGCAATGGCATTTATGTTCTCGGTTAGGAATGGAAAGTCTTATTTTGTTCTATAAGTGTGTCTACCATGCAACGGCCTAGGTTGGTCTCACCTAATTAGAAAAATGATATTTTAGTTCTCAAATTATAATTCATACAAGTAGGTTGAGGTTGTTTAACCTAAATTACAAAATGAAAATATTTGGCTCACAAAATTGGAAAACTTTACTTTTATTTTGTTTGGACAAAGCTCTCTTGACCCTTGAATTTGGGTGTGACAAAAATCCACCCATGTTCAATTTAGGAAATTTTATCTGGCTCAATTTGATGCTCAAATTTTTCATAGATTTTATTCAAATACTTCCTTAATTATTAAATAATTTATAGAAATTCCTTTTCACAATGATTTATATTAAGTTGATTTTTAGGGTATGACAAAGTGTGCACGCATAGAAGGGCATTGAAGTATTGAACCTCTCAGCCCTAGCTTGGTTCTCAAACATGCCACGCAGACCCTCCATAATACTACGAGCATCTGTGTTCTCATATTGCTTTTGAAGCTCACAGGACATCATGGCAAGAATGAGATAGCTTACATCTAGGGAATCATTAGTGTGCTTCTCACAAGCCCTCCGTGCAGTAGCATTAGCCTTATCAGGCAAATCATCGGGATAAGTAATTTCAATAACATACTCCTTTTTCTCTTGCTATAGAACAATTCTCAAGTTTTGATACCAATCCATAAAGTTTGTGCTATTCAACTTTTCTTTCTCAAGAATAGGTCAGAAATTAAAAGAACCACATGCAGTGTTAGCTGCCGCGATCTACAACAGAAAGTATATGCAAAGTTTAGCACAATGTTTATGCTTTGTCTTTGATTAAACAATTTAATAAAAGACTCCCACTATGTGTTTTAAACCTTCCCTCTAGGTCACGTAGTGAGTCAAGACTCCCACTAATTTCTAGTGAGCTTTGGTATCATTGCTAGAAAATTTATGACATGGGTAAGCAACACCGTGCTAATCACGTCCCTATGTGACTCTTGTTCGTTCAGTGACATCACTATGTCCTGGCCCCAACCTATGCCCCTAGGCCCATAACTGTTTTGATAGCTTTATTAAGTAAACCAAATGCACTTGCATGCATATGTCTGACATATACCCCATCCAGTCATGATAGCCAATGACACTATCCTTTGGCAGACCCACCATTTGACGATGACAACCATGATAGGTGCAGCATTTCGAAGGGCATTATTACTACCTAATTTTTTGAGAGATACTATCCTATCAAACAAACATATTACATATATGAAAGCAAGAAGAATACCAATTAATAATAAAATAGTATGGCCCTTTCACATCGTGATCTCTATCTCCATGTTGGTGTAGAGGATCTCCATCTTTAACACCGTTCTCCAGAGTGCCTTATGCTTACTTTCTTCAAACTAAGCTACTACCATAATAGATATAAATTTAAGATTACATCGACATGCAGGTCATGACAGAATATTACATCCATCACATACATGAAAGAATATTACATGCGCCACATACATTCAATAGGGCCATACCATCTCAAAATATTCTCTGCAAAAACAAGTTAGATGTAGAACCTTATACTACCTAACGCAGATATATGATACCGAGACACTATAAAAGGGGTACCGGCGGTCCCGCTTATGGAAACTACATCGGCATAATCACATTATGCCGATCCGAGACACTCTCAAGGGACATGGTTTGCATAGGCGCAAGGCGGCAGTCATAGTCAGACTAGAAAAACAACATCGACACAATCACATTATACCGATCCGAGACTATCTCAAGCGACACAATTTCCATGGTCATGAGTCTTCAAGCAATATTAGATTATTTTTGAAACTGCATCGGCATAATCACATTATACCTATGCGAGATACTCTCAAGGGACACAGTTTCCATCTGTAATCTATAATGCCTGATTCTTTCCTCTACCGACCCCTTATACTGATTGATCTAATCAACCCGTGTACCAAAACTTGCAATAGATCAAATCTATTACAACTTCATAAAAACATATTAATCAATCTAAATCCCAGACTATGCAAGTGTAGCTCTAATACCACTGTAGGATTACACTTAGGGTATGATAGCATAAATTCAAAAATTTTCTACCGTGCATTCCAGGATAGCATGCGAGTAAGCGATTATAGATTGTTATCAATTGACGTGCAAGGCAGCGGAATACTACATTGGAGAAGTCGGTCCAATCTACATGCGTCGGGGAGGTTGCGGTAGTATCCGATCACCATGATCCGATCACCCGATCATCAACTCACCTCGCCGATCTACACCGCAATGTAGCAGTGTCTCTACCGATATCCATATTTCCAAGGGTAGAATGCTGATCGCCTATGTGCTAGCACTCAATGCGTGGCTAGGGTTTGGCTCGGAGGGGGCGGCTAGGGTTTGGTTGTGGCAGATCTCATCTCACGTCTAACATGAATTGCTTGTCAACGATCTCCACCCCTTGCACCTCTAATTATAGAGTTGGCCGACTGGGCCTAGAGGGCCTATCGGGACTCTATCTCTAATTGGATCCTTATCCAAACTGAACCTTATTCGAGTCAAACTTGAATACCTGTTCCAACCCGTTAAGTGTGCCACCCAGTATGTTCATGTATACTTGGTTATGGTCTCAGAACACTTCTCCGTCGACCTGTCAATAGCGGCCCCTAGCAGAGCGTATTGACACCGAAGTACACATAAAGATCATTTCGGCTGAACCTGTAAAGTGTGCACAAATTCCTTTGCTTGACGATATCAATTAAGGTATAGACAAGACACTTGTCATCCTATCATAGCTTAATCATTCAGTCGATCTCGTATTGGATTACATATCTGTTCATTGACTTCTCAACCAACTTGGCATGGCCATGCACTTCCATAATCCATTACATTGAGGGGCCGAGAAATACCTCTCCCATTGGAGGGGCAAATTCCATCTTGATCATTCACATCCCACTACATGTTTCATAGAAAACCCGAAGATTACTTTTATAACTACCTATTTATGGTGTAGCGTTTGGTAGACCCTAAGTAAGACATTACACATGTTGGAATCCATGATGATCTAAGGTCTAAGGACTTTATACCAACACTAATTGAGACCAACTAATGACACATTAAATTCTTGTAGTGTCTCAAGGTCGGTCTGTCCAACAACATGTTCTCTAACATGTGTTCATGTTATTGATTTGGTATCTCCATGCCATGATGCATGAGACATGATCATCAATCAATACACGTGCTGATCTTAGAATCATATTCGTTTCACACATATGATATATGATCTGTGATCTTTTAGAAATAGATTCATGTCACATAGAGAGTATCATGAATAAGTCGCACAGTTATTGATCAATACAAGTTCTTTATTTCATGGAACGGAATAACACTTTATTCATATATACATAAACATTGAATGTGATATCCAACATATCTATGTTGCCTCTAAGGCATATCAATAACAGTCAGAAATTAAATCGTCAAACTCACCAAGATTGATGTTCCCGACAGGACTAAATCCGAGACAGATAGAACGAGCTTGGTGCAACCCTTTGCGGTGTTCAAGAGACTTGGGACGAAGACGAATCCGACAACATTGGAGATTGGTTCCATCACACTTGTCAATGGAAAACTTTGTGCCACTGCTACCTGGCATGCCAACTGCTGATTTTGCAAATTGGCAATAATTAAAGGCGGTAGCGATGAGACCTAGAAAGGATGGAAGGTAATAACCTACTCCTGTTTGGTGATTGTATCCGCTGAGTGTAGTATTGATCTGACGATCGAGTTGTGGTTATGCTCTTGGAGGGCTCCCTGTCGACCTTATATAGGTTGGGGGTGAGGTTACAAAGAGAAAACCTAGCGGTACACGATATGGAGGGCTCGTTGCTCACCTTACATGTTGTATTCAACCGGGAGTGTAGGCCCTACGATAGAAAAGAAGACAATACTATGATCGAGCACTACTCTATTAATAATACATAGATCCGACCCACCTGCTATTTGTTATTGAATATGCACGTCGTGTGGGTACCCAGTACCCATATCGTCCACATGTTTTCAAATTATTTTATGCTTAATTTCATGGTTTGTGGCACTATTTCATCACTGTAATAATCAGATTATGTTGGTTTAATCCCTATCTTCTCTACATTTTATCAATTTAATTTCCGCTTTGCTGTACTATGTCAAAAAATTTTAGAGGTGATTGCAGTCGCTTTCTCATCCATTTGATTTTCTTCGAGATGCGTGCTAGGAATTTCCCACCACTATACGTGGTTGTCGCCGGGAGTAGTCGAAACTAGGTTTATGGTTTTGGTGCTTACAGTTATTTTAAGAGAAAATCTCCTTTGTGCTTACTCTATGATATGCCGTTAACTTTGTTTGGTTCTATAGTACAGATGGAATCAGTTCGGTTAGTTTCCATATCAATTACATTTGTGAATTATTAATTTTAGAATTAAATAAATAACATTTGAATTTGAGATTCTAATATGGATACAACATCATGTCTATACTTCTATTTTTTTAACAAAAACATAAGGGTCTAATTTACAATGGCATATTATGTTTAACAAGATTTAGTACATTATGTTGGATAAAAGAACTACTTATATGACTTCCTTTATTTTGTAAGCTGGTATAAGGGGTTTTTTTGTTGTGTTAAATAATCGTTACCATATTTATTCTGATTATCTATATTCGATTATATTCGATAATGTTTGGCTTCATTTTAGTATACAGGATTTCCATTATGATTTCGATTCCAAAAATATATGAAAATGAATATGGCAGAGGTAGTTTCGTTCCATTTCCATCCCTGTTCTGTAGTATATCATCAGTATTTCTATATGCCATTTCGGTCAGTTAATTTACCATTAAGGCCTATTTCAAAAAAAAATACCATTAAGGCCATGTATAAAGACACGTCACCCCTAGACCATGCGAGGCCTACATTCTGGTTCCTCTTTCATCTCTCCCTGTCCTTTTTTTCTCCTCTTTCGACCACCTTTTCTATCTCCACCATGGAGGATGTCAGTGACCTTGGCTTCCTGCGGTGCTGCCCCATTCAAGCTGGCCACCATATTCTTTGAAGGCCACTGTTGCTCGGTTCTTACCACCGGCCTCAGCCTTCTCCTCACCACTTTATAATTAGGCGGTAAAGAGTTGGTGCTGACAAGTAATCCCCAACAACCATCTCATCTCCATCCACCCCAACAACGAAGTCTTTCTTCATTATCTTAGTCCTAGCTAAACAATCAACAAAACAATTGTTGGCACCTTTTTTGGCAAAGGCACGAGCATGATCGATTCACCTCAACGCCTTGCGATGATATGGAGTCGCCAACCACCTTGATCTAGCAAAGAACTAAAGCAATATGGGTTTTATAGATTAAACCGGCTAACAAAGCCGATTTAGACAAAAAGATAGATAAACACCCGTCTCGTGGGCGAACGGGAAGTTTTCAAGACAAACTTACAAATAGATGTCGCACTCTCGTAGCAGCGGCAGACGATTTACGGTGAAAATCGACAAAGATGGACAAACAAATATAGAAAAAGTAAAAGAATGATTCAATTGGCTAAAATCTAGAAGCTAGATTGGATTTGTTTGTGTTGGTTCTTGTTGTTCCAATTGAACCTGCCTTGGCCCTTAAGTAGAGGTTGGTCTTGTCCTCCACAGGCCCTTCTCCACGTCTAAATCGGGGTAGACACGTTTGGAAACCCGAGATATACCGTATGAAGGAAGAAAACCCGAGTACCGACGAATTCGGTTAGGTTTCGGACTTTGCCGGTCTGACCGGCCTATACATGACGGTCAGACCGACCTCTCCGAAGGAAACCGGCAGATTTCCAAATATTGGCAATTTTCCCTATTTTGATTCCTATGTGCCAATTTTGGGTGTAAACACATGCCCCTGCCTTTTATGATGAACATCATGAAGCAAAAAGCATGGAACATGTTTATCTTAAGGCGATAATCTAATTACCAGCCATAGAGCTTCCTAAGCATCTTGCCAAACACTCGGAAAGTATCTCTTTAGATATTTATCATTGATAGCTCGCTGAAACCATTATCCTTGAAGCGTTTCCAGAAAATATGCATTCCCGCGAACGATTCCGCATACCTGGTAAGGTCCCTCCCAACTTGGTGACCACTTACCGAATTCTTTAAATCGAGAACCCAAAGGAAAATTTGTCTTCCATACCAAGTCTCCCACTTGGAATGTCTTCACCTGCACCCTTTTGTTGTATGCTTTGGTCACCCTCTTCTTCTCTTTCTCTATCTCTTCCAAAGCTTTCAAACGTTTGTCAACCTCTTCGTTGAGATTATCTCCCATCTTTAATTTGTAATTTTAAGCCGACAAATCGTCTTGCTTTATATATCGAAGAGAGCCAAGATTTACCTCAACCGGTAAAACGGCTGTTAGTGATATGCCCTAGAGGCAACATGAAGATGTTGGATATCACGTCAATGTTTATGTATAAATGAATAAAGTGTTATTCGGTTCCATGAAATAGACATCTTGTATTGATCAATAAGTACGTGACTTATTTATGAGACTCTTTATGTATGAATCTATTTCTAAACGATCCCGATCATATGTCATATTGTCGAAACAAATATGATTCTAAGATCGGCATGTTTATTGATTGATGATCATGTCTCATAGATCATGGGTATGGAGATACCAAATCAATAAACATGGACACATGTGTTGGAGAACACATTGTTGGATAGACCCACCATGAGACACTACAGAATTAATGTGCCATTAGTTGGTCTCGTGTAGTGTTGGTACAATGTCCTTAGACCTAAGATCACCATGGGTTCCAACATGTGTAGTAGCCTACTTTGGGACTCGCAAACGCTATTCCGTAATCGGGTAGTTATAAAGGTAGTTTTCGGGTTTGCTATGAAACATGAAGTGGGATGTGAGTGATCAAGATGAAATTTGCCCCTCCTTTGGAGAGATATCTCGGCCCCTCGAGGTAATGGATTATGGAAATGCATGGTCATGCTAAGTTGATTGAGGAGTCAATCAACGACGGATAATCCAATACGGTTCGAGTGAATGGTTAAGCTATTGAAGGGATGGCACACATCTTGCCTATAGCTTAACCGGTATCGTGAGGCAAAGGAATTTGTGTACACATTACAGGTTCAGAGCCGATATTATTCTTGTATACTATGGTGTCAATATGTGCTGCTAGGCGCCGCTGTTGACGGGTCGGCTGAGTTGGACTCGAGCCGACGATCGGCTAAGTTAGACTATAGCCGAAACCGAGTATACCTGAACCTACAGGGTCGCACGCTTAAGGGGATAGAATAGATATTCGAGTTGGACTCGGATACGGCTCGATCGGATAGGGATCCGATCGGATAGAGTCCTATGGGGTTACGACGTGTGGGCGGCCAACTCTATGAGATACGGATGAGATCCGATTCAAAATAGAGTCCTGATTGGCCACTAGTCCCAGTCGGCCAACTCTATATAAAGGGGCGAGGGGTGGAGAGTTTCGGTATCGCGTTGAACCGAATCCGCAACAAAAGTCGCCGAGATCAATCTCCACGGAAACCCTCCCCACTTTCGAGCCAAACCCTAGCCTTGCATCGCGTGCTAGCACACGGGTGTACGGCGTTTTGTCCCCGGACGTGTGGATACCGGTAGAGGCGCTGCTACGTTGCTCGCTGTTGATCGGCTTCGGATCGGCTACGGTCGGGTGCATCGGAGCAAGGCGCAAGAACGTGACCGGGCTACATCCGCGAATCGGCTGATTGGGGAATCGGCTGTCCCCGAGAATCGGCTGTCAGCTTGCGGGAATCGGCTACACAGTTCCAGATCGGATAGCCCTGATTGGCTATTTCCGCCGCATACTCCAATCGGTAATGATCTATCGGCCCTTACTTGCAAGTGTTCCTGGTTTGCGCGGTAGATAATTTTTGTTTTCGGCTAGCGTAGCTTCCGCGTAACCCTTCAGTGGTATCGAGCTAATCTTGCTTAGTTCGGGTTTTAGATTGGATCTGGAACAAGTTTTGCGCACGGGTTGATTAGATCAATCGGTTTTACGGGATCTCGTTGAGGAGAGTTAATGGTAATTGCGTTCCTTGATAGTGTATCGGAACGGCGTAATGTGATTACGTTGAAGCAATTTCCATATAACTCGGTTTGAGTTGGGTTCGAGATAGCGTTCCTTGATAGTGTATCTAACGGTATAATGTGATTATGCCGAAGCTATCTCGTAGTGTCCGATCTTGTTAGCTGCCTCGCGCCCGTGCAAACCATCTCCCTTGATAGTGTATCGGGACGACATAATATTATTATGCCGATATGGTTTCCGTAAGCGATTTCATAGATTGGATCTATGAATTTCTTGTTAGCGGGACCGCTGTGTGCGTACCCCCTTATAGGTCGTCTCGATGCCGTTTCTCTGCGATAGGTAGAAAACGTTTCTACGCCTAACTTGTTTTTGCAGAGAATGCTTTGAGATGGTATGGCCCTATTGTATGTATGAGATGCATGTAATATTCTTTCATATGTGCAATCCCTGTAATATTCTTTCATACGTGCAATGCTTGTAATATTCTTTCACGACCTACGAGTCGATGTAATCTTCAATTAGAGCTTCTATAGTAGTAGCTTAGTTTGAAGATATCAAGCATTCGGCACTCGGAAGAATGGTGATGAAGATGGAGATCCTCTACACCGGCATGGAGATGGAGATCACCATGTGAAGGGGGCCATACTATTTCATGCTATTCTACCTGCTTCCATATATGTGATATGTTTGTTTGATAGGATAGCATCCCTCGCAAAATTAAGTAGTAATGATGCCCTTCCAAATGATGCACCCGTCACCGTTATGCTCGTCAATGGTGGGTGTGCCAAAGCAGAGTGCCATTCTCTATCATAACACGAAGGGGTATATGTCTGGACAAATACAAAGCAGAGCATTTGGTTTACTTAACAAGGCTATCAAAACAGTTTTGGGCCTTGGGGCATAGGTTGGCGCCGGGGCATGGAGATGCCACACCAACAACAAGAGTCACATAAAGATGTGATTAGCAAGGAGTTGCTTATCGATGTTATTAATTTTCTAGCAGTGATGCCAAAGCTCACTAGAAAATTAATTAACATGTGGATCTTGACCCAATATGTAACCTAGAGGGAAGGTGGAAAATACGTAATGGGAGTCTAATGTTAAATTATTTAACAATAGACATAGCATAAACATTGTGCTAAACTTTGCTTTTTCTGTTGTAGAATAAATGGCGGCTAATACTACACCAGTACCTTTAATTTGCGATCTATTCTCGAAAAGGAAAAATTAAATGGAACAAACTTTATGGATTGGTATCGCAACTTGAGAATTGTTCTCAAGCAAGAGCGTAAGGAGTACGTTCTTGAAGTACCCTATCCTGAGGATTTGCCTAATAATGCCACTGCAACTGCACGGAGGGCTTATGAGAAGCACACTAATGATGCCCTAGATATAAGCTTTCTCATGCTTGCTACAATGTCCCCTGAGCTTCAGAAGCAATATGAGAGCAGCGATGCTCACACTATTATTCAGGGACTGCGTGGCATGTTTGAGAACCAAGCTCGGGCCGAGAGGTTCAACACCTCAAAGTCCTTGTTTGCGTGCAGGCTTGTTGAGGGGAATCCCGTCAGTCCGCATGTGATAAAAATGATTGGCTACATTGAGAGTCTGGAAAAACTAGGTTTTCCCCTTAGCCAAGAGTTGGCTACTGATGTGATTCTCCAGTCGCTCCCTCCGAGCTTCGAGCCATTCATATTGAATTATCACATGTACAATATGGATAGAACCTTGGCTGAATTGCATGGAATGCTAAAGACAACCGAGGAGAGTATCCAGAAGAATGGTCATCATGTGATGATGATGCGAAGGCTAAGCGCAAACCACTGTCAAGAAACAGCGCACCAAGAGGAAGTTAACTCCCGATGAGATCGCGAGTGCCTCCAATGCAAAGAAGGGCAAGAAGGGGTCGGCGGCATCAGATGCCGTTTGCTTCTATTGCAAGGAGACAGGCCACTGGAAGAGGAACTGCAAGAAGTACATGGAGGATCTCAAAAAGAAGCAAAGTACGACTTCTGCTTCAGGTATTAATGTTATAGACATTAATCTTGCTACTTCACCTACTGACTCTTGGGTATTTGATACCGGATCAGTAGCTCATATTTGCAAATCGTTGCAGGGAATGAGAAGAAGTAGAGGATTGAGAAGGGGCAAGGTGAACTCGCGCGTTGGCAATGAAGCAAGCGTTGCTACGCTTCTTGTCGGCACAGCACCACTTCATCTACCTTCGGGATTAGTTTTGGAATTGAATAATTGTTATTGTGTTCCAACACTATGTCAAAACGTGATTTCCGCTTCATGTTTCCAAGCGGAAGGATATGATTTTAGATCAATGGACAATGGTTGTTCAATATATCTTAGAGATATGTTCTATTTTCATGCTCCATTGTGAATGGATTATACGTTTTGAATCTTGAAGCGTCTCCCATCTATAACATTAATACGTAAAGGCAACTCTCTAATGATATAAACCCCACGTTTATCCGGCATTGTCGCTTAGGCCATATAAATAAGAAACGCATGGAGAAGCTCCATAAGGATGGATTGCTTCACTCTTTTGATTTTGTATCATTTGAGATATGTGAGTCTTGTTTACTTGGTAAGATGACAAAGGCACCTTTCACGGACATAGTGAGAGAGCAAGTGACTTATTGGCACTCGTACATACCGAGGTATGTGGACCAATGAGCTCAACGGCCGAGGTGGTTATCGACTTCATTGCCTTTACCGATGACTTTAGTAGATATGGTTATATCTACTTAATGAGGCATAAGTCCGAATCCTTTGAAAAGTTCAAAGAATTCCAATGAAGTACGTAATCATTTAGGGAAAACAATCAAGTTTCTACGATCGATCGTGGAGGAGAATACTTGAGCCAAGAGTTTGGTAATCATCTCAAAGATTGTGGAATTGTTCCACGCTTGACTCCGCCAGAACTCCACAATGGAATGGGGTGTCCGAACGAAGAAATCACACCTTGTTGGACATGGTGCGGTCGATGATGAGCCAAAGTAATCTTCCGTTATCCTTCGGGGATATGCTCTTGAAACAATTGCGCTCACACTAAATAGAGTTCCATCTAAGTCGGTTGAAAAGACACCATATGAGATATGGACAGGGCAACCCCTAGTTTGTCTTTTCTCAAAATTTGGGGATGCAAAGCTTATGTAAAATGTTTACATCGACAAGCTCACACCCAAATCCGACAAGTGCTTCTTTGTGGGCTATCCTAAGGAAACTAAGGGATATTACTTTTATAATCGGGAACAAGGCAAAGTGTTTGTCGCCCGACACGGTGTCTTCTTGGAGAAAGAGTTCCTTTCAAGAAGTTCAAGAAGTTCAGAAACACCGAAAACGTTTCAGACCACGTAACCACAATAGGAGGAGCAAAGTGTTGCGCCACCGCTTGTAGATACACCAGCCCCACGGAGTCCGAAAGATCACGTCGTGCACCGACAGTACACAAAGTGCGGAACAACGTGATATATTGTTGTTGGACAACGATGAACCTAAGACCTATGAGGAAGCGATGGTGGGACCCGATTCCAGAAGTGGCTTGGAGCCATGAAATCCGAAATAGAATCCATGTACGACAATCAAGTTTGGAACTTGGTTGATCCACTCGATGGTGTCAAAACCATTGAGTGTAAATGGGTTTTTAAGAAAAGGCCGATATGGATGGAAATGTTCACATCTATAAGGCGCGATTGGTGGCGAAAGGTTTTAAACAGATTCAAGGAGTTGATTATGATGAAACCTTCTCGCCCGTCGCAATGCTTAAATCTATTCGGATTATCCTAGCGATTGCTGCATATTTCGATTATGAGATATGGCGTATGGATGTCAAAATGGCTTTCCTAAATGGAAACCTAAGCGAGGATGTATACATGATACAACCTCGGGGTTTTGTCGATCCGAGATCGCTCGGAAAGATATGCAAGCTACGAAATCCATTTATGGATTGAAGCAAGCATCTCGGAGTTGGAATATTCGTTTTGATGAAGTAATCAAAGGGTTTGGTTTCATCAAAAAAATGAAGAAGAGGCCTGTGTTTAAAAAAGGTCGAGTGGGAGCGCAATTGTATTTCTAATCTTATATGTGGATGACATATTGTTGATTGGAAATGATATCCCTATGCTAGAATCCGTCAAGTCTTCATTGAAAAATAGTTTTTCCTTGAAAGACTTAGGGGAGGCAAAGATACATATTAGGCATTCGGATCTATAGAGATAGATCCAAGAGGCTAATTGGATTAAGCCAAAGTACATACATTGACAAGGTGTTGAAAAGGTTCAACATGCATGATTCCAAGAAAGGTATAAGATGGGTATGGTTCCATATGCTTCGGCAATTGGATCCATCATGTATGCCATGCTTTGTACACGCCGCATGTCTCGTACGCTTTGAGTGCTACGAGCGATACCGCCGATCCAGTGAAGGTCACTAGATCGTCGTAAAGAATATCCTTAAGTACTTGAGAAGAACTAAGGATATGTTCCTAGTCTATGGAGGTGAAAAAGAGCTCGTTGTAAGTGGTTACACCGATGCTAGCTTCCAAACAGACAAGGATGATTATAGATCGCAATCTAGGTTCGTGTTCTCGCCCGAACGGAGGCGCGCCACTGGAAGAGTTCCAAGCGGATACCGTTGCGATTCTACAACGGAGGCCGAGTACATTGCGTTCTGGAAGTTGCAAAGGAGGCTGTTTGGATCAAGAAATTCGTTTCTGAGCTTGGTGTGATGACTAGTACGACTGGTCCAATGTCTCTCTATTGTGATAATAGTGGAGCCATTGCGCAAGCCAAGGAGCCGAGGTCACATCGAAGTCCAAACACATACTTCGGCGATATCATCTCATCCGCGAGATAGTGGACAGAGGTGATGTCAAGATATGCAAAGTGCACACGGATCTCAACATAGCCGATCCGCTGACAAAACCTCTCCCTCAGCCGAAGCATGAGGCGCACACAAGAGCAATGGGTATTAGATACTTACATGATTGACTCTAGTGCAAGTGGGAGATTGTTAGTGATATGCCCTAGAGGCAACATGAAGATGTTGGATATCACGTCAATGTTTATGTATAAATGAATAAAGTGTTATTCAGTTCAATGAAATAGACATATTGTATTGATCAATAAGTACATGACTTATTTATGAGACTCTTTATGTATGAATCTATTTCTAAACGTGTGGAGATTGTGGCAATCGGGTATCCACATGGCAAGCTTATCCGACTGAAGGTAGGGATAGATTGCGCCTGCTATATCTGTAAGCCGAACTTGACTTAGGTGTTACGGTTGCCGATAGAGATAAGGCAATCGGCCTATAGTCACGGTTTGGTAAGATTGAGGAAACCAACTTAGAATAAGATAGGGTTTCCGACTTGTAAACCCTTCCTCCCAAGACTATATAAGGGGGGTAAGGGGCGTCCCTTGAGGGATATTCCGATAGGAGTTCAGCTTTTAGCTCTCAGCTTTAGATCAAGAGATCAATAAAGACACTCGGCGGATCGAATCCACCGAAACAGGAGTAGGGTATTACCTCTCGAGAGGGCCCGAACCTGTCTAAATCTTCTTCTTCTTCTAACCCATTGTGCTTGGCGATCTTGGATGCGACCCCATAAAATATATTGCCGAAACCAAGTTTCGGCGCTTGGCGCGCCGGTAGGGGGCCGCGCGTCAAGACTTCTTCAACAAATCTCGCCGACAAGCGTGATGGGATCTCCTTCAGGATTCGGCGACTTCGCCGCCAACTTCTTCAACAACTTCTCCTTCGACTCGGACTCAAACCAGTCGGAAGGGAACACCCACTCGGCGCCGTTCGGACTCCCCAACAGCACCGAAATCTACAACAACGTCTTGAAGACCAAGATGCAATCTACCTTCTCCGACGACGGACTTCACTCGCGCCATTCGGATTACGGATGCCGCCGAGATCTGCGCCAATCTTCTTGCCTCCCGACGGAAGCAATCTACTCACCAAGACCTCTCGGTGCCGTTTGGGTTACCAAATGTCGCCAAGATCTACAGTCAACTGCTCTCCCCCGAATTGGCAGCGATCCACTCGGAGGAGCCTGATCCCCCAAGCTCCGACTCGGACTGTAGCGATCCAAATCCGAATTTCCCAGGATCAAGGGAGGTCGCTGTCATCCTCCCGTCCTTTGGATCCTGCTCATCTTCAGAGCTCAACGGATACCTCAGCTCCGCCGGCTTCGACAATCTTTACGACATCCCTTCTGACGAAGCCGACAACTCCGATCGCCATATGGATTGCGAGCCGAAGTGCTTCGACGTCCTCATGGCCGAGCCGATGAGTCTCGACTCAGCCATGGCCGAAGGCTTGCCGAAGAGGAGCGAGCGAGTGGAGCTTGAACGCAAGACACCGAAGAAGACAAACAACGCAAAGATGAGGCCGACAAAAGGAAGCAGGATCTACGTGCGGCCGGACGATCTACCCAGGAGGCCATCCTCCAAACACGGGTGCGCAACACCAATGTCTTCCAGACGCCACAGCAGAACGCTGTCGCCGCACTCACGCTCTTGGATACCGTCATGGAGACGGCTCCGGCCAACGTGACTCCCATACTTGATAAGATCAAGACTATCGTTGCCGCCACGGCCAACGGCCCTCCCACCACTTCGGTGCGAAGGCCAACCGAATCCGTGGCCGAAACACCGCACAAGAGCCGGCTCCCACCCCTAAGGTCGAGAGACTACAGAGGCCCGAGCCGGCTCGGCCGTCAACTAGGCCAAGAGGCCCACCTCCCGAGTCCACGCCAAGGCACCAAGAGCGGACGGTCGACTCTCGCCACAAACGACATGGACGTCCGCCCGTCCACCACCGAGTCCGCCGCAACAGTTCCAGCTACCCAACCAGCCAACAGAAGACCCCGCCGAGTGATCTGCGGGAAGTCCTCGACCGCCGCTACCAAGAGCGCGACCGTCGCACTCGAAAGATCGGAGGGGATCACCCGATAGCGGCGACGATGGAGTACCGGCCTTCACTCGGGAGCTCCGCCGAGTGCATTGGCCGAGTGGCTTTAAGCCCACAGGGATTGAAAGGTACGATGGCAAAACCGACCCGAATCTTGGTTAACTGTGTATACCCTTGCCATCCGAGCCGCAGGTGGCGACAACAAAGCCATGGCCAACTACTCGCCCGTGGCCCTCGCAAACTCGGCCGAAATTGGCTCACCACTGCCAAGAGGCTCAATCGGCTCATGGAGCGAGCTGAGGGACCACTTCATCGCCAACTTCCAAGGCACCTTCGAGAGGCCCGGCACGCACTTCGACCTTTACAATGTCATCCGTGGACGAGCCTCGAAGGATTATATTCGTCGCTTCTCCGAGAAGCGCAACAAGATCCCGAACATCACCGATGACATCATCATCGCCGCCTTCCGAAGGGAGTCCGTGATGAGCCGCTTATCGGCAAGTTCGGACGAAAGCCACCGAAGACGGTGAAGCGTATGTCCGAGACGGCGAATTCATACGCCAAATCAAACGACGCCATCAAAGCCGCCCGTCAAGACCGGCCGACGAAAGAGAGGACAAGCAAGCGGGAGGAAGCCGAAATCCTAAGAAGGATGGCGGCAACAACGGCAACCAGGCCCGAAAGATCGCAAGCGCCGATCGAAGACCCGGTGGCCGCAACCTCCAATACTCAACGACGTCCCGAGTCGCCGCCTACGACGCCATCATGAACGCCCAATGCACCCACCATCCAAATCACAAGCACGCGGCGAAGGACTGCTTTATCTACAAGCATTCACAACAAGACGCGGCGCAACGAACAAGAAGCCGCGACGAGGCGGCCCCGTCGGCGTCAAAAAGAACAACGCGGCTGAAAATGCCGAACCTTTTCAAGACCCAGTGGGGAGCTCAACCACATCTTCGGGGCCCGTTAGCTTATGAATCCAAGAGGAAACAAAAGCTAACCGACCGAGAGGTCAACGCGGCTCAACCCGAAGTCCTCGCATCTCGCGATGGTCGGAGGTGGCCATCACTTTTGACCGCTCGGATCACCCCGACCGAGTGGTCCACCCGGGACGCTATCCACTCGTCCCGGACCCCGTAGTCCGAAACATCGCTTAAGCGCGTCCTCATCGACGGGGCGCGCCTCAACATCCTGTTTGCCAAGACTATGGATGAAATGCGATCCCGAGGGCCGAACTCAAAGCAAGCTCACCCCTTCCACGGAGTTATCCCGGGCTATCTTCAACACCACTGGCATATCTCTCTCCCAGTCACCTTCGGAGCCCGAGAGAATTTCCGAACGGAGAACGTCACCTTCGAGGTGGCCGACTTCGAAACGGCATATCATGCCATCATCGGAAGGCCTGCGCTTGCCAAGTTCATGGCGATCCCTCACTACACTTACCTCTGCATGAAGATGTCGGGTCCCAACGGCGTCATCACTCTTCGCGCACGATGTGAAGCAAGCCTTCACTGCGACAAGGAGAGCCGCGACATGGCCCAATCTCGAGAGAGATTACGTGGCCAACAAGAAGTCCGATTGGCTGCATCTACTTCGGCGAGAGGGCGAAGTCCCCGCGAAGAAGATAGCCAAATCGGGATCCGGCGACGCCAAGACCAAAAAGATCTCCCTTGATTCGTCCGATCCCTCCAAAACTGCGTAATCGGCGCCGACCTAGATCCTAAATAGGAAAGCGCGCTCGTCACCTTCCTCCAAAATAATAAAGATGTTTTTGCTTGGAAACCATCCGATATGCCCGGAATTCCTAGGGAGGTGATCGAGCACTCTCTCGAACGTCAAAGATGACGCCAAACCAATTAAACAACGATTACGCAGTTCGCACAGATCGAAAAGACGCGATCAAAGAAGAACTCGCAAAGCTCTTGGCTGCCGGCTTCATTAAAGAAGTCCTTCATCCCGACCGGTTAGCCAATCCAGTCTGGTCCGCAAAAAGACGGGGCAATGGCGCATGTGTGTCGATTACACCGACCTCAACAAAGCTCTGCCCCAAAGATCTGTTCGGACGCCTCGCATCGATCAAGTCGTCGACTCAACATGGCCTGCGAACTCCCGAGTTTTTGGATTGCTACTCGGCTACCACCGCATCGGGAAAAGAATCCGACCGCTTGAAGACATCTTTCATCACGCCGTTCGGGGCCTACTGCTACATCACCATGCCTTTCGGCTCGAAGAACGCCGGAGCTACATACCAACGCATGATCCAAAGATGCTTCTAGACCCGTCGTCAAAAACGTTGAAGCTTATGTCGACGATGTTGTCATCAAGACCAAGCGTAAAGAAGACTTGATCGCCGACTTAGAAGAAACCTTTGCAAACATCCGGGCCTTCGAATGAAGTTGAACCCGGAGAAGTGCACCTTCGGCGTCCCCATCGTGCAACCGCTCGGCTTCATGGTATCACATCGCGGCATTGAAGCAAACCCGAGAAGATCAACGCCATCTTAAACATGAAGCCCCGAGTAATCGAAAGACGTCCAAAAGCTTACTGGCTGCATGGCGGCACTAAGCCGTTTCATATCTCGACTCGGCGAACGAGGCATGCCCTTCTTCAGCCGCGAAGAAGACAGACGACTTCCAGTGGACCATAGAAGCTGACAAGGCCTTTGAAGAATTTCAAAGAATTCCTTACCACGTCACCCGTCTTGGCTTCACCTCAGCCCAGAACCCTCTTGCTGTACGTCTCAGCCATTCACCAAGTGGTCAGCACGGTCCTTGTGGTTGAACGAGAAGAAGAAGGACAGGCTCGAAGATTCAAAGACCAATTTATTTTGTCAAGAGTATTGGCAGAGCCAAAATCCGATACCCCAGTACAAAAATTGCTTTATGGTGTTCTAATAACCGCGAGGAAATTGGCACACTACTTTCAGTGGTCACTCGGTCACCGTCATCACCTCTTTTCCACTCGGCGACGTCGTCCACAACCGCGAGGCAACCGGGCGCATCGCCAAGTGGGCCCTGGAACTGATGCCCCTGGACTTAACTTTTAAGCCCAGGACGTCCATTAAGTCACAAGCCTTAGCGGACTTCCCGGCCGAGTGGATCGAACAAGCAAGAGCATGTTCCCCGAGAAGACCTCCAACACTGGACCATGCACTTCGACGGATCCAAGAGGATCACCGGCTTGGGAGCAGGAGTTGTGCTGATCTCCCGACCGGGGAAAGGCTAAGATATGCCCTTCACCTCCACTTCTCCGCCTCACACAACGTCGCCGAATACGAAGCTCTTTTACATGGACTGCACCTTGCGCCTCACTCGGGATTCGTCGGCTTATTGTGAGGCGACTCCCGGTGGTCGTTAATCAAGTGATGAAAGACTGGTCCCGCTTAAACGACACTATGGAGGCCTACCGACAAGAGGTCCGCAAGCTTGAGGACAAGTTTGATGGGCTAGAACTCTCACATGTCCCGAGACATAACAACGAAGCCGCCGATGAGCTAGCACCGGATCTAAGCGCGAAGCCGCTCCAACAGATGTCTTTGTCGAACATCTCTACGAGCCAACCGTCACGGCAAAGACAGCTCCCAACGAGCAAACCACGAACGAAGTCACCATGATCGATACCGACCGGAGGACGCCGCTCATCAAATTCTTAACTCATCAAGAGCCGCCGGATGACCGGGATGAAGCGTAACGCGTCCGGCGTCGTTGCCAAGCGTACGTCATGGTCGACTCCGATTTATACAAGAGAAGCCCCTCGGAATTCTAATGAGGTGCATCACACCCGAAGAAGGGAAACAATTACTCCAAGATATCCACTCGGGCATATGCGGAAGCCACGCGGCGGCACGCACTCTAGTCGGCAAAGCTTACGGCAAGGATTTTTTGGCTTACTGCGGTCTCCGACGCGGATAAAGTCGTAAGAACTCGCGAAGGCTGCCGTTCTTTGCCCGACAAAGCCATGTCCGGCCAGAGCTTCAAACAATCCCACTTTCCCGGCCGTTCGCGGTATGGGGCCGGACATGGTTGGCCCCTTCAAGAAAGCTCCAGGAGGTTTCACACACCTCTTCGTCGCAATCGACAAGTTCTCCAAGTGGATTGAAGCCAAGCCGGTTGCCACAATCACCGCCGACAAAGCACGGGATTTTTCCTCAACATCGTGCACCGCTTCGGCATCCCAAACGAATCATAACCGATAATGGGACTCAATTCACGGAGGCATCTTCAAGGAATTCTGCGAAGACTTCGGAATCAAGATCTCGCTATGCATCGCAGCCCACCCTAAAAGCAATGGGCAAGTCGAGCGAGCAAACGGCATGGTCCTTCAAGGCATCAAGGCTCGCGTCTTCGACCGGCTAAGCCCTTACGCCGGCAAGTGGGTCCAAGAACTTCCCTCGGTTCTATGGTCGCCGCGAACCACACCCGGTCGGGCCACCGGCCAAACTCCTTTCTTCTTGGTCTATGGCGCGAAGCCATGTTGCCAAACGAGATGGAGTATGAGTCCCTCCGGTCCGCAGCTTCAACGATGAACGCTACGACATCGACCGAGTGGATGACCTCACCCGATTGGAAGAGGCCCGCGAGGCGCCCTCATCCGGTCGGCCAAATACCTTCAAGGGCTCGAAAGATACCACGGCCGCAACGTGCGAGCACGAGCTTTCATCGTTGGCGACCTGGTCCTACGCAAGATCCGACCACCAAAGACCGACACAAGTTATCTCCTTATGGGAAGGACCCTATATAATCGCCGAAGTGACTCGGCCCGTGCTTACCGGCTAAAGCGCGAAGACGGGTCCATGGTGGAGAACTCCGGAACATCGAGCATCTTCGACGGTTTTACGCCTAATTTGGCTAAGGCCTCATGTTTCCCTTGACGCCAACCTCAAGCAAGATGACTTCTTGAGTTAGCAATGGGGCCGATACACATATTAATAAAGCTCGAATTTTCCTCATCAAATTTTTGTGCACAATTTGGTTTATCATTGTTTAATGTCCTTCGACTCGAGCTCAGTGTCTAAGGACTGAGAGTTTTCCGATGACCTAATCGAGCCTAGGCTTGATGACAGCCAGACGAAAACTACTTAAGAAATTTCACGCAAAAGCTCGAATCAAGGCATTGACATAAATAAACTAAAAATAGTCACAAAGATTCCATGTCAAGAGTATTACGATTACATGACATTCACAAAGCGAAGTCGAATATAAGTTCAAAGCTTAAAATTGTTTACTACATCTAAAGAGATCTTCTTCGCCGCCTCTTGCGCCTCGCTGAGCATATCCAAGGCCTGCTCGTCTGTTGTCCCCTCAGCGAAGCCCTCCCCGATTGAATGAATATCCACTCGGGGGTAGAGGGACTTGGTCTGTGCAAGAGCCAGACCAGCCCCCATGTTGGCCGCTTCGGTGATGTTCTTCGAATCGCTCGGGAGCCATCCGGAGTTTGTCGAAGATCTCGATCGGCTCTAGCGAGCGGCCCCAACTCCTTGATCAAACAAGGAGGTTAAGATCGGCGTGGCGGCGTTAGCGACCTCTTCCCGTATTTCGTCGCTGGACTTAATCCGCCCAAGCAAGACGTCATATTGGGCTCGGGTCTTCATCTTATAAGCTGCGAGGAGTTCCAGATCATTCAAGGCACTCGGGAATGAAGCAAGACATGAGATTCACTTCAAAAAAGGTTACCTTCAAATTCGGCCTCCATCTCGGCCTTGTCGAGGCCGACCGCTTCCGGTTGGACTTGAAGCGAGTGGACCTCCGAAGAATTTTCTACAACGAAAGAGAATTGTCAATTGACAAGATCAACAAAAGAATCATAATGAAGCGGGAGAGGCGGCTTACTTCCGATTGATCCGCGGAGGTCGAGGTTCGCTTCCCAAAGCTCCGAGATCTCCTTCCTTAAAGCGGCCTCCTCGAAGCGGCCTCCTCCCGAGTGACCTTCACCGTCGCCGAACGTCCTCCAAGGAGTTTAAGTGAGGCACCAGCTTTTCCAAGCACCTCGGATTTTGCCATTGAGCGGCAATATTCTTTCGCATGAGAAAGCAAGAATGATCGATCAAGAATAACGAAGATATAATCGAAAAGAAAGATGAAGGCTTACGTTGAGCGCGGGTCGCCTCATTCAGGCTCTCGACGAGGGCATCCCTTTCATCCTTTTCAGCTCGCCGGTCGAGGATGATGCCCCGTCTCTCGCCTTCCGAGTCCCGCCACTCGATTCGATCGGAGGAACCCAGTCTCGGCCAGACCGTAGCATGGGGATCTCTTCTACCGTGGCGGCAAACAAGAAAGACCAATGAAGACATGAAGGATTCAAAATTGGAAGAACAAAGGAAAGTTCAAGCAAATCTCACGGTTTCGGTGGCCCCGCCTAGGTGGGGCAGCCGGGCCCTTCTTCTTCTTCGGGCTCTATGCCGAGTGACCCTCGCGGGGCGCTCGGGCCGCGTCGTGGGCTCCCACGGACGGGGTTTCCACGGGATATCCCGCCGCGCGGGCTCCTCCCTAGGGGCGCTCTCCTTCGAGGAGAAGGATGCCTCTCCGAACGCTCGCACTCGGTTGCGGGCTCCGAGGTTTTGGCTCGACGGCCTTGGCACTTGTGGAGCGGCACGGGTCGGCCCTTCATCCTCCGAGATCTATGTCCCGGGGCCTCTGCACCGTGAACACAACGAAGATAAAGAAAAGTTTTCTGCGAAAGAGCTCGGGACTTTGGTTTCGAGCATACCGGAGGATCGGCGGATCTTCGGCGCCGTCCGCGGTGATCGCCTTAGAGGCGGGGTCTCGACCGGAGGAGCCGGGACGTCGTCATCCGAGTCCTCGATGATCGCCGCCTTTTGCTTGCGCGCTTGTTCGAGTCCTCACTGGCGCCGCCCGCTTCCCGACCGGATCGCTTGGATTTTGATCCCGCCGCGCTTCTGGCGACGCGGCGCGCCGTCATGAGCCATCTCATATGGCTTGGAGGTGATAGAGGCGTTTTCCTGCAGAAGAAGGAAGGTGCAACACTAAGCAACAAGATGTCAAGATTGAAAGATACTATGAAGCAACCAATCGGCTTACCGGAGGAGGAGGTCGGTGGATGCTGTATGGGAGGACAGGATGAGGGCTCGCTCGACTGCGATCCCAGATGAAAAGAGCTTGTACATCCGGATCTTCAGGATCTCGTATGTGAGTGGATCCGGGTCCTCCCGATTGGGGTCTGTTCCGCCTTCATACTCGAAGGCCGGCTTCGACCGCTCCTTGATCGGCGCCAGTCGGCACCTGATGAAGTGCCGAGTGATTTGTTCCCCGCGAAGATTCCTCTTCTTCATCGTCAGGATCTTCGCGAGCAGGTCATTGGCTTCATCCCAATCTTGGGCTACCGGCACGGTGCTCCAAGATGGCTTGGGGACAGGAGGAAGACCGACAAAGGCGGGCAGACTGGGTTCGAGATTATTAATGTAGAACCAGCCCGCGTGCCAGCCTTTGTTGGAAGATTTCAAGGGGAGAGAAAAGTAGTCTTTGCGGAGAGATCCGCGAAGCTGAAAGCCTGCCCCACCAACGACGCAAGGTTGATCCTTGTTCGGATGGGGTTTCAGGTAGAACATACGACGGAACAGATTGAAGTGAGGAAGAATGCCGAGAAAAGCTTCACATACATGAATAAAGAGTGCTATGTGAAGCATCGAGTTGGGGTTCAGATGGTAGATGTGAAGGCCATAATAGTCCAAGAGCCCCCGAAAGAACTCGGAGGTGGGAAGGCTGAACCCGCAATAGAAAAAGAAGTGAAGACAACGAGCTCACCGGTGTTTGGGGTCGGGAAGTCCTCCCCGCCGCCGGCGCCATCCTACAAGCTCCTTTGGTGGAAGCACGCCGTGCTTCACCATCTCCTTGAGGGTAGATTCCCTCACTTCCGGCGGCCCATTGGTCGAAGGGGATCCTTTTTTCCTCCGCCATAAGAATGAGTTGATGGGAAGCGGATCTGGCTAGAAAAAGTTGGATCTTTGGTGATGGGATGTGGGAGAGTTGGCTGTGGAGGCTGGTTGTTGCGAAGATCGAGCTCTTAGATGGACGGATTTGGGAGCGCGCGAGTCTAGGGTTCTCCGCGGTGAGCCGGTGAACGATGCAGTGAGAAGGGAATCGTTTGGAAGACGAAGAGGCGGGGACGACCTCGTGTCTTTATAAGAAAGATTTGAGGGTTGCGTTAGGTTTTCGGTTAGTGGGCCGAGCCCATAAGAAAATCTACGGCCCATAAGGTGTGGTCCGATACGTGTCCTTAGGGACTTAAGCGGATGAGCTTAAGCGATTTGCCCCGGCAATATGCGCGTATCCGAGTGCCCTATACCTTTAAAAGATCCTTCCATACCGCGGTTTGCTTGACTTCATGAGAAGCCGGCACGATGCAATTTGGAAGGTGACCAACAGCAGAGTTTTTATAGCCGCCTTGGTGAACTAGGGCTGTTTGGTTTTTCGGCATTTGGTCGGGTAATCTTGCCGATGCTGTTTATTTTCCACCTTGGTGAAGATCTTTATAAGATTGAGACCGTATTATGGCAAAAGCTATTTAATAACTTGGTCATATTTTTCATATGATTGAAAGAACTTGTTTTCCCATGAGGGATGAATGAAATATTTATTCCGGATTACTCGGGCGAAACCACTCGGTTGAGCAAGAGTTTACCGAGTGCTTTTTACCCATGAGGGATGATTGAATTATTTGTTCGAGATGACTCGGGCAAATTCACTCGGTTGAGTATGAACTTGCCGAGTAATAAGATTTCTATGATTGCTTTAGCATGAGCTAAGCATCTACATGAGAGTAATTTTTTATAGTTCTTGACTATATGCTTAGTCTATTTTTGACTAACCACATAGTCGGGGGCAACACCTATAATTAGGTGCATCAGGAGATGCACCTAGATATTTATTTTTGAGAAATTTTTATATATATATTTTCCAGCCCTTCACAGTCTTTGGAGCTACTCGGGAAGATTCAGCAGAGATGATGGAATCACTCGGCGCCAAAAGCACTCGGTCAAAGAAATTTTTGGTTGAGTGCTTTTGGACTGAAGCCGAGTTGTCTCGTCGACGAAAAGGACTCGGGGCTACTGTGGAGATTGTGGCAATCGGGTATCCACATGGCAAGCTTATCCGATCGAAGGTAGGGATAGATTGCGCCCGCTATATCTCGTAAGCCGAACTTGACTTAGGTGTTACGGTTGCCGATAGAGATAAGGCAATCAGCCTATAGTCACGGTTTGGTAAGATTGAGGAAACCAACTTAGAATAAGATAGGGTTTCCGACTTGTAAACCCTTCCTCCCAAGACTATATAAGGGGGGTAAGGGGCGTCCCTTGAGGGATATTCCGATAGGAGTTCAGCTTTTAGCTCTCAGCTTTAGATCAAGAGATCAATAAAGACACTCGGCGGATCGAATCCACCGAAACAGGAGTAGGGTATTACCTCTCGAGAGGGCCTGAACCTGTCTAAATCTTCTTCTTCTTCTAACCCATTGTGCTTGGCGATCTTGACTGCGACCCCATAAAATATATTGCCGAAACCAAGTTTCGACAAAACGATCCCTGATCATATGTCATATTGTTGGAACAAATTTGATTCTAAGATCGGCAAGTTTATTGATTGATGATCATGTCTCATAGATCATGGGTATGGAGATACCAAATCAATAAACATGGACACATGTGTTGGAGAACACATTGTTGGATAGACCCACCATGAGACACTATAGGAATTAATGTGCCATTAGTTGGTCTCAGGTAGTGTTGGTACAAAGTCCTTAGACCTGAGATCACCATGGATTCCAACATGTGTAGTAGCCTACTTTGGGACTGCAAACGCTATTCCGTAATCGGGTAGTTATAAAGGTAGTTTTTGGGTTTGCTATGAAACATGGAGTGGGATGTGAGTGATCAAGATGGAATTTGCCCCTCCTTTGGAGAGATATCTCGGGCCCTCGAGGTAATGGATTATGGAAATGCATGGCCATGCTAAGTTGATTGAGGAGTCAATCAAGGACGGATAATCCAATACGGTTCGAGTGAATGGTTAAGCTATTGAAGGGATGGCACACATCTTGCCTATAGCTTAACCGGTATCGTGAGGCAAAGGGATTTGTGTACACATTACAGGTTCGAGCCGATATTATTCTTGTATACTATGGTGTCAATATGTGCGGCTAGGTGCCGCTGTTGACGGGTCGGCTGAGTTGGACTCGAGCCGACGATCGGCTAAGTTAGACTATAGCCGAAACCGAGAATACCTGAACCTACAGGGTCGCACGCTTAAGGGGATAGAATAGATATTCGAGTTGGACTCGGATACGGCTCGATCGGATAGGGATCCGATCGGATAGAGTCCTATGGGGTTACGACGTGTGGGCGGCCAACTCTATGAGATACGGATGAGATCCGATTCAAAATAGAGTCCTGATTGGCCACTAGTACCAGTCGGCCAACTCTATATAAAGGCGCAAGGGGTGGAGAGTTTCGGTATCGCGTTGAACCGAATCCGCAACAAAAGTCGCCGAGATCAATCTCCACGGAAACCCTCCCCACTTTCGAGCCAAACCCTAGCCTTGCATCGCGTGCTAGCACACGGGTGTACGGCGTTTTGTCCCCGAACGTGTGGATACCGGTAGAGGCGCTGCTACGTTGCGCGCTGTTGATCGGCTTCGGATCGGCTGCGGTCGGGCGCATCGGAGCAAGGCGCAAGAACGTGACCGGGCTGCATCCGCGAATCGGCTGATTGGGGAATCGGCTGTCCCCGGGAATCGGCTGTCAGCTTGCGGGAATCGGCTACACAGTTCCAGATCGGATAGCCCTGATTGGCTATTTCCGCTGCATACTCCAATCGGTAACTATCTATCGGCCCTTACTTGCAAGTGTTCCTGGTTTGCGCGGTAGAAAATTTTTGTTTTCGGCTAGCGTAGCTTTCGCGTAACCCTTCAACGGCCTCCTGTCCATAGACTAGCTCAAAAGGGGTTGCCTTGGTAGCACCATGTTTAGATATGCGATGTGCCCATAATGCCTCAGAAAGCACCTCATGCCACCTCTTGGGATGTTCCTCGATCTTCTTCTTAACCAATTTCAGCAAAGTTTTATTACTAGACTTGGTTTGTTCATTAGCCTGAGCGTAGTAAGGAGAAGAACTCAATAATTTAATACCATAAGATTCGGCAAAATTCTTTACCTCTTTGGACATGAAAGAAGCTCCTTGATCTGTAGTCAATGTCTAAGGAATGCCGAATCTATGTACGATATGCTTCAAAATAAAGTTAATTACCTCCGTATGAGTCATATTCTTGAGCGGCACCGCTTCGGTCCACTTAGTAAAGTAATCCGTCGCAACTAGCACGAACCGATGCCCTTTCGATGACGACGGATAGATCTGACCAATGAAATCCAAAGCCCAACCTCGGAACGACCATGGTTTAATAATAGGGTTCGACACCGCAGCCGGTGCCAGTTGAACATTGCCGAACCGTTGGCAGGCTTCGCACCCTCTATAATATCTCAAACAATCATCAATCATTCTCGGGCAATAGAACCCTGCTCTCCTAATCAACCAATTCATCTTATGGGCCAATTGATATGTTTCACAAATACCCTCATGTACCTCTCCCATAGCCACTTTAGATTGATCACTATCTAGGAACTTCAATAATACCCCATCTATATTTCGGCGATACAAATTTCCATCGAGCAAAGTATACTTAAATGCTTGCCGCCGAATTTTCCGATCAACCTTAAGGCTAGGATCCATTAAATACTGTATCAAAGGTACTCTCCAATCCTCTGTTGTTTCCAGGGCACAAAAGTTCAAATTTAAACTAAATTCGACTGCATCAGTGAAATCGTGCCCCCCAGCATCCTCTGTGAGGCCGATCTGACCGGCCAAGCAACGCCGGTTAGACCGCTGACCACCCATGGTTAGACCGGCCACAGAGCACCGGTCAGACCGTCAGCCATCGTCGGTCAGACGGGCAACAGTGCGCCGGTCAGACCGCCTGCGATCTGCATCTTTGGCAATTTCGTTCAAAGAATTATAATCAAGCACCGGTTTCTCTAGTATGAAAAATGCTCATCTTTTAATACTATAACCAGATGCTTGTTGAGCCAAATCATTTGCTCTAGAATTTTCACTTCTAGCAATATGCCTAATAGCAAAATCATCAAAATTGGCAATAATATCCAAGCATTGATCAAGATACCTATTTAACGACCCATCGAAGCACTTATAAACTCCGGCAACTTGTTGCACCACCAACTCTTAGTCACCAAACGCTTCAACGTGTGTAGCTCCAACGATCTCCATCACTCTTAAACCGAATAACAAAGCATTGTATTCGGCTTGATTATTTGTACAATAATACTCCAAACGAACCGATGCCTCAAAACATTGACCATTGGGCGAAATTAAAACTACACCTATGCCTTGACCCTCCTTACACGAAGAGCCATCAAAATAAATCTTCCAAGGTGTAACACTAAGCAAGCAGACCTCATCTTCATAAGCAATATCCACATGATGGTCTACTGTAAAATCTACTACAATTTGGTCTTTCATACATTTTAATGATTCATAAGCCAAATCATACTCACTCAATGTATACATCGACTTGCCAATTCTCCCACTTAGAATTGGCCTTTGCAACATATGCTTAACGACATCGGTCTGACAAGCCACTATGCATGTACTAGATAACAAGTAATGACACAATTTGGTACAAGCATAGTATAAACAAAGACAAAGTCTCTCTACAAAGACATACCTCATTTTGGCATCTAAAAGACGACAGCTCAAATATGTGATTATGTACTCTTTGCCATCTTCCTCTTGTGTCAAAACGGCTCCAATAACTTTGTCTTCAGCAGCAATATACAACCGAAACGGAATTCCGGCTCTAGGAGCTCGCACCACGGGCTGAGTAGATAAATATTTTTTCAAACCCTTAGATGCATCTTGTTGCGCTGCCCCCCAAGTAAAATCAGCTTCCTTTTTCAAACGTAAAATAGGAACAAAGCATTGATTTTACCCGCTAGGTTAGATATAAATCTCCTCAAGTAATTCACCTTACCTAGCAACTTCTGAACTTCTTTCTTGCATGTCAGCGCTTTAAAATATTGAATCTTCTCAACCTTTTTAGGATCAATCTCAATCCCTCTCTCGTGAACCACGAATCCCAAGAACTTCCCCGCCGACACACCAAAAGCACACTTGAGTGGATTCATCTTCAAACCATACCGACGCATCCTCTCAAAAGCTAATCTCAAATCGGCTATATGACCATCCATGTCATCCGATTTGACAACAATATCATCAATATAGATTTCTAGGATGAAACCTAGCAAATCATGGAAAATTAAGTGCATCGCTCTCTGATATGTTGCGCCGGCATTCTTTAACCCGAATGTCATGACGACCCACTCAAATAACCCAACGAATCCTAGACACCTAAAAGCTGTCTTATACATATCCTCTTCTGCCATAAAGATCTGATTATAGCCAGCATTGCCATCTAAAATGCTAATCACTCTATGATCCGAGGCATCATTTATTAACATGTCGGCTATAGGCATAGGATACTCATCTTTAGGAGTGGCATTATTTAGATCTCTAAAATCTATGCACACTAATCTTGCCGCTCCCTTTCTTTTCTACCGGGACAATGTTAGTGTCAACACCAAAATTTGGTAATTGAGTCCCTAAGTCTGTAAAGGCAAAGCAGAATCGGATCGGCTGGTTTGGTGTGGAAACAGGGGCTGCATCGGCTGAGGAGTGATCGGCTGCGAGGCCAATCGGCTAAGGTTGGATCGGACAGGGGCAGCCGATAGCCGATTCCAGGTCCGGAAGGGATGAAATCGTTTCTGATGCAGCAGTTTGAGGATAAATAGAAGATTTGGTTGTTAATTGTGCGTTAAACGATATTGCCACTTATGGATAGAGTCCTGTAACGACAACTGTATCTGTAATTTAGGAGTTTGTTTAAACTGTTAGTTGTAACATGGCATAGGTCCGGCTCGGGATAATGTTGTGTTTTAAATAGTAGTTTAGATAGAGTCCAGGGTTTGTACAGATAATTGTATCTTGGGTATAAATAGGACCCGAGACCCCCTGTAAAATATAAAATCATAATCAATCAAACCTTCGATGCATCGCCAACCTTTTTCTTCAAACGAGCACTTTGTTTGGCTACGGGCTGCATAGTTTCGATCCCCAAATCTAGGTAAATGTTTGTCGTTAGTGGTATGATATGTTGTTTCTAGTGCTTCCATCGTAATGACACATTAGATTCAGGAGTTTATACTATGCTACTTATCATATAGCGCATATAAATTAGATCAATGTTTAGATCTATCTTGCCATTGGCTAGTTCTGTCATGAACTTGCAGCCAATAGGGCTAGATCTAAAGGTTGGCTGGTTTATACGCGATATTCACCATCTCGAGGGATATAAATCGGCTGCAACAGATCAGGTTTTTCTTTTTATACTTAATGCTGCATCGGGTTCGAACTATTAAGTCATCTTTAGAACTATCGATGATCTGTTCAGCTAAGATTTATATTGCTTAGAGACAGTGCCGGGGTTTCATCCGGCCTTATCTGCCCTGATATGTTTCTTTTAATATATTTATTATTAGATTTATATTAGGACTACCTCTTACGTTAAGATCGCATTCTTGTCGGATGTCGCTAGCCGAAATCGGCCCGCCATCGACAGCCGACGGCCAATTTCTAGGCTATGCATCTGTTTCAAGAATGATATCTTTCTATAAGATTTATTGGAGTACTAGCCGATTCATTGTTGGCTTTCCAGTATCGGATAGGTTGTCAATTCATATATTTATTATCCTTCACTGTATTTGGGTTAAGCGGCTGATGCTGTCTCGGTATAGCCAATCCATTCCAGTCACTTGGCTTAGATATAGTTTAGAATAGCATATATATGTTGATGGATTCCATTAGCCGATCCAGTGGGGATCTAACCTAACACTTCATGCATATTCTCTTGTTTTTTCTTGTTGATTAGTAGATCAAATCAACTGGCACGCCTTGCACAACACAGGTAGCCGAGAAGGACCTGCACTGGAGTTAAGCAGATCTCCCAGGCCAGCGCGTGAGAGAAATTTCTCATCAACACGCTTCTTGGCACTCCCGGTGGGACTTTCTCTGTCGGCTCGACTCGGACGCATACATTCAGCCGGCAAGATGGTCGACTCCAAGAGCCCCGACATTTCCCAGGACAACATCGTGCCTGTGAAGATGGAGCAGTTATCGGCTGAACAACAAGCCGATTATAAGAAGATGGTGAAGAGCTCCAGGCTAACTACTTGCAGTCTTTCACCAAAACAAGATCTGGGGCCGTGCATCAAAAATATAAGTTCAACAGGAATGACCCTAAGGCATCCTCCTCTAATGAGGCGAAAGGCAAATAGAAGGTGGAGGAGCCGACCCAGGAACAAGACGATTCGGCTGTGTATTCTCTACAGGACCGGATCGACTCGGCCGTCCATCACGCGTTGGTCAACCAAAGTAGCATACTGGTCAACACTCTCAATAACATGATTGCTACTGTGGTCGACGCCAAGATAGCCGACCAGCTGCAACGAGGGCCGACGTATTTCACAGACAGCGAATTTCCTGGTTACAGGACCCTGGTCACACAGAATCGGCCGATCCCATCGCTAGCACAACAAGAGCCACCGGGAGGCGTCCCCGGCCAGCCAAATCCAGGTGAATCGGCTATAAGGCCAGCAATTACTATGTTGAACCGACAGCAGCCACTGCCCCAAGATCAGATTGCCAACATGTTCAATGACAATCGACAGTCAGAGCCGATTGATCCAGATAGACGGTACAACATCGGTGGCCGACAGCTGTTTCCAGGACCTCCAATGCCACCACCGGCACATCGGTCGCCTCCCGCTGTACCAGTACCAAGGAGGCCATCAGGATCATCATTATAGGCCTCAGACGCCACTACCGCTGTATCGGCAAGCGGCCGTGCCGTATGACCCATATGAGCTGATACAGCAAGACAACCGGACATGGGCCGATCTGATCGCAGATGTCATGCGCGATCAATTCGGCCTCAAACCGAAAGACTTAGGGAACATGTATCGGTATCCCAATCCAGAGCACTTCGAGCAGATCCCATTGCCCAACCGATACAAGATCCCAGATTTTTCAAAGTTCTCAGGGCAGGACAACGTTTCAACATACGAGCATGTTAGCTGATTCTTGGCACAGTGTGGCGAAGCATCGGCTACGGACGACTTGAGAGTCCGATTGTTCCCTCTTTTCTTTCAGGTTTGGCTTTTACTTGCTTCTCCTCGTTGCCCTACAACTCAATTCAGAGCTGGGCCGATCTTGAAAAACAATTCCATAGCTACTTTTACTCCGGCAACCATGAGATGAAGTTGTCGTACCTCACTAGCATCAGGGAAAAACACAACGAATCGGTCCAAGAATACATCCAATGCTTTAGGGAGATGAGGAACCGATGCTACAGCCTGGTGCTATCGGACGCCCAGTTGGTCAATTTGGCCTTTCATGGTTTGATCGCGCCGATCCGAGAACGATTCTCTGCGCAGGACTTTGACAGTTTAGCCCACTTGGCGCAGAAGGTGACGGCCCACGAGCAGCGATTCCAAGACACCAGGAAGGCCGTCAAAAATATAACTCAGGTCGTCGTCGAATCAGACTACGAGTCCGACGATGATGATGCAGAAGTGGCGGCAGCCAAATGGGCCAAATGGCTGCTGAAGACGGCTAAGGAGGAACGATACGATTTCGACATCACCAAGGCCGACAGGATCTTCGACTTGCTGCTCAAAGAGAAGAATATAAAGATTGTTTTACTTGGGAGTACTTCGAGATGCCCGGCCTCAGCCAATCAATAGTGGTCCATCAGCTGCCGATTAAGGCAGGCCATCGGCCGTTCAAACAGCCTCCCAGGAGGTTCAAGGCCGATATGTACGATGCAATTAAAGCGGAAATCACTTGGCTATACGACGCAGGATTCATTCGGTCTTGCTGATACGCCGAGTGGGACTCAAACATTGTCCCAATGTTGAAGAAAAACGGTAAACTTAGGGTGTGCATCGATTTCAGAGATCCAAACAAGGCAACCCCTAAAGACAAATACCTAATGCCGATAGCCGATCTACTTGTCAATGCTACTTCAGGCCACAAAATGATCAGTTTCATGAATGGCAATGCAGGGTACAACCAAATATTCATGGCCGACGAGGACATCCATAAGACCGCTTTTCGATGTCCCAGAGCAATCGGCTTGTACGAATGGGTAGTAATGACGTTCGGCTTGAAGAATGTTGGGGCAACATATCAACGGGCCATGAATTACATCTTTCACGATATGATCGGCTCACTAGTAGAGATATACATTGACGACATGGTTGTCAAGTCAAGGGAGATTGAAGGCCACATAGCCGATCTGAGACAAGTATTAGAACCGACGAGGAAGTACGGTCTGAAGATGAATCCGCTTAAGTGCGCGTTCGGCGTATCAGCCGGGCAATTCTTTGGATTTCTTGTCCATGAAAGAGGAATTGAAGTTACACCAAGAAGCATAAATGCTATCAAGACAATTCAACCTCCGAAGGACAAAAAACAACTCCAATCAATGATCGGCAAGATAAACTTCATCAGACGGTTCATAGCCAATCTCTCAGAAAAGATGGAGCCGTTCACACCACTCCTTCGGCTGAAAGCCGATCAGACATTCACATGGGGGCAGAGCAGCAAAAGGCGTTAGACAACATAAAAAATTATCTAACCTCCCCTCCAGTTTTAATGCCTCCACAAAAGGGAATACCGTTCAAGCTGTACTTATCAGCCGATGACAAATCAATCGGCTTCGTCCTAATCCAAGAGGTCGACGGCAAAGAAAAAGCCATCTTCTATCTCAGCCGACGGTTGCTAGACGCAGAAACAAGGTATTCACCTGTGGAGAAGCTATGCTTATGCCTCTATTTTTCATGTACGAAGTTAAGGCACTATTTGCTGTCCAACGAGTGCACAGTAATCTGCAAAGCCGATGTAGTTGGGTATATGCTATCAGCTCCAGTGCTCAAAGGAAGAATTGGGAAGTGGATTTTCGCGCTAACAGAATTCGATTTGAGGTATCAGGCACCAAGGGCAGTCAAGAGGCAAGCCATAGCCGATTTCATTGTGGAGCACAGAAGCGACTCAATCGGCTTGGTGGAAATTATGCCCTGGACTTTGACGTTCGACGGATCGGTTTGCACCAATGGCTGTGGCATCGGCTTGGTCATCATTTCGCCCAGGGGGGCAAGCTTCGAGTTTGCTTTTTCCATCAACCCCCATGCTACAAACAACCAAGCCGAATACGAAGCCGTCCTTAAAGGATTACATCTACTCAAGGAAGTTGAAGCTGATGCCATCGAAATAATGGAAGATTCATTGTTGGTCATCAGCCAATTAGCAAGAGAATATGACTGCAAAAATGATGCACTGATGGTCTATTATTGGCAATGCCGGGAACTAATGGACGGTTTTCGGCTGGTTACTTTGAAACATATCCCCTGAGAGCAGAACTCGGAGGCCAATGACTTGGCTCAGGGAGCATCGGGCTGTTGGCCGATGCTGAAAGAAGTCGACATAGACGGTGCCGCCATCACAGCCGATGATTGGAGGTTTGTAGTTTATAGCTATCTCAAAAACCCCTCTCAATCGGCTACGAGGAAGCTACGATACAAGGCATTATGATACGTGTTGCTCGATGAAGATCTGTACTATCGAACGATTGACGTCGTGCTACTCAAGTGTTTGGGAGCCGTTGAGGCTACAGGGCCATCGGAGAAGTACATGAAGGAATCTGTGGCACACATCAATCGGCCCACAAAATAAAGTGGCTGCTTCGCCGAGCAGGGTATTTTTGGCCGACGATGCTGGAGAATTGTTTCAAGTATTACAAGGGCTGCCAGGATTGCCAGAAGTTTTGTGCTATACAACGAGCACCAGCATCGGCTATGAACCCAATTATTAAACCGTGGCCGTTCAGGGGATGGGGCATTGATATGATCAGCTAGATCAATCCACCTCAGAAAGTGGATTCAAAGGATGCAATCGAGTTTGTCAAAGAACATATCATCTACCGATTTGGCGTTCCACAAACAATAACAATAGACCAGGGATCTATCTTTGTATCAGACGAATTTGTTCTGTTTGCTGACGGCATGGGGATCAAGCTGCTTAATTCTTCGCCATACTACGCACAAGCCAACGGACAAGCCGAGACCTCAAACAAAATTTTGATCAAATTGATTGAAAGAAAGATCTCTGAGTACCCTAAACAGTGGCACACCCGATTAGCCGAATCACTGTGGGTGTATCGGATGGCATGCCACGGGTCAATTCAAGTCCCTCTGTACAAGCTGGTCTACAGACATGAGGCAGTGCTGCCATGGGAAAGTATCGTCGGCTCAAGGCGCATTCAACTACAGGATCAACTCACAGCTGACGATTATTATCACCTGATGGTGGACGAATTGGAAGATTTAGTCCTATCCAGGATGAAGGCCTTAGAAAAAGTCACAAAAGATAAAGAACGAGTAGCCAGACATTATAATCAAAAGGTGGTGCCTAAATCTTTTGAGGAAGGCGAACTCGTTTGGAAATTGATACTGCCGATTGGATCTAGAGACAATAAATTCGGCAAGTGGTCACCAAATTGGGAAGGGCCTTTCAAGATCCACAGATGTGTCTCTAAAGGAGCTTACATGCTAAAAGGGCTGGACGGAGAAGTATTGGGAAGGGGTCTTAATGGAAAATACCTGAAGAAATATTACCCAAGCGTATGGATCAACTCGTGATTCGGCTCTGGTTGCTTTAACCGAATTACGACAGCCGATGTCTTGCTGTAACAAGGCATCGCCTTTAGGCATCTTTATGCAACATTGTTTTTGCTAAGTTTTCTACGATCGGCTAATGATTGGCCGATAGGGATGGCAACGATGCGCGAACGGCTCGAACTCACAATTTTGTCGACACTGAAGCTATCAACAAAACTTGGGGGGCATATACGTACATGAGCCGATTGCGAAATGGTGCGTCAGGGTTTGGATTTTTGAAGGATTTTTTTGAAACTTTTAAGCCTCGTAATAGGCAGTTCAAATGAAAGCGCTAACACTAACGGTTGTGGTGTGGTCTCAAAATCGGCACACGAAGCGATACGGGCGGCTGGGGCCGATTTCAGCATAAGCAATTCAAGACACTACGCGCGGCCGAAAGCCGATCTTATCTACGAGCACAGCGACAGAAGATTGATAAATTATATTACACGATTCAAAGCCAATTACAAGCACGATTAAAGTGATTGACCGATCCCAGCACAAAAGTATAAGTGTAATACAAGAGGCAGCAGCCGATTTCAGAACTTTAAATCATTACAAACTCTTTGTTTTAGGAAATCAGCTATAGCCGACAACGACGTCTGCCTGATCTGGTCTATCTCTTCAATGACCCTGACGTCGTCGGCCTCGAACCCTGCCACAGGCCGGATGCCCTTCACTAGGTCTCGCAAGTGCGCCACAGCCGCCTTGATGCCTTGGCATTGAGCTTCCATCTCTACCGACAAACCAACCATGTATTCCTTATGGACATCGATCTCGTTCGTGACTTGAACTAGATCGGCCATCAGCTGATCTTGGCGAGCGAGGAGGTGCTCGAGCTTGGCCGCCGGCTCGGTCTTCAGGCGGTCGAAGGCAGCTTTCCGGCCCTCGATGGCGTCCTTGGTCGACTGGAGGGTGGCCGACCGTGCCTGGCTCTCGCGGTGATCGGCTATCCGCTGCCGGGCTCGTTCGTACTTGAGCTGGTGGGCTTCCATGAAGGTGGCCGGCACAATGGCGTCAGCTAGAACTTCCGGTAGCTAGCCTTGAATTTCTTTGAATCACGCGCGTATCGAGCCGCTGTTGACCACCAGCGCGTCCAGCGAGGCCTCCAGCCGGTTGCCGATGTCGACTAGGGTGGCCCTCAGGTCCTCAGCCGTCATCACCAACGCTTCCTCGCCGATTACGCCGAACTCCTCGAACTCCGACAGGTCAAAATTGAGGAGGTCCGCTATGTTCTGCAGAAAAGAAAGATGATCAGAAAAAATTAAGTTGATAGAAGCCGATTGTCAGTTTCAGTCAGCTTACCGTTGGCACCGGGGTCGGAGCAGTCGGCTCGGCTGGATCGCCGCCTGTGGCCGTCGGGGCCTCTTCGTCGATGTCATCGCCGCCGCCCGCGGCATGCGCAGCATGCTCGCTGGACGCCTGGGGGACATCCGATGAAGATCGTGGGGGCTGCAAAAGAAGAGTTAGCGGACAAATCAGCTAATTACAACAGGTCAAATGGCAATAGACGATTACCGATGGCACGGGGCATGAAGTGCAGCCGGCCAATTTCTTGACCTAAAAAGAATGGTTCGGTCAGATACAAGTGATATCATCGTAAAGCCAATATTGGTGAAGTGAGGGCTTACCGGCCGATTTTTCGCTGGGGGACTTGGGACCGGCGGGACGTCGGCTGAGGCATTGACCGACTCATGGCTCGAACTCCCGGGTTCGGCCGCCGCTCCAACAGCCGCCGGCATTTCCTCGCTGGTGACGGCGTCAAGGAACTGTGCGACGGCTAGGTCCAAGCGAGGGAGGCTATCGGCTGGCGCTGCCGGTTTCTTCTCTTTCAGCTTCATGGGGATAGGCGCGGCCGACGGCCGTAGGGGTGGCGCAGCCCTCTTCGTCTGGGCGATCGGTTGGCGCACCTGCCCTCGCAGCAACGACGCCAGCTTCGGCGCCCCCCAGCCGATGGCCGACGGAGCAAGTCCGCCCCCATCCAGAACACCTAAACGGTACTCGATGGGGCACCCGGAGTCGCTCACCGTCGGCCGCTCCGTCTCCGTCTCCTGCAAATCAGAGGGCAAATGTTAATCGGCTATATCAGCCGATGATAAGAAGAAGAAAATCGTTTGGGACTTAAGCTTACCGAGGGGATCTCTTTAGGCAGGACGAGGTCGACGTAACAAGACGACCGCTGGTGGAAGATATGGCGCTTGATTTCAACCCTCCATTGGTCGTAAGCGGCGCTTTTCTTCAGCGCCAGTGTCATCACGCCGACATCGCAGAGGGGAGGGCCAACTATATTCAGCAGCCGATCCATTATCAAGTCTTGGCTTACCACCCCCTCGTCTCAATCTTATCGGCATAAAAGATGCCGATGGGCATTTGCCCAAAACCAAACTGCCTCGCCGCCGACACCGGGTAATAGAACTCGTAGCTCTTGGCCACTGATCGGCCCTGGTGGATTCCGGTCGACAAGATGTAGGGGAACAGAGCGGCGATGAACAGCTCCCTGCATCTCGGGTTGTCGGCTGAGTTGACATCTTTCCAGTTGAAGTCGGCCGACAACTCGAACAATTCCTGGTCCCGGTAAAAGTACCAGGCGCGGTTCTCGCGAGACAGCCCGTCGTAGAGGGCGATGAACCATCCGGCCAGCAGTTCGGCCGATTGCTTTGAGCCTACGTGAGCGGCTGCTGCTTCTCCGTAGCTCATGCACTTGGTGGTGGTGATCTAGTTGCCGTCCTCATCCTCGATCGGCTCCAACCTTGGAAATACGGCGTCTGTCAGAGGGAGCCGACCGGCCACCCTTTGGGTCGCCAGCACTAACCAGATCTGAAGGAACCACTAGGGGCCGCCAGTGTTGATTGGAGCGTTGGCGGCTATCTTCGCAGCAGCCTGATGAAACATTTGATATGAATAGCCGAGGTACTTCCCCAGCGCATGTTTGCCCCCGTCGGCCAGGACTTCGGCTACGACCTGCCAGTTCGCGGTCAGCCCACAGCTCGATCCACAGAACACGAATTTTTCGAGCCACATCATCAAGAACGCGGCGTGCTCCCTATGGCCGACTGATCCGTCCTTCTTGTTGTGGGCGATGAAGCCGCTCCACTCGCCGATGGCCTTGGTTTTGAACTGATGCTGCCCCTTTTTGCTCAGGATGTTGGGGTTAGCCAACGACTCGATGTCCAGCCCGATCGTCATATACACGTCGGCCAGCGTGATTGTCATCGGCCCTTGCCGGAAGATGAAGGTATTGAAGCTGTCGTTCTAGAAATATGTCGCAGCCGACAGAAGCGGCTCGTCCTTTTCCATGCCGGCGATGGATAGGGCCAAGCACTGGGCGATCCCATTCTCCTCCCATTGTGTGTATTTGGCCGATCGCACCCTTTTGTACCACTCGACCTAGGCTGTGTCGGTGGTCGGCCATGATTTGAATGTCCCGTTCCAGTGGGCGAGGGATGGCTTGGTGGTGTTGAAGGGGATCCGGTTGGTTTCGGCTTTGATTACATCAGCTGGATATGTGTTGCCGATGGGGCCGAGAAAGTACCTTTGCGCTTGTGTCAGATTTGGGATAAGCACTTGGTGTGGCAGGCGCTACAGTTCAGAAAAAAGGGGGTGCTAACCAAGAACGGTTGCATATTACAGTTTGAAGAAGGAAATAGTACTAGTAAAGGAAAAGAAAACGAAGGAAAGTGCTACTCAAAAAAATGGCTGAACGTAATATTGATGCAATGTGGTTAAAGAAATAAATCCAAATGAAAAGGAGTTCTGGATCAAACGGGAGTACCTCAGGGAACTCGGCCATGGCGGCGGCCGGAACAGCAGCAGCGGGTGGCGCAGTGGCTACGGCTGGTGTGGCGGTGGTGGCTGGCGCGACAAAGGTGCTCGATGCGGCGACGGTGGAGGCCATCGGAGTGCTTCCGGGTGAAGATGCGTTTGGTCCGTGGAGCACGACAGGGTTTGACAAACGCCGGTGGGATCGCCGAAGGAGAGAGAGAAGGCAAAAGGCTTTTGTGCGAAGGAGACTGAGTGCGCTTTGAAGGCGTAAGCGTCTCGGCCGAGGAGAGTGGATATTTAAAGGGCACTTGGGGAGAAGCCGAAGCGGTTTAGGTCAAGAAAAGAGCGGGAGTTTGAACAGGCAAGCAAATCCATAACACTTATCACGGACTTGGGGGTATGTGTTAACACCGAAATTTGGTAACTGAGTCCCTAAGTCTGCAAAGGCGAAGCAGAATCGGATCAGCTGGTTTGCTGTGGACAGGGGCTGCATGGGCTGAGGAGTGGTCGACTGTGAGGCCAATCAGCTAAGGTTGGATCGGACAGGGGTAGCCGATAGCCGATTCCAGGTCCGGAAGGGATGGAACCATTTCTAATGCAGCAATTTGAGGATAAATAGAAGATTCGGTTGCTAATTGCGCGTTAAACGATATTGCCACTTATGGATAGAGTCCTGTAACGGCAATTGTATCTGTATTTTAGGAGTTTGTTTAAACTGTTAGTTGTAACACGGCGTAGGTCCTGCTCGGGATAATGTTGTGTTTTAAATAGTAGTTTAGATAGAGTCCAGGGTTTGTACAGATAGTTCACTACAAGAAATGTGTTGGTTTATGACATTTGATCAAAAGGTCACTAAATCGACTTGTTTATGACGTTTTATTTAAAAACATTTCAACTTAGTGATATAACTAAATAAACGTCACAAAAAACGTCTTAAAGGTAGTCAAATTCCATATTGTGACATTTTTTGTCCTGTCAAAACTACCAATTACCAATTAGAGTCGTCATAAATGTATGAGAAGGATAGTATGTCAAAAAAGTGTTTTATATAACAAGAATAATTTGTGAACAACATATAGTCTCACTTGATCAAAACATATAGTCCCACTTGATCAAAAGTGATAAAATATTTCATGGCAGTGTTATGGACCAAAATTAAGGTGTCATATCGATTTATAGAATTTTCTTACCAAATTTAGATATTATTACTATTTTTTAGTCTAATTTAGAGATGTAAGGTTTTAATTATCTAGCAACCCATTGAATTCTTCATCTATTTCTTGGATATGGGATATAATGAAACATAAATATATTTTTGTTGATTTTTAAAACCTTATTAGAGGTACATGTAGTTTAATTCAGAATCAATTTTGGGAAGTACGCAAAAATTCTTTTAATTGTGCATGTGCATCCTACTCAACACAGTCCCACGTATCGTTGGGGCTTAATTCACAAAAAATGGGAAAAAAATCATGCGGTCGGGTCCCACCTATTAGTCTAGACGAATTAAATAAAAAATCTATGAAAATTATTTAATAATTAATTAAAAAATCTATGAAAATCTAGCAATTGTTTAATAATTAAAGAAAGTGTTTGAATAAAAACTATGAAAATTTGAACATCAAAAGTATCTATAATAAATTTTAGTTATTTGCTAGTGAAGTAAATATGAGAAATAAAATTTCTTAATTGGAACATGGGTGGATTTAATTCTCCATGATTAAATGTACTCTATGAAATTTTCTAGGATTTTTCGTAGCTATAATATTAATTTTAATGCTAGAAAGAAAATTTCAGTAATTATTTAAATAAATAAATTAATTATTAAATTATCTAATTATATTTTTATTAAATACTTTGAGTGTCGAACTATTTTTAGTATTTTTCTTCAAATTATTTGAGCATTATAAAATTTATGAAAATTTAAAGATTACTTAAACGATTAATTTTAAATCCTCTTTCCAGATTTGGGCCAAATTCTAGAAGTCTGTTCCCCCCTCTATTCAGTTCGGCCTGGTCTGCCTTTGTCTGTTTTGCCTCCCTGTTTCTTTCCAGCCCATAACTATTTAGAAAGAAAAAGTCTGCTTTACCTCGCTATCACACCACGCAGAAATTCATTTTGGTGTTAAAAAATAGTATATTACTTCAGAAAAATTTGAAATTCCTCTGTGACAACATATCAGCAGTTTAATCCATATAAAAATTTTATAGGATTATGTAATAAAATATTTTTATAGGTTCATTCACAAGGGTCTATTATGTAATTACTTACAAAATAGAAGAAATATTTTTTCACAAAACAAGTGGCTATATAACTTCATATCTGGTAACATTGATGTAATCTTAAGGTTATGTCCAAATTTGAGATGCATACGAGTTCAAAAATATTATATGTTCTACAAACTTCAATTTTTTAGTTAAGTTATATGAGATTATGTGAGAAATGTAACCATCTGTGAATAATATATATTTTGACTTGACCGAAATTTATTGTAATTTTTATGGCAATGTTACATGCCAAAATTAAGTTGTCATGTTAATTTATATAATTTTCTGACCAAATTTAGATATTATTACAATTTTTGTAAACCAATTTAGAGATGTAAGGTTTTAATTATCTATAGCAACCTATTGAATTCTCCATCTAATTCTTGAATATGGTATCTAATAAAATATAGGAGCACATATATATTTTTTTCTTATTATTTTAAACCTTATTTAAGGTGCTCATAGTTCAATTTGGAATTAATTTCGAAAAGCACGTAGAAATTCATTTAATTGTTAAAAACTAGTATATCACTTAAAAAAATTTGAAACTCCTGTGAAACAACACATACGCATTCTACTCCATATAAAAATTTTATGTGAACATATGTTTTCAAATTATTTGTATTTATGCCTATTTATTTATAAACTAAAAATACTAATAAAAAATTGGTTTGGAAATCCTTATGCTGGGCTCTTTTCACCGTTTCCCAGCCCAATTCAGCCCATGTTAAGACAGGAGCGTGTGTGCGTCGTCGGATTTTTCATCAATGGACAAGATTCATTAGGTTTCGGTATAAACCGAGCAAACCCTAGCCCGCTCATTGCCCTTCTTGTCCGGCGCCGCCCTTCGACGGCGGCGCCCTCTTGTCCGGCCGCCCCCTCCGGCCCGCTCCCTCTCTCCTCGCTCCTCTCTCTCCTCCACGGCGTCCGCCGGTCCTCTCCGGCCCTGCTCCCTCTTTCCCACTCCTGTCTGTCCGGTGCCGCCCGCTCCCCGCGCCGCACACACTCGATTCGCCTCAACGCGCTCACCGGCGTGTTCTCGAGGGACCTCGCCTTCGCCTCGCGCTCGGCGTTCCTAGGGACAGGGGTTGTGCGGGGGCCCCTTGAGGCCTTGCCTTGGTGAGGCCTCGCCTTTCCCGCTCCGGGCAAATTGTCGTGCCGACTTCGGCGAACAACGGCGGCAAAGGTGGAAATAAGGCTGAAAGTGGCAAGAAGAGCAAGAAGCTCTCGGCGGCGCCATTGCGGGAATCGCCATAGGCTCCGTTGTGGGAGCCGTGCTTGTCCTGTTCCTCCATATTTGCCTCTATTGCGGGTCGGGCGCACTAAGACATGGTCCATGGAGATGCCGCTGCCTCCATCTTCGGATCCCCACCATGCTGCCGGCGAAAACCACCTGAGATTACTAGGGAAAAGGTGATATATGTACCCAAATTTTCCTTGATTGTTTGCTATTGTAGAGATTGCTGGATAGACACGAATCGGTGGTGGATGGTTTTGTTCAATATGTTCTGGGCTTTTCATGGTTGATTTTATCTTTGTGTAGTTCGGTTGTGTGGGTTGAATGAATGCAATGGTGTAGACAATGAATATGATCGGTAGGAAGATATTTCCATTATCTTGTTTCAAAGCTTCTTGTGTTTAACTCATTAGATACTTAAGTTGAAATGAAACTATGTTGACCCGATTAGAATGAATTTGAAAAGATATAGAAATTGCAATGGGACATGTATATGGAGTTAAACTATGATGTGCTCTATCTTTAACAATTGAATTAAGAAATGGATGGAACATTTCAATACCACTATATAGGCCATGGGATGCCTATAACTTTAATTTTTGATGAGAAATTCATATAAGCCTTGAGATCTTAGCAGGAAATGATGTTTGGCGTTAGAAATGAGAAATGTGTCGAGTCTGTTTTAGAGATGACTGCTAAGAAGAAATGAATAGGGATAATTCTTGGACATAATTGGGTCCTTCGTCGCTAGTGGTCCCTTGTCTTGTTTTAGAGATCACCTGCCGCCGCCGACCACTCCGCCCACCGCCCCACACACCTATACTGGCAAATCAATTTTCGTAAGTCTTCTATATAGGCCGTTCCTTTTGGCGATAAATTGCTTCGAGAGGGTTAGTCTTTTCTTACCTTATCCTAGTTATTGTTATTTAATTAATAGTAATTTGTTGTTGGTTTGTTACTTGTTGGTGAGAAGGGAGAAGATCGGTGAGAGGATGAAGATGCTACAAAGCTCGTTCCTGGTTGTGACAAGGTCACGGGAAAGCCCTCATGCTAGATGAGATCATCGGCTATGTGCAATCTCGGCGAACCAAGTTGAGGTACTACTATATATCATCTAGATAAGAATTGGAGTTGTGTAATTGAGCACCTAGTATCGATTGATGGATCTTCTAGTACTTTGTATATATATGAAGACCTAATTCATTCTTTTGTGCTCATTCGGTTTACGTCCATGAAGCTTGCCTCCCTTAGCCCTATGATGTATGAGTTTGGTCCATACATTGACATGTACCAGTGCGAAGAATTCGTGATTCCGGTTTGCTTCGCCATGCATGCGATCAATAACTCTAACTCTCTCTTACATAGTATTACCTTCCTTATTTGTTTAAGCTTGCAAAGATGCCACATGAGATGGTGCGGTGCATGAGCCAAATAGGCGACAGGCATCTCACTCCAAGGACTAGGAGGAGGACCCATAGACTTTGCTCAGGTCAAGATGATAACCATAGTCTCTTTGAATCGAACCCAATCTTATCTTGGATTGGTTATCTTATCTGTAATATTTTGGTCATGTGAACCTTTTGTTACGGCTGTGAATTTATTTATGGTTATTTATTGGTTGTGACTTTAGAGACTTAACTATGAATATAATGTTTGGTGGAATGGATGTTATTTGAAATGCAAGATTTGTGAATTGGATCTATTTGAAATGCAAGATCTCGTTGTATTTGGAATGAATATTTTTAATTTATAAACTATGTTGTTTGCTGGCCCAATTAAAAGCTATTTGGGTGTGTCCAAATAAGCATTGGGTAGCTCAAAAAAGAACTCGGCTGATAAAAAAATAAAAATTCATCTGGGCCTAAATAATACTGAAAAGAACTAGGTTGGCCCAAAATACCACATGTGGGCCCAAATTGGGCTAAAATGGCTGGGCCAAAATTCAATCACACTAAGCCCACTATAAGGCTATTTCTATGTGGGCTTTAGCAAGCCATGTTTTAATTTTGTGACATAAAAACCAACGTCATAAAATTTTATGACATCAAAACCCACGTCATACATTTATGACTTCAACATCGAAACGTCATAAATCATGGTTTAAGGCGCATGGTTTCTGACGCAGGCTTTTTCGTCATTCATTCGTCACAAACGTTAACCTATGACACAAATTGCAGATATTATGACAAAAATAAAATGACATAAACCTTAACATCTCTTGTAGTGATTGTATCTTGGGTATAAATAGGACCCGAGACCCCCTGTAAAATATAAAATCATAATCAATCAAACCTTCGGCGCGTCGCCAACCTTTTTCTTCAGACAAGCACTTTGTTTGGCTACGGGCTGCATCGTTTTGATCCCCAAATCTAGGTAAATGCTTGTCATTAGTGGTATGATCTATTGTTTCTAGTGCTTCCATCGTAATGACACATTAGATTAAGGAGTTTATACTGCGCTACTTATCATATAGCGCATATAAATTAGATCAATGTTTGGATCTATCTTGCCATTGGCTACTTCTGTCAAGAACTTGCAGCCAATAGGGCTAGATCTGAAGGTTGGCTGGTTTATACGCCCTATCCACCGTCTCGAGGGATATAAATCGGCTGCAACTGATCAGGTTTTTCTTTTTATACTTAATGCTGCATCGGGTTCAAACTATTAAGTCGTTTTTAGAACTATCGATGATCTGTTCAGCTAAAGATTTATATTGCTTAGAGACAGTGCCGGGGTTTCAGCCGGCCTTATTTGCCCTGATATGTTTCTTTTAATATATTTATTATTAGATTTGTATTAGGACTGCCTCTTATGTTAAGATCGCATTCTTGTCAGACGTCGCCAGCCAAAATCGGCCCGCCATCGACAGCTGACGGCCGATTTCCAGGCTATGCATCTGTTTCAAGAATGATATCTTTCTATAAGATTTATTGGAGTACTAGCCGATTCATTGTTAGCTTTCCAGTATCGGCTAGGTTGTCAATTCATATATTTATTATCCTTCACTGTATTTGGGTTAAGCGGCTGATGCTGTCTCGGTATAGCCTATCCATTCCAGTCACTTGGCTTAAATATAGTTTAGAATAGCATATATATGTTGATGGATTCCCTCAGCCGATCCAGTGGGGATCTAACCTAACACTTAACGCATATTCTCTTGTTTTTTCTTGTTGATTAGCAGATCAAATCAACTGGCACGCCCTGCATAGCACAGGCAGCCGAGAAGGACCTGCACTGGAGTTAAGTAGATCTCCCAGGCCAGCGCGTGAGAGAAATTTCTCATCAATAGCTAGACACCCACTCCGCATACCGGCATGGCCTAATAAACCCCGCCTTCAATAATCGGTCTATCTCTTTCTTTGACACGATCATATATGAGAGGGTTAAAGCGACGAGGGGGTTGTTCATATGGCCTAAACCCTGATTTTATCAGAAGCCGATGCTCAACAAGCTCACGGCTAAGTCCCGGCATCTCATGGTATTCCCATGCAAAGCAATCAACGTATTCTTTAAGCAGCTCGATTATTTTAATCTTATAATTGGCTTTCATGATTTTGTTTACAAAAGTCGGCCTTGGAACACTTCCATCCCCTATATCCATTTCCTCTAATGGATCGGCCGATGTAAACTCTTGACCAAGTTTCTCCACTTCGTCAAAATCTTCTATGGTCTCTCCAATATTGTTCTTTGTAGACCGATATTCTTGTACTCTCTTCTGTAACCATTCTAAATTGGTTGCTTTATTCATCATATAAAGTAATATCACCTAGCCGTGCTAAACTAGACGGCTTTACAGAAATAGGTACAAAACCATCCTTGGAAACACTAATAAAATCAAAGCTAGAAAGATCTAACCCTGACAAACACAGCATATCTCCATGTTTCCACCCTACTGAAACATCAGCCGTTGCAACCTCAGCCGACGTGTCTGCTCGGACAACCTCAACATCATCACCATCCCATTGAATTAAACATTGATGCAAGGTAGAAGGAATACAACAGTTGGCATGAATCCAACAACGCCCCAAGATAAGACTGTAGTTACCTTGCACATCGACAATGAAGAAGGCGGTAGGCAATGTCTTGTTACCTACCGTGAGCTCCACAGATAAAACCCCCCTTAGCCTCAGTTGATTCACCGTTGAGCACCATGTTGTTCTTCTTCAACTCATCTTCCTCACGACCCAACTTCTTGAACAGTGAATAGGGCATCAGGTTCACAACAGCGCCTCCATCCACTAGCATTCTAGAGACCAGCTTTCCATCAATATGGCCCTTAAGATAAAGAGGCTTCATATGATGGTTAGATTCATCGGGTTTCTCAAAAACTGCATCTCTTGGACCTAGTGAGAGTTGAGCCACCTCAGCCTCTTCCATGTCACATAACTCCATGGGCAACATGCACACCATAATGATGTCCATGCTCTCACCTGGTGATGATTCCTCAGCCGACTGTTCATCTTCTTCCTGAAGAGCCACCGGCTCTTTACCCTTCACCGATTTGTACTTCCATACCTTCATCGGCGGTGGTCGCAACTCCTCAAACTTCCTATCTCTCCGTTCTTCAGCCTCCTTTTCCTTTAGCTTGGAAGCCCGAAGACGCTGTAATCTCCTCTTCTGTGTAGCCCTCAAGTCCTTAGGCATCCACCTTGGATTTGTCTATGTTCCAGGAGGCAAGTAATGTCCCTCGTTATTTTTTCGCGAAGAGGGAGCGACATTAGAACCTCCCCTGACAAAACGTCGGTCAGACCAGCCCTGGTAGCCGGTCAGACTGGCCTTGTGCCTACGGTCGGATCGGGCGACAAACCCGATCGAGCCGGAGCGGGGTCGCGGTCGGACCGGCGAAGGCTCGATCGGACCGGCCACGAGCTGCGGTCTGACTAGCCAGAAGGCTCGGTCAGACCGGCCACAGAGCTACAATCAGACTGGCCAAGACGTCTGGTCTGACTGTCCTCCTGTGCAGTACCCTTCGTGGCTTCGGGTGGATTGCCAAATACCATCCTAGCCTGCTCTCCATATGGTATTGGCACATCGTAAGACCATATCTTAACGGTGATCGCCTCCGAGGCCCTCTCCTCAGCCTTAGCACGCTTGTGTGCCCTCTTTTCCCCATCAAACCAGTTTTTCGGTACAAACCGGCTTCCATTCGTAGTGGACGCTTGCTCCTGCGGCGACCTCTTCTCCCTTCTCCATCCTTGATGACCCTGCATTGTAGGCACATGGTTTTACATGGGTGGGGGTGCCCCCAGAGGCATGAAGTAAGGGAACGGATAACCTGGTGGCGGCATTGGGCAAGGTCCCCACGGCATGACTTGAGGACAATACGGGAATGGCGGCTCCAACGCCCTTGATGAACGACCAAATCGCTCCGTAGGAGGCGATCTTGGCCTCTTGCCCTTAGCATGCCCCTTCTCCACGCTCCTCTTCTCGTACTTGCTAAGGAGCATGTCAAAGGTCACCTTTGGCTTCAGGGGTTTCTTTGACGTTGAAGCTTTACCCTCGTTTCTCTTCCAAACATCAACCTCCGGACTCTTCGGCACAAGCATCTTGGGCCTAGGCTCTCCAACGACAACCTCTTTTCCCTTAGTAGATTCGGCTTGCTCCGGTCGGATCAACACCTTCTTGCCATCGAGAACAACGACATTAATAGGGAAAGGGTCACTGTCAAGCTTCATCTTGGCACCCTCGTGAATTTCAATCGTCCTTCTTCTATGGCCGATTGAACTTGTCGACGAAAAACATTGCACTCATTAGTAGAATGAGAGTAAGAATCATGCTCCTTACAGTAAGAGCGACGCTTTAATTCTTCCGCCGAAGGTATGACATGGCCTTTAGGCAATTTAATTTGCTTTTCTAGCAAAAGATAATCAAAAATCTTATCACACTTGGCGACATCAAAACTATACTTAATCTCGCTTTGCCGATCCTTGCGAAGAGTCGGCATCAAGCTAGAACAAACAAAAGGCTTGTTCTTATTACTCCAAGAGCACTCAACAATGTACATATCATGATCGCCCTCATCAACATCAGAATCACTATCAAGGCAATCAATCATGCTAACATGGGGTTTCTTGTCGCTGGGCCTATCAAACCTTTTGCTATCTCTTACCCGGCTTTCCTGAGCCAGAGCCTTCTGCATAACCCGACTAACGTCCAGAAATTGCTTGCCATCTAACCTCTCCTTAATAGGAGCAAGTAAACTGCTAAAAGCAAGATCAGCCAAATCTCTTTCGGTTATAGTTAAGCTAAAACACCGGTTTCTAGCATCCCTAAACCTCCTAATGTAATCTGTGACAGATTCATTATATTTTTGCCTAACCAATGTTAAATCACAAAGCCTAAGCTTAGTCTCACCAGTATAAAAATAATCATGGAATTTCTGTTCTAACTGAGCCCAAGTATGAATAGAATTAGCCGGTAATGAAGTAAACCATGTAAAAGCAGTACCGGACAACGATAAAGAAAATAAGCGCAATTTAAAAGCATCAGAAGTACTAGCCTCTCCACATTGGGCTAAGAATTGGCCTATATGCTCCCATGTGGTCTTATTATCCTCACCACTGAATTTAGAGAACTCGGGAACTCTATAGCCACGAGGATATTGAATATTATCGAAGTGATCAGGATACAGCTTTTGGTTAACCCTAGCACGATTCCTGGGCTCAATTCTGAACAACTCTCTAATAATATTCCTAACCTGTTCCTCCATATTTTCAGGCCTTGGTGGATTGGGTAAAACCGACGGCCTAAAAAATGGTTGTTGCGGCGCAATATTGCCATATTGACCATACCCAGTGTCGTGCGGGTATCCCCTATTAGGATCATTGTACTGATTGGGAATATGTGGAGGAATTTGTGCATGAACAGTAGCCATAGGGGAGTCGTGTGCGGGAACGTGGTATAGAACCGAGTTACCCGTGATAGGATCTACTTCATGTACCGACACGAGAGCCCGGTCTGACCGGATAAGAACCCGGTCTGACCGGCCCTGTAGCCGCCGGTCAGACCGGTAAAGGGGGCAGTCGGACCGGCCAATAGGCCAGTCTGACCAAGGTGGCGAAAGGTCGGACCGGCCCGTGGACCGGTCTGACCGATGTAGGATGCGCCGGTCAGGCCAGCCGTAGGGCCGGTCAGACCGACAAAAACCGCTGAATTTATCCCCTCATCTTGCTGCGTGATTGCCCGTCAGTTTTGCTAAATATGTGATGTACAGGGGCTTGGCTAGTGCTTGCAACAGAGGCAAACGGTAAATCGGCCTTGGGAGAGCCGGATTTGGCACCCATATGCGCATTAAACATCCTATTAAAGCAAGACTCCATAGCAGATTCAATCTTATTATTGACGGCGGCGATGACGGACTCATCCACCGTACTTGCCATGGGCCTTTGAATAGGAAGAGCTATGTCATCGGTGCTTACCTCATCGTGGGTGACCTTGAGCGGGCTCCCGGGTTCAAGGACGACACCTTGACGGGTTTTGGTACACGATTTGTCCAAAACCTCCTCTGTGATCACCTTGATCCGCTCTTTCATAATTTTGCGCATCGCCCCATCTAGGTCATCCAACGAGATGTGGACGACGTTAGATGGACTTACCTCTTGTGCAACTTGCTTTGTCATGGCGGTGTTGAAGTTTAGATGGCGTCGAGCGGACGTCCCGAGCGGAGTCGCCAAAAATCGTGTTGGCACCTTTTTTGGCAAAGGCACGAGCATGATCGATTCACCTAAACGCCTTGCAGTGATATGGAGTTGCCAACTACCTTGATCTAGCAAAGAACTAAAGAAAGATGGGTTTTATATATTAAACCGGCTAACAAAGCCGATTTAGACAAAAAGATAGATAAACACCCGTCTCGTGGATGAACGGAATGTTTTCAAGACAAACTTACAAAGAGATGTCGCACTCTCACAGCGGCAGCAGACAATTTATGGCGCAAATCGACAAAGATGGATGAACTAATATAGCAAAAGTAAAAGAACGATTCAATTGGCTAAAAACTAGAAGCTAGATTGGATTTGTTTGTGTTGGTTCTTGTTGTTCCAATTGAACCGGCCTTGGCCCTTAAATAGGGGTTGGTCTTGTCCTCCACAAGCCCTTCTCCATGTCCAAATTGAGGTAGACACGTTTGGAAACCCGAGACATACCGTATGGAGGAAGGAAACCCGAGTACTGACGAATTCGGTTAGGTTTCGGACTATGCCGGTCAGACCAGCCACATGCCTCCGGTCTGACCGGCCCCACTGCCCGGTCTGACTGGCCTATACACGGCGGTCAGACCGGCCTCTCTGAAGGAAACCGGCAGAATTTCAAATATTGGCAATTTTCCCTATTTTAATTCCTAGGTGCCAATTTTGGGTGTAAACAACAATATTATAGTCAACAATCTGGAAAAGCTTATCATATAAAATCATTAATTTCTCCCTTCCACTATCTCTAGCTACTGTTTACTATTTATGCTCCAAGAGTGCCATGTCACTGTTGGCACAAAAATATGTACCAACACACAAAGGCCTGCGAGATTTGTTTAGCTCTAGTGTAGGTTAGTTTGATCGTGCAACTAACAAGATGGAAATAAATCAATGATCGAGGAGCTGATCGGTCAATAAGCCGATGTAATGTAGCAAGGCCAACCGATGTCGATAGAGTTTTGATCAATTGGCTATAGGTTTGATGTAGATTCAAATAATCAAATCAACAATGAGAATCATGCTATCATCAGGTAGAACAAAATTATGTTTAATTATCAATAAACTATTCTTTATCAAAGACAATCTTGATAGATCGGACTTAACCGAGAGAGCATAAGATAGAAGTTGATAAAGAAAATTTAACTATTGAATATATGAATTTGGATATGAGCCAATGTAGCATTTAGAACTTGTAACATGATAACTCATAGGCAAGAATTCAATAAAACATTGCATAAAAACATATCGGCTTAGTAGAAATAAACTTATTAATATCGGATTGGAGATAATAAGTAAACTCCATTTGGCCGATAGATCTATACAAATGTGATGGATATATTAATCAACCTCAAACAGCAATGTGATTAGAGAAATACCAATTTAGTTAGAATACCAGACATAACCAAGAAAGTCGTAACTAAGATGATACGACCCTAAATAACAATGAAGTTAAAGATAGAACCAATATATCCGATAGACAACAGTTGCATCAACTTAACCAAGAAAGTTCTAGCCACGTTGATAGAAGCAAAGTTGATGGAACTTACATCCATGCTGGAGATCAAACATAACCGATGTAGCCCCACTCAAAACTAAGAACTTGTTGGAATAAAAGGTGGCGACGCACTGAAAGTAATTGTATTGATCTGTGAAGATAGTTTACAAAGACCCTTGGTATATATATATAAGCTCAGGTTGATACAAATTTTGATCGGACACGAGATAAGACTCATAACAAGAATAGGAAAATAACTAATCCTACCTATTTAAGCGATATACTAAAAATATGAAACTACCTTGCCATGGTCTTCACGATTATCTTTTAATTGAGCTTGATCTGCATAAACTTCCATCTACCAATCAAATTCTTTCCTTAACCGAATCCATAAAATAACCATACCAATTTTCGATGTTAACACATGCTCCTCAATTTAGGAGTATGAGAACTCATGCTTCAAAATTATCTTCTTCCCGACCTGTATGACTCCAAAATTTCTTCCTCCTTTGCCTCTTATAATTGACTTTCATGAGCCGATACCTTTTGCATCGGATGAGCTCAACTTTCAAACTCTTGGAAAAAATGTTTCTTTGGTAGGTGTTGACAATCCTTGAAATGCCAATTTTACTAATTGCTCATCACTTAAGGTCAAACTATAACATCGGCTGCGAACATCACAAAATCTTTGAATATATTCTAGAACTGATTCATCCGCTCGTTACTTAACTGATGTCAAATCTATGAGTTTCATCTAATTCATTCCAGCAATGAGTACTTATGAAATTACTTTTCTAGATAGGCCCATCCTTTGATAGGATTTTGAGGTAAATGATCAAAACCGTGTGAAAGCTAATCCAGATAATGATAACGGAAAAAATCAAACCTTCAAAGCCTCTTTAGCCCATGCTTTACCACATTGAGCCAAGAATCGACTGATGTGTTTAACTGTAGATATGTTGTCTTGCCTTGAAAACTTAGAAAAACCTGAGACTTTGTATCGATGAGGTAGTTGAACCTTATCAAACTAGTTAAGATATGACCGCCGATACATAAAATTTTGTTCTTTGAGTTTGAGACCAAATTGTTCCCACCACAGGGGTGACACAGACGGCGACACAATCGTCGCTGCTACCGCTCCCCTTCCTCCTGTCCTCTGCCTCGCCACCACCCAAGTAGCCATCGGTAAGGCCAGATGGAAAGAAGGATGACAGTGGCAGGGGCATTTCCCTTTCCCTAAGGATGCCAGTGGAGGGGTGCACTGAGGCAGCTCGAGAGGTGAATGCGGTGGTGCCTAGCTCTAGGGTTGACGAGGAAACTGACAAGCGTTGGGTGGACGAGGCGACGATGCTGGCGAGGTAGAGGTCGCGGCTGTGCATGGGGTAGAGGTCGCGGCGACGCGTGGGGTAGAGGTGGCGACAATGGGGTAGAGGCCACGACGGGATAGAGAGCTCCACTACATGCAGTGCTACCGGATCTGGCACTGCTCTGGCAAGATCCGATACCCACCTGTCTGGATCTGGCCTCTCCAGCGTGGGAGGACGAATCCAGTACGGTGGCTCTCGGTGACAGCGATGGCAACAGAGGAGGCGATGGCAGCCGGGTAGAGGGTGCGGAGGTGCGTGGTCAAGGGGCAGGCAGCGATGTCGAGGGCTCGTTCTGCAGGATCTAGCACCCCTCATATCGGACTCTCCGATGAGGGAGGTTGGAGCCTTTGCGGTGGTTCTCGGCGATGGCGATGGGGGTGGTGGCCTACAGCAATGGTGGGTGCACAAAAGATGGTGGTGATGGTGGCGGCAGCCGAGGCTACGTCCTCTTCTTTGCTAGCCATGTCACTCCTCCACGGAGCTCTACAGTGTGATGGAGGTGGTGGTAGAGGAGAGGGACTTCTTTGCTCAATGGCATGCAGAGGTGGCCTTTCAATGACAACACTCCAGGGGCGTCGCCGCGTCGGTTAGGGTTGGTGGAGGCGCGACGTGCTTGGAATTGTTGCCAGCAAAGGTGGTAGTGCCCTTAATACTATGACTGTGCATGGGCGACAAATTTAGAGGCAGGAAGATAGCCGGCGTTGGGCCATTATGCTGGCAGAATCTTGTTTGATGTGATGAAGCTTTGGGGTTGTGGTGGTAGGTTTGGGTGAGAATGTGTTGACGAAAAATTCGCACCCAACCGATGGTGCCAAATCTGTGTTGATGCGAACCATGACAAACACAATGGCCTGAGAGATCTGCTTAGCTCTAGTGCATGTCTAAAAATATTGATGAGATGTAGGCGTGCTAGTCATTTTGATCCTGCAACCGACAAGATGTAAGGCTGATCGGCCAGCAGGTTGATGTTGAAGAAATGAAGCCTGGGTCTGGCTGAGAGATCCAAAAGATATGTGTCAACCAATAGCCGATAGCTTGATATAGAATTGGCCCATAGCGTGATAGCCGATATCCAATAGTTGTTGATAGCCGATACCCGATATAGCGATACTAGCCGATGTCGATAGCGTTTTGAGCAATCAACTATATGCCCGATGTAGACTCTAGCACTTATAAAAATAATGATATAAGGACGATTGGTTGATAATAATGTAATAAGATAATGAACCAATCGGCAAATAATGGTATGATAGAATAAATGTTGATCCGATGGTGAAACCATACATCAGCTCGAAATCCGGTGTAATTAAGTCTTTGCTGCAATCGGGTAAAACCTACTTGTATATAATGCTTATAAGCCCATGCAACATCTAGATAACTCATCGACTAAAACCCCGATGAAAGAATGATTAAAGTCTACTGACTTAAATAAATCTAACTCGCATCCACAACATTATAGGTCGGACCTAAGCGATGCAGCATAAGGTTGATAATTGCCTAATAGATTTAAATCAGCCGATATGACATTGATCAAAGTGGTCATGTATCAAATTTAACCAAGATAGTAAAACCATAAAGAGAAATTTAACACATTAGATAAGATCGACTAACCTGCAATGAAACATTAGCATAAACCTATCATCTTAACAAGATTTAGATTATTAATAACAATCCAGCATAATTGATGCAGCATGAGATTGTATAATCGATAAAGTTTTACCTTAACTTAATTAAGATAATTAACCCATAGGAATCCTCTCTATCCCAAGCCTACAATTTTAGTTTTTGTCCTTGAATGAATCTTGTTCTTAGATTATACACACATGATCCCTGTGGATACGATACCCTGGAATACTCTTGGGTAAAAGATAAAACGGCATATGTGCGCTTGCAGATTATTTTGTGCTTGTAATAAATAACAACAAGCTTTCGACGCCGTTGCGGGGGAATGGTTGTTGTATCATCTCCGAACATGGTTCATCCTCATATCTTTTTCCTTTTCTATTTCTTTCTTTCTCTTCCCACCTACGATGGAGCAGCCTTCTGTTCAAAATCTTTCCGCTCCAAAGGGCAAATTCTCTAAGCAGCCATTTTGTCATATGGCTGTGAACTCCTTTCTGGCTTCATAGCCTTGGTTCGGGAGCAACCCTTCTCGCACCATTAGGAAGACGCGTGATGAATGTGGGGAACACAAAAGAAGGTTTTGTCTTGCTTTCTTCCCGATAACCCGTGATGCCTCCCTTCAGATGGAAATTCTTGGCTTTTCCAGAGCGAGAAGGAGTCTACCTCGTATCTTGATCTTTTCACCCGAGGCTCATTCGCACGGCAGAAGGTAGGCATTGTATCGTACAGAACACCTCCCTCATCCATTATAAAACCCTCCAGGAAGTCAGGCATACCCATGAGGAGTCCTCAATTGTTGAATTCGAGCCTATACCTTCCACATCCCAAAATTCAATCTTTGAGCACTCACCTGAACCTTGAGAACCAATGGTTGAAGAAATTTATCCTTCAGAAATCCCTTTTAATTCAAGGATGATCTTTTTGAAGATTATGGAAACACCTCAAACTATTCGTCTCAAAAGAGACCACCTGTCCCGTGTAGTTCCCCTGAGCTGGTCGAGGAAAATTTCCTCCAAGAGACGGTGAGGGAATCAACTACCATTGTGAGCGATGAATGGTTAAGGGAGGTGGAGCTTTCTCATGAAGTAATTTGGATTAGCTCCCCGTTATTAACTATGGTGAAAATTCAATGTCTCGTGAAGGAGGATATGGTGAATGTTCTCTATAATCCCACTGTTGGTGCTAACATTATGTCCACACTCTTTGCATTAACGTGCTTAGGGCACGAATCGTTGGCACCTACAGAAAAAACAATCCGGAACCCATTACGTTCTATCATCAAATGTTATGGGATTATTCGTGGAGTTCTGATAAGGCACGATGATGTTGAGGCTATCCTGGACTTCCATATGTTCGAAGTCTTTGACTTTGATCTCCTCATTGGCCTTCTCATAGAAAAGCTTCTCTTAGATATGCCAAGAACTAGAGTCCTCAACATAAAACATGGGAGAGATGTGTTTTCCGTCTTGATCATATGATAAAAAATAATTCCATTATGGAAACTATCCCCCACTAGTACAGATTGCCTAATAGGTGGCGGTTCGGAACCACCAATAGGTGTCGGTTTCGTACCCGACACCTATTGGTCGGCACCAATGACCAAAGTCATTGGTGCCGGTTCTTCGCCCGGCACCTATTAGGCCCAATAGGTGCCGGTTTTGTATTGAGAACCGACACCTATTCGGCCTAATAAGTGCCGGCCAGGCTTAAGAACCGACACTTATTACAACTAATATGTGCCGGTTCTCAATATAAAACCGGTACGTATTATGACTAATAGGTGTCGGTTCTAACTTCGAACCGACACGTATTGGTCGTAATAGGTGCTGGTTTTTGTTTGAGACCGAAACCTATTGGTCGTAATAGGTGCCGGTTTTTGTGTGAGACCGATACCTATTGGTATAATAGGTGCCGGTTTTTGTTAAAAACCGGTACGTATTTTCCTGAACATACAAAAAAATTATATTTAGCATAAATATTCCTCCATACAACCAATTCCATACAGCAGTCACAGAACATTTGCAATGGTTCATACATCAGATCTGACAATATCCACAGCTCATACAAAAACCACACGGTCAAAAGGATCAATCAGATATATCCACAGCTCATACTATCCACAGCTCATATACAATATCCACAGTTCATACACAGATCAGCTCACTGCTAGTTCATACACAGATCAGCTAAGTATGGATCAACAGCTTTGTTATAGTCACAGCTTTGTTATAGTCACTGCTCAAAAACATCCCAAATGAATCAAAATTGTGTAGCACATCAAAGCTAAGTATGGAATGGCAATCCTTCTTGCTATCGGCATAATATATACAGTTAACACTAATGAACTTCGGGATCTGTAACACTTAACAACAAAGCCACTAGTCAAGATTTTCTAATAAAGGATTTAAACCAAGTTTATTAGTCAAGGTTACCGGGTTCGATCCCAATCATCACCTTGAAGAACCGCAAAAGGTGAACACGAATTATTAGGAAATAAATCATCAAATATTCTCTAAAAAACTTACTAGGACAATAAATAGTCTCTGATCAACGAGTGCGAGCAACTACCCAATGCATTCCAACACATTCGACTTTTTGTTGGTGAAACATGAACCGAGTATGGATGAAGGGCTAAATAGTTGTGATTTGTGATAATTATTATGAGAAAAATATTCGGTGAAAACCATCAAATAAATAAAAATCATATTCATGAAAAAAATCATATTCATGAAAACCCGTAAAAATAAATAAATAAATAAATCCGTTCATCCGAAATTTGTCTTTTGTGTTACTCCATGATAAAAATGAGTTTGAAGCTAAGATTTGATGAGAAACATATAATGATAAAATACTAACGATCACTCTTGAAGAAAACCAAATGATGAAACGCACTCATGAAACGTGATATGCGCCGGTCTCGGGGATGACATGTTCGAAGATGAACCCGCGAGTTGTTCAGCGAGGGCAAAGCAAACATGTGGCAACAACTTACTTGTTGGGAGCTTAAGTTTCGCACATGAAATGATTGAATAAGTGAAAACGCACTATGAGTTTAGAAACACGTATATCCGTCTTAAAAATAGACGAACCTCCGCATCCGTAATGTTCCGGTTGTCGATCTCCATGAAAGTCCACATAAATTTCATCGTGTAGAACCCACATGTGCTCGTTCCTTGATCTTGACGTTGGCACCAAGGGTGGCAGGTTACCCGGAATGTATTTGAACAGGGAGCGTGTCGAATGCACTTCTTCTTATACTTCACTAGTACCTTATTGAGGATGTCAATTACGGATTGGAAATCTTCTCGCGGTTTCCTCAATCCATCCAGAACGAGGATTTTGGAATCATTTAAATGGATCACAAGAAGGATCCAGTGGTTCCTACATACAAAGGGACAGGGCAATTAAAACCGAGTAAAGACAAATGGTATGTGGAACGATAACTGCCTCACTTACTTAAAGTTGTAGGGCAGAAGAATCGTATTCATGTCCTGAAGCTTCACAAAGGAGCTGTACAGGTAGTCCAACACCATTTTTTGGGACGTTGGGCCTCCATCAATTTGATTTGAATTAACAATCGCTGGATCGAGGAATGCTAGTTTGTTACAAGTCGCTCTACATTCAAGCGCCCCCATTCTGCATAAGGAAACAAGTTAGACAACTTACAAAGGCTAATAAGGGTATGAACTTAGAAATACTAGCTAGGGATTCGAGTATGCTTACAATGCCCATATTTGAAGCATAGATACGTCTAGCTCCCTCAGATTGTATAGTTGAAATAGTTCTTCAAATGGGACCCAGATTACACCATCGTCGTGATGAAAGTCATCGTTCTTGTAAAAGACACCGAACGTCTCCTTACCCTCCTTTGCCATCTGTAGGTACCACTCTTCTACCCTTCTCATCTGAGTGTAATTTGCAATGACGTTGCGATATTCGTCGGTGGTCAAAGGACCACCTAACTTGAACTTAGCGCCAAAGGTGCCTTCGGAATATTCTCCACATCGAGACAAACTCTTCAGCCTGCACTTTGGAGAAATTCTTTCTCATTCTTCTTGGTGTCTTTTGTGAATTGAGCCTTCGAAAAATCTTGCAATTTCTTTTTCTGGATCGTGCGTTGAAAGTCCGAAATAGGTTGCTTCGGGGCTGGTGGCCTTGCCATACGAATGAAGTGGTCCTGTACTTGAACTGACACTTTCGGAGATGGCTCTGACTTTGTAGATATAGTCGCTTTCTTGGCCTTCTTAAGGGTCGATGGTTAAGACATATCTGTAGATTTGCAAAGTCGACCCCTCTTTTTGGGCTGGTCATCAGGAGCTCTTTGTGCCGGCGGAGGAGACGGGCTCTTACGTGGCAACGGTGGTGGAGTTGGCATTCTCTGGGGGGAGACAGCAGGCCCGCTAGAGCTCGACCCGCCATCGCTTGGCTCGTCATCACCATCTCCTGAAGGAAAGACAATGAACCTCTTCCGCCACACGATGACGTTGTGGATAGCTTCTCCAAGAGTGTTCACCCCTTCCTCTAGAGGAAATTCAAGCTGGATGGCCCTATATCTGCTTGACACGTCCTTCACTTCAACCCTTGAGTAGCCAGTTGGTATTGGATTACCGTGTATCCTTCCTCCCTCCACTACAGGATGTGCCATACCACGTGCCACCTCTATAGTGAGGTTTTGACTCTGCAGTGGCACATGCAACCTACATGCAGTACGTTCTGTGATTGCGTCCACGGGGTGACGAGTCGTCTCCGGTTCTTGAGGCACCTCGGTTGAAGCGCAACGTTTTTCCCTGTTGGATGGCTAAAGGCCAGCTTCACCGCCAATCCCCGCCCGGAGTAGCGGTGCCTCCATCTTCGAACTTTTTCCATTAGGACTCTCATCTGCTCTACTTGGTGCTGGGAATTTTTATTACTTCGAGACCGGTATCTATGTCTGTCCTCGGGAAAACCTTCCCTCCCGGTACGAGGCCTACTCCCCTTGTGCGTCCGGATGCTCGGCGTTACGTAATGCAAGTGTGAGCTCATCTTTCTCCCTACTTGGAACAAAAGAGCCCTCGCAGCCGATGATGCGCATCATGTAGCCTTCGGGACACTTCTTGTGAAGTTGGACACTTATGTACCAACTCGCCCGTATCGAGAGTGATGCCCCTCGGGCGTATTGGTAATTCTTTCCTCGTTCGCACCAGTCCTTTGTCTCAATCTCGACCCCCTTATCCAACAGCTCTTCCTCCCTCGCTCGCCATTTATCTACGTTCTTAGCATAACCGCTACGGCCGAGACGATGAGGGAATAAATTTTTGGCCGCATTGGCTTGATTCCTTTCGCTAACCTCCTTCGCCTCATCTGATGTTCTATAGGCCACAAATTCATCCCAGAAATTACGGCACCTACGATAATTGGGATCTTCAAAATTTGGTGTCCGCCCTCGCTTCACAAACTTCCTACAAAGGTCCGTCTTGAACTTTCGGAAGCTGACGCTCATCCTCTCAAGGGCCCTCTGCTTTGCGAGTTCTTCTGATCCCGTGGGAAATTGGAATGTCCGCTTCAACTTGTCCCAAGCAAGGTCCTTGTCTCTGTCTGGTACCGTCCACTCCAAATGATCTGGATCACTGCTCTTCCAGTATCGGTACTTGATTGGGATGTCATCCTTCACGATGACACCTATAGCATTTGAGTATGGGGTGAGTACCGACGCAGGAGCTGTAGGGTTCCCGTCTGGATCTAACGCTGTTATAGTGTAAAGGCCCGAGGGCATCCTAGTTGGACCTCTCCCCTTTTTTGTCGATGAGGTCCCGGTATCACCAGAGTTCACAATGGCCGATGGGGTAGCCTCCTCCACTCTTTCAGGGTTCAAGTTAAGAAAGCCACTTGGGCTACCAGGACCACCGTCGTTTTCTCCGGAAATTACAGGCATACTGTTATCTTGTTCTCGAGACATTTTCTACATTATAATGATCAAAAGTTTGAGAGCGTTATTCTAAAAATGATTCTGAACGTTCGTGTAAATTGCCGATTTTTTAACAAAGGTAAGGAATTTCTATCCACAATTAACTGGATTGCTCACAGCAAAGAAAAACTAAGCAAACTAATTAGCATAACTCATAACTAAGTCTGTGTTCAACGTAGGTTGCAGCAGTCAGTGTTTATCTTATGTCCCTGCCATTGGGACTATGCAACAGTCAGTGTTCTGTTCTGAAACTCAAAAGATTTCAAACATTATGCTGCTGTTTGATCCTTCGGATTCATCCTTCAGATTAACAGCATCTGTCAGATCAGTTACAGCACTTGTTTTTTTCTCTACATCATTCAGTTCAATCTTTTGAATTACGTGCAATCCTCTGCTCTGCACCCAGTGGTTATGAAGAAACGCAGAAACGATCAGCCCTCATCTAAACGCAGATATTTTCTCAGAAAGTTTAGGAAACGGAGATGAATTCGGAGTTCTTTTCCTTGGAAATGAAAACGGATGCTGTAATGCTACTGTCCGTCGGAAACCGGAATCGGCCGAAAATTTTTCGAAAACGAGTTTGGATTTTTTCCCTCAGAATCGGAAACGAATTGCTTTCTTTATTTTATGAATGTTTAGAATTGTACTGAGTATTAAAGTTAGTTGGATGAAGATTATTTTTTCTAGTATGCTGTGCCTATTAGCATATGTTTTTCTTTCGTCTAATGACAATTTTTTATTTTACTAGACCGTCATACAACTTATGTTTGCAGTTATAGATGAATATAGTTCTTGTGATAAAAAATAAAGTGCAGTTATAGATGAATATAGTTCTTGTGATAAAAAATAAAGTGTACAACCAGTTGTATTATTATTAATTGATAAAAAATAGAAATATTGATTTATTGCTTTAGAAAAAATTAATGAGCTACATTTTTATTATTATTTGAGAAGTTAAGTTTGAGAGGTTTTTATATTTTGATAAATATCAAATTAATGTATTTGCTTCGTGTTTTATTTAATAATATTAGATTCTATTTTCGTATTCGGCATTTCTGATTCCTATTCCTATTTCAAAAGAAACATATGGAGATGAAAACGGTAGCGATGGTTTCTATCCGTTTCTGAGCGGTTTTCATCCTTACATGCAGGTTGCAACTAGCGTATGCTTCACACAAGAGAAAGAACCACATATGAAAAACCGGGATCATGAGGTAGTAGGTTACTGTGTAGATAGAATGAACCATGTTTAAGCCAGGAGCTCATGGCTTTAACCTAAACATAATGAGCAAGCAATAGGTGCGAACTTATACATACTAGTTGAGAGATGAACACGGGCAGAATAATTGAGTAAAAATAGCAAGCTGTTGGCCTCCTTGAAAGTTTCATCAATAGTAGGAATTAATTACTACATTATATATAATCACTCGAACGAACGTTGCAAAGAACATTCATGCATCACCACATTATATAGAACCAACAAGGTGCTAAAGGAAACATCACGACATCACGACATCAAGGCAAAGAAAGATGACATGGGCGGAGGCCGAGGAACTTACTTCGCGCGGCGGTGGGGGCGGCCGTGGAGGGATGACGCCGGCCGGAGGGTGACAGAGGCGGGCCGGAGAGCAACGGGCGGCGGAGGAGGCCCCGAGGAGGTCGAGGACAGTGGACGATGACGGCGGGCGGAGTCCAACGGCGGTCGAACGGCGGATGTCGTCGCTGGAGGACGGCGGTCGTCGGACGGCGGATGTCGACGGAGGACGGGCGGATGTCGATGGAGGACGGGCGACCGACGCTGGACCGGTGGGCGGGCGGTTCTGGACGACGGCGGCGCTGGATAGGTCGGAGGCCGACGGAGGGTGGGTGGGCGGATCTGGACGACGACAGCGGTGGACAGGTCAGAGGCGGTCGGAGGGTGGGCGGGTGGCTTCGCGGCGGATCGGACGCACCGAGGAGGCGGCGGATCTAGAAATATATAGTAACTTGATAAGTGTCGGCTCCCATAACAAACCGGCACCTATTTGAATAAATAGGTGCCGGTTGTTATTTAGAACCGGCACCTATTAGCATAAATAGGTGCCGGTTGTTATTTAGAACCGGTACCTATTTGGATAAATAGGTGCCGGTTTTATTTATGACCGGCACCTATTATCCAAAACCCTAACTCATCGTCCCATTTATCTTTTCCCTTCATCATTATATGCATGCACCTAAGGCCGCCAATGGGCCGATATGTATGCTACCATTGGTTCTATAATTCAATTTGTCTGTCCACATGAGACGACTTTAAAGGGTTATTTACAATAGGTAGAGAGAACGGGACTGCATGCAAATATATTCATTCAGTTCCAAAATTACATATTCATGGTTGTTACAATCAAACTCCAACTTATAAGTCGATCACTATTACTCCTTCTTCATGATCACTGCGAACATATGGGGCTTTCTCCTCTTCTTCGTCTTCTTCTTCGTCTTCTTGACTTTCTTCACCTTCGTCTACATCTGTTGCGAAAGGTGGTAACTCGTCAATTTGATCGTAGCCTTCCTCATCGGTGATATTCTCAACTCCAACAATGTTTCGCTTTCCATTGAGAACTACATGGCGATCATTCACCGATGAAGGATCCTTGACATAGAATACTTGTGTTACAGAGTTTGCGAGCACAAAAGGTTCATCTTGATAACCCACATTGTTTAGGTCCACGATGAACATCCCGTACTTGTCAATTTTCAAACCACTAGGAATTTTGACCCATTGACACTGGAAAAGTGGTACCTTCAGCGGTCCATACTCAAGCTCCCAGTTGCCTCTATATACCCGTAGTATGTTTGTTTTACCCCATTACCGTCGAAGGCATCTATACGGACACCACTATTCTGATATTTGCTCTTGGCATCCTGCATTCTCGTGTAAAATGTATACCCATTAATATCATACCATTGGAATGAATGAATAGTGCTCGCAGGCCCTCGGGACAAAACGTACAACTGGTCACTATCAGGATTCGCAGCCATGATATGCTTCTGTAACCAATCACCGAAATGCAGTCTATGCTGCTTAGCGATCCATGCTTCGATTTGCACGGGTTCTCGGTTCGGAGTGAGTTGTAATGCACATCAACAAATGGAGCCACCAAGGCCGATGCTCGAGCACTGCGAAATGTGCTTGCCGTAGTGTTTCAAGGCTAGGAGCGAATATTGCTTTATGCCCTAAAGTCCCTTTCCCAAGTAGCTCCCTCGTGTCGGGACATTGGCACACCAATGGGACGTAGATCCATATAGTCAATGCAAAACTCAACCACCTCCTCTGTTGCATAACCCTCTACGATACTCCCTTCCGGTCGAGCTCTGTTACGCACATACTTTTTTATGATCCCCATGAATCTCTCGAAAGCCCACATGTTATGAAGATAAACTGGGTTGAGAATCTTTATCTCTTTCACGATATGTATCACTAGGTGAACCATTATATCAAAAAATGATGGTGGAAAACACATCTCGAGTTGGCAAATGGTCACAATTACATCTGCCGGAGCTTGTCTAGTGTGGTTGGATCGATCACCTTCGATATATAGCATTGAAGAAAGAGCACAACTTTATGATTGGGTTTCGCACCCGTCCGGCAAGATGCCTCTAATCGCAACAGGGAGTAGTTGTGTCATCAGCACGTGACAATCATGTGACTTCATGCCCACTATTTTCTTCTCTCTAATGTTGACAAGTCTTTTAACGTTAGCGGAGTAACCAGACGGGACTCGGACACTCTGTAGGCACTCCAACAGGCTGATTTTCTCGGCGGCACTGAGGGTGTAGCACGCGGGAGGGAGGTATTGTCGGCCATTGGGACATTCTTGAGGATGTAGCTCGGACCTGATGTTCATGTCTACGAGGTCTCTTCGGGATTTCAACGTATCCTTTGTCTTGCCGTATGTTCAGCAGACTCCCATCAAACTCTCGCATACATTTTTCTCAACGTGCATCACGTCGATTGCATGACGGACATCCAAATCTTTCCAATACGGTAGTTCCCGAAGATAGATTTCTTCTTCCAAAGAGGCTTCTCACCACCCTTGACCGCCGCACGTGTATTGCCATGCCCCTTACCAAATACATGTTCAATATCTTTTACCTCTTCAAAAATATCTCTGCCGTATGATGTATCGGAGCTGTCCCCTTCTCCACCGTGCCATCAAAATCTTTTCTATTGCTACGATATCGGTGACCGGCGGGAAGAAACCTCCGGTGGCACATGTACACGTCTTTCCAGAGTACCTCGCCACACCGCTTGCGTGTCCCGCATGCACCGCACACATGCACAACCACCTTTCACTGTTTGTCCGGATGTGTTGCCACCGCAGGTAATCTTGAATGGTAACTAACAATATTGCCCTTAAGGTGAAGTACTCTCTTTTGTAAGCATCCCACATCTGCACTCCCCGAACCCATAGTAACCGAAGATCATCTACTACTAGTCCGAAGTAGACATCGATATCGTTGCCGGTTGCTTGGGCCCTTGGATTAGCAGTGGCATCATGATATACTTGCGCTTCATGCACAACCATGACGGAAGGTTGTACATAACAAGTGCCACCGGCCATGTGCCGTGCCGATGCTCATGTCACCGAATGGATTCATCCCGTCCGTGCTCAGCCCAAACCTAACATTCCTTATCTCGCGAGCAAAATTTTTGTACTTTCTATCTATCTTTCTCCATTGAGACCCGTCGGCAGGGTGCCTTATCATCCCATCCTTCTTACGTTCTTCGACGTGCCACCGCATCATCTTTGCATGCTTTTTGTTTGCATACAGGCGCTCAATCCTAGGGATTATAGGAAAATACCATACAACTTTAATGGGCACTTTCCTCTTCTTTAGGACGGGGCCACCGTCATCATCGGCATCGTCGTCGTTACCTCCACCCTTATACCGCGGTGCTGCACAACTGGACATGCATCCATGTCTCGCGTGCTCACCCGGTATAGGATACGATCATTTCGACATGCGTGAATTTTTTGCACCTCCAGCCCGAGTGGACAAACAACCTTCTTTGCTTGATATGTCGTTTCTGGAAGTACGTGACCCGCTGGAAGGAGGTCTCTGATCAATTGTAGAAGCTCTGTGAAGCTCTTGTCGCTCCAGCCGTTTGTTGATTTCATCTGCAACAACGAGAGGACGACGTGTAATTTGGTGTGCTCCTCGTTGCAACCTGGATAAAGCGGTGTTTTTGAGTCCTCCACCATGGCTTTAAACTTCTCGTATTGTCTGTCATCGCTGTAGGCTGTCTCTCCATCCCGCAACATCTGATCCAACCCATCCGATTCGTCATTGTCTGATTCACCTTCGTCAGCAGGTAACTCCACATTGTCTTCATGCATTGCATCGCCATGATTGTCCACACTGTCATTCTCATCTTCACCGTGATTGTCCTGACATGTGTGATTACGCATAAAACCTCTTGTTAGCAGATGCTCGTGAACTTGTTTTGCGGGAAACTGTCTCTCCTTCCTGCAATCAGAACATGGACAATGCAAATATTCTGTCATGCTCAACGACCGGGAACTCGTGGCCCCGATCACGAACTTGGTTACTCCCCTGGCATACTCCAAGGTACCCCGCTTCGCATCCTTCATCCTTCCTTCATCCATCGGTCCTACGAGAATTTTTAAAAAATGTGACGTCTTCATATAAATGACATTATTTTATTTTGGTTACATAACTCTACGATGATAGTCTCTTCAAAGTTGACAATCTGAAATACTTTGAATTAAAGAAAAAGACACAAATGACATAAATGGTGTCATTCATCTACTAACATATACACACAAATCACAAAAGAATATCATAAAGAATCACTACACAAATAATAAACAACTAAAATATACTAACCTTTAATTTTTCTGAAAATTTTTGGCAAAACCTTCCCCCCTCTGTTTCGTTCTACACATGAAGACCGAATAAAAATGGGCTAAGTGGCTGAAAGATGGCATTTATAGGTGGTCGGAATATAGGTGTCGGTTTTTAACAACAACCGACACCTATATTACGAAGCTTACAGCGTAAGGAACCTTATAGGTGTCGGGTGAAGCGCAAAACCGGCACCTAAAGTATAAGTGTCGGTTTTTACTATTGAACCGACACCTATTTAGGACAAATAGGTGCCGGTTCTATTTAAAAACCACCACCTATACTATAGGTGCCGGTTTTACTATTCACCCGACACCTATTTCGCACTATAGGTCGCGGTTATTAACAAGAACCGGTCCGTATTCTTTACATGCTACCTATATGCATTATAGGTGCCGGATTTGTTTTAACCGGCACCTTTTTAGACGACACCAATGAGCCTTTTTGTAGTAGTGCCCGAATCTGAGCCGATCAAGGAAGTGTTGGCCATTTCTCCATTTAAGCCTCTAGAATCTATCGCTGAAAATGATGTCGACGCATTCATCGAGGAGGAAGCTGATCCGGGACAAACGATTCGGTCGCCCAACACCGATCCGCCTTCACGGCCTTAGATAAAGGTAAAGCCTCTATCTTTAGGCCTTCACTATGCTTTCCTACATGGCAATATGGAGTCACTCGTTATCGCAATTGACAAGCTTTCTAATGATGAGACCTCCAAACTCGCCGCTGTATTAGAAAAGCATCGCTCTGTTATGGGTTACTGTTGATGGTCGTTAAGTACCAATTCCGACCATCACATACCTCAGGAATAAAAAGGAATTAGCATCTCCTACATGTACATAGGTTTAGATTTAATAAAGTTCCACATGTCCTTGGAGAATGTTTGAGTGCAGGAACTTATACACAAAAATGAAGTGAAAGCACACTTATGTGGCAAAAAACACAACTTCGACCAATCGACCAGTGCCACGCTAGCATCCAACAGATTGGAGGGCTGACAATCAGTGCTAAACCGACCTAAAGTGGGACCAATCCTTCCTCAACCACCATAAGGGCCCACTTGTAAGACACTAAAAAAGTTGGTGGGGATTGGTGGACCTAGGGGGTCGGCTAAACCAGGGTTCGGTCGAACCACCCTTAGCCCATTTCATCCCCACCTTCCACGTTGACGGTCCAAATGAAGCCTGAATGACGGTTATGCTTGTTTGGCAGTTGGAAACGGACTTCACAACTGACATTTGAAGCCTATAAGAGGAGGGAGCTTCACTTCATTCAACACATACCAGAAGGAGTTTCTACAATTCACTCATAGTCTCTAGGCTAGTGGAGTTAGGAGTTAGGTTAGAGCATCTACTCGGTTTCCAAGTTGTCTTCGGTGAGTCGGGTATGGCTTTTGTATCTTACTTACTTTGTACAACTTTGCTCTATATAATATATTCATCTTCTCGTATAATTAAGTATATATGGTTCATACACTAGTTGTTTAGATGTTTGTCCCATCCATAGTTTATATGGTAATTATATAATGGTTAGACTAGTAACTCTATTGTTGCGGTAACGGTCCAATGTGCAATTAGGATGCAGGTATGCCCTTGTCATAGTCATGACGCCTAGGAGGGCAAGGATATCTATGGAAATATAAGCGTGGTGCTTAGATTGTTTCATAGACATTGATTATGGTCATATCCCACGGGTTGTCGAGGTAGGCGGCAGGTGATGACAGTCATGTTCGTCCTTTGTAATCCATCATGTTTGGGTATGACGTAGGGCGAATGGTAAAAAATCAACTTTGGTGGCAGGCCGGGCCACTAGAGTCAGTACGCCCATAGGTCTGAGAGCATAGAAGTGGGTAACTAACCATGAATAAAATTGATTGTATAGTCAGCGCAATTGTATGGAAGTATATGAGGAAAGTAGCCCTAACACTATTCTCTCCAATTAGCATTAGTGTATTATTTGTTAGGACTCCTCTGTGCGTGCCACACTGCCATTTTACCATATATCTCTTACCACTGACCAGACTTTGGTAGCTCAACTACAACATATGAATATTCATAGTAACTTAATATTCTCTTCTAGACCACCGTCTTCCTTTGGGATAAAATAAATAAGATAGCTCAGAATACTCCAAGGTGAAATGCTACAACGGTATATCCGTGTGCTTGTGATTTTATCTGTTACCGTAAGAAATACCAACAAGCATTTCTAGCGCCATTGCCAGGGAAGATATTGGTATAAGAAGAAATATTAATTACTTGTTTATTGATATGTTCATAGTTGACTTTCCTTTGCTCTAGCAGGCTTACCTTGGTATGGTTTCTCTGTTATGTGAAAACAGGGTAGTGGATGACCGATTTCAACTTATCGAAAAATTATAATCCAAATCCGGAAGCACTTGTAAGAAGAGTTCGACCTCGTGTTCCTCCTCAAGTGAGTCTCTCGACATGTGAACTGGCATTTAAAGCACCATCAAGCTCAATGGCCCAAAAGACCCTTGTAACTTCTCAGCTCCCTCGGCTACCAATGTCTATACCGGACCGGCTGTCAGCACGGGTGAGTGTAGTTTTGAAATCAAGACGGGTTTAATTACTATGGTGCAGACTAACCCATTCTATCGGAAAGCTAATGAGGATGCAAGCGCTTATGTCCAACCATTCCTGGAGATCTGCAACACTTTTAATATCAACAGAGTGACCCAAAATTCCATCTAACTCTGGTTGTTTCCGTTCTCTCTCCTTGGGAGGGCGAAAGAATGGCTCTACATGAACCAAAGTGTTGTTGACTCTTGGGATAAATGGTCCAATGCATTCCTCGCAAAGTTCTTCTCGATGGGTAAAAGCAATGCCCTTCGTGGAAGAATTTGAAGTTTCCAGCAGGCATCAGACGAGTCAATCCCTGAAGCATGGGAGCGGTTCCAATAGTACATCTTGGCTTGCCCTCACCACGGGATGGATGATTAGCTTATTATATATAAATTCTAAAACGGATTAACTATGGATGCCCATGATCATATTGATGTGATTGTGGGAGGAGCCTTCTTTTCATTAACCGTTGCTAACGCAACTGAGGTAATTGAGAAGATGGTGTCTGTCGACGAGTAGGTCGGCAGTCCTCCGACGGGGGTGCCCAAGGAGGTGAGTGAGTGGTCGGGAATGCGCTTCCTCTCAGGACCTGGTAGTCGACTCGAGTCACTAAGTGATCCAAAGAACAAGAGAGACAAGATTTATATTGGTTCAGCTCTCCTGAAGGATAATAGGCCTACGCCTGGTGTTCTTTGTTGGGGTGGATGATGAACAAGGTTTACAAGAGAGAGTTTTTGGGGATTAGAACAAGCTGGCCAAGAACAAGCAAATACCCCTTCCAGTCCGTCCTGCCCTACCTTTTATAGCTCAAGGAGGGCAATTACAATTGACTTGGGGACCAAGAAAGCTAAGACTAAAGATCTAAAAAGGTGAGTACAAACAACATCAGAAAAAGGTACATGGAGATGCTCTCTGGGCCCTGCGCGCCGTGGGTGTCCTGTGCCTTATCCTGCATTTGGGACCCCTCCTCTCCAGATACCACATGTATTGCCCTGTCGGGTGACGTCATTCCTTGCCGGGTTGTCCCCTCCTCGCCACCTTGCAAGCCAAGTCTTGTCCTGAGGAGGCTGGAAGTTGGGTCGAGGAGTCAAGGTCGAGAAAGGAGTGCCAAGGTCGGACCGGGGGAAGGTCGGAGTGGCGCACCCCGAGGGAAGGTAGGGCTCCCGACCTTATCCCAAAAGACTTCTCAATCCGACTCCAGCTTGACTTCAACCCTCGTCCGAGTGCTACCCTTAGGTGACACCCCCCACAACAGCCCCCGAGCCAAAGGAGGAATGAGACATCCATCCTTAAGATCTAAGGTCCTCTTCGTCGTCTTCAGCGGGTTCCCAAGGCATTGTAGCAGGGCTTCAGCAGGTTCCAAGAATGTTGCAGTTCGAGCTTCAACAGGAGCACCGCCCAGGTGCACCTGCAAGGTGTAGCCCTCGAGCCTAGGGTCGGATGGTACACCCAAGCCTAGGGTCCACTCTGTGGGATTCCTTTTTATTGTTCTTCTCCGATCCGACCATTCCTCGGGGTCATACGATGATTATTGTGTTCAACGGGTCTATTGCCCAAAAGCTCATGGAAACTCCAACTTCGACCGGGGGATGGCCGGAAAGCAGTCGCCGAGTCGGCATAGCCATGGCCTGGGGGCCAGTGATGGTTGATGAGTTGGTTAGAACTACTGCCTGGAGGCTTATGGTAGTTCCGACCCTTAATAGGGGGTGGCTCAGAAGCCCTCGACCGAGTCAGCAAAGCCATGGCCCGAAGGCCAGTTGCGGTCGACGAGGTGATCGGGACTACCGCCCGGAGGCGTATGGTAATCCCTACGCCGACCTGGGTTGCCCGGAAGTCATCACCCGAGTCGGTAAAGCCATGGCCTGAAGGCCGGTGGTGGTTGGCGAGTTGGTCGGAACTATTGCCCGGAGGCCTATGGTAATCCCTACCCCGACTAGAGGGTAGCTCGGAAGCCATCGCCTGAGCCGACGAACCCACGGCCCGGAGGCCTGTGGTAGTTGACGAGTTGGTCAGAACTACTACTAGAGGGCTTATGGTAGTTCCGTTTCTCAATCGATAGCGTGGCCCGGAAGCAATAGCCCGAGTCGGCAAAGCCACAGCCCGGAGGCCAGTGGTGGTCGACGAATTGGTTAAATCTACTACTCGGAGGCCTACGATAGTTTTGGCCCCAACCACGGGATGGCCCGGAAGCCATCACCCAAGTCGGCAGTGCCACGGCCCGAAATCCAACGGTGGTTGGCGAGTTGGTCAGAACTACTACCCGAAGGCTTATGGTTGTTCCGATCCCGACCGGGGGGGTGGCCCAAAAGCCACCACTCGAGCTGAAGATGCTCCCGTCCCAAGGATGGTCGAGGTCGGGCCACGGTTGTCATGGGTGAGAGAGGAAAATCGAGGTTGGACTCGGGGAAAGGTCGAGACGTCCGTCCTTGCAGAGGGGGTGGGGGTCGGGCCAACGACCATGTCCCGAGGGCCCGACCTCGACCATCCTTGGGACAAGACTTGGCACGCAAGAAGGAAGAGGGAGGAGACAGCCCTGGCAGAGACTGATGTCACTCGACAGCACAGTACATGTTTCTCAGATGGAGGAGAGATCCCAAGGCAAGACAGAGAGAGCACAAGATGCCCACGGTGTATAGGACCTAGCAGACCGCTTTGTACCTTTTCAGATGTTGTTTTGTACTTACCTTTTAGCACATTAGACATAGCTTTCTTGGCCCCAAGCTCTCCCTGTTCCTGCCCCTTGAGCTATAAAAGGGAGGACAGGGCGACGGGGCCAAGGGGGATAGGAGAGAAGACATCTACATTCCGATTGATCTCCAGCATTCTCATTCCCGGTTCTTGGCCAGCTTGCTTCAAGCCCTAAGAACCCCTCCTTGTAACCCTTGTTCATCACACACCGCAACAAAGAACACTGGACGTAGGCTAATTATCCTTTGGGAGGGCCGAACCAATATAATTCCCTGTGTTGTACTCTTTGGCTCATCTCCGGACTTGAGTTGACTATCAGAATCATCGGGGAACAACGTCTTTATCGTTCTCTTTCACCTCTTTGGGCTCCCCCTTTGAGGACTGCCACCCACCCGTCGACAGTTGGCTTGCTAGGTAGGGAAAGCTGTTCTTTGTTTCGTGCGATCTGACGGTGATCATCTTCCGCTCCGATTCTCATAGAGATACGTGTCTTTTCTTCATCTTTATCTTCGAAAGCAACTTCAAAACTTGCACATTTGGCATTTCTCGCTTCCCGCCCCACCACCGAGCAGCCTTTTGTGTACTCGACAACTTTCGTGCAAGAACTCATGACCAACTCTGAGGTTTGCGGCCCCGACCCTTCTTGGTCCGGGTTCCTAGGAAGGAAGTTTTGTCGAGTAAGCACTACCTGCTCGGGGGCTCGGCGTTGTCTCCCGAGCATCAAGAAATGCTCTAAGCGACCCGATAGCTTTCGTGCAAGGACTCATGACCAGCTCTGAGAATCGTGGGCCCGACCCCTCGAGGTCCAAGTTCCTAGGATGAAAGAATATCGGGCGGGTTTGAGACAACTTGACGCTCTGGCAAGTTTCCCCGAGTATCTCATCAATGCGTCCTAGCCCACAACAATAGCTCGATCTCATGCCCTCCGGTGTGAGTTGGACGTTTTCCCTCCCGGGGTTGGACTTGGGTTGGGTTTCAAAATATGTTGGCTTGGCGTATTATTGAACTATCAGGGAATTTGGTCTTCCAAGACCTTCACACTAGCCTATTTCGCAAAGCGAGTGACAACCATGCTAAGGATCAGTCTGCGACCTGTTGAGGTCCGGTCAGAGAATCTTCCCGGACCTTGCGAGCCAAGATCGCTATCTGGACGCTCGGGCATCAGGAACGATGTGAATAGGCGAAGCTACCCCTCCTCGTCCCAGGCCAAATTTTCTTTCGCTAAAGAAGGCAGAATTCTTAAAATAAAGAGGACCTTAAGTTCCAACTTTAACATAAAAATTGTCTCTTGTTTAATAGGGATCATTATAGGGAGGCTTCGCTGAAAAGCTAGGAGGGCGACGATCTCGTCCACGGTCGCCAGGATGCACGCTTGATGGCTACCCCTTACCGAGGTTGGGAATCCCAACCATGGGATACTGGCGGCTCAGGATGCCTAGGGCCACGGCTATGCCACCCTTCGTTGCGTCCTTCACAAAAATGTCAAGGTGACGAGGGCCATCCTGCAAGCGTTCCAGGAACTCAGTGGCAGACTCTCTGGCTGGCGGGAGTTGGGGATCGGCCTTGTTCAAGATGGCGAGGGTGTCTTCTCGGATTTTGGTTAACTGAGCTTCCGGCGCATCCAAGCGCTCCTTTATGTGCCCGATCTGTCGAAGGGAGATCGAGGTGTGCTCTGCACAAGACAAGGTCGAGAGACGAGGTAAGGGCAAGCGTAGGAAGTCAAGAAGGCGGAAGAGGGTGACAAGCTTAACACTTACCTTCTGCGGAAGCCATGGCAGCTATGGCCTCCTTATGCTCCTTGGCCAGGTCGACCAGTGACCTTTCCATGGTGGAGAGTTCCTTCTCCACCCCGGCCTTTGCCGCCTCTGCCTCGGCTTTGGCAGCCTCAGCCTTGGCCTTGGCCACTTCGGTCCTGGACTTGGACCGAGCAAGCTCCACCTCGGCTTTCGCAGCCACGATGTCGGCTCGGGTTTTCTCTAGTCCTCCCTCCTCCAAGCCACGAGTGGCTTTGGTCGTCTTCGGGGGCATTGTTCGAGAGCCCAAGGAATTCATGAGCGCTATCCCACTCAGCTCGGTACACCTCGGCTAGCCTACTAGCCTTCTGAGCACCTCCAAAATGTCGTGAGTCATTTCAGGGTCTAAGAAAAAGGACGAAGGATGGAAGAAGGGATCTTACAGCGATAAGCGTCCTCTAGCTTTTGTTTCAGCTCTCGCTCGACTGCCGAAGGTTGAGTAGGTTGAGCGGCCTCCTGCATTGACGAGGCGTCAGCATGGCTCCTGAGTTGCAGACGAGAAATTCAGGGTCATACCAAAAACATCCCTCGAATGCCGACAAAGAAGCGGTCGAGCTCCGGCGAATGTGCAGATTGGCTCCCTAAGCCTTCCCCAACCTCCAGCACGGTTCTAGGAGCCTTCGGCCCGACAGTGCCGCCGAGGCTGGGTTCTCCGATCCTCATGCCGGGCTGCTCCTCGACGCTTCCCACCGACTGAGCCACAGACCCTGTGGCACGTGCGTTGGAGATCTCCGCTACGGTCGACTCGGTCCCAATCTTTTCCTCGATGATGCGGGGGAACCGGTCCCATCTAATGCCGACCGAGCCCTTCCCCTCATCCACTACTGGGCCGGCCAGGGCCCTAGCAGTTGCCTTGGTAGCCAGCTCGGTGATGCCCATGGCAGCCTCCACCACCCACTCGGTGACCTCGGCCTCTGTAGCCGCCGTCGGTGCCAACTCGGCGTCGGTAGTCGCCTTAGCCGCTTGTTCCACTTCAGCGGCTGCCTTCGTTGCCAGCACGACCACACTCTCGACCGTCTCCCTCTCAACCCCACCAGCAGTCTCTATCGACGGGGGTTCCGCCTCCCGAACATGCACCGCTTCCGCAGACCCTAAGCCCGCGGCGGGTTGGGTAGAGCCAGCTGCCCCCGCCGTGCTTGGTATGGCAACCTCGGTCGCCCCCGAGGAGGCTTCGGTGTGAAGCCTGATGTCTCTAGTGGGCCTGATCAAGAGGAATAATCCAGACAAGAACAGAAGAAGAGAGCAGTGTCGGAGACAAGGTATGCACTTATGAGGCGAAGGCCTTGAACTTTAAGCCGATCTTGCTTCGCCACCTTCCCTGGTGGCAAGGTCGGATTTGGTCTCGACATGTCCGAATTGGACGAGTCGTCGCTCCACTCCTCGGAGGAGGAAAGCACCAGCTTTCGCTTGGTGCCCCCGACGCTGCCTCACTAGTTCCCGGTTGCTACTGGAGAAGCCTAAGCTCCTTTCCCCTCCCCCTCCTCTCTGGCCTCACCGGAAGACTCTGAGCCCTGGGCTTGTCGACCGAGTGCGCCCTGGGAATCAGGGCGAGGGATACGTATGCCGCCTGACCCTATCAGTGCCGACCCTGTTGGGCGCCCTCCAAACCCCTCATTATATTTGTAGGATGAATGGAATATCTCGATTCTTCCAACAAATATAGTAAGACATTCGACGCTCCGAGAGAAAGATAAGTGAGACCTTGCTGGGCCTTTATCCTGCCAGTCAACTTCAGCCTCATATGTGCCCGTCAACAAAGCCCTTCCAAAATTCATGATTCAGCCTTACACCAGCACGATACGTGTTTCCCCCATCCTAGTCACACTGGAAGTATGACATAGAACCGTTAAACTTTTGGCCCACACCTTAAACTTAACGCCGTGGTGACGGACATGACAGGAACTCACCACGTGGCACAATATCATTATATTGGACAGACTTAGTCGCCTATTCTACCACGTCAGGGTAAATAGAAAGTTCCTCTGAGTTATCCAAACTCATACACTCCGGCCTACCAAAATATAAGGCTAAATCATAAATAATTTACTAAGCTTGGGCTATCCCATACTAGCACATGTGGTTGTATTGCGTTCCAAATGAACAGACAATGAGTGAAGTCCTTAAGTCAGTCTGGGCACACACTCCCCCTATCGGTACACAACTAATCACCATATGCATATCACATGAGGCCTTGACCTAATTTCCACATTTTCCAATCTTTTTTTTGACAAATACCACATATACATGTTTTTGACTCAGATCATAAACCAAAACATTTTAATTAGATAAGAATACATATTTTAGCCCAAATGGTAACAAAACAATACTCTAAGCATAGCTAAGCATTTCCCATATATTAGTGTCATCACAGGCACCAAGTTTAACTGTCAAATTAGAGTGCTCCTATGGGTAGGAATAATGGTTAAGGACTTTTGTGGAGTTTAGCGGGCAATGCAAACTAAGGAGTTGCTCATGTTTTAGTGGTTTAGTATATAAACAACATGCATATCTTTTCAAATCTTTTCAAAATAACTTCCAAAACATGGGTTCAAGGTGATCAAAGGGGGAGGTAGAACTTGCCTTGATCTTCTTCTACTTGTTCAGCTAAATAATAGGATTCTTTGGGATTCATCTGCGAATCGTCTAAACACACATATGCAAAATTCGAATTATAAACATCCATGAAAAATCCCGCATCCTCTAAAATGAATGCTTTACATGGGTTGAGTGTGTTTTGTGTTAAATTGATTCCCTGTGAAAGATGTTTGATTTTCAATGGTTTTTATTTAAAAGTTGTAATATTTCAAAAAAATGTTTATAAGTGACATATATAGCTATGAGATTCTCAAGTTTTTGAGATCCAATCCTTCATGTTTCTGTTATTGTAGTTAATTTTATAATGTAGAGGATAAAAATATGATTCCAACAAAATTTAATTTACAATTTTTAGTGTTAGGATGAATTTTCTACAATTTTTAGAAACTAGAGTATGCATGAGGTGTTTATTTTCCCTGTTCAATTTATTTGTGATATATATGTTACAGAAGGTATCAAATTTTATCTCCCTAGATTAAAGTTCAAACATTGCTCGTTCTACAGAAATTTAGTTCACTCCATTTGGAGTAAAAATGAATTTTCTAAAATTTTTACAATTTGGAGTATGCTTTATGTTTAGCTATTCTTTATTTATATTTTTAGAACGAAAAATCCTACCGTAAGCATAGGTTTTTATTTTATAACATTAAGGTCCACAATTCTATGAATCTACTGAAATTGGTTTCATCTCAAAATGAGTTATATTTGATTTTATGTGAAATTTTCAAATTTGATCCAATTTTTATATGAAAGGTTATTACCCTGACTATTTTTCCTTAATATTTTTTGAATTAACAAATCATGGGGTCCACTGTCAGTCACTGGCTAACATGCATAAAGGCCCCTAGGCATTCCAGGGATCAACCCGCGGTCCTTAACACGTGTTAAAACAAATTTTCATTAAGAGTTCTTAAGGTTTCTTTTATTTATAATTAGGTCCTAGGCCCGCATGTCAAACAGAGCATTTTTACTAATTGAACCTCACAAGTTTTGAATGGTTATGAAGCAGATTTATTAGCGCCTAATTGAGTGGGGTCCACCAGTCAGTGAGGCACGGTCGATTGAACAAAGCAGTGGCGCCCCAGCGAGCTTCTCGCCGTCACCGGCGGCGAATGGTTGCCTATCTCGGGTTGCGGCCAAAAGGAAAAAGATAGAGGGGTTCAAGTCAAAACTAAAGGTGGCTTTCTCGCTCAATGCGGTCACCGAAATCAGCATCGGTGACGCTATGGGCGACGCTAGGTTTTGGGTTGATGGTGCATGTCGATTTGGTGGCCACATCTGTACGTGCATGTGTATGGCAAAGACTCTAGGGACTATTAGGAAGCTTACCAAGCGGCGGGTTGGTGTTGGCGAGGTCTGGTTGTCGGTGACGCTATGCAGAGCTTCGAAGCGGTGGCGCTTTCTTCACGGGTGAACGCCGACGGGGCTTCTCGGTCTTCTGCTGCTCAAGGAGGGCGCGAGCCTCGGTTTAGACATGCACGAGGTAGCTTTCAATGGAAAGAATCACGCTGAAACTCACCAGAGAGGGAGAAAAAGAGAAATGGCATCGGCGGCTGGTGTTTGGGAAGAAGAAAGGGGTTTTTCCCTAAAATGTACCTCGTGTCGATTCATTTGGGATTATCGATCGTTAGGTACTGGCGAACATGTTGGAGAAAGGGCTTAGTCAATGACGCACCGTGGAGGCCTGCCGACGAGGAGGGGTGGAGCGGCGGTCAGTCCAGAGCGCCGGTGTCCACGGTTGGCGAGGTCGCGTTCCCGGAGCTTGGCTGCACCGAACGAGATGTTTCTGGCGGCATTAGAGAAGGGATTGAATGTAGATTTGCGAACACACATTGAGCAGGGACGGGGCCCACTAATTAGCACTGGCGATGAAGGCCTCTCTTGCCGATGGCAGGGTTTTCACCATGGTTCCCAGCGATTCCAAGGCAGGATGTCTCGGTTCTTTCGTGGAACAAGACATAGGCGAGAAGGAGAGAGAGCGTGTCGGTTGGTCGGCTTATATGGCAGCGCCGGCGGAGGGAGAGAGGATGAGGGGCTCGCCGCGGCGTTGACACGTGCTCACACGCGTGGCGCTGTTCTGGCATGCGGGCCAGGACAGAAAAGGTTGTGAGGCTGACATCTAAGGCCCACCATGCGCCCTGGCCCACATGTCAGTGCAATGTGTGAGAGAAAAAGAAGGAGAGCTAGAAATTTTCTGTCTAGAATTAAAGGCGAGATTATGACTTTTGGCTCCATTTAAAATTATTACCAAGCTGAGTTTGGGGTTGAGTCCACTGGCATAGTTGTAAAGCATGATTTGAACTATAGTCTGGTCAAAACTCACAGCCTAGATGTCACTGGTCGAATTATGGCATAGTGTTAAACATGGCGCAAGTGATCTATCAAAATTTCAGAAATTAAATGTTTTTAGTGAGTGTTTTGGTCTAGATTTTGGTTCGATAAATAAATTTAAATTCCACATTTGGCTTCTAACTTTTGACAAAGATTTAGACCAATTTTTGGTTAGGTTTTTTGAGTTGTTATAACCATTTTTCTGAAGTCCATTAGTTGGGGATTAACATAGTTATGCCCCTAATATGCATATGCACAACATTTCAAAATGCACCACCAAATCATTCCTAATAATTCCAAGCAAATTTTTGGTGTACACTACATTATCCATCATTTATAGTATCTTCCATTCGTCCCAAAATTATGGTATGTGACAGCCTACCCCCTTACAAAAGAATCTCGACCCCAAGATTCATCTCTCTAGAAGAAACTAGGGAATTCAGCTTTGAGTCGGTCTTCACGTTCCCACGTGGCTTCGTCTGCTGTATGATTGCTCCATCGTACTCGAAGCATCTTGATGGAGTTTTTGCGGGTGTGCCGTTCACTTTCTTCGAGAATATGAATTGGATACTCTTGATATGAGAGGTTTGGATTGAGGTTAATATCTTCAAGTGAGGTGTGCTCGATTAGAGTTCGAAGACATTTCTTAAGTTGTGAGACATGGAATATGTCATGTACATTGGATAGCTGAGATGGCAACTCCAATTGATAAGCCACTTGTCCACGTTTGGAGATGATTTGATATGGTCCAATATAGCAAGGAGCAAGCTTGCCGTGAATCTGGAATCGTTGAGTGTCTCGCATAGGAGAGACATTAAGATAGACATGATCACTCACATCAAAACATAGCTCTCGACATCGGCGATCGGAGTAGCTCTTTTTGCGAGTCTGAGCTTCTTTTAGTCGGTCTCCAATAAGAGTGACATTCTTTTTAGCTTCGCTAATGACAACATGTCCAAAGAATTGTCTTTCTCCTACTTCGGACCAATAGAGAGGAGTTCTACACTTCCTTCCATAAAGAGCCTCAAATGGTGACATCTGAAGACTGGTTTGGTAGCTATTGTTATAGGAGAAATCAGCGAAAGGTAGACATTTCTCCCAATTGGTATTGTGTTCAAGCACACAAGCTCGGAGCATGTCTTCGAGAATTTGATTTGTCCTTTCCACTTGGCCTCCGGTTTGCGGCTGATAGGTGGTGCTAAAGAACAATTTAGTTCCAAGAAGTTCATGAAGATTTTCCCAAAACCGTGAGGTAAATTGTGTTCCTCGGACAGAAACTATGACTTTTGGTATGCCGTGAAGCCTTACAATATGAGTTAAATATAGCTCTGCTAGCTTGGCTCCACCGTAAGACACGTGGACTGGAATGAAATGAGCCACTTTAGTAAGTCGATCCATGATAACCCATATAGAATCATGCCCATTGGGTGTTTTAGGAAGACCGGTGACAAAATCCATTCCAACTTCATCAAATTTCCACTCAGGTATTTGTAGTGGCTGAAGTAAACCAGCGGGTCATTGATGTTCGGCTTTGACACATTGACATATGTCGCATTTTGCTATATATGCTACTATGTCTCGTCTCATGTTGGGCCACCAATATTGTGTACGTATATCTTGATACATTTGGGTGCAACCTGGATGGATAGTCAAAGGTGTTTGATGGGCTTCAGAAAGTAGGGTTTCTCGAAGGTGTTGATTATTAGGAACAAAGATTTGTTTGCCATGCATAATCATCCCATCTGAGTTGATGGTGTAAAGGGATTGTGGTTTGGAGTTGATCTCCTTCATAATCTCAGCTACTTCCTTGTATGACGACTGAGCAGTTTCGATTTAAGAATAGAGGGTAGGTTGTAATGTCAATGCAGCAACATAACCATCCTCTACCAAACCTAAGTTCAATTTCTGAAATTCAGAAGACAAGGAGGGTTGATTCATGGGTTCAATGTCAGCAGGGTGACGTTGTGTAACACCCTGGAGATTGAAGAATTTAAAACTGGGAATTAAAAATCAGAACTCACAAAAACTTTTGGCTTATTGCTTCTCATCGTGTTTATTGCATCTTATTTGCCAGCTTCGTTGCATAAAATCAATAAAGAGAGTGATTCATCTTGATGTTTGAGAAAAACCAAATGATTTGAAATTCCAAACGGGAGAAAAATTTCAAAGTATAGAGTTGAAAATTTTAATATAAAATAGAAAAGGGTGGTGGATTTACAAAAATATACTCTAAAAATATACTTTGCTTCAAAACATTATTTTGTGGTGGAGTAATATTAATTAGTGAGCAAAATGAGTGATAAAATATTTTTAAAGGATATATCGAAGTTTAGAAAATTATTTTGAATCAAAGTCACATTTTCTTGAATTTAGGAAAAGAATTAAATGAAATATGTAAAATATATTTTTAAAATAATAAAAGTGCGTGAAAAGGTTGAAAACATATTTTACAACTTAATTTTGGGTGTGCTAGATTTTATTTTAAATTTTAGAGATGAAAGGAAAAAGAAATGGGAAAATAGGAAATTAAATCGGAAATTAGAAAATTGCACTCTTCATTGTGCTATACGTGTTCGACGCCATACCGCCGTACCTCGCGGCCCGCCCCGCGCGCACGACACGCGCCGCGCTGGCCGCGCCGCGCCCGGCCCCACCTCGCGCCGCGCACCCGCCCATCGCGCTCGCCGCGCCGGACCCGCCGCACGCGTGTGACACGCGTCGCCCTCGCGCCCGCCCCGCCGTCCTCGCGCGACACGCGCCGCGCCCGCGCTCGGACCCCGCCGCCCACGCCCGCCACGCGCCGCCCTCACACCCGGACCCCGCCGTCCTCGCGCGCCACGCGCCGCCCTCGCGCCTTTACCCCACCCCGAGTGCCGCCACGCGTCGACCTCGCTCGGACCCCGTCGCGCCCGCGCCTCGCGCTCCGCGTGCACATCGCCGCCACTCCGCATTTGCCACGCCGGGCCCTGCCACCCCACGTTGCCGCGTGGCTCGCCGCGCTGCCATCCGTCCGGGGCCCCTCTCCTTTCTCTCTCGCGGAGCCCTATAAAAGGGGACACGAGGTCTCCCGTTCTACCCACCTCACTCCTCGTCTCTCCCGTTCTTTCCCTCTCCCCACTGCCGCTCGCCGCACCGTTGCCGTGCCGCCGCCACGCCGTTGCCGTGCCGCCACCGCTCGGTAAGCCGCCGCCCTTGCCGTTTTCCCTTTCATGTGCCGTCGCGCCGTCGTTGCCGCCGCCCTGCCGCCTCGCCGCCGTCCGGCCGCAGCCGAACGCGTGGGATAAGGATGGGGGTAGACACGAGGGGGTAGAGGAGAGAGAAGTGACAGTGCGCCTGTAGAGGGGTAGAAAAAAAAGAAGAAAAGAAAAAGAAAAGGAAAGAAAGAGAAAGAAATAAAATAAAAAGGAAAAAAGAGAAAAATAGGAAAAAATTAGGAAAAATACAGAAAAATTAGAAAAACTTTTGGGAGATATTTGGGAAAATATTTGGGCAAAAATATATAGTTTTCTTATATATTTTCTCGAGCAAATTCGAAATTCAAAAATAGGAATTTTGAAGATCTCGTTCTCGCATCGTTTTTACTCGGAGTTTATCTATTTTCTTTTTGCCATTAAAAATTTGTTCTTTTGGTATTCGGACCTCCAAAACTTTGAATACCAAGTCTTTTTGGACAACGCCTTTTTAAGTTTACCACCTTAATCAATTAAATCAGTATTTTGCGAAAACCCTAAAAAAATTCCAAACTCGATTAAAATTTTAGGCTAAATATTTGGAGTCGTTTATGGTTCTTTTTGATCTCTTGGTAATTTTATTGAATTCTGATCGAATTCAATTGATTTTTCGCATGTACGGATAGCAACCGAGAAAGCAGGCACTGACTACAGTGAAGACCCCGTCCAACAAGTGTGTGAGCAAGGCAAGTCAACACTTCCCCTTTTGAACATGTTGATCCTATGTTGCGAAATGATGTTGATTTAAACTCCCAATATGCATGCTACACACGATTGAATACCTATGCTTGATATACCATGCCTTGATATTGATTACCCTTAGAATTATTCTTTGTAACCTTCGATGAGATATAACCGGAGGATATCTTCGGTAAAATGTGTAACCATGCTTATACTAGAATCTTGCATACTCATACTTTTACAAAAAACTATATGCTTGGGCAACTACCTTAGGGAAGGTAGTTGAGATACGGCATGTGGAGACATGAGCGCCACAGTGCCTTGATCATGATGGAAATAGTTTTGATGGAAAAATGGAAGTACAAAACCAATGCTTTTAGACTGTGCCGGATGGTTGGACTTGGGTGGATTCCGGTAAAGGCAAGAACCGTCCCTGGTCGATTAAGGACCGAGCCATGAGACTTATAACCTGGAACGAGCCAGTACAACAATACTTCTCGAATGGGTATAGACCTAGCGGAGTAGATAGCTGAGCGGAGGCAGTATCCCTGCATAGTGGTTCTTGAGTGGAGAGGTGGTTCTAGTTATCGAGATAAGGCTGCGGCCTAAGTGTTGAGTAATGAATGAGAATTTTGTGAGTTTTCCCTTACCCCAGGAGCGCCAGAACTCGTCTCACTGCTAGGAAAGGACGGCTAGAGTGCAAGAGGATTTAAGTTCATGGAGCGGGTACTGCCAAAGTGAGGTTATCGAAAGGCTTTGCCATGACCATCCCATATGAAGGGATGAAAGCTCATTCAATGAGCAGTTGCGGAGTACGGGTAAAGTGTACATCCACTGCAGTGTGAGTAAATCAATCTATTCGAATACCCGTGCTTGCGGATAATGAGCGGCATGACAAGTTTCTCCCGTGGCTAGACTCATAAATTCTAAAATGATGGGTAGGAATGCATAATGATTTTGTGTGCTGGTGGACTCAACTTCTCGAACTGCGAGAAGGGGTGGACTCCCCAGAAAACCATGACGATCCGGAGGCGGGAAGCCATCCTTGGAATCACGATGGATGATAGACAGAATTATCACTGACTTAATATACTACAGAACTAAAACTTGACCTGGCTAGATGTTAGGTTTGTAAAATGATTTGAGAAAATTGGCTTTGCGCAAATAAACCGTAGCCATCCTTTGAATGACCCTATCATGTGCATCATTCCGTGTTGGCTGCTGAGTACGTTGGGTACTCACCCTTGCTATATGCACAAACCTTCAGATGGTGGAAATGAAGAACTGGAGGACCCCTCTTCTTCCTGCCATGTGGGTGAAGAAGGAGAAGGCGTCTACTAGGTCTTAGTCCCCGGTCGTTGCTTGCAGCACGACATGCCGCTGCCTTCCATCTGCTATCTTATCTAATCTCTGATTTTGGTTGTATTCGGACCAGTAGGTCTTGCATGTAATGACACTGCCTTCGGGCCTATTATTGTAATACTATTGATGTAAGACTATTCGTGCACTTTGCACATGATAATTCAGTACTGTATTCGTGGGTACCAAACTACTCGATCTAGAGAAATGGTACTACGAACACGAATGATTCCCGTTCCAAAAACGGGGGTCCACACGTTGCTTGCGGCTCAAAGCATCTGCTACAACATTTCCCTTGCCGGGATGATAATGAATACCAAGATCATAATCTTTGATGAGCTCTAACCAACTTCTTTTTCTTAGGTTCAGATCTGGTGGAGTAAATAAATATTTTAAACTTTTATGATCAGTGAAGATTTCACACCGGTTTCCGATCAAATAATGTCACCTGATCTTCAAGGCACGCACTACGGCTACTAGTTCTAGGTCATGAGTTGGATAATTGATTTAATGAGGTCGTAACTGGCGAGCAGCATAAGCCACGACTCTCCCTTCTTGCATCAACACACATCTGAGACCATGACATGATGCATCGTAGTAGACATGAAAAGGTTTATGAATATCGGGCATTACTAGCACTGGGGCTGTGGTAAGCTTTCTTTCGAGTTCAAGAAAACTTGCTTCACAAGCTTCAGTCCAAGCGAAATTATTTTCTTTCTTGAGGAGCTGAGTCAAAGGTCTAGAAATTTCGGATAAATTTTCGATGAAGCGACAATAGTAGCCGGCTAGATCAAGAAAACTCCTAACTTAGACATTTTGTGGTTCTTCCAATTTAGTACGTTCTGTATATTGTTTGGATTTACCGCAATCCCACCTTTAGAAAGCACATGGCCAAGGAATCCAACTTCTTTTAACCAAAATTCACATTTTGAGAATTTGGCGTAAAGTTGATGCTCACGGAGTTTATCAAGTACCATACGCAGATGTTGCGCATGTTCCTCCTCATTCTTGGCGTAGATAAGAATATCATCAATGAACACCACCACAAATTTATCAAGATATTCCATGAAGACTTTATTCATCATATTCATGAAAGTGGCTGGAGCATTGGTCAGACCAAAAGAAACTGTTATATTCAAATGAACCATAGCGAGTAGTGAAAGAAGTTTTTGGAATGTCCTCCGATCTGATTTTAAGCTGAAAATATCCCAATCTTAGATCAATCTTGGAGAAGACACGAGCTCTGGTTAATTGATCAAATAAATCATTGATCCTAGGAAGAGGATACTTATTCTTGATAGTGACTTCATTTAGAGGTCGATAATCTACGCACATTGACATGGTACCATCTTTCTTTGGTGCAAACAACACTGGACAACCCCAGGGAGATGAACTGGGGCGGATGAAACCTTTATCTAACTGTTCATTGAGTTGCTTCTTCAATTCCATCAAATTTTCGAAAGTCATCCGATATGGCCTCTTGGCTATAGGTGTTGTCTCAGGGACTAAATCTATCACGAATTCAATGTCGCGATTAGGAGGCATCCCTGGTAAGTCTTCTGGGAACACATCAGGATATTCTTTCACAACGGGTACCATTTTTAATTCTGGTGCCATGAGGGATTGTGTGGAGGGGTGTTTAGAGGTAGGGGTTTGCTCAAAGGTGAATCTAACCATCTATCCATCGGGGCTACGAAGTGTCACAATCCTCTGAGCACAATCGATGGTCACCTTATGCTTAGTTAACCAATCCATACCAAGAACGATGTATAAACCCAAAGTGTCTAATAATATGAGATTAGCTATAAACTTTACCCCATTCATTAAAAGTTCTACGTCCGTACACAATAGTTTAGTGACCATGGTGGATCCAGGTGATTGGATATGCATAGCATTGCTAAGAAATTTTATTTTCAGATTAAGTTGTTTTGTTTTCAAAGTGACCATGGTGGATCCAGGTGATTGGATAGCATTTGCATAGCATTGGATATGCATAACATGAATGAGTGTGTTGCTCCAGAATCAAATAAAATTGTTATGGGAGTGGAGTGCACAACAAATGTACCGAATATGACGCCGGGTGCGTCGGTTGCTTCTTTGGCTGTAACATGGTTGAGCCACCCTTTTCCAAATGTCGGAGCTGGCTTAGGAACAGGAACTCCACGTTGTCCAGATGGAACCGGAGGTGGACCACGGGATTGCTGCGGTGGCCCTTGAGTGTGTAGTCCAGATTTCCCATTTTCCGGGTATGGACACTTAGGTGAGTAATGTCCCTTTTTGCCGCAATTATAGCATGTGACATTGGTAGTGCGAGACGCATCACCCACTGCTTGAATTGGGCGAGGAGCCTGACGGAATATCTGGGCATGTGGACGAGGAGGTACATACACCTGCCTTTGTGGTTGAGGTGCCATGGGCCGAATCACTGATGAAGGAGAGAGTCGAGAACGAGTGAAGCTGCTACCTCTACCAAATTTCTTCCAAGCCCACTTGCGCTTACGATCCTCAACTACTTCCCTTTCACTTGATTCAACTCGAAGAGCTTTATCCACTAGTGACTTCATGCTAGTGATGTCGTGGGCAGCAAGAGCATGCTTCAGTTCAGCTACGAGTTTATCTCTGCATAGCTCGACATTCTTGGATTCAGTATTTATATCAGTAGCGGCATATATACCTAGATAATTGAAGCATTCCATGAATTCCATAAATGGCATGCTTCCTTGTTTTAAGTTGAGGAACTCCTTCTTAATTTCCATGAGACCAGCAGGGATGTGAGCGGATCTGAACCCCTCTCGGAACACAGTCCAAGTAATGGGCTCGTCAGGAGGAATGAGGGTCTTGTATGTTTCCCATCATGCAGCTGCTGCACCCTGCAGATAATAGGCAGCAAAGGTAGCTTTTTCAACGGGATCACACTGGCAAAGATTTAACTTATTTTTGATATCCTGGAGCCAATCATCTGTGGCAAGAGGATCAGTCGAGGAGGAGAAATGCGGTGGAAGAGTCCGCTGAACATCCGCCAATTTAGATTGTGCTTGATTGGCCTGGTGTGCCATTGCAGCCCCATGCTCTCAAAATTTTCCAGCATCCTTTCGAAAAGTCGATTCCGGTGGGCTAGGAGCTGAGCGAGTGTTAGTTCATTGTTATGCTGCTCAGTGGGGGCAACACTTCGACTACTTTTGGCACGGGGTGCAGAGTGATCGCCAGAGTGAGTATTAGTCATCCTGCACTCATAGTACAGAGGTACGTGAGCTGTTTGCGCAAAGGCTTGACATATAGATTATTCTGAACATATGGTACACAGAAATGATTTCTTATAGCTGAATTAGCAAGTCATCCATTTCATATTTGCATAAAACAAATTTTCGGACAGCAATCAACTCATTTCATACATAGAGATGGATAATGGTCATAAGGCACCGAGTTCATTACCAGGTGTTACAAAATTTGACCATTACAAGGAATACATATTAGGATGTCATCTCATACATCTTTTGGAAAGAAGACATGGAAGTTACACCTGATTCATTTTCCTTAATACTCCATTCAATGGAACTTGGGAGAATCCGATGGGAGGTGGAGGCATCGTGGTCGATGGAGTGGCCATAGTCAAGCGGTAGCGTCTCCCACTCTGCTTGAATACATAGAATGGTCCCAACAGCTCCGGATCTCCAACAACTGTGGGGTCTGGCATAGTTCGACGATTGCGATGAAAACCAACTCTCATGCGGGCTCGAGTGTTTATGTTTTGATATATGCCCATGGGAGGTGGCAAAGAGTCAGTAAGGGGTTGAAGGTCTTGATCCCCATAAATAATGGCATTATCAAAATACCCTTGATGACCGAGTGGTTCTATCCGTCTATCAAGCATAACCACCCTAGCTTGCAATCTACGCAACTCTGTCATATCACTTGCAAGGTATCTATCCATAGCACGAAGTAAGCCGGCTAAGAAAAGCTGTGGAGAGTCAATCTCTCTCACGTGCCCTTCGAAACCTGGATAGTAATTGGCTACAGCTTGATTTGCACGAGCTGGAAAATAATGATAGAACCCATCTATCCCCGGCCTATGGTGTCGGGAATACACAATCGCTTGAAATGCAACTTCATGCATTGCGAAGGGTGCATCCCAACCATAGGCTTGAAAATAAAGAGGTGATTCCTGGGTCTGAAATCTCTATATACACAGTTCAGCCATATAAACTCGAAGAGATGAACTCCGTTCCAGAGTAAAGAAATGATAATATGGTTGGCGGTTATGGCCAAGATGTTGTAGCATAAGCCACAAGATGTGAGGTAATGACCCTTCTTCATAACCTCCGGAATAGTTGCCATGCGGTAGCCATCTACAATGTTTGGAAATATATACCAGTTAGAATTTCAATTGAAACTCATTAAGAACTTTGGAAATAATGTTATGGGTATCGAATTCAAAGTCTGTCCTGAACTCCACAGTGTACTAAGTTGGTCCTATCTTGGCATGCGGATGCTCAATTCCTTGGTTAAATTCGTACCTAAGGGTGCCCTGGTTATAGCCCACATTATGGTATAGGATTTTCAATTTTTAGACACATATATTAAGCTGTAATGATTTTCCAAACTGGATGATGCAGTTCTGGAACTACAGGTTGGTCCGTACTGTTCGAATTTTTCACCCATATCCCATGCATGCAAAAATTCTAGAAAATTACTGGAGTCCACTAATCAAGTTAGGTAGCTACTGGTAAATCTACAAAATTTGAGCCCTAATATCCTGGTCTGTCCAAAAATATGAAGGACGTCTGCTATAGTTTCTGGAGTCTGCGCAACATGGAATATTGCAATCTTTTAAGACATAATGCATGTATCAAAAATTCCGTACCCAGATTAGGACATGATAAAGGTTTAATGCCGAGGCTTCACAACATCTGGTGGTCTTTATATATCAAAGAATATAAGGCTAAAGAAAAATCAATTCCATCCTGTCCCTTTCTACCCTTTTCTAGGTCATCATCAAAACTTGAAATTTGAAACCATCTTCGGGAAAGAAGAGGTTAACCATTATTTAATGAAGAGTTTTCAAACCTTTCCAATGCTAACCTAATTTGGAACTTTGTTCATTCCTCCCCTAGCCTTCTCTATGAGTTCCTACTTTCTCAAATCATACAAGTTTCTCGCCCTTTAGAACAAGGTGAGGTTTCAAAATCAATACTTGATTTCATAGGTAAGAAATCTATCCACGAGGGTTAAGAAGTAAGAATAGATTGGGTTTTGCAAAATAGTTTTGGTGAGGACATTGCCCTCCAAATATTTTCTTTTGAAGCCTTACTAATGTTCAGTTCTTAAAAGGGTTCCCACAGTCGGTCTGGGCTCTGATACCAATGTTGTCGGGCGCCCTACGAACCCCCTATTATATTTGTCAGATGAACAGAATATCTCAATTCTTCCAACAAACATAATAAGACATTCGATGCTCCGAGAGAAAGATAAGTGAGACCATGCTGGGCCTTTAGCCTGCCAGTCAACTTCAACCTGATATGTGCCCGTCAAACCACTCGAAGACGACGACCAGATGTGTTACACATTCAGAAGACTTGACACAAAAGGCTAAAGATCTACATTGTCTCAATTATCTTTAACTCATACTCATGTTTAATATGTTCCTAGCTTAAGGAACACACTAAACACTTTCATCCAAGCATATGATATCTCTAACTTAATAAGTACTAAGTTCTAAGTATTAGATAGTGCATACATCAAAGTGCTTAGATACATATGGCTAACCGGCCAAATATTTAAGTTCGCGGAACCATCATCTACCCAAGAGATCTTTCATGCAACCGACAAGGGTAGACCCTAGTAAGAACCATCCTGAATGAAAGAATAATCCCTGGCAACATCATCCTCTTCACGCATAATCTCACCTGCAGTCAAATCTATGCATACAACAAAACAATATACACGAGCAACTGTCAGTACAATAGATTGTATTGGCAAGCACAACACAAGCCTAACACGCTACATGCGAGGTGTCGAAACTTGGTTTCGGCAATATAATTTCTGGGGTCGCAGTCAAGATCGCCAAGCATAATGGGTTAGAAGAAGAAGAAGATTTAGACAGGTTCAGGCCCTCTCGTGAGGTAGTACCCTACTCCTGTTTCGGTGGATTCGATCCGCCGAGTGTCTTTATTGATCTCGTGACCTAGGGCTCAAAGTTAAAAGCTGATCTAACATAGGATTTTCTGATATCCCTCAAGGGACGCCCCTTACCCCCCTTATATAGTCTTGGGAGGCGGGCTTACAAATCGGAAACCCTATCTTACTCTAAGTTGGTTTCCTCAATCTTACCAAACCGTGACTATAGGCCGATTGCCTTATCTCTATTGGCAATCGTAACACCCAAGTCATGTTCGGTTTACAGATATGGCAGACGCAATCTATCCCTACCTCCAGTCGGATAAGCTTGCCATGTAGATACCCCATTGCCATAATCTCCACAGTAGCCCCCGAGTCCTTTTCAGTCGACGAGACAACTCAGCATCAGACCAAATCAGCACACAGCCAAAAACCTCTTTGACCGAGTGCTTTTGGCGCCGAGTGATTCCATCATCTCTGCCTGAATCTTCCCGAGTGGCTCCAAAGACTGTGAAGGGCTAGAAAATATCTAAAAAATTTTCAAAAATAAATAATTAGGTGCATCTCCTGATGCACCTAATTAGGTGTAGCCTCCGACTATGTGGTTAGTCAAAAAGCGACTAAGCATGTAGTTAAGAACTATAAAAAATCATTCTTATGTAAATGCTTAGCTCATGCTAAAGCAACTTTATTACTCGGCAAGCTTACACTTATCCGAGTGAATTTGCCCGAGTCATCTCAGAACAAATAACTCAATCAACCCTCATGAGTGAAAAGCACTCGGTAAGCTCATGCTTATCCGAGTGGATCTGCCCGAGTAATCCTGGAACAAATATTTTAATCGTCCCTCATGGGAAAACAAGCTTTTTCAATCATATGAAAAATATGACCAAGTTATTAAATAGCTTTTGCCATAATACTGGTCTCAATCTATAAAGATCTTCACCAAGGTGGAAAATTAGGTAGCATTGATAAGATTACTTAATCAAATGCCAAAAAACCAAACAGCCCTTGTCATCAAGGCAGCTATAAAAACTTAGCTGTTGGTCACCTTCCAAGTTGCATCGTGCCAGCTTCTCATGAAGTCAAGCAAACCGCTGCATGGAAGGATTTTCAAAGGTACAGGGCATTCGGGCACGCGCATATTGCCAGGGCAAACCTGCTTAAGCTCATCCGCTTAAGTCCCTAAGGACACGCGTCGGGCCACACCTTAACTGGGCCGTAGATTTTCTTATGGGCTTGGCCCAATCACAAGAAAACCTAGCGCAACCCTCAAATCTTTCTATAAAGGCATGAGGTCGTCCCCGCCTCTTCATCTTCCAAAAGATTCCCCTTTTCACAGCACTGTTCACCAGTTCCCTGCGGAGAACCCTAGACTCGCGCGCTCCCAAATCCATCCATCCAGGAATTCGCTCTTTGCAACAACCAGCTTCCGCAGCCAAATCTCCCAAGTTCCTTTGTCAAAATCCCCACTTTTTCTGACCAGATCCACTTCCCATCAACACCACACTCATGGCGGAGGAAAAGAGGATTCCGTTTGACCAATGGGCCACATCGGATGTGAGGGAATCTGCCCTCAAGGAGATGGTGAAGCATGGCGTGCTTCCCCCAAAGGAGATCGTGGGCTGGCGCCCGGCGGCGGGTGAGGACTTCCCAACCCCGAACACCGGTGAGCTCGTCGTTTTTACTTCTTTCTTCTATTGCGGGTTCAGCCTTCCGACCTCCGAATTCTTCCGGGGGCTCTTAGATTACTATGGGCATCAACTCTACCATCTGAACCCGAACTCGATGCTTCACATCGCTCTCTTTATTCATGTATGCGAAGCATTCCTTGGCATCCTCCCCCACTTCCAACTCTTCCGCCGCATGTTTTATCTTAAACCACATCCGAATAATGACCACCCATGCGTCGTCGGCGGGGCAGGTTTCCAACTCCGCGGATCTCTCCGCAAGGAGTACTTCTCTCTTCCCTTAAAGTCTTCCAATAAGGGATGGCACGTGGGCTGGTTCTATATTAGCAACCTCGAACCCAGCCTGCCAGCCTTCGTAGGTCTTCCCCCTGTCCCCAGGCCAACTTGGAGCACTGTTCCAGTAGCCCAAGATTGGGACGAGGCCAACAAACTGCTCACCAAGATCCTGGAGATGAAGCAGAAGGGTCTTCGCGGCGAGCAGATCACTCGGCACTTCATCCGGTGCCGACTGGCTCCAATCAAGGAGAGATCAAAGCCAGCCTTCGAGTACGAAGGTGGGAAGGACCCCAATCGAGAAGATCCAGATCCACTCAGCTACGAAATCCTGAAGATCCGGATGTACAAGATCTTCTCGACTGGAATCACAGTTCAGCGGGCCCTCATTCTGCCAGTCCTTCCATTCAGCATCCACCGGCCTCCTTCTCCGGTAAGCCGACTGATTGCTTCACAATGTTTTTCAATTTTGACATCCCGTCTCTTAGCGTTGTGCATTCTTTCTTCTGCAGGAAAATGCTTCTGTCACCTCCAAGCCGTACAAGGTGTCCCACGATGACGCGTCGCATTGCCCCACCAAGAAGCTGGCTGGCGGGATCAAGATCCAGAGCGATCCAGTTCGGAAGCGGGCGGCGCCGAGTGAGGACTCAAATAAGCGGGCGAGCAAAAGGAGGTTGATCATCGAGGATTCGGATGACGACGTCCCGGCTCCTCCAGTCGGGACCCCGCCTCTAAGGCGATCGCCGCGGACGGCGCCGAAGATCCGCCGATCGTCCAGGTATGCTCTATGACCGAAGTCCGAACTTTTTTGTTGAAGGCTTTCTTTATCTTTACCCCAGCTGTATTCATTTTCGCAGGAGGCCCCAGGACATAGATCTGGCGGGGGAAGTGAAGGGCCGACCCACAGGCGCAGCTCCCGAGGTGCCAAAGCATGCGAGCCAAAGCCGGAGCCGCAGCGAGCGTGAGCGCCCGGGCAAACAACCTTCGCCTCCAAGAAGGACGCCCGAGGAAGGAGCCCGACCACCGGCGGGATGTCCCGGCCGGGAGCCGATCAACGGCCGGAAACCTCGGGCCGCGGTTCGAGCAGCCCGGCGAGGGCCACTCGGCGAGAGCCGAAGGAAGGAGGCCGGGCCGGGCCGCTCCACCTAAGCGCGCGGCCGCCGAAGTGGTGAGATTTGAATCAAAGTATTTTTTGCTCTTTTAGTTTGAACCTTTCATGTCTTTATTTGTCCTTCTTATTCGCCAACCATAGTGGAGGAAATCCCCAGGTTGCAGTCCTCTGAAACCTGGGTTCCCCCAATTAGGATTGAATGGCGGGACTCAGAGGGTGAAAGGCAGGGCATCATCCTGGATAGGCAAGCCGAGAGAGATGAAAGGGATGCCCTTGTTGAAAGCTTGAACGAGGCGACCCGGCTGCTCAACGTAAGCCTTTGCCTTTCTCTCTTACTGTATTATCATTATTTTTCAGTCGGTCACTCTTCTATTTTCACGCGCAGAAGGAGTATTGCCGCTCCATGGCAAAGTCCGAGGTGCTGGAGAAGCTAGTTCCTCACCTGAACTCCTTAGAGGACGTTCAGCGAAAGCTGAAGACCACTCAGGAGGAGGCCGCGTCGAGGGAGGCGGCTTTAAGGAGAGAGATCGCAGAGCTTCGGGAGGCGAACCTCGACCTCCGAGGATCAATCGGGAGTAAGCCTGTCTCTCCAAGTTTCTTCATGATTCTCATGTTAATCTCAATTGTTGACGATCTTCTTTTGTAGAAAATTCTTCGGAGGTCCATTCGCTTCAAGTCCAGCTGGAGGCAGTCAGCCTCGACAAAGCCGAGATGGAGGCCGAGTTCGAAGGTAAGCCTCTTTGAAGTAATATTCCTTGCGCCGCTCTATTTCCGAGTACTTTGCATGATTAGATGCTTTTGGCAGCTTACAAGGTTAAGACCCGAGCTCAATATGACGTCTTGCTTGAGCGGGTCAAACGAGCCGGGAAGGCCCGAGAAGAGGTCGCCAATGCTGCCACGCCGATCCTGCTATCCTTATTCCATCAAGGAGTCGGGGCCAGTTCGCTAGAGCCGTTAGAAATTTTTGACAAGCTGCGAAGGGCTCCTGACCAATATCGGCCAACATAACGAAGCGACCAACATGGGGGCTGGTGCGCTCTTGCACGACCAAGTCCTTTACCCCAGTGGACATCCACTCGGTCGGGAGGGCTTTGCGACGGAACCACGATGAGCAGCCTTGGATATGCTGAGTGAGGCGCAAAAGGCAGCGAAGAAAATATCCATTGATGTAGTGAACAATTTCAAGATTTGATTCATCTTTCAAACTTTGTCTTGTAAATGTCGTGTAATCGTGATGCTCTGATGTAGAACTTGTGATATATCTAGTTTATTTATGCTGATGCCTTGACCCGAGTTTTTGTGTGAAATTTCTTAAGTAGTTTTCGTCTGACTGTCATCAAGCCTAGGCTCGATTAGGTCGTCGGAAAAATCTCAGTCCTTAGACACTGAACTCGAATTGAAGAACATTAAACAATGATAAACCAAATCATGCACAGAAGTTGATGAGGAAAACTTAGGCTTTATTGATGTATGTACAGCCCCGACTGCTAACTCAAGAAGTCATCTTGCTTGAGATTGGCAGTCAAGGAAAAAAATGAAGCCTTAGCCAAATTAGGCATAAAATCGTCGAAGATGCTCAATGTTCCAGGAGTTCTCCACCATAGACTCGTCTTCACGTTTTAGCCGGTATGCATCGGGCCGAGTCACCTCAGCGATTATGTACGGTCCCTCCCATGAAGGGGATAACTTGTGACGGTCTTTGGTGGTCTGGATCTTGCGTAGGACCAGGTCGCCAACGATGAAAGCTCATGCTCGAACGTTGCGACTGTGGTATCTTCTGAGCCCTTGAAGGTATTTGGCCGGCTCGATGGGGGCTGCCTCACGGGCCTCTTCCAATCGGGTGAGGTCATCCACTCGGTCGGGGTCGTAGCATTCGTCGTTGAAGCTACGGACTCGGAGGGATTCATACTCCATCTCGTTTGGCAACATGGCTTCTGCGCCGTAGACCAAAAAGAAGGGAGTTTGGCCGGTAGCCCGACGGGGTGTGGTCCGCAGCGACCATAAGACCGAGGGAAGTTCTTGGACCCACTTGCCCGCGTAGGGGTTTAGGCGATCGAAAACGCGGGCCTTGATGCCTTGGAGGACCATGCCGTTGGTTCATTCGACTTGTCCATTGCTTTTGGGATGGGCTACTGATGCGTAGCAAATCTTGATTCCAAAGTCCTCGCAGAATTCCTTGAAGATGCCTCCCGTGAATTGAGTCCCGTTGTCGGTTATGATTCTATTCGGGACGCCGAAGCGGTGCACGATGTTGGGGAAAACGTCCCGTGCCTTGTCAGCAGTGATGGTGGCGACCGGCTTGGCTTCAATCCACTTGGAGAACTTGTCGATTGCGACGAAGAGGTGTGTGAATCCTCCTGGAGCTTTCTTGAAGTGGCCGACCATGTCCAGGCCCCATACCGCGAACGGCCAGGAATGTGGGATTGTTTGGAGCTCCTGGGCCGGGACATGGCTTTGTCGGGCGAAGAACTGGCAGCCTTCGCAGGTTCCTACGACTTTGTCCGCGTCGGAGACCGCGGTAAGCCAAAAGAAACCTTGCCTGTAAGCTTGCCGATCAGAGTGCGTGCTGCCGCGTGGCTTCCGCATATGCCCGAGTGGATGTCTTGGAGTAGCTGTTTCCCTTCCTCGGGTGTGATGCATCTCATTAGAATTCTGGAGGGGCTTCTCTTGTATAGATCGGAGTCAACCATGACATATGCTTGGCAACAACGCCGGACGCGTTCTGCTTCATCCCGGTCATCCGGCAGCTCTTGCTGGGTTAAGAATTTGATGAGCGGCGTCCTCCAGTCGGTATTGGTCATGGCGACTTCGTTCGTAGCTTGCTCGTTGGGAGTTGTCTTTGCCGTGATGGTTGGTTCGTAGAGATGTTCGACAAAGACGTCTGTTGGGGCAGCTTCGCGCTTGGACCCGAACCGTGCCAGCTCATCGGCAGCTTCGTTGTTATGCCTCAGGACATGTGAGAGTTCGAGCCCGTCAAACTTGTCCTCAAGCTTGCGGACTTCTTGCCGGTAGGCCTCCATAGTGTCGTTTAGGCAGGACCAGTCCTTCATTACTTGATTGACGACCAGCTGGGAGTCGCCTTTCACGATAAGCCGACGTATCCCGAGTGAAACTGCGAGGCGCAGTCCATGTAGGAGAGCTTCGTACTCGGCAACGTTGTGTGAGGCGGAGAAGTGGAGGTGAAGGACGTATCTTAGCCTTTCCCCGGTCGGGGAGATCAGCACAACTCCTGCTCCCAAGCCGGTGATCCTCTTGGATCCGTCGAAGTGCATGGTCCAGTGTTGGAGGTCTTCCCGAGGTATGTTCTCTTGTTGCTCAGTCCACTCGGCCAAGAAATCCGCCAAGGCTTGCGACTTTATGGACGTCCTCGCCTTAAAAGTCAAGTCCAATGGCATCAGCTCTAGGGCCCATTTGGCGATGCGTCCGGTTGCCTAGCGGTTGTGGATGACATCGCCGAGTGGGAAAGAAGTGACGACGGTGACCGAGTGACCCTGAAAATAGTGTGCCAATTTCCTCGCGGTTATTAGAACACCATAGAGTAATTTTTGTACCTGAGGGTAGCGAGTTTTGGCTCCTGCCAACACTTCGCTAACAAAGTAGATTGGCCTCTGAATCTTCTGAGCTCGTCCTTCTTCTTCGTGCTCGACCACGAGGACTATACTAACCACTTGGTGAGTGGCTGAAACGTACAACAGCAGAGGTTCCTAGGATTGAGGCGAGGCCAGGACGGGTGGCGTTGTAAGGAACTCTTTGAAATCTTCAAAGGCCTTGTTGGCTTCCGCGGTCCACTGAAAGTCGTCTGTCTTCTTTAGCAATCTGAAGAAGGGCATGCCTCGTTCGCCGAGTCGAGAGATGAAACGGCTTAACGCCGCCATGCAGCCAGTGAGCTTCTGGACATCTTTCTGGTTACTCGGGGGCTTCATGCTCAGGATGGCGTTGATCTTTTCTGGATTGGCTTCAATGCCGCGATGTGACACCATGAAGCCGAGCAGTTTGCCTGATGGGACGCCGAAGGTGCACTTCTCCGGGTTCAACTTCATTCTGAAGGCTCGGATGTTTGCGAAAGTTTCTTCTATGTCTGCGACCAGGTCTTCTTTCTGCTTCGTCTTGATGACAACATCGTCGACATAAGCTTCAACGTTCTTGCCGATCTACGTCTGGAAGCATCTTTGGATCATGCGTTGGTATGTGGCGCCGGCGTTCTTCAGGCCGAAAGGCCTGGTGATGTAGCAGTAAGCCCCAAACGGCGTGATGAATGATGTCTTCAGGCAGTCGGATTCTTTTAAGCTGATCTGGTGATAGCCCGAGTAACCGTCCAGGAAACTCAGGAGTTGGCAGCCGGTTGTTGAGTCAACGACTTGGTCGATGTGAGGCAGCCCGAACGGATCTTTGGGGCAGGCTTTGTTGAGGTCAGTACAATCAACGCACATGCGCCATTGCCCCGTCTTCTTGCGGACCAGGACTGGGTTGGCTAACCAGTCGGGATGAAGGACTTCTTTAATGAAGCCAGCAGCCAAGAGCTTTGCGAGTTCTTCCTTGATGGTGTCTTTTCGATCCTGCGCGAATCTGCGTAATCGTTGTTTTATCGGTTTGGCGTCATCTTTGACATTCAAAGAGTGCTCGATCACCTCCCTATTTGGGATCAAGGTCAGCGCCGATTACAGCAGTTTTCGAGGAATCCGACGGATCGAGGGAGATCTTCTTGGTCTTGGCGTCGCCGGATCCCGATTTGGCTATCTTCTTCGCGGGGACTTTGCCCTCTGCCGAAGTTGATGCGATCAATCGACTTCTTGTTGGCCACGTAATCTCTCGCGAGATTGGGCCATGTCGTAGCTCTCCTTATCGCAGGTGAAGGCTTGCTTCACATCGCTGCGAAGAGTGATGACGCCGTTGGGACCCAGCATCTTCATACAGAGATAGGTGTAGTGCGGAATCGCCATGAACTTGGCAAGCGCAGGTCTTCCAATGATGGCGTGGTACGCTGTTTCGAAGTCGGCCACCTCAAAAGTGACGTTCTCCGTTCGGAAGTTTTCTCGGGCCCCAAAGGTGACAGGAAGAGAGATGTGCCCGAGTGGTGTGGATGATAGCCCCGGGATGACTCCGTGGAAGGGAGCTGAGCTTGCCTTTAGTTCGACCCTCGGGATCTGCATCTCATCCATGGTCTTGGCAAACAGGATGTTGAGGGTGCTGCCCCCATCGACGAGGACGCGCTTGAGCCTGATATTGCGGACCACGGGATCCAGGACGAGTGGATAGCGCCCCCGGTGAACCACTCGGTCGGGGTGATCCGAGCGGTCAAAGGTGATGGCCACTTCCGACCATCGCGATCTGCGAAGGACTTCGGGTTGAGCCGCGTTGACCTCTCGGTCGGTTAGCTTCGTTTCCTCTTGGATTCATAGGCCGTGGCCCCCGAAGATGTGGTTGAGCTCCCCACTGGGTCTTGAAAGGGTTCGGCATTTTCAGCCGCATTGTTCTTCTTGGCGCTGACGGACCGGCCTCGTCGGTCGGTTTCTTGTTGAGCTGCGCCGCGTACTGTTCGGCGAACTGCTTGTAGATAAAACAGTCCTTCGCCGTGTGCTTATGATTCGGATGATGGGTGCACTGGGCGTTCATGATGGCATCGTAGGCGACGACTCGGGGACGGCGTTGAGTGTTGGAAGTTGCGGCCACTAGGTCCTCAGATCGACGCTTGCGATCTTTCTGGGCCTGGTTGCTGCTGTTGCCGTTATCCTTCTTCGGATTCCGGCTTCCTCCTGATTGTTTGTCTTCCCTCCTGTCGGGACGGTCTTGACGGGCAGCCTTGATGGCGCCATTGGATTTGGCGTATGAATTCGCCGTCTCGAACATTTGTTTCACCATCTTCGGTGGTTTGCGCCCGAACTTCCCGATCAGCAGCTCATCACGGACTCCCTTCTAGAAGGCGGCGATGATGATGTCATCAGTGATGTTCGGGATCTTGTTGCGCTTCTCGGAGAAACGACGGATGTAATCCTTCATAGGCTCGTCTGGCTTCTGGATGACGTTGTATAAGTCGAAGTGTGTGCCGGGCCTCTCGAAGGTGCCTTGGAAGTTGGCGATGAAGTGGTCCCTCAGCTCGCTCCACGAGCCGATTGAGCCTCTTGGCAGGCTCGTGAGCCAGTTTCTGGCTGAGTTAGCGAGGGCCACGGGCAGGTAATTGGCCATAGCTTTGTTGTCGCCACCTGCAGCACGGATGGCGAGGGTGTATATAGTTAGCCAAGATTCAGGGTCGGTCTTGCCGTCGTACCTTTCAATCCCTGTGGGTTTGAACCCACTCGGCCAGTGCACTCGGCGAAGTTCCCGAGTGAAGGCCGGTACTCCGTCGTCGCCGCTATCGGGTGATCCCCTCTGATCTTCCCGAGTGCGTCGGTCCCGCTCCTGGTAGCGGCGATCGAGGACTTCCCACAGATCACTCAGCGGGGTCTTCGGTTGGCTGGTTGGGTAGCTGAAACTGTTGCGGCGGACTCGGTGGTGGACAGGTGGATGTCCATGTCATTTGCCGCGGGAGTCGACCGTTTGCTCCTGGTACCTCTGCGTAGATTCGCGGGGTGGGCCTCTTGGCCTGGTCGTCGACCGATCTGGCTCGGGCCTCTTATAGTCTCCTGACCTTAGAGGCGAAAGCCAGCTCTTGTCTGGTGTTTCAGCCACAGATTCAGTCGGCCTCCGTGCCGAGGTGGTGGGATGGCCGTTAGCGTGGCGGCGACGATGGTCTTTATCTTGTCGAGTATTGGAGTCACGTTGGCGGTGCTGTCTCCATGACGATGTCCAAGAGGGTAAGCGCGGCAATAGCGTTCTGCTGTGGCGTTTGGAAGATGTTAGTGTTGCGAACCCGCGTTTGGAGGATGGCCTCCTGGGCAGATCGTCCGACTACACGTAGATCCTGCTTCCTCTTGTCAGCTTCGTCCTTGCGTTGCTTCTCCTCGTCGGCCGTCTTGCGCTCGTGCTCAATCTTGGCTCGCTCTTCTTCAGCAAGCCTCCTGGCCATGGCTGAGTCGGATTCGTCCGGCTCGGCCATGAGGACATCAAAGCACTTCGGCTCATAGTCCATGCGGCAATCGGAGTTGTCGGCTTCGTCAGAAGGGATGCCATAGAGGTTGTCGAAGCCGGCGGAGCTAAGGTATCCATTGAGCTCCGAAGATGAGCAGGAGCCGAATGATGGGAGGATGACGGCGACCTCCCTTGATCCTGGGTAGCCCGGGTCTGGATCGTTCCAGTCCGAGTCAGAGCTTGGGGATGTGGGCTCCTCCGAGTGGGTCGCCGCCGACTCGGGGGAGAGAAGTTTGTTGCAGATCTCGGCGGCGTTTGGTAACCCAAACGGCACCGAGAGGTCTTCGTCCGAATAGATCATCTCCGTCGGGGAGGTGAGAAGATTGGCGCAGATTTCGACGGTATTCGGTAATCCGAATGGTGCCGAGTGAAGTCCGTCGTTGGAGAAAGTAGATTGCATCTTGATCTTGAAGATGTCGTTGAAGATCTCGGCGCTATTGGGGAGCCTGAACGGCGCCGAGTGGGTCTTTCCTTCCGACTGGTTTGAATCCGAGTCGAAGGAGGAGTCGTCGAAGAAGTTGGTGGCGAAGTCGCCGAATCCTGAAGGAGATCCCATCACGCTTGTCGGCGAGATTGTTGAAGAAGTCTCGATGCGCGGTCCCCTACCTGGCACGCCAACTGTCGAAACTTGGTTTCGGCAATATAATTTCTGGGGTCGCAGTCAAGATCGCCAAGCACAATGGGTTAGAAGAAGAAGAAGAGTTAGACAGGTTCAGGCCCTCTCGTGAGGTAATACCCTACTCCTGTTTCGGTGGATTCGATCCGCCGAGTGTCTTTATTGATCTCGTGATCTAGGGCTCAAAGCTAAAAGCTGATCTAACATAGGATTTTCTGATATCCCTCAAGGGACGCCCCTTACCCCCTTATATAGTCTTGGGAGGCGGGCTTACAAATTGGAAACCCTATCTTACTCTAAGTTGGTTTCCTCAATCTTACCAAACCGTGACTATAGGCCGGTTGCCTTATCTCTATTGGCAATCGTAACACCCAAGTCATGTTCGGTTTACAGATATGGCAGGCGCAATCTATCCCTACCTCCAGTCGGATAAGCTTGCCATGTAGATACCCCGTTGCCATAATCTCCACACGAGGCATATTCAAAGTAAAGCTCTCATTGGGCACTTTTAGCATAAAGCAAACTTTGTTTAGCAAAAAATCGATTTTGAAATTCAGGTTTTCGTTAAATAAATTTTCAGCAAGCTATACTTAGCAATTGGGCAAAGATATAGATGATAAACATAAATAACATAGCACCTTATTGCCTTCCATGGCAGGAAGGACATAATCCACAAGTTTCAACACATTTGAATGTTAAATTCAGCATTTGGAAGTTTAAAACATAAGTCTATACTCATGACAGGTTCACATGATGCTCATAATCGCGAGCACGGCTAACCGATTAGTTTTAACTCTGCAGAGTACATACACTTTACCCACATGATGTGATATAATAATCATGCAAAGCATGGCGCATGATACATAGGTATCCGATTTATTACACACAACAAACCCCTTCCAAAATTCATGATTTAGCCTTACACCAACACGATACGTGTTTCCCCCATCCTAGTCACACTCGAAGTCTGACATAGAACCGTTAAGTGGCGGGCCCTGCCTTAAACTTAACGCCGTGGTGACGGACTGTCACATACCCAAAATTTAGGATCAAAGAATTTTTGTCAAAACCAAAAGACCTATTTTCAATTTTGTGAACCAAATTTTTCCTTTTCTACTTAGGTCAAAGAACTTCAACCTATTTGCATGAGTTAAAATTTGAGAACTAAAATTTTTATTTTCTCATTAGATGAGACTAACCTAGACCTTTGCATGATAGACTAAATTTTGGGAACAAATTTAAACTTTTCATTTTTAACCTATGACAAAATGCAAACTCAAGTGAAAGCATGCATACTATCATAAAACATGCTTTGACTTGAGTCGTTTGTGTGTATTTGGATTTTCAATTTGCATTTCATAACAGGTCTCATGAATAATAACTAAGATCTATATAAACAACTAAACCATTAGGGCCTAGCGCTCACTAGAGGAATGTTAACATAGGGACCATATACCAAGCAACATCGCTAATAACAAGCATCCCTAAATTAATTTGACCACTCAACGGAAGATGTATCGCAAGTATGGAGGTAAATGAATAAGATTTACCTCCTATAGGAAATATTCCACCTTACTTACTTTCCTAAACATTCCCCTAACTTAAAACCTAGATGAACATTCGTATGTATATATATATATATAGGAATATGTGCTATAGGGACTAAAATCAAACATAATAACATCACCTCATGTTAGGGGAAGTCCAAATATAATCTCTTATGACGAATTGGATGCATTTACAAAAATGAGAACAATTATACATAGGGAAGTTACCCTAATTTTTCTGGATTAAACCATATAAGATAAAATCATGGAAAAATTCATGTAGGTGCCAGATCTTATACCCAACTTCACATAATATTTGTGCAATTTAAAAACTAGGTTTGATGCCCCAAACAAATTAAACAAGGCAGTCCAATATTAGGCTAATTAGTACCTTTAATTGGCTAAAATAACAACTTGCCTAAAACATCATTTAAGTGCACATAAGTATATATATGAAATAATTTATTCAAATACTAGTTTAAATAACATGAACAAATATAATTTTTCTAGAATTTTTCTTCTCTATTTAGTCCAAAACAGGCCATCTTTGTTTAATTTCTGAGAGCAATCCGCAAATGATTTTTGAGTGAAACTAAAGAAAATGGAACCTAGGGATGGTCATCTACCCCCACTAAAAATTTCACCAATTCACCATGCCCACAGTTCATGTTATTGAGCTGAAAAGTTAAGGGGAGAGAAAATAATTCCTAAAATCAACAAAAATAAGTTGTACCTAAGTTCATATCCATCTCTCTCACCCCAGCCTTGCCCTCTTCGCCCTGGACCCACTGGGCAGCCACACTGGCTTGCTGTCGCCCTGTGCAAAACAATCAACCGACCAAGAACGCATGAGATCAGTGAGAGAGAGGGAGTTCACCGTCGCCAGTGTGCTCGACACGTGGTCGTGACGTGTTTGGGGTTGGGCTTGCCGCTAACCACCCCAGAACACGTCACCCCTCCTCACTCTCCATTCCTGTGCCAAGAAGCCGAGAAGGAGAGCTCCATCTTGTTCCAGTCGCACTCCACTCCATCTTTGGCCGTTGAGAAGGAAGCAATGCCGATCGTCGTCAAGCCGTGCTCGCCCTCATCACGCCCCTGTTCCATTCTATACACTCAATGCCGGCTCTTTTCTCTTCTGATCCCATCACATTTCGTGCATCACAGCAATGGGAATGCCATCGCGCCTACCGGAGCTCCGGAGCACGCATCGAGCGTCGCCATCAGTGACATTGTCGTCGTACATAATGGAAGAGGCCATCCCGAGACGAGCTGTTGCGCCACCGTCTTCGCCTCGACCTCCTCTTCATTTCCCCTCAACAATCCCAGTAGAATATGTCATGGATAGGGAGATCAACGTCGTTGTGTCTAGCTCCGACCGCCGCCCTATTTCTCCTGATTCCCGTTTGTCCAGTAAGCCATGGTTCGAGCTCTCGAGTACATAGCTTCCTGGTAGCACCACTAACACATGGCATGCACTCTTTTTCAATCTCTATCGCTGTTGCTCGCTGTCGTCGTTCACATGGAGCCACCGCCACCACTGGGACCAACCAGACGACGCTGCCTCTGTACAAGCCTCGCAAATCCCGGCCGAAGCTTGGTGAGTACGCTGGAAGACCCTAGGACACAGTACATGCATCTCTTGGGCCAGCACCGAGCTAGAGCTCGGCATGCCTGTGCATGCTAAGACATGCATCCCGCAACACTCAGCTACTGTAAAGTCAGGTGCTTGATTTCGAGAATTTGAACAACCATAGGGATCATTGTGTAAACATACCACTCAGTGAGATGTAGGTCTTGGAGCTACTTGTAACTATGTGAAAACTCGAGGACTCTTAATAAAATTTGATTCAGCACTTTCCTTTTCAACAGAAGAATTCACAAACTTGTAAAATCCATATAAAATCCAAAACAACTTATTTTGGATTGAAACAAATTTCTGTGAACTCATAAAAAGATGAACTTTAATTTTGAATTATAAAACTTGGCACTTACAGTACAAATTTTATCTCTAAAATTAAAATATGGAGAATCACCCATAGCACTTGTACAAACTTATAAAATCCCTAGAAAATCCTATAGATTCTTCAACTCACCCACTCTGATTAGGGAAAATAAAAATATATGATTATTTTGAACCAAAAGCTTTTAAAACTGTTGTTAAGAAAATGATGAATTATAGGCAGGATGAACTTTAGAGATTTATAAGAAATTCATTCTAAATCCCTTTTGAACAACCTCAAGCTCTATAGAACCACCAACATACACACAGTATGAAGTAAAAGCATATGCCCACTGTATAATAGTATCACCTAAATATTTATATAACGAATAAACAACTTACATGTCCACCTCAAGTTGTAAAATTTGTAGTAAATTCATTTTTAATCCTTTTGGAGTGAACTAAGTCTCTATAAAACCAGAAAGTGATGAATTTCAGTTAGGTAAAATAAAAATGGCAACTCATATACTAAAAATGTCAATAAATTTTAAATAGACAACTAGGGTGCTAAACACTATAATAGTAGTTAAGCACAAAATACATATATGTATAAAAATATAGATGCACTTTTAGCTCTAAGTAAATCAAAATAAAACTTGTTAGACCAGAGGAATTCCAAGCTCCATCCTGACTCACTAAGATTTAGAACACTTAAACTCATGCAACACTATCTAGGCTAGAATAATAAAACAATGACATAGAACCCTTCTAGTTGGAAAGTATGAGGTAAGACAATACAAGAATCCAAACTTGTAGACTTAAAATGGGATAAATAGAAAAATGTATTTAGTTTAATCAACTAAATCAAGAAATAACAATGTCTGGACCTACAACATAAAAGTCATGCACCTATTAAACCATAAAGACCTAAAATACATTATAAATTGTAAAAATCCATAGCAAATTCATAATAGCTCGAAAAATTGTGAAACTAAATGTGTTAGTCTTAGAAAACACACTTCTACACCCTGAGAGGTTATACTTAATAAAAATCATCTTGCAAAACTATTTTAGAACACAACCGAATTATACTACTACGCTATATCAAGTAAACTTCTAAAATTCATAATTCCCAAATGGAATTAGATAAATTAGTAATTATTTCACCTAAATTCATTTTATATCACTACCTACTCAATGTGCAAACATCATGCATTTTAGAGCATTTTGGATTTTTGCCTATTTTTGGTATTTAATTGCATATCGTGTATTTTGTTTAGATGATTGTGTAAATGGTGATGAAGTGGATTGGGTACAAACATTTTCTCCAGACAAAGGCAAGTTCTTGCCCCTCCTTTTAACACTTTGAACCCATGCTTTTGGGCAATATAGTTTGTTTGTAAATTTGAATGTGTATTTTATCGTATTGTCACTTTTAAATTAAGATTGGTAGTTATGTCTTGAAAATTTGCATGAATCCTTTTTAAAACACTCCCTTGCTGTTTTGAACCCTATGAATTAAATTTAATTAGAGTACTCTGGATGTACTCATGTGAAAATATGCTATGCTTTAACAAAATGAAATGCTTAGCCTTGCTTAGTATTAATCGAAATACAAGCATGGAATGATTGCGAAATTCTTTGGAAAATTTTTTGTGTGTTTGGACTAAATGGGGCAATCCCTGATTATTTGTGAAACAAAACAAAGTGAAATCACAATTTTAGACTTGGGCGGCAAGTGGCATGCAATTGATGTATTTGCATTGCCGATAGGGGGAAGTGTTCGCCTGAGTCAATTAAGGACCGAACTACATGTCATTCATTGTGTATATCGTACATCCACATGTGCTAGTATGTGATAGCCTTAGCCAAGTAACCTAATTTGCACCTAGCCTTGCATTATTGTAGGCCAAAGTGTATGGGTTCGGATAACACAGAGGAACTTCATATTTACCACTGATGTGGTAGTTTAGGCGACTAATTCTGTCCAATACAACGATATTGTGCCACGTGGGTGTGTTCCTGTCGCGTCCGCCACCATGGCGTTAAGTTTAAGGCGTGGTCTCGCCACTTAACGGTTCTAGGTCACATTTCCAGTATGACCTAGGATGGAGGAAACACGTATCGTGCTGGTGCAAGGCTAGGGGCTAAGTAGTGTAAAGGCTTCATGGTGACCTCTAGACTGTACTCAATGTGTAGAGTATGGTGGTACCGACGGGTACTGAATAAACTAGATCGATTCACTTCATGTGGGTAAAGCTGTACAAACTCTGCAGAGTTATTAAAACTAATCGATTTGGAGTGCTCATAATGAAATGCTATGGGTATAAATTTTGAGTTTTGTGTTCTCACTAAAATGGTTTGGTGACTAAAGTTTCTTGAAAACAATTGTTTTATGCTAAGACTGATGATGTTCTGAGCAATGTATTTGCCTTACTCCCCGAAGTGAGTAAGAGATTAAAATTTACCTATACATATATATATATATATATATGATGAAACCATGCCATGGTTAGTAAAGATTTAAGTTTTGCCTAAAATGCCTTGGTTAAAAACTACGTTGCAAATTGATTGCGAACTAAAATTTGCCTTATGCCGAATATTGCAACTAAAAGTAGCCTTCCTTTGAATTAGAGCTTTCATGTACTTAGGTTTGATTGTGTGCTTGCCAGTACATTATTTCGAATAATGTACTCACACTTGCATTTGGAATATCCATTTTGGTGCAGGTAATAGACATAGCTCCTGAGAGAATGCGGGTAATCGACTGTTCTTCTAGGTCTTGAACTTAATGGGGATGTACCCCTAGTCGGTGTGCTTGTGGGTGGGTAATCAGGCCACCGCTATTCGCTGTACTCTGATTTATTAATATTTATTTGGCAGGACGGCCTATGTAATTATTTATGTGTCGTAATCCGTTAGTCTTTTCATCTTACATGTATTAGCTTTGCATAACCATGCTTGAGATGAAAGTATGAATTTAGTGCACATCCTGGGAACTAGATTCACATGAATGAGAGTTAAGGTTATTTGAGATGTTGTAGATCTTTAGTCATTTCTGTCAAGTCTCCTGAATGTGTAACACATCTGGTCATCGGCTTCGAGTGGTTTGATGGGAACATCTCAAGCTGAAGTTGACTGGTAGGCTAAAGGCCCAGCAGTGTGTCCAATATCCTTCTCTCGAGGCTCCGGACGTCTTGTTATGTTTGTTAGATGACTTGAAGCATTTCACTTCATCTGACAATTATAATGGAATGTCCGGACAGTCTCCGACAGTAGTGGTATCAGAGCCAATACCGACTATAGGAGCCCCTCAAGCTGGTCGCTTAGAATGGATTCTCAAAATTATTTGGAGGGTTTCGGTCTCAGCTATAAAATTATTTTTGAAAACCCTATTCAATATTGTATCTCATCCCTCTCTAGAGATTATTCTTCTCTATATCTCCATTTCAAATTTTAAAACTCTTATCTTGCTCTATATGGCCGAAACCTTTTGAAAGTTTGTGTTTTTATGAAAAGGTGTTTGAAAACACTTAATTATCACAACTAATCAGTACCAGAGAGCTTCTGAAAAGCTTTGAAACCCCTTTGCAAACTATTCATATTAACTAGAACGGATTTGCAAAATATCGGGTTAGAAATAGCCTCTAGTGAGTGGGTTTTGAAACGGGTTGTAGAAAACTTAAAACTCGATAGACTGTATAAAGATTTCATCTGCTCATGTTATCTCCATACCAAAAAATGAATTGGGTCGATTTTACACTCCCCTTTCTCGACTTTTCAAAAATTTCACCAATTAAACCTAAAGCGGGTAGTTCGGTATAGAATAAAGTTGTCATGCTTAAGCCTCAGATTGTTTTCTTAGATGGAGAACCCAAAATTCATATAATTTCTGGACCACTGTAACATAATGCATTTAAAATATGATAAATTTAGACAAACTAAAACTTGAATACCGTCTCATTTTGTGCTGATTGCTTGCATGCTGAAATTTGAAGTCGGTCCGTTTGCAAAATTTGCATAGGCCAAACCGTAGGTGGTAAACCTGGGGATTTTTACAGGAAGCATATAGACTAACCCAACAGCCCTCATGAATTTTGGCAAATTATTTGAACCTTTCCGACATAGTGAAGTACCTTGATTAGTTACTCTAACCCTGTTCTGGAAACTGTAGACAGCCGCATTCATCTTTTTATATTGCCCAAACCATACTAGTTAAAATACGCACCTTTTAACAGTAGCTCCTAGACATACCCAGGAAGCCCCACAAATTTTTGCCGAATTTTTGAGTCCCTGCAACCTGCCCTTAAAATTCGTATAGTTGTAAAGACTAAAAATCTGAGAATCAGTAGACTACAGGTTGTTAAATTTGTACAGACAAAACCATGATTTTCTTAAGGTAGATCAAAACTTATTTACTTATTACCATGATTTTTTCTCAAATTTTGAACTTTGTTATTTGTCCCAAACAGACCTATAAAGACAGAAAACCCACATTTTCCAGCACATCGGCATATGATCAAACCATTTTCCCTAGAGCAATACGACATCTAAGAACCACAGAAGCTTTTTCCCAGTCAAAGGAAACATTGTGGAGTGCCAAGGATGAATGTCAAATGATCTTGCAGTCCTTCTAGATTGATCGCTGGGCTCCATTATTACCATCTCGACATATAAATGTACCTAAGACCATCAGGTGAATTAAGCCCTATGTCACAAATTTTCCAAACCAAAAGTCTTTTAATTTTAAGGGGGATAGTGTATCATGGCCTAATAAACCCATAGACAAATACGTAACCTTTTCAAGCCCCCACAAGCCTAAATGGGAAAAAAAGTATTTATATTAGGAAACAAGTCATAACCGAACTATATAAATCATGTTGAGACGGCTCAATGCGCAAAATTTTGTGCCCCTTTTTGGAAGGATGCAAAATTTGCAAATCGCAGCAACTCATAAACAAGGTTTGGAGACTTGACTTGTAGGTTTGGTGAATCTCTCAACATGCACACCCATTTGTTCTATGGCATGAAGGCAATACAAAAAAATCATGAGCATTGAATCAATTCATACATTCATCGCATTATTCATCCATCATGATACCATAGCATTCATGCATGCCTTTTTCGCATAAAAGAAAAAGATATTGCCACACATGTCATATAACAATCATTTTCCACTATGACCCAAGCATATGGATATAAACCCATGTGTAGTCACGATTTTTTCCCATGCCTATGAAAAGTTTCGGGGAGGAATCAGTAGGCTCACAAAACACTTTTGGGAATGACTACTCTTGACACGGATACCGCCACGACCTATTACCTAGTTTGACATTCTGCTCTGTTCTTAGCACAACAAGGTATAGATAGACCTGAGACTACCAAATCAGCTTATCTCCTATTACACGAATCATCCTAGCCATAAATTTTCCAAACTTTAAGGGGGATAGCATAGCTTGTTAACCTCAAGCACTCGAAGCAGTGCCTATGCTGCCATTACTCGCCTTCGGTGTAAACTGCCCAAGCGGGCAGAGTCTTACTACTATTTTCCATTTTAGCTTAATGGACATCTATGGAAAAAAGGTAATAATGAAAAGGGACCCGTTTATCTCCAATTCCATAACCTACGTACTTTCTATTCCAAAAGTTTAAACCTCATATATATAAGCCCGACCAAGCTACGGTTTGCCCCAAGATTTCCGCCATTGTGACCGTATGAAGATCTGATGCCACCTGAAATACCGGACAACCATCATGCTCGACAGGAACATTTTTCCCCACCTTTCCAAAACAAGTTTCCACCGCTTTGATAAAACAAGTCTATAATACAATTTAGGAAAAAAATTAATTTAAAACATATTAAATATTGTATGTTTGAAAAGTTTTCAAATAACAAGAAGCCGATAGAACCAGGATATCGAAAACCCAATACCTCACTACAATAGCACCCTTTTCCATACCAAATCAATTATAACCCGCCATAGCCTCCAAAGCAAAGACTAGTGGGTATGATACCCAAGCGAGTAAAATTATGAATGGCCGAACCGACATACCACATTTTTTCCCACACTCATCCCCAAGCGGCAATCCCTTTTGCCAGGATGTGGCCACCACGACCAGAAAACCTCCGCACCACTATAATTCGAGCATCGTCTCGCGACGAATCTATCCATTTCCTTGAGCCGATGAGGAGACTTTCTTTTTCCCTCTTAGACCCTGCGACTACAATCCCCAGTCGTTGACAAATTATACCTTATCCTGAGCAACTATCCTACTGTTGATGAGAAATTTCTCTCACGTGCTGGCCTGAGAGATCTGCTTAACTCCAGTGCAGGTCCTTCTTGGCTACCTATGCTGTACAAGGCGTGCCAGTTGGTTTGATTTGTTAACCAATAAGAAAAATAGAGATATATGCGTTAAGTATTAAGTTAGATCCTACTGGATTGGCTGCAGGAGTCAATTTACATATATATGCTATTCCGAAGTGTATTTAAACTAAGTGACTATAATAGATCGGCTACACCGAGACAGTACTAGTCACTTAATCCAAATATACAACAGAATAATAAATATATGCTTTAACAATCTTAGCCGATGTCATAAGTCCAACTGTGAATCGGCTAATACTCCAATTTATCTTATGAAAAGATATTGATCTGAGCTAAATGCGCTAAACCTATATGAGTCGGCTATCGGCTGTAGCTGATAAACTGATTCTGGCTTAGGGCATTTAACTAGAGCAAGATCTTATTATAAGAGGCGGTTTAATTGAATCTGATAGCAAAATATACCAAAAGAGCATTAAAATAGATAAGGCCGGCTGAAACTCCGGCACTGTCTCTAAACATATACATCTAGCCAAATAAATCATAAAAGCTCTAAAAATGACTTAATAGTTCAATGTTTATGCAGCATTAAGTATAAAAAGAACAATCTAATCTACTGTAGCTGATGTAAATATTTCGAGACGGTGAATATCGCATATAATTCAGGCCAACCCTCAGATCTAGCACTACCTGCTGTCGATTCTTGACAGAAACAAGCCGATATCAAGATAGATCTAAACATTGTTCTAGATTATATGCGATATATGATAACTAGCATAGAATAAATCATCGAATTTAGAGTGTCATAACAACGGAAGCACTAAATTCGATGAGATACACCACTAATGACAAACATTTACCTAAACTTGGGGATCAAAACGATGCAGCCCAAAGCCAGATCAGTTGTTCGTCTGAAGAAAAAGGAGGCGATGCGCCGAAGGTTGTATTGATTGTGATTATTTGTTTACAGGGGTCTCGGGTCCTATTTATCCCCAAGTACAGCAAAGATCACGCTACACACGGTTACAACTAACTACTATATCTATACGACAAAAGCACGAGGAGCAATCCTTTGCCGCCTTTACAATAGGGTTATCCCTAAACAAATCTCTAATTTACACACATTCACCGTTATGGGTCTTTATCCCTAGATGGCACTATCTCTTAACGCGTAATTTGGAAACCGAATCTTCTATTTTATCTCCAAATATCTGCATCAGAAACGGCTTCATCCTTTTTGAACCTGGAATCGGCTATCGGCTATTCTCGCCCGACCCAGCCTCTGTTCCTCCGTCAAACCGGCCGATCCGATTCCGCTTCAACTTCAGCTAGGACTTAGGGATTTGGTTACCAAATTTAGCTATTCACACATGCCCCCAAGTCCGTGATATGAAATGTTACGGATTTGTCGCCCTTTCGAATTCCCACTCTTTTCTGACCTACACCATTTCGACTGCCAAAAATATCCTTTAAATAATCCTTCCGCTCCACTGAAACGGCCACACCTTCACTCCGCACATCTCGAGCGCTCCGCAACAAAATCTTTTTTGTCTCTCCTCTCCAGCAACTCACCGGCACGCTTGGTGAATCTCGGTGATTCGGACGGTCAAAAGCTTGAATCCACTCCGGCGATCTAGATGGCTTCCTCCACCGCTGCCGCATCGGCCGTCACTGTCGCTGAGTTCCCCGAGGTATGTCTCAATCGGCTCAAGATCCCCTTTCCTTCTGCTTCCCCTCTTTTGATAAGCATGCTAGGGTTCTTGATTCGTGATTTCCTCCCCTTTTTTCCGATTGTAGCACCTGTCAAATCAGATAGCAATTCCTAGTCTCACCTAAGAAAAAAGATATTTCCTCGGCCCTATCGGCAATACTGATCCAACTGACATCCTTATAGCCGAAACCAATAGGATGCCTTACAACACGAAAAACCCATCCTTAAACCACTGGGCTAGTACTTTTAAATCATGGCCAACCACGGATAACTCCTGGATCGAGTGGTACAAAAGAGTTCAATCGGCTAAACAAGCCCAGTGGGAGGAATCAGGGATAGCCCAGTGCTTAGCTCTGTCCACGGCCAATATGGAAAAAGATGAGCCCCTCATGTCGGCCGTGACATACTTTTGGAACGACACCCTCAATGCCTTTATGTTTCAGCAAGGCTCCATGACTATAACCTTAGTTGATGTAGTTATGACAACCGGGCTAGACATTTTGACATCGGCTAATCCTGGAGACCTAAGCATAAAGGGCAACATCAGTCCAAAACAAAGGCCATTCGTGGATGGAGTGGCTACATCGCCCATAACTTGAAGGACGGATCAGTCGGCCATAGGGAACACGCCGCATTCCTTATGATGTGGCTGGAAAAGTTCGTGTTCTGCATCTCAAGCTGTGGGCCAACGGCCAACTGGCAGGTTGTAGCCGAATCCCTAGCCGAAGGAAGGAAGCTTGCCCTAGGCAAATATCTTCTCGGCTGTCTGTACCAGACTCTCCATCAGGTCGTCACAAAGATAGCCGCCAACACTCCTGTCAACACTGGCGGCCCCTAGTGGATTCTTCAAATCTGGCTCATGTTGATGACCGAGAAGATAGCCGATCGGCTACCCCTGACCAAAGCTCGTTTGCCCCGCTTGGAGCCAATTGAAGACGACGACGGCGGCAACGAGATCACCACCACCAGATGCATTAGTTGTGGAGAAGCAGCAGCCACGCATGTGGGTTCGAGGCAATTGGCCAATCTGTTGGCCAAATGGTTCATCTCCCTGTACGACGGGCTCTCCCACGACAATCAGATTTGGTACTTCTACCGGGATCGGGCATTGTTTGAGCTGTCGATCGACTTCAACTTGGAGGAGATCAACTCAGCCAACAACCCCAAGTGTAGAGAAATGTTCACTGCTGCTCTCAACCCTTGCGTCCTGCCGACCGGGATTCATCAAGGCCGATCAGTGGCCAAGATTTATGAGTTATATTACCCCGTGTCGGCTGCCTGGCAGTTTGGGTTTGGGCAACTGCCCATCGGCTGTTATTACGCCGATAAGATCGAGACCAGGGGGTTTGCGGACCAAGCCCTCGTAATGCATTGGCTGCTGAACATAGCCGGTCCCCCCTTCGGCAATATTGGCGAGATGGTGCTGGCGTACAAGAAGAGCGCAGCCTACAGCCGCTGGTGGACCGAGATCAAACAGCACATCTTACATCACCAGTCCTCCTACTACGTAGATTCGCTGCTTCCCGAAGAAATCCCTTCGGTGAGTTTTGAACTCCATATCATTCTTCTTCTCGCATCATCGGCTAACTTAGTTGGCTAACACTTGTCTTCTTTTGTTCGCAGGAAACCGAAACAAAACGGCCAACGGTGAGTAACTCCGGGATTCCCATCGAGTACTGCCTAGGCATTCTGCCAGACGGAAGTGGCCTTGCCCTGTCGGCGATCGGCTGGGATGCGCCAAAATTAGTGTCCTTGCTGCACTGGCAGACGCGTGAGCCGATAAACCACAAGAAAAGAGCTGCGCCCCCCGCAAAGCCATCGGCCGCCCCTACCCTCAAGAAAAAGAAACAGCCGATCGCGCCTGCCGATAACCTCCCTTCAGTGGATCCGAGCGTCGAGTAGTACCTTGAGGAAGTTGTGGCCGACGAAGAGATGTCAGCGGCTGTCGGGGCAGCTACCGAGTCTGGCAGTTCATGTCATCAATCCGTCGGACCTCCAGCCGATAATCCGCCGGTTCCAACCCCTCCCACGAAGAAACGGCTGGTAAGTCTTCACCTTGTTAGCCTTAACATGATATCACTCTGAACTTAGCTCAACGTGCCTTCGGTTAAGAAATTGGTTGGCCAGACTCCGTGTCACGCTCCATCATTAATTACCTCTTTTGGCTTGCACCTCAGCCCACGAACTTCAGCAGACATAACTGCTAATACTTGTCTTTCTTTTGCAGCCTCCTCGATCTCCATCGGGTGCCCCCCAAGCGTCGAGCGAACGCACAACGTCGGCCGTGGGTGACCAAGGAGTTGGAGACACCCTAGAGCCGGCCGACACAGTTCCCGTGGCGAAGGTAAGTTCACTCTTGCCCTCTTTCTTGCAATATCTTGAGCAATCGGCCATTTGATCTAATCTCGCTATTCCTTTTGCACAGTCTCTGGCCGATCTGCTTTCCTTCGACATAAAGGAGTTCCTAGGTGAAGATGAGGGAGAGGCAGCCAGTCCAAGCGAGGCCCCAACCGACGAGCTCAATGAAAGGCTCAAAGACATATGCCGTCGGCTCGACATCAACATTGATAGGCTCGTGGAGGAACGTGGATCGGCCAGGAGCCGATTCTTCGAGATTGAGGGCCAACTCCCAGACGTCCTAGCTGCCAAAATCTCGGCCGCAGTCTGCATTGATATACACCAGTCAAGGCTTGGACGCGCCATGCAGCGTATGGTTGAAAGGCTTGCCCAAGCCGACATAACCGCCAAGATCCGAGACACGGTCAAGACTGTGGGGGCCCAAAAGGCAAAATTGAATGAGCTGGAAGCCGGCCCAAGCACCTTCTAGGTCCGGATTGCTAATCTGAAGGAGAAAGAGGCCAACTTGATGAAGCAACTGGAGGATTGCCGCGCCGAGATCGCCGCCGAGGAGAAAGCACTGGCCGACTTGCCCAAGACTACCGAAGATCAAAAGGGTAGGTTGACAGCCACGATCAAGTATTTGAAAGAACACAAATCAGCTAAATTGCTCCCTGGCTCCGATTCTAAAGATCAAGCCATCGTCGACGAAGTCAATGCGATAAAGGCCACGGCAATATCGGCCATAGACACATTTTTGGCTGAATAGCCAATGTAATAGATATACTTAAAATAAATTATCTTGTAATCGGCTTTAGCTCTGTGTAATCGACAGGTGGAAACTTCTGCAATCGGCTTCGGCCTTATATATTGTCTTTAATTTAGCCTTTGACTCCAAAATGTCGTTTGTACCGAGATCGGCTTCAGCCTTACATGTTAGATTATCTTTGCCGATTCTGAAATCATGTCACGATCATCGGTCTCAATGCTTATACCACAGTCGTCGATCCCAACTACTCACAAAATTCTTAAGTCCGCACATCTTTTATTCTCATAACCGGCTTAGATCTTGTACTCAAGCTGATGCCAGGCCGATCTTGAAAATGCTTCAGAAACTCTTATTGACTGCCGATTATGATGACCATCGACGACAAACCTTGAAAAACATTTGATTCGTGTAATAATGCCGATTACGAAGCCCAAAAATTTTTTGACGTCCACCCAGGCCAAAAAATTTTTGACGTCCACCTTTCTCTAATCGGCTCGAATCTTGTATGTGTACATGCCCCCTAATTTTGTTGATGTCTTCGATGTCGACAAAATTATGAACTCAATTGCGCCGTCACGATCGGCAATCCGTAGCCAGTTGTCGAAAATTAGGGAAAACGTGCCACAAAAATGGCCTAGAGGCGATGCCCGGTTGAAACAGACATCGGCTAGCACAAATCGGCTAAGCAAACAGCCGAATCGTGAGTTGATCCATACGCTTGGGAAGTATTTTTTCAAGTATTTTTCATTAAGAGCCCTTCCGAACACTTCTCCATCTAAACCTTCTAGCATATAAGCTCCTTTAGAGATGCATCTGTGGATCTTGAAAGGTCCTTCCCAATTTGGTGACAACTTGCCAAATTTATTGTCTCTGGATCGAATCGGCAGTATCAATTTCCAAACGAGTTCGCCCTCTTCAAAAGATTTAGGCACAACTTTTTTATTATAATGTTTGGCTACTCGTTCTTTATCCCTTGTAACTTTTTCCAAGGCCCTCATCCTGGATAAAACTAAGTCTTCTTATTCGTCCACCATCAAGTGATAATAATCATCGGCTGTGAGTTGATCCTGTAGTTGAATGCGCCGTGAGCCGGTGACGCTTTCCCATGGTAGCACTGCCTCATGCCCGTAGACTAGCTTGTATGGAGGGACTTGAATTGATCCATGGCATGCCATCCGATATACCCACAATGATTCGGCTAATCGGCTGTGCCATTGCTTGGGGTACTCAGAGATCTTTCTTTTAATCAATTTAGTCAAACATTTATTTGAAGCTTCGGCTTGCCTGTTGGCCTGTGCATAGTACGGCGAGGAATTAAGTAGCTTGATCCCCGTGTCGTCGGCAAACTGAACAAATTCGTCTGATATGAATATAGATCCCTGGTCCGTTGTAATTGTTTGTGGGACGCCAAATCGGTAGTCAACTTTCTTTAAGGGAACTGCTTCCACCCATTTTGTAAAATAGTCTGTTGCCACTAGAATAAACTTATGCCCTTTGCTTGAGGGTGGATTGATCTGCCCGATCATGTCAATGCCCCATCCTCTGAACGGCCAAGCCTTGATGATTGGAATCATAACCGATACTGGTGCTCGTTGTATGGTGCCGAATTTCTGACAATCCTGGCAACCCTTGTAATACTTGAAACCGTCCTCCAGCATTGTCGGCAAGAAATATCCTGCTCGCGAAGTAGCCACTTCATCTTACGAATCGATTGATGCGTGCCGCAAATCCGTTCATGCACCTCTCCGATAGCGCTTTGGCTTCCTCGGCTCCCAAACATTTAAGCAGCACACCATCAATCGTCCGATAATACAGATCTTCATCGAGCAAAACATATCTTAGTGCCTTGTATCGTAGTTTCCTTGTAGCCGATTGAGAGGGGTTCTTGAGATAGTTGTAGACTTCAAACCTCCAATCATCGGCTGTAATGGCAGCAACTTCGATTTCAATATCTTTTATCATCGGCCTGTAGCCGGATGCCCCTTGAGCTAAATCATTGGCCTCAATATTCTGTTCTCTGGGGATGTGCTTCAACGTGACTAGCCAAAATTGCCGGCATTGTTGATAGTAGATCATCAGCGCATCATTTTTGCATTCGTACTCTCCTGACAACTGGCTGATGACCAATAGTGAATCTCCCATTATTTCGATGGCGTCGGCTTCAACTTCCTTGAGTAGATGCAATCCTTTAAGTACGGCTTCGTATTCGGCTTGGTTGTTTGTAGCATGGGGGTTGATAGCTAAAGCAAATTCAAAACTTGCCCCCCTAGGCGAAATAATGACCAAGCAGATGCCGCAGCCATTGGTGCAAACCGAGCCATCAAATGTCAATGTCCAAGGCATGATCTCTACTGAGCCGATTGAGTCATTCCTGTGCTCCACGATAAAATCAGCTATAGCTTGTCCTTTGAATGCCCTGGGCGCCTAATACCTCAAATCAAACTCTGTTAGAGCAAAAATCCACTTCCCAATTCTTCCTTTCAATACTAGAGCCGATAGCACGTCGTTAACTACATCGGCTTCTACAGATTATTGTGCACTTGTTGGATAGCAGATAATGCCTTAACTTGGTACATGAAAAATATAGGCATAGGCATAACTTCTCGACTGGTGAATACCTTGTTTCTACATCTAGTAGCCGTCAGCTGAGATAGAAGATAGTCTTTTCCTTGCCCTCAATCTCTTGGATTAAAACCGAGCCGATTGACTTATCATCGGCTGATAGGTACAGCTTGAGTGGTATCTCTTTTTGTGGAGGCATTAAAACTAGAGGGGAGGTCAGATAATCGTTGATATTGTCCAAAGCCTTTTGTTGCTCTGCTCCCCACGTGAATGCTTGATCGGCCTTCACCCGAAGCAGTGGTGTGAACGGCTCCATCTTTTCTGAAAGATTTGCTATGAATCGTCTGATGAAGTTGATTTTTCTGATCAAGGACTAGAGTTGTTTCTTGTCCTTCGGAGGCTGGATCGTCTTGATAGCATTTATGCTCCTTGGTGTAACCTCAATTCCTTTTTCATGAACAGGAAATCCTAGGAACTGCCCGGCCGATACGCCGAACGCGCACTTCAACGGATTCATCTTCAGGCCATATTTTCTTGTTTGCTCCAAAACCTGCCTCAGATCGGCTATATGGTCCTCTATCTCCCTGGACTTGACAACGACATCGTCGATGTAGATCTCTACCGGAGAGCCAATCATGTCGTGGAAGATGTAGTTCATGGCCCGTTGATATGTTGCCCCAGCATTTTTTAGCCCAAACGTCATAACGACCCATTCATACAAGCCGATTGCCCCAGGACATCGAAAGGCAATTTTGTGAATATCTTCTTCGACCATGAAGATTTGATTGTAGCCTACATTGCCGTCCATAAAGCTGATGATTTTATGGCCTGATGCAGCGTCCATGAGCAAACCAGCTATTGGCATTGGGTATTCATCTTTGGGGGTAGCCTTATTCAAGTCCCTGAAGTCGATGCATACCCTGAGTTTGCCGTTCTTTTTCAACACTGGGACAATGTTTGAGACCCACTCGGCATATAGGCAAGGCCGAATGAATCCAGCATCGTATAGCCGAGTTATTTCAACTTTGATCGCGTCGTACATATCAGCTTTGAACCTCCTGGGAGGTTGTTTGAACGGCCAATAGCCTGCCTTGATTGGCAGTTGATGAACGACAATAGATCGGCTAAGACCGGGCATCTCGAAGTACTCCTAAGCAAAACAATCTTTATATTCTTTTAACAAATTAATGAGCTGGGATCTACAATGAGAAGATAGATTTTTGCTAATATACGTCAACCTCGGCTTGTCACCAGAGCCGATGTCAATTTCTTCTAACTCGTCGGTCGACGTAAAACCTTGCCCGAGCTTGCCATCGTCTTTGTCCGCGGTGTCCATGCTGAAGACGCTTGAGCCCTCCACCATGTCTTGTTCAAAGCAGCAGCTGCGGCTCGTCATCTCCAATCGGCTGTATTGTGGAATCGGACACATTTAGAAAATCAGCTTACCAGATTTTCCTAGACAAACAATCAATGCCTTCGATTTCCCAAAGCGGCAAATCGGCACTGGCGACGCTAACTGACCTATCGGCTGGCACGATCTCGATCTTGTCGCCGTCCCATTGCATCAGACTCTGATGCATTGTAGAAGGAACGCAACAATTGGCGTGTATCCAGTCCCTTCAGAGCAGCAGCCTGTAAGACCCCTTCCCGTCGATGACAAAGAATGTTGTGGGCACGGTCTTATTGCCGATGGTCAGTTCAACGTTCAGGACGCCCTTGGTTTCTGACGGGTTGCCGTCGAAGTCCTTGAGCACCATATTGGTCTTGATCAGGTCTTTGGCTCCTTTGCCTAGTTTTCTGAATGTTGCATAGTGCATTAGGTTGATTGCGGCTCCCCATCAACTAGCATGTTGGACATCTTCTTGCCGTTGACGAATCCTTTAACGTACAACGGTTTCAGGTGCCGATTTTTGGTCCCCTTGGGTTTGTCAAAAATAGCTTGGTCTGGGGAGAGTGCTACTTTCGCCAAGTCGTCTTCGATAGTGTCTGCATTGGCATCAGGAGCACCGAACTCGGCTAGCAATATGAATACAATGTTGACTGATGCAGAAACTTTGCCTTTCCCTTTGGCTGCCCTCCTGGCTTGATCGGCTGAACTCTCCTTGGCTTGCTCCTCGTCGGCTGTGGCGGTTTTCTCTTTGGGGATCCATCGCCTTTTGATTTTACCCAGCCGACGGCGTTGTTCTTCGATCATCTGCCGAACTTCTTCTTCCCTTTCTTCACGCTTTAACCTTTGAATTCTTCGTTTCTGTGTTTTGGTGAAGAGGTCAGAGGGGCACCATTGGGGATTGGCCGATTCTTCATCATCGGCCTCTTCTTCGTCGTAGTAGTCGTCGTTCTCGTTTTCGTCGAAGAAGTCTTGATGGATCGACCCTAGCCGATCATGAACGGACTGCCGGTGCCGGTTGAGCTAAACGGGCCTTGGGACGAACCGAGTTGGACTGGTGATCGGCCGGCTTCTGTGTTCGTCCTCGGGGTACTCGCTGCAAGCCGGGCAATTTTCTAGCGTCGGCAGTCTCATCCCAGTTTCCCAGCAGTGCCTGAAAATTCACAATACCAATCGGGATCGGAACCGCTGTGATTCCCTTCGTACCAACGGCTTCGCGTTTCTGGCTCTTGCCGATAAAACCCTTCAAACCTAGCCTCTTCCCGCCAAGATTGCTGTTGGGGGCGGCGTCGGCTGTTCGTGTTGATCGGCTGTCGGTCAGCCGATCGGGCGACGAGGCGCACCATGTTAATTGGCGCGGCTTGGCTTCCAGTCGGCTCGTCTTCTGCATTGACCCGTTTCAATGTTTTGGTTAAGCCGTATGTCATTCTACTCTGCCGATTAGCTTGCCTAGGGCCGGTTTGAACCATGTTGATTGGGAAGGGGTTGCCACCTACCTTCATCGGCCGAGCAGAATCGGCAAACTTTAGTTTGTCGGCCTCTATTGCCGACTGGATCTGCTGCCTGAAGACTTTGCAATCGTTGGTGGCATGAGATGTAGAGTTGTGCCACTTGCAATACTTTTTCTTCTTTAGTTCTTCGGCCGATGGGATCACGTGGTTCTCGTCAAGCTAGATCTGTTTCTCCTTGAGTAGTAAGTCAAAAATTCCTATCGGCCTTGGTGATGTCGAAGTCATATCTTTCCTCTTTGGTCGTCTTCAGCAGCCACTGGCAGACGATGGCCTTTTTGTTCTTGGCCCATTCGGCTGTCGCCACCTCTGCGTCATCGTCGTTGGAATCGGAGTCTGACTCAACAATGACTTGAGTTATGTTTTTGACGGCCTTCCTGGTGTCCTGAACTCTTTGTTCATGGGCCGTCACCTTCTGCGCCAAATGTGCTAGGCTGTCAAAGTCTTGAGCGGAGAAGCGCTCGCGGATCGGCGCGATCAGGCCATGGAAGGCCAAATCGGCTAATTGGGCATCCGATAGCACCAGGCTGTAGCATCGATTCCTCATCTCTCTGAAGCGTTGAATGTATTCTTGAACCGACTCGTTGTGCTTCTACCTGATACTGGTGAGGTCCGACAACTTCATTTCATGGTTGCCGGAGTAAAAGTAGCTATGAAATTGTTTTTCGAGATCGGCCCAACTCTGAATTGAGTTGTAAGGAAATGAAGAGAACCAGGTGAAAGCCGATCCCGAAAGAGACAGAGGGAACAACCGGACTCTCAAGGCGTCTCTAGCCAATGTTTCACCGCACTGCGCCAAGAATCGTAGGTCGACACATTGTCTTGCCCTGAGAACTTCGAGTAGTCTGGGATTTTGTACCTGTTGGGCAATGAAATTCGCTCAAAATGCTCCGGATAAGGATACCGATACATATGCCCTGAGTCTTTCGGTTTGAGGCCAAATTGATCGTGCATGATGTCCGCAATCAGATCAGCCCAAGTCCGGTTGTCCTGCTGTATCGGCTCATATGGATCATATGGCACGGGCGCTTGTCGGCTCATATGGATCATATGGCACGGCCGCTTGCCGATACAATGGTGGTGGCGTCTCGGGCCTGTAGTGATGATCTTGACAGCCTCCTCGATACTGGTACTGGAACGGGTGATCAGCGGGAGGTGGCCGATTTGCCGGTGGTGGCGCTGGTGGACCCGGGAACAGCTGTCGGCCTCCGGCGTTGTACTGTCTGTCCAGGCCAATCTAGGCAACCGGCTCTAACTGTCGATTATCGTTGAACATGTTGGTGATCTGATCCTGGGGCAGCGGTTCGGCATGGTAATTACTGGTCTCGCAGCCGATCCGGACGGATTCGGCTGGTTGAGGACCCCTCCTGGCGGCCCTGGTTGTGTTGGCGATGGAATCGGCCGATATTGGGTGGCCAACATCCTGTAACCAAGAAACTGGCCGTCTGTGAAGTACGTCGGCGCCCGCTACAGCTGGTCGGCTATCTTGGCGTCGATCATAGTAGCGATCATATTGTTAAGGGTGTTGACAAGGATGCTACTCTGGTTGACATACGCGTGATGGACGACCGAATCAATTCGGTCTTGCAAAGTATGTAGTGCCGAATCGTCTTGTTCCTGAATCGGCTCCTCCACCTTCTGTTTTCCCTTTGGTGCACTGGAGGAGGACGCCTAGAGTTCGTCCATGCTGAACTTGTACTTTTGATGCACGGCCCCGGATCTTGTCTGGGTGAATGATTGTAGGTAGTTGGCCTGGAGCTCTTCTACCATCTTTTTGTAATCGGCTTGCTGTTCAGCCGATAATTGCTCCATCTTCACAGGCAGGATGTTGTCTTCAGAAACACTAGGGCTCTTGGAGTCGACCATCTTGTCAGCTGCGTCGATGCGTCCTAGTCGAGTTGACAGAGAAAGTCCCACTCGGCATGCCAAGAAGCGTGTTGATGAGAAATTGCTCTCACGCACTGGCCTGGGAGATCTGCTTAACTGCAGTGCAGGTCCTTCTCGGCTACCTATGTTGTATAAGGCGTGCCAGTTGGTTTGAACTGTTAACCAACAAGAAAAATAGAGATATACACGCTAAGTATTAAGTTAGATCCTACTGGATCAGCTGCAGGAGTCAATTTACATATATATGCTATTCCGAAGTGTATTTAAACCAAGTGACTAGAATAGATCGGCTACACCGAGACAGTATTAGTCACTTAATCCAAATATACAACAGAATAATAAATATATGCTTTAACAATCCTAGGCGATGTCATAAGTCCAACTGTGAATCGGCTAATACTACGATTTATCTTATGAAAAGATATTGATCTGAGCTAAATGCGCTAAACCTAGATCAGTCGGCTATCGGCTGTAGCTGATAAACTGATTCTGGCTTAGGGCATTTAACTAGAACAAGATCTTAATATAAGAGGCAGTTTTAATGAATCTGATAGCAAAATATACCAAAAGAGCATTAAAACAGATAAGGTCGGCTGAAACCCCGACACTCTCTCTAAACACATACATCTAGCCGAATATATCATAAAAGCTCTAAAACCGACTTAATAATTCAATGTTGATGCAACATTAAGTATAAAAAGAACAATCGCTCTCTTGTAGTTGATGTAAATACCTCGAGACGGTGGATATCGCATATAATTCGGGCCAACCCTCGATCTAGCTCTACGCCGCCAAATCTTGACGAACAAACCGATATCAAGATAGATCTAAACATTGTTCTAGATTATATGCGATATATGATAACTAGCGCAAAGATAAATCACTGAATTTAGAGTGTCATAACGATGGAAGCACTAAATTCGACGAGATACACCACTAATGACAAACATTTACCTGAACTTGGGGATCGAAACGATAAACCCCGAAGCCAGATCAGTTGTTCGTCTGAAGAAAAAGGAGGCGATGCGCCGAAGGTTGTATTGATTGTGATTATTTGTTTACACGGGTCTCGGGTCCTATTTATACCCAAGTACAGCAAAGATCGCGCTACACACGGTTACAACTAACTACTATATCTATACGACAAAAGCGAAGGAAGCAATCCTTTGCCGCCTTTACAATAGGGTTATCCCTAAACAAATCTCTAATTTACACACTTTCGCCGTTATGGGACTTTATCCCTAGATGGCAATATCCTTAACGCGCAATTTGGAAACCGAATCTTCTATTTTATCTCCAAATATCTGCATCAGAAACAGCTTCATCCTTCCTGAACCTGGAATCAACCTTAGCCGACTAGCTTCGTAGCCGATCGCACCTCAGCCGACCTAGCCTCTGTTCCTCCGTCAAACCGGCCGATCAGATTCCGCTTCAACTTCAGCTAGGACTTAGGGATTTGGTTACCAAATTTAGCTCTTAACACCTACCCATCGAGATGATAGGATGAAGACCTAGGTACGACAGACCTAGCTAAACCAATGAACTTTCGACCATACCCCAACCCAAATCTCGGGGACGAGATTTCCTTTAAGGGGCATAGAGCTGTCACATACCCAAAATTTAGGATCAGAGAAGTTTTTCAATTTTGTGAACCAAAATTTTCCTTTTCTACTTCGGTCAAAGAACTTCAACCTATTTGCATGAGGTAAAATTTGAGAACTAAAATTTTTCTTTTCTCATTAGATGAGACAAACATAGACCTTTGCATGATATACTAAATTTTGAGAACAAATTAAAACTTTTCATTTTTAACCTATGACAAAATGCAAACTCATGTGAAAGCGTGCATACTATCATAAAACATGCTTTGAGTTGAGTCGTTTGTGTGTATTTGGATTTTCAATTTGAATTTCATAATAGGTCTCATGAATAATAACTAAGATCTAGATAAAAAACTAAACAATTAGGGCCTAGCGCTCACTAGAGGAATGTTAACATAGGGACCATATACCTTAAAATATATCAACATCGCTAATAACAAGCATCCCTAAATTAATTTGACCGCTCATCCGAACATGTGTCGCAAGTATGGAGGTAAATGAATAAGATTTACCTCCTATAGGAAATATTCCACCTTACTTTCCTAAACATTCCCCTAACTTAAAACCCAGATGAACATTCATATGCATATATATATAAATAGGAATCTGTGCTATAGGGACTGAAATCAAACTTAATAACATCACCTCATGTAAGGGAAAATCCAAATATAATCTCTTATGACGAATTGGATGTATTTACAATAATGAGAACAACTATACATAGGGAAGTTGCCCTAATTTTTCTAGATTAAACCATATAAGATAAAATCATGGAAAAATTCATGTAGGTGCGATAAAATCATGGAAAAATTCATGTAGGTGCGAGATGTTATACCCAACTTCACATAATATTTGTGCAATTTAAAAACTAGGTTTGATGCCCCAAACAAATTAAACAAGGCAGTCCAATATTAGGCTAATTAGTACCTTTAATCGGCTAAAACAAAAACTTGCCTAAGAGGTCATTTAAGTGCGCATAAGTATATATATCAAATAATTTATTCAAATACTAGTTTGAATAACATGAACAAATATAAATTTTCTACAGTTTTTCTCCTCTGTTTAGGCCATCTTTGTTTAATTTCTGGGAGCAATCCGCAAATGATTTTTGAGTGAAACTGAAGAAAATGAAACCTAGGGATGATCATCTACCCCCAGTAAAAAATTTGCCAAAAAATTTGCCAATTTACCATGCCCATAGATTAAGTTATTGAGCTGCAAATTTAAGGGGAGAGAAAATAATTCCTAAAATCAACAAAAATCAATTGTTGCCCACACTGGCTCGCTCTCATCCTGTGCAAAACAACAAACCGACCAAGAACGCATGAGACCAGTGAGAGAGAGGGAGGTCACCGTCACCAGTGTGCTCGACACGTGGCCGTGACGTGTTCGGCGCTGGGCTTGCTTCTAACCACCCCAGAACACGTCGCCCCTCCTTACTCTCCATTCCTGTGCCAAGAAAGCGAGAGGGAGAGCTCCATCTTGTTCCAGTCGTTCTCCACTCCATCGTCGGCCGCCGAGAAAGAAGCATGTCGATCGTCGTCAAGCCGTGCTCGCCCTCATCACGCCCTTGTTCCATTCTCTACACTCAATGCCGACTCTTTTCTCTTCTTATCCCATCTCATTCGTGCATCACAGCAACGGGAACACCGTCACGCCCACCGAAGCTCCGGAGCATGCACCGAGCATCGCCATCAGTGACATTGTCGTCCGGATGAATAGATGGGCTCATCCCGAGCTGAGTTGCTGCGCCACCGTCTTCGCCTCAACCTCCTCTTCATTTCCCCTCAAGAAACCCAACAAAATACGTCGTGGATAGGGAGATCAACGTCGCTGTGTCTAGCTCCGGCCGCCGCCCTATTTCTCCCGATTCCCAATTTTTCGGTAAGCCATGGTTCGAGCTCTCGAGTACATAGCTTCCTGGTAGCACCACTGACACTTTGCATGCACCCTTTTTCCATCTCTACGATTGTTGCTCGCAGTCATTGTTCACATGGAGTCGCCGCCACCATTGGGACCAACCAGACATTGCTGCCTCTGTACAAGCATCGCAAATCCCGGCCGAACCTTGGTGAGTACCTTGGAAGACCATAGGACACAGTAGATGCATCTCCTTCGCCAGCATCGAGGTAGAGCTCGGCATGCCTGTGGATGCCGAGACATGCAGCCGCAACACTGAGCTGCTGTAAAGTCAGGGCTAGATTTCGAGAATTTGAACAACTGTACGGACCGATGTGTAAACATACCACTCAGTGACATGTGGGTCTAGGAGCTACTTGTAATTATGTGAAAACTCGTGGACTCTTAATAAAATTTGATTCAGCACTTTCCTTGTCAATAGAAGAATTCACAAACTTGTAAAATCCATATAAAATCCAAAACAACTCATTTTGGTTTGAAAAAAAATCTGTGAACTCATAAAAAGATGAACTTTAGTTTAGTATTATAAAAGTTGAACTTACAGTACAAATTTTATCTCTAAAATTCAAATAAGGAGAATCACCCATAACACTTGTACAAAATTATCAAATCCCTAGAAAATTCAATTTAACTTATTTTTACCAACCCAAATCCTATAGATTCCTCAACTCATTTTTTTACCAACCCAAATCCTATAGATTCCTCAACTCATCCACTCGATTAGGGAAAATAAAAATATATGATTACTTTGAACCAAAAGCTTTTTAAAACTGTTGTTAAGAAAATGATGAATTATAGGCAGGCTGAAATTTAGAGATTTATATAAAATTCATTTTAAATCCCTTTTGCACAAACTCAAGCTCTATAGAACCACCAATATACATACTTTGACAGCATGAAGTAAAAGCATATGCTTACTGTATAATAGTATCACCTAAATATTTATATAAGGAATAAACAACTTAGATGTAGACCTTAACTTGTAAAATTTGTAAAATTTGTAGTAAATTCATTTTTAATCCTTTTGGAGTGAACTAAGTACCTATGAAACCAGCAAGTGATGAAATAAAAATGGCAACTCATATACTAAAAATGTCAATAAAATTTAAATCGACAACTAGGGTGCTAAACACTATAATAGTAGTTAAGCACTAAATACATATATGTATAAAAATATATATGCACTTTTAGCTCTAAGTAAATCAAAATAAAACTTGTTAGACCAGAGGAACACCAAGCTCCATCCTCACTCACTAAGATTTAGAACACTTAAACTCATGCAACACTATCTAGGCTAGAATAATGAAACAATGACATAGAACCCATCTAGTTGCAAAGTATGAGGTAAAACAATAAAAGAATCTAAACTTGTAGACTTAAAATGGGATAGATAGCAAAATGTATTTAGTTTACTCAACTAAATCAAGAAATAACAATGTCTGGACCTACAACTCCAAAGTCATGCACCTATTAAACCATGTAGACCTAGAATACATTATAAATTGTAAAAATCCATAGGAAATTCATAATAGCTCCAAAAATTCTGAAACCAAATGTGTTAGTCTTATAAAACACACTTCTACACCCCTGAGAGGTTAGATCTAATAAAAATCCTCTTGCAAAACTATTTTAGAACACAACCTAATTAAACTACTACGCTATATCAAGTAAACTTCTAAAAGTCATAATTCCCCAATGGAATTAGATAAATTAGTAATTCTTTCACCTAAATTCATTTTAGATCAGTACCTACTCAATGTACAAAAATCATGCATTTTAGAGTATTTTGGAGTTTAGCCTATTTTTGGTATTTAATTGCATATCGTGTATTTTGTTTAGATGATTGCGTAAACGGTGACGAAGTGGATTGGGTACTAACATTTTCTCCAGACCAGGGCAAGTTCTTGCCCCTCCTTTGAACACTTTGAACCCATGTTTTCGGGCAATATATTTTGTTTGTACATTTCCATGCGTATTTTATCGTATCGTCACTTTTAAATTAAGATTGGTAGCTATGTCCTAAAAATTTGCATGAATCCTTTTTAAAACACTCCCTTGCTATTTTGAACCCTAGGAATTAAATTAAATTAGAGTACTCTAGATGTACTCATGTGAAAATATGCTATAATTTACAAAAATGAAATGCTTTGCCTTGCTTAGTATTAATCGAAATATGGGCATGGACGATTGCGAAATTCTTTGGAAAATCTTTTGTGTGTTTGGACTAAATGGGGCGATCCCTGATAATTTGTGAAACAAAACAAAGTAAAATCATGATTTTAGACATGGGCGACAAGTGGCATGCAATTGATGTATTTGCATTGCCGATAGGGAGAGTGTTCGCCTGAGTCAATTGAGGACCGAACTACATGTCATTCATTGTGTATATCATACATCCACATGTGCTAGTATGGGATAGCCTTAGCCAAGTAGTCTAATTAGCACCTAGCCTTGTATTATGGTACTTCCTATTTACCACCGATGTGGTAGTTTAGGCGACTAAGTCTATCCAATACAACGATATTGTGCCACTTGGGTGGGTTCTTGTCGCGTCCGCCACTAAGTTTAAGGCATGGGTCCGCCACTTAGCGGTTCTAGGGCACATTTTCACTATGACCTAGGATGGAGGAAACACGTATCGTGCGGTGCAAGGCTAGGGGCTAAGTAGTGTAAAGGCTTCGTGGTGACCTCTAGACTGTACCCAATGTGTAGAGTATGGTGGTACCGACGGGTACCGAATAAACTAGAGCGATTCACTTCATGTGGGTAAAGCTGTACAAACTCTTCAGAGTTATAAAAACTAATCGATTAGCCGTGCTAACAGTCATGAGCGACATATTAAAATGCTATGGGTATTAATTGAGTTTTGAGTTCTTACTAAAATAGTTTGGTGACTAAAGGTTCTTGAAAACAATTGTTTTATGCTAAGACTGATGATGTTCTGAGCAATGTATTTGCCTTACTCCGCGACGTGAGTAAGAGATCAAAATTTACCTATACATATATATACGCAGGTCATAGACTTAGCTCCCGAGAGAATGTGGGTAATCGACTGTTCTTCTAGGTCTTTAACTTGATGGGGATCTACCCATAGTCAGTGTGCTTGTGGGTGGGTAATTAGGCCACCGCTGCTCGCTGTACTCTGATTTATTTATATTTATTTGGCCGGTCAGCCTATGTAATTATTTATGTGTCGTAATCTCTTAAAGTCTTTTCATCTTACACGTATTAGCTTTGCATAACCATGCTTGAGATGAAAGTATGAATCTAGTGCACATCCTGGGAACTAGATTCACATGAATGAGAGTTAAGGTTATTTGAGATGTTGTAGATCTTTAGCCATTTCTGTCAAATCTCCTGAATGTGTAACACATCTGGTCGCCGCCTTCGAGTGGTTTGACGGGCACATCTCAGGCTGAAGTTGAATGGCAGGCTAAAGGCCCAGCAATGTCTCCAGTATCCTTCCCTCGAGGCTCCAGACGTCTTGTTATGTTTGTTATATGACTTGAAGCGTTTCACTTCATCTGGAAATTATAATGAAAGATCCAGACAGTCTCCGACAGCAGTGGTATCAGAGCCAATACCGACTATAGGAGACCCTTAAGCTGGTCGCTTAGAATGGATTCTCAAAATTATTTTGAGGTTTTCGCTCTCAGCTATAAAATTATTTTTGATAACTCTATTCAATCTTATATCTCATCCCTCTCTACAGATTATTGTTCTCTATATCTCCATTTCGAGTTTTTAAACTCTTATCTTGCTCTATATGGTCGAAACCTTTTGAAAGTTTGTGTTTTTTTGAAAAAGGAGTTTGAAAACACTTAATTATCACAACCAATCGTACCAAAGAGCTTCTGAAAAGCTTTGAAACCCCTTTGCAAACTACTCCTATGAACTAGAACGGATTTGCAAAATATCAGGTTAGAAATAGCCTCTAGTGAGTGGGTTTTGAAACGGGTTGTAGAAAACATAAAACTTGATAGACAATATAAGGATTCCATCTCCTCATGTTATCTCTGTACCAAAATTGAATTGGGTCGATTTTAAACTCCCCTTTCTTGACTTTTCAAAAGTTTTACCAATTAAACCTAAAGCGGGTAGTTCGGTATAGAATAAAGTTGTAATGCTTAAGCCTCAGAATGTTTGCTTAGATGGACCACCCGAAATTCATATAGTTTCCTGGACCACTCTAACATAATGTATTTAAAAGATTATAAATTTAGACAAACTAAAACTTGAATGCCGTCTCATTTTGTGCTTGCTAGTATATTAACTTGTTTAATGTAGTGACTCTTGCTATTGCAATATCCATTTTGTGTGCAAGACTTAGTTTTGAGAGTTGTGGGAAATCGATTGCTTCTTCTAGGTCTTGAACTTAATGGGGTAAACCCCTAGTCGGTGTGCTTGTGGATGGGTAGACAAGCTTCCGTTGTTCTCTGTTATATCTATTTTGGCCGGTCGGCCTTTGTAATTATTCATACAATGTAATTCATTAAGCTTCTTTCTACTTAAGTGTATTTGCGATGAATGCCAATGCTTGAGATGAAAGTGTGAGTCTAGCGCACATCTCGGGAGCTAGGTTCACACAAGTAAGAGTTAAGAATATTTGAGATGTTGTAGATCTTTAGCCAATTTTGTCAAGTCTCCTAAATGTGTAACACATCTGGTCGCCGCCTTCGACTGGTTTGACGGGCACATCTCAGGCTGAAGTTGACTGGCAGGCTAAAGGCCCAGCAATGTCTCCAATATTCTACTCTCGGGACGTCGGACGTTCTATCATGTTTGTTGGATGATTTGAGGTGATTCACTTCATCCTGCAGATATAATGGGAGGCCCGGGTCGTCGGAGACGGACACGACAGGAACTCACCACGTGGCACAATTTTTAGAAACTAGAGTATGCATGAGGTGTTTATTTTCCATATTCAATTTATTTGTGATATATTCAATTTATCTCCCTATATTATAGTTCAAGCTTTGCTGGTTCTAGAGAAATTTGGTTCACTCCATTTGGAGTAAAAATTAATTTTCTACAATTTTTACAAGTTAGAGTATGCTTTATGTTTAGCTAATCTTTATTTATATTTTTAGAAAGAAAAATCCTAGTGTAAGCATAGGTTTTCATTTTATAACATCAAGGTCCACAATTTTTTGAATCTACTGGAATTGGTTTCATATCAAAATGAGTTATATTTCATTTTATGTGAATTTTTCAAATTTGATCCAATTTTTATTTGAAAGGTTATTACCCTGACTATTTTTCCTTAATACTGTTCGAATTAGAAAATCATGGGGTCCACTCTCAGTCACTCGCTAATATGCATAAAGGCCCCTAGGCTTTCTAGGGATCAACAAGTGGTCCTTAACACATGTTAAAACAAATTTTCATGAAGATTTCTTTCATTTATAATCAGGTCCTGGGCCCGCATGTCATACAGAGCATTTTTACTAATTGAATCTCACAAATTTTGAAAGGTTATTAAGCTGAGTAGGGTCCACCGGTCAGTGAGGCACAACCGGTTGAACAGAGCAGCAGCGCCTCGGCCGAATGGCCAACCTTTGTTACCCCGGCGCAGTGACTTCTTGAGCACTATTGGGACAACATGGGGACTACTTTATGCTCCAAGGAAGTGAGCCCGTCGGTTCCAATAGAGCTCTCGTTGGATCGCCAGGCTATACTCAAGTCAGAAGGCTAATGAAGGACACTTCAGACGACTGGTCCCTAGGCTCTGATGTGTCATTCGACCCTAGGCTTGGGGGCTGCTGTGGGGGGTGTCACCCTGGGGTACCCTATGGACTGGAATCTATGTTGCACTTTAGTGAAAACTAAGAGTCCTCAGGACGTGGTCGATGGCTTGAACCCCTGCTGCGGGTTCGGACGTCCCGACCTTACCGCGAGTCTGACCTCAGTTCTCCTCTCTCGATACCGTTTACTATGGCTCGACCTCGACCATCCTCAGGACAAGACTTGGCATGCAAGAAAGAAGAGGGAGGAGATAGCCTCGGCAAAGACAGCACAGTACAGGTATCTCAGATGGAGGAGGGATCCCATGGCAAGATAGAGAGAGCACAAGATGCCCATGGTGTATAGGACCTAGCAGACCGCTTTGTACCTTTTCAGGTGTTGTTTTGTACTTACCTTCTAGCACATTAGACAAAAAGCTTTCTTGGCGCCAAAGCTCTCCCTGTTCCTGGCCCCCTTGAGCTATAAAAGGGAGGGCAGATGACGGGCCCATGGGGGAGAGGAGAGAAGACATCTACATTCCGATTGATCTCCAGCATTCTCATTCCCAGTTCTTGGCCAGCTTGCTTGAAGCCCCAAGAACCCCTCCTTGTAACCCTTGTTCATCACACACCTAAATAACGAACACTAGACGTAGGCTTATTATCCTTTGGGAGGGCTGAACCAGTATAATTCCCTGTGTCTTACTCTTTGGCTCGTCCCTGGACTCGACTCGACCATCAGATCCATCGAGGAAAAGCCTCTCTACTGTTCTCTTTCACCTCTTTGGGCACCCCCATTTGAGAACTGCCGACCTACCCGTCGACAGCAAATGGGACATTCGGCCTTAGGGTCAAGTTTCTTTCCAAGGCGCTGGTTCCCTGCAGGTTGTGAAGGTTTTGGGAATTCTTGGTTTTACTGGTGCACCGCCCAGGTGCACCTGGCAGTTGTAGCCCCTGAGCCTAGGGTCAGATGATACATTTAAGCCTAGGGTCAACTCGTCAAAAGCATCATTTGTTCACCTTCTGACCCAAGTGGGTGAATGCCACCATCCCGGGGTAGTGGAGGTCGGCCGTGCGGCTGGGACTACTGCCCAGAGGCCTATAGTAGTCCTGACCCCGACAATGGGCTAGCTCGGAAGCCCACGCACGAGTCCTTGAAATCCATTTCCTTGAAGCAACGAAAGTCAGCAATATGGTCGGGATTACGCCCGAGGCTTCGATAGCCCCAAACCCGACCGGGGGTCCGCTCGGAAGCCCCCGAGTCGGTGATTTCCACTGCCATGAGGTAGTGGAGGTATTGACATCCCCGAATAGAGTTCTGCCATGCCCTGCGCGCGGCGCGGAAATCGGTGTAGCGTTTGGCGATGGGATGGGAAAGGGAATGGAAGCAAGCCGGCGCCATTTGTCGTTCCGTAATCCGATGGTCAAGGTTCTCCTCAGGGCAACGTGGCATGCCGGAAGACGGATGGATAGGGCGCTTCGAGTTCTCTGCGCCTGTCACAAACGGTGCCACGCACATTTCCCGAGATTTACGCCACCAAGCCCATCATAGCTCCCTATTTAAACCTAGTCAATCCAGGTGCATTTCTTCTTACACCACCTATGTCTTTAGTTCGAAGGAAAACCTCAAGGCTCCCGCCGTTGCGTTGCAACCTTCTGAACCCTCAAAGCATTCTAGGACTCATGGCTTCATCGCTGAGTTCCCCCGAGGGTTGGAGCGGGAGCGAGAGCCCCGAATGCCGTCGCCAACAGGTAAGTCTTGGATTTCATCCTTTAGTCAGGTGCTTCTTCTTTTGTCACCTTTTTGTTCCTTTGTTGGGACCTCACCTGCTAGGTGTTTATGCCATGGCAGGACATTGGTGCTCTGTCGCGATCGGCGGTGACGGCCAACTCGAAGGGGAAGCGGCGGCTATCCGCGTCTGTGGAGGCGGAGCCTAGTGTACACAGGGAACCAAGTACGCAGGTGTCGGGGCTGGCTTGGAAAATCCCACACCTGGGTGCTGTGAGGTTCATTGCCTCCACCAGGTGAGCTCCCTCTCCTTGTCCTTTCCTTTTTATTGGTATCGCATGCGCTGACTAGTGTCATCAAGAGGCAACCGTTGGGCATCGACCCTCGTGTCGAGGAGGCCACTGACCTTCAGTGACACTCCGAGGCTCTCCTCCAGAACCTGACCGCCGTGCTCAACGATTCCGAGGCCAAAGCTTCGACATCGAGAGAAGCGAGGGTCGAGGCGGAGAGGAAGTTGGTGGCCGCCGAGGTGGCGAGGAATGAAGCCTCGGCCAAAATAGCCGAGCTCCAGGCGGAGCGGATGGAGGTTGTCCGTAAGTACTGGCCTTTCATCTCCCTTATTATTGTCTCTGGAGCATGCTCTGGCCGACCTTTTACTAACTAGGCCTACTAGCAAGCATGCATCGTCAAGCCAGCTAGCTTCGGGACAGCCTAAAGATGGTTGACAGGTACTGGGAGACCTGCTCGGAAGTGGCCCGAACACACCTCTGCCATCGACCCATACACGTCGTTGGCCATACCAAACGACGACGTGCTCCAGGCACGGCTGCTGAATAGTCGGGAGCTTGTCTGGGCCTTCGCTCAGGGCGTGGCGAAGATGGCGGCGACACACGTCCTTGGTGTGGTACAAAAGCTGTACCCCGGGCTGACATCGAAGCAGTTGCTGAAGGGTGGCCTGCCGGTGTCGAGGAGGGCAATGTCGATGACATCTACGCAACCGTGGAGCCTATAGTGGAGAAGATCATAGCCAATATGGACCTGTATATTAGGGGGACCTCGGGCCCTATGTATGATCGTCACCCCGCTGAATATAATAAAGAAAACTTTGTCAGTCTCCTTTGTATGCCGCCTACAATTCACGATATGTCCATTTTTTATTTTTTTGGACACCCGACGTGCCTCTATGTGATAGATTGTTCGAGCGACCTTGTCCTTCAACACTCCGAATCCGAAGGGCAGGTAGTCGAGCTTCGGGGGAAGCTACCACTCCGGGTAGTTTGCACCGAGCGACATAGCCCGTCAACAGACCGACGACCAGAAGGCTTCCGGACAAACTCAAGGACGTCTATCCCATGGAGTAGATCCTGCTGAATCATCTCCGCCATCTACAGACCAAGTCCGAAGGGCTACCAATCAGACTCCAAGCACATCCTTCTCCTCCATAGCGGGTTGGAACGCGACGAGACGACCTTTTGTTCGCTGCATGATCGACCTCCGATACCGAGTGTTCTTCGGGCCTTAACAGACAGATCCGAAGGCTTCCTCAGTCTACTCGGATTGACTCAGCCAAGTGCAGGGCAAATAGGTGGGCGGGGGAGGATCGGCGATCATTCGAGACGTGTATAACTCTCATGACCGAGTGGTGGAAGCCGGTGGGACAGATTTGGGTGGGCATTCAGTCGAGCAAGGTCACTTAGTTTTGTACGTAGCGAATGAACGTGAGGTCGTCGTTGTCCGACCAGTCTCTGTGTGTCTAACCCTCGAAGTAGAGCGAGTTAGGCCATCGACAGACATTGTCTGAGTGACCCACATCAAGCTCCCAGCATCTTAGTCGTATACACAGGATTTAGTCGTTAAGAGCCCCGAGCAAATTCACCAGAACATGACTGTTACACGGCCTGTCCCAACCGTAGCTAGCCCCGAGTAGGAATGAAGACACTACCCGAGGGACTCAGAGTCGTGCCGACCATGTTCAGTCGAAGCAGGTAATGAATGAGCACCCGAGCAGCTCAAGCTCAGTAGGCGAAGCATCTTCTCAGAAACCCTTTGCTATCAAGCTAGGGTCGCATTACTTAGGACTTGCCATGGGTATGTTCACGCGAGAAGGGATCAACGCGGCCAGCGATACTGCTCGAGAAGGCTTTCGAGCCCCTGAGCCATCTGGGGGTCGGGAAAATGACATGCAAAAAAGGTCAATGGATAATCGAAATTGATAATTGAAAGGGTTGAGGCCTAGGTACTTAGCTGTTCACGCGTAGAATTGGTGCAGGTGTTCGCTGTTCCACGAGTTTAGCACTTCCTGTCCCTCTTCGTGAATCAGCCTGTAGGAGCCCAGACGTGTGACGGCGGAGACGATGAAAGGTCCTTCCCACAGAGGTGAGAGCTTGTTCATGCCGGCCGAGGACTGCACCCTTCGGAGGACGAGGTTGCCGACCTTGAAGGACCCCCTTTTGACGTTCCTGTCATGATATCAGCCAAGCGGCTGCTGGTACCGATCCATCTGGATTAACACCGCCATTCACTCTTCTTCGAGGCTGTTGATGTCCTCGGCTGGCGTTTGCTCGGCCATGCCTTCATCGTAGAGTCGAATCCATGGGGACTCGTGGAGCATGTTGACCGGGAGAGCAGCCTCTGAGCCGTAGACCAGGAAGAACGGGGATTGTCCTATGGCTCGGCTCAGCTGAGTGCGGAACCCCCATAGCACAGCAGGGAGCTATCGCAACCATCGGCCTTCATGCTTCCGGAGTTGGTCGAAGACCCGGGCCTTTAGTCCTTGCAGGATCATGCCATTAGCATGTTCACACTGCCCATTTGCCTGGGCGTGCGCCACTGAGGCATACTCGACCTCGATGCATCTTTCTTCACATAACTCCCAAAAGTCGTTCCCAGTAAACTGCGTACCGAGGTCGGTGATGATCTCCCTTGGGACGCCGAAGCGGAAGCTGATGCTCTCGATGAACTCAGCCGCCTTTTTGGCTATGCAAGCTTTCAACGACATTACTTCAATCCACTTTGTCAATATGTCGATTGTGACAAAGAGGTGGGTGAAACCCCCGGGTGCCTCCGGGAAGGGGCCGACTATGTCGAGCCCCTAGCATGCGAAGGGCCACGACGGCGGGATCAGCTGGAGAGCCTGTGCCGGGAGATGGTGCTGTTTGGCAAAAAACTGACAACCCTGACAGCGTCAAACTAGCTCTTTGGCATCCTCATTGGTGGGGTGCCAGTAGTAGCCCGCACGAAAGGCCTTGCCAACCAACGTCCTTGCGCCCACATGGTTGCCACAGACGCCCGAATGAATCTCGCCGAGGAACAAGATTCCATGGTCCCTGGGGACACAAGGCAAGAGTACTCGGGTGGAGGCCGCATGCTTGAACAGTTCAGAGCCCAGTACGACGTACAGCTGGCTAAGTCGGGCGATGCGTTCGGCCATAGCCTTGTCAGGAGGGAGCACCTTGGTAGTGATATAGTCAATGAGCTCTCTACGCCATTCACCCGGGGCGTCGGTGGTAGCAAGGACCGACTCAGCTGGAGGCGGAGGGGCAAGCTCGAGAAGGTCCGAGTCTTTGATCGACGGGTTGTGTAACTCGTTGAGGAAGATCCCATGCGGAACGGAAGCTTGGGAAGACCCGAGCTTAGCCAGCTGGTCGGCTGACGAATTGGCGTCTCGGAGAACATGGTGGAACTCTAGGCCGCTAAATCTGCCCTCGAGTTTTTGGACCTCAACACAATAGGCGTCCATCTTTTCACTCGAACATGACCAGTCCTTGTTGACCTGGCTAATTATTAGATTCGAGTCACCGTATACCATAATGTGGTCGACGCCGATGGACTTGGCGATTCGAAGACTATGGAGCAGGGCCTCGTACTCGGCGGCATTATTTGATGCTTTGAAAAGCAACCAGAGGATGTACATAAGATGCTCGCCCTTCGGGGAAATCAAAAGCATGACAGCTCCAGCGTCGTCAATGTTGAGGGGGCCATTGAAATACATGGTCCAGGTCGGTCGAATTTCGAAGGTCGGTGGAAGTTGAATTTCCGTCCATTCGGCCACGAAGTCGGCAAGGACATGGGACTTGAGCTAGGACCGGTTCCCCCACATCATCGAGGAGGAGATGGGGACCGAGCTGACCGTGGCGGGGGCCTCCGACCCGCACGTCGCAGGGACTGTGGCTCCGACGGTGGAAAGTGCCGAGCAGGAACCAACTCAAGGATTGAAGAACATGACCTTGGCGGTGCTGCCGGCCCGGGGGCCCCCGGAATCATGCTGAGGTCGGGGAAGGTTCCGAGACCCAATCTGCACCACTTTCGGAGCATGACCGCCACTTTGCCAGCATTCGGGAGGTGTTTTTGGTAAGATCCATAATTCCTCGTCTGCAACTCTGAAGCCATGTTGATGTCTTGTCATTGCAAGAGGGTGCTCAACCGAATCGACCTTCAATAGCTGAACGGGAGCTGGAACGAAAGCTGGACGAGGCTTGTCGTCATGAGCTCTCTTCTTCCGCCCTTCTTTCTTTATCTTAAACAATAAAATGACTCATGACATTTTGCAGGCGCTGAGGAGGCCAGTAGGCTGGCCGAGGTGTTTCGGGCTAAGCGAGATAGCGCCCAAGAGTTTCTCGGGCTCTCGAACAATGCCCCGAAGAAGGCTGAAGCTGCCCGAGCCTTGGTAGAGGAAAGGCTGGAGAAAACCCCAGCCGACCTCGAGGCAGCAAGGGCCGAGGTGGAAGGAGCTGGCTCGGTCCAAGGCCGAGGCCGAAGCGGCTGAGGCCGAGGCTGAGACAGCCAAGGCCGAGGCGGAGGCTGCCAAGGTCGAGGCAGATGCGACAAAGGCCAGGGTGGAGAAAGAACTTCCCGCCACGAAATGGTCAATGGTCGATCTGGCCAAGGAGCTGAAGGAGGCAAAGGCCGCCAAGGCTTCCATGGAAGGTAAGTGCTAATCCCATCATCCTCCTCCACCTTCTTGATTTCCTTTGTTTGCCTTTATTCTGTTTCTTGACCTTGACTTGTGCAGAGCGTGCCTCGATCTCCCTTGGCAGATCGGGCAAATCAAGGAGCGCTTGGACGCGGCGGAAGATCGATCGGCCGAAGTTCGAGATGGCACTGAAGGGTTACGCGAAGGCTACGCTAGCCGAAAACAAAAACTTTTCTACCACGCAAACCAGGAACACTTGCAAATAAGGGCCGATAGATCGTTACCGATTGGAGTATGCAGCGGAAACAGCCAATCAGGGCTATCCGATCTGGAACTGTGCTGGCCGATGACAGCCGATTCTCGCAAGCCGACAGCCGATTCCTGGGGACAGCCGATTCACCAATCAGCCGATTCACCGATGTCGCAGCCGATCTGAGTCGTCCGACCACGCTCTCGTCGTCGATCTGCCGCAGTCGCCTCACTTCGATTGCAGCCAATCCGAAGCCGATCAACAGCATGCAACGTAGCAGTGCCTCTACCGGTATCCACACGTCCGAGGACAGAACGCCGAACACCCATGTGCTAGCACGCGATGCAAGGCTAGGGTTTGGCTCGAAAGTGGGGAGGGTTTCCGTGGAGATTGATCTCGCCGACTTCTAAAGATGCATGTGATCAGATTGATTTCGGCGCAATTGACTTCAATTGACCGATCAACATCTCTCCACCCCTCGCCCGTTAATATAGAGTTGGCCTACTAGGACTAGTGGCCGATCAGGACTCTATTTTGAATCGGATCTCATCCGTGTCTCATAGAGTTGGCCACCCATACATCGTAAGCCCATAGGACTCTATCCGATCGAGCCATATCCGAGTCCAACTCGAATGCCTGTTCTTATCCCCTTAAGCGTGTGACCCTGTAGGTTCAGGTCTACTCGGTTTCGGCTATTGTCTAACTAAGCCGATCGTCGGCTCGAGTCCAACTCAGCCGACCTGTCAACAGCGGCGCCTAGCAGCACATATTGACACCATAGTATACAAGAATATAATATTAGTTCTGAACCTGTAATATGTACACAAATCCCTTTGCCTCACGATACCAATTAAGCTATAGGCAAGATGTGGGCCATCCCTTCAATAGCTTAACCATTCACTCGAACCGTATTGGATTATCTGTCTATTGATTGACTCCTCAATCAACTTAGCATGGCCATGCATTTCCATAATCCATTACCTCGAGGGGCCCAGAGATATCTCTCCCAAGGAGGGGCAAATTCCATCTTGATCACTCACATCCCACTCCATGTTTCATAGCAAACCCGAAAACTACCTTTATAACTACCGAGTTACGGAATAGCATTTGGTAGTCCCAAAGTAGGCTACTACACATGTTGGAATCCATGGTGATCTCAGGTCTAAGGACTTTGTACCAACACTACCTGAGACCAACTAATGGCACATTAATTCCTGTAGTGTCTCATGGTGGGTCTATCCAACAATGTGTTCTCTAACACATGTGTCAATGTTTATTGATTTGGTATCTCCATACCCATGATCTATGAGACATGATCATAATCAATAAACATGCCGATCATAGAATCATATTAATTCCATTATATGATATATGATCAGGGATCATTAGAAATAGATTCATACATATATAGTCTCAAAAATAAGTCACGTACTTATTGATCAATAAAAGATGCCTATTTCATGAAACTGAATAACACTTTATTCATAAATACATAAACATTGACCATGATATCCAACATCTCCATGTTGCCTCTAGGGCATATCACTAACAGGCACTCCTGCCATCTTGAACAAGGCCAATCACAAACTCCCGCCAGCCCAAGAGTCCAACAGCGAGTTCCTTGAACGCCTACGGGAAGGCCCTCGTCGCCTCAACATTTTTGTGAAGGACACGGCGAATGATGGCATAGCGGTGGCCCTTGGCATCCTGAGCGGCCAGTACCCCGAGGTTAGGATTCCCAACCTCGGTGAGGGGTGGGCATCAAGTGTGCAGCCTGGCGACGTGGATGATATCCTCGATGAAGTTGAGGTGACCGCTGACAAGATCGCAGCCCTCCTAGACTTTTAGCCGAGCCTCCCTGTAATAGTCCCTAATAAACAGGAGAAAATTGATGTTAAAGTAGGAACTTAATGTCATTTTTATTTTGAGAATTATACATTTTTCTATCCAAAGAAAATTAGACCAGGTTCAAGTAGAAATGGCTTCGCCTATTTGCATCATTCCCAACATCTGAGCTTTAGGTAGCAATCTTAGCCCGCAGGATCCGGGAGGATTCTCTGACCGGTCCCCAATAGGTTTTTGACCGATGCTTGGTGTACTTGTCATTCACTTTGCGAAATAGGCGAGTTTGGAGGTCTTGGAAGACCAACTTCCCCGAGTAGCTTGATAATATGCCAAGCCATCGCGCTGCAGAACCTGACCCAAGTCCAACTCCTGGAGGAAAAAAGTCCAACTTTGACCGGAGGGCATGGGATCAAGCCATTACTGTGGGCTGGGACGCATTGATCCGATACTCAGGGAAACTTGTCGGATCGTCAAGTTGTCACCGAATCATCCGATATTCTTTCGTTCTGGGAACACAGACAATGAGGGGTCAGGACCGCGAATCTTAGAGCTGGTCATGAGTCCTTGCGTGAAAGTTATCGAGTCGCTAGAACATCACTTGATGGTCGGGAGACAACACCGAGCTCCCGAGCAGCTGGTGTTTGCTCGACAAAACTTCTTTCCTGGGAAGTCGGACCAAGAAGGGTCGGGGCTGCGAATCTCAGAACTGGTCATGAGTACATGCGCAGAATCTGTTGGGTACATAAAGGGCTGCTCGGCGGTGGGGCGGGAATCAACAAATGACACAAAAGTAAGTATCAAAGCTGCTTTTGAAGATAACAATGAGGGATGAAGTATGTATCTGTATAGAAGTCAATGTGGAGGAAGATCGCCATCAGTTCGCACGGTACGAAGAACAATGCCCCTACCTGGTGTGCCAACTGTCGACGGGTTGGTCGGTAGTCCTCAAAGGGGGGTTCCCAAAGATGAGAAAGAGAATAGTAGACAAGTTGTTCCAAGACGGATCCGATGGTCGACTCGAGTCCTGAGACGAGCGAAAGAGTAAAGACATAGAGAGTAATACTAGTTCAGCCCTCCCGAAGGACAATAGTCCTACGTTCAGTGTTCTTTGTTGGGGTGCGTGATGAACAAGAGTTACAAGGAGGAGTTCTTAGGGCTTGGAACAAGCTGACCAAGAACTGAAAATGAAAAACTAGAGTTCGATCGGGATGTGTTGATCCCTCATCCCCGACCTCCTTGCTCTGCCCTCCCTTTTATAGTTCAAGGGGGTGTAGTTACAAGAGAACTTGGGGGCCAAGGAAGCTATGTTTAACATGCTGAAAGATGAGTACTGACAATATCTGAAAAGGTACAAAATGGTCTGTGAGGTCCTATATACCGTGGGCAAGTTGTGCTCTCTTTCTCTTGCCTTGGGATCCCTCTTCCACCTGATACACTTATACTGTGTTGTTGGGTGACGTCAGTCTCTGCCAGGTTGTCCCTTAACCATTCCTTCTCATCCCAAGGATGGTTGAGGTCGGGCCGCGGTTGTCGGGGTCGAGAGAGGAAATCGAGGTCAGACTCGGGGAATGGTCGGGACGTCCTATCCCACATAGGGAGGGGGGTCAAGATGTCTGACCACGTCCCGAGGGCTCTCGGTTTTGAATTCAGTTGGACATAGATTCCTGTCCATAGGGTACCCCGGGATAACATACCCCACACCCATCATTGCCCCTTTTTATACTGCGTCGTTGTTTCGCTTTCTTTCTTTTCCACGCCTTTCCATTGCCAAGGAATTCCCAGACACTTCCATCTTCAAGCTTTTGTCATGCTCTTTCACCACTTCCACTTCCTGAGCACCACTCGCACTCGCAAGGTGTGGACCCCCGATTTTGAGTCGGGAACCTTTCGTGTTCATAGTACCATTTCCCCGGATCAAGTAGTTGGTACCCACGAATGCAGTACTGGATAATCAAGTGCACATGCACGAATAGTCTTACAATACCATTATTACATAAATAGGCCCGAAGGCATTGTTCATCCCACGGACCTTATGGTCCGAATACAACATAAAAACAGAGTTTAGGTAAGGCAGCGGAAAGAGGCAGCGGCTTGTCCATTGCCACAGGCAACGACCGGGACTAAGGTCTAATATGCGCCGTCGGTTCCTTCGCCCTCCGGGTAGTACGCGTAGGGGTCTTCGGCTCTTCATTTCCATCATTTGGAGGTTTGTGCGTATAGCAAGGGTGAGTACCAACCGTACTCGGCAAGTCAACACGAATTGATGCATATGATAGGGATATTCAAAGAACACGGCTAGGGTTATTTTTGCGTAAAGCCGCTTTTCAATTCTTTTCACAAGCCTACCGACTAGCCAAAATCAAGTTTTAATTTCATGGTTCATTAATCCGGCGACGGTTCTGTCTACCATCCATCGTGATTCCAAGGATGGCTTCCCGTCTCCGGTTCGTCATGATTTTCTGGGTGTCCACCCCTTCTCGCATTCTCGAGAAGTTGATCCACCACGAACAAAATCATCATGCAAACCCATCCCAGCAGTTTTAAGTTTAAAATCTAGCCAAGCGAAAGTCTTGTCACGATGCTCAATATCCGCGAGCACGGCTATTCGAATAGATTGATTCATTCACACTTGGTGGATGTACACTTTACCCGTACTCCGCGACAGCCCAACAAATGAGCCTACGCCTCAACACATGAGACGGTCACGGCAAAGCCTTTCGATAACCTCACTTTGGCGTACCCGCTCCATGAACTTATGCCCTCATGCACTCTAGCCGTCCTTTTCTAGCGGTGAGAGGAGTTCAGGCGCACCGGGGTAAGGGAAGACATTTCCAATCTTTAAGTTTAATTAACGTAGTTTAATTCCACCATTTATAACAAAGGCCGCAGCCTCATCCTCATCCCATAACCACACCACGAGAGAACCATCTATGCAAGGATACTCGCCTCCGCTCGGCTATCTAGTCGCTAGGTCTATACCCATTCGAGAAGTACGGTTGTACTGGCTCGTTTCCCGGCTATCTCATGGCTCGGTCCTTAATTGACCAGGGTCGGCACTTGCCTTTTCCGGAATCCACCCAAATCATCCAGCCGCCCCAGTCTAAAACATTTGTATAGTACTTTCAATTTTCATCAAACTTAGTTCATCGGGGCCATGTGGCGCTCATGTCTCCACATGCCGAAGCTCAACTACCTCCCCTAAGGTAGTTGCCCAAGCACAAAGCTTTTTCATAAAGTCATGAGTATGCATGGTCTAAGTTTAGCAGGGCTAAGCGTTACCAGTTATGCTTCGGTTATTTGTATCACATCGCGAGTTACAAGGAGTAATTCTAAAGGTAAACAATAGCAAGGCATGGCATAACAAGTATAGGTAACTCTGTAAAGCATGCAGGTTTAGAGTTTAAAATAACATCATTTCGCAATTAGGATCGATATGTTCAAAGGGTGTGAAGACTTGCCTTGCTCGCACACTTGAGGGGTGGGATCTTCGGCGGTGTTGATGCCGGGTTCTTCGGACGCTACCCGTACGTGCGAGAGATCAATTGAATTCAGTTAGAATTCAACTAAACACCGAGAGATCGAAAAGAACCACAAAAACCTTGAAAACCACTTCAAAAGTTTTGCCGAGAATTCTACTCGAGTTAGGACAAGGGTTGCGAGGAAAATCCGGGTTTTTTTGGAATCGAGCGGTGTCCTAGGGTTTTCGCAGAGTCGGCGATCGCAATTAAATTTAGAGCTTATGTTTAAAAATATCAGCGAAGAAAATTCGTGCTCGAACTTTGAGGGTTTGAGCACAAAAGCGAAACTCATTTCGATGGCGGAAAAGAATTAAACGGAATCCGGATTGAAAAACGATGCGAAATAGAATTTCGAAAACGTCCGATTCCGATTTTTCAAACTTTGCACCGAGAAAACATGCGAGAAAATAATTTATTTTTCCCCAAAATTTTACTCAAATCATCCCAAAATATTTTTCCAAATTTTCCAAAATTTTTCCTAATTTTCCTTATTTTTCTTTTTTTTTTTTTCTATTCATTCATCGCGACCGTTCATTCGCCGCAACATGTTCGACCGAGGTCCAGGCGAAAACAGGCCGACCGGCGCGAGCGCACGGGGAAGAAGGGGTGGCGGCGGGCTTACCGGCGACGGCGGCTCGGGGAGGTACGGCGAGGCTCGGGCGGCTTCGGCGCACGGCGGCGACGGCGGTGGCTCCCGGTTCTCGCGGCGACGGTGGTGCTCGGTGATTAGAGCGGCGTTGGTGCTCGGGAAATGGAAGAGGGAGGCGGCAGCGGTGCGGGAGAGGCGGGGAGCCTCGGCCCATTTATAGGCGCGGCCGGGGACGGAAATGGGAGGGAGGGGTCGGCGCAGGCGCGGTACGGCGGTCTCCACGCGGCGGCGCGGAAGGCCGGGCCGGGCGCGGGTTGGCGCGCGCGGCGCGAGGGCGCGGCGCGCGAACGGGCCGCGTACGGCATCGAACGCGTGGGCGAACGCACGGGTGCGGCGGGGTCCGGCGGACGCGGGCGCGCGCGAGGCGCGACCGCGTGCGGGGTCCGCGGCGGCGGGCGCGTGGCGCGACGAGCGGGCGCGGGGCAAGGGGCCAGGTACGGGCGCGCGGCTGCGGGGCGCGGGCGCGGCGGGTCCGCGCGGCGCGCGGGCGGGCGCGCGCGCGCGCGCGGCGCGGCGCGCGCGCCGCGCGCGCGTGGCGCGTCGCGGGCGCGCGCGTACGGCCGGGCGGCAGCGGCGCGCGCGCGGCCGGGCCGTACGGCGTCGAGCATCTTGTGACCAATGAACAGTGCGATCTGTTAATTTCCCGATTTTCTATTTTCTTTTCCCATTTTCCATTTTCTTTCCTTCTAAAAATTCCAAAATAAATCCTAATATTGTAAAAATAATTTTTAACTCTATATTTTAAACTTTTTCTTGACTTTTATTTTCCACAATTATTTTTCATACTTATTTAAATTCTTTTTCCAAATTTTCATAATTCACTCATTTTTAACAAAATCAAATTCCCACATCTCAGTACGCCTCCCGAAAATTTTACTATTTATTTTGTATTTTAATTTATCTTCTCCCAACCAAAATTTTTATTTTATATTACTCGAAATGCGTTTTCACAAATCCGCACTTTTTCCTGATTCTTTTAAAACCCCGGTGCGACTTTCGCACCGACATTTTGTCAACTCCGAAAACTCCAAACATGCCAAAAGGGAATTGATCACGACTAAATTTATGCAACGAGCGGCGAATAAGAAACAACAAACCCGAGAAATAGCAATAAACCAAGGTTTTTGAAAGTTCTGATTTTACGCTCCGATTTCGGTTCTCCGATTTTCGGATGTTACAAACCTACCCCCTAACAATAAATCTCGTCCCCGAGATTTCTTACCGGTTCTTGAGTAGGTGTGGATATTCTGTCCTCGGGAACTCTTCGCTCTCCCAGTAGCCTCTTCTTCCGTGTGATTGCTCCATTGTACCTTGTACATGCGCCAAGATTTGGTCCGTGTCTTCTTTTCTGCCTCGTCCAATATCTTGATTGGATGCTCCGGGTAAGTAAGATCACTGTGGACGTGGATGGCTTCTAAAGGAGCTTGCTCTTCTGGTACCCGCAAACATTTCTTCAGCTGCGATACGTGGAATACTGGGTGGACATCGGAGAGATTCTCGGGCAGTTCCAATTGGTAAGCCACTTCTCCTCTCCTAGCGCTTATCAAGAATGGGCCCACGTATCGTGGTGCGAGTTTCCCCTTGACTTTGAATCTCTGGGTTCCCCGTAGTGGTGAGACTTTTAGATACACGTAGTCACCTTCTTTAAATTCCAATTCTCTTCGACGGGTGTCCGCGTAGCTCTTTTGCCGTGATTGAGCAGCTTGTAGTCGGTCCCGGATCAGGCGAACCTTTTCCTCTGCCTCCTTAATTATGTCAGGCCCGAATATGGTTCGTTCACCGGTCTCTGACCACATTAATGGGGTTCGACATCGGCGACCAAATAAAGCTTCGTTTGGCGACATCTTCAAACTGGCTTGGTAGCTGTTGTTGTAGGAGAACTCGGCATACGGCAAACATTTCTCCCAGTCCTTGGTGAAATCCAACGCACGAGCTCTCGGCATGTCTTCTAGCACTTGATTCGTCCTCTCGCCGCGTCGATGCCGGGTGATAAGCGGTACTAAAGGCAAGGTGACTGCCGAGTGCCTCGTGGACCTTGCTCCAAAAATGAGATGTGAATTGGGTACCACGATCCGATATAATCCTTTTTGGTACACCGTGGAGACACACAATCCTACTCATATATAATTCCGCTAGCTTGGCACCGTTGTAGTTGGTTTTCACGAATAAATCGCGCTTGGTGAGCCGATCTACTATTACCCAAATGGAATCGTAACCGATCGCAGTCTTGGGTAATCCTACTATGAAATCCATGCCTATCTCGTCCCATTTCCATTCGGAATCTTGAGTGGCTGCAGCAAGCCAGTGGCGTTGATGTTCGGCTTTCACCCTTTGGCACACATCGCACACGGCTACGTATTCGGCTACATCCCTCTTCATATTAGGCCACCACGGTATTCTCCTTTTAAATCCTGGTACATTTTCGTGCTTCCGGATGTAACGAATATGCCGATTCGTGGGCTTCCTTTAAGATCAATCCCCTCAAACCGCCTCGTTCGGCACACGATTCTCTTCTTGTACCACAAGATTCCCTTGTCATCTACCGAAAACTCCCGAGCGCGTCCAATGCCATACGTTCCTTAATTTCCTGGATTTCCTCATTCCCTCTTTGGGCTTCCTCTATTTGAGTTCTCGTAGGGGCTGGATTTCCAGTGAGTTCACTTCTCCGTGAGGAATCGGGTGCGATTGAGCCGAGCCATTTCTTCCTGGAGCTCATTAGCCACACCTCCCAATTCCATGTGGTTGCATTGGGCTTTGCGGCTCGCGCATCGGCCACTACATTTGCCTTGCCAGGATGGTAATGGATTCCTAGATCGTAATCCTTGATCAACTCCAACCATCGCCTCGTCGTAGGTTGAGATCAGTGAGTAAAGAAATATTTCAAGCTCTTGTGATCGGTATACACATCACGGTGGTTTCCGATCGATAGTGTCTCCGGATCTTCAATGCGTGTACCACTCGCGGCTAATTCCAGTCATGTGTGGGGTAATTCTCTTCGTGGGGTCGTAACGTCGTGAGGCATACGCTACGACCTTTCCATCTGCATCAACACTCCTCCCAATCCTTGCCGGGATGCATCACAAGACATCACGAAGTCCTTCCGGTTGTCGGGTAAGGTCAAGATTGGGGCGGTGGTTAACTTTTCTTTTAATTGGTCGAAGGCTTTTTGGCACTTCTCATTCCATTCAAACTTCTTTTCCTTCTTCGAAGTTGAGTCATAGGTCGGGCTACGTTGAAAACCCTTCGATAAACCGTCGGTAATAACCGGCCAAGCCCAAAAACTCCGAACTTCCGTCACGACTTGGGTGCCTTCCATTCCATAACGGCTTCGACCTTGGCGGGGTCTCACTACTCCTCCGCTGAAACCACGTGGCCGAGAAAGCGACTTCCTTGAGCCGAACTCGCATTTGCTGAACTTGGCATACAGCCGGTGCTCTCGTAGCTTTTCCAGTACCGTCGTAGATGCTCCGCGTGTTCCTCATCGTTCTCGGAGTAGATAAGTATATCGTCGATGAACACCACTACGAATTTGTCCAGTACTCCATGAATACCTTGTTCATCGGGTTCATAAAGTACGCAGGGCATTGGTCAATCCAAAGGACATCACTGTGAACTCGTATAAGCCGTATCGTGTAGAGAATGCCGTCTTAGGAATATCTCCGGCTCTAATCTTCAACGATGATATCCCGACCGTAGATCAATCTTGGAGAACACCGCGCACCCTTAAGTTGATCGAATAGGTCATCGATTCGAGGTAGCGGGTACTTGTTCTTGATAGTGACTTCGTTCAGCGATCGGTAGTCCACACACATTCTCATGCTCCCATCCTTCTTCTTGACGAAGAGCTCGGAGCTCCCAGGGAGAAGAGTGGGGCGAACGAATCCCTTCTCTTGTAGTTCCTTTATTTGCTTCTTGAGCTCCTCCAACTCATTGGCCGGCATTCGATAAGGCCTCTTGGATATGGGGGCGTGCCGGGCATTAGATCGATGATAAACTCTATGTCGCGATCCGGGGCATTCGGGCAATTCCTCGGGAACACGTCCGGGTATTCTTGTACTACGGCATTCCGCCTAGAGGTAGCATGGTGAACACTCCCGCAGCTTGTTCGCATAGCTTTGGGTTTTGATCCATAGTTATGCTCATCGGTGATCCCCACGGGGTGGATACCGTGACTTCCCTTCGATGCAGTCTATGATTCCATTATTTTTGGTCAACCAATCCATTCCGAGTATGACATCTATGGTTTGGGGCGATAACACCATAAGGTTTGAGAGAAACACCACGTCTCTAATCCGTATGGGCACATTAATGCAGGCATGGGGTACGGTTATGTCTCCCCGGTGAGTGTACCAACATAGGCCTCTTAAGTGCTACTTGGTGTAGGTGGTGTTGTTTGCTTACTTGGGAAGATATGAATGAATGCGAGGCTCCGAATCGAATAAAACTTTAAGCGGTGTAGAGTTGATAGAGAACATACCCATCAATACGCTCCGGTCCTCCCGTGCTTCTTCGCCCTCACATGATTCACTTGGCCACGTCGAAACCCGGTGGCGCCTCGTTGGGTAGCGGGGTCCGAAGGACCTCGTCCGCCGCGGGGGTGGGGTTCCTCGGACGGGTGTTGCATTGGCGCTAGTGCGAACAGGGTGTTGCGTGGTTTTGGGCAGCTATTGGAGTAATGCCCGTATTCTCCGCAGTTGAAACAGCTCACATTCCTTCTTCCGGAGCGGCTAGGGTTGGTGTGGGTGTACGAAGCCGTGGTGTAGCCGACTGTTGACATGGTCGGAAGCGAGAGGACGTCCGCTGCGGGACGTTTGGCTTCCATCCGAGCGGGTGGCTCCCTTGGGGCGTTGTGGCGTTCCCGAAATGGGCGAGCCATAGCGAGCCTCCTCTTGCGGTTATTGTCTACCACCTTTTGGTCATGCTCAAGTCGGACGACCTTGTTGATGAGGCTTTGGAAGCGGTGTGATCCCGCCCGATCATTGGTCCCCTCGGTTCGTCATTTAGTCCCTCAATGAATTTGTCTATCTTTTCTTCTTCGTCGCCAGTCCTTTGGTGGCGTAACGAGCAAGCTGGGTAAACTTGTTCGGATACTCCCGTCGAGGTGTTCCCTTGACGCGTCTGCGGAACTCGTTCTTCTTCATCCTCATTACGCAGTGGCACGAAATTCTCACGGAACGCAGCCGTGAATTCCTCCCATGTTGGCTCGCCGGCGTCTTCGCTCGTGTCTCCTTGTAGGTGTCCCACCGCCACTCGCGGGACCCTCCAACTGGTTAGTAGCGAAGACAACTCTATCCGCTTCTCGGACTCGACGAGGGTTAGCTTCTTCTCTATCACTCTTAGCCAATCTTCGAGCGTCCATAGGTTCCTCGGCCGTGGAAAAAGTGGGCGGCTTAGCTCTCATGAATTCTCCCGGACTCGATCCTCCTCGACCTCCTTGATTATTGGCAATCGCTTGGAGTAGTTGTGTGCATAGCCATGACCTCCGCCGGGTGGAGGGTTAGGTTCGCGGGTTCTCGTGGGTTGCTGCGGCCCTTCGGCGATGTGCCATCGAAGAAGAGAGATGAATCAAGAGATCGGACTAGTTTATGTCATAGTACACAGGGAATCTTTCTTCAAGCTCCTTCGAATGATCTTCCATCAACGAGACGGGTGAAATAATAAGCATACGAATCAATACGTCTCAAGGCGATGCCTAGGTTCATCATATTACATAAAGGGGTACATGGACTGTACACACACAGTCCTCCATGCCAGGATGGCGATAATAATTATATCGTTCAACTAGATCAACTAATTAAGGGTAAATAGGAAGTGCTGCCGGGCCGGGAAGGTCCTTCCGCCTAGTCATCCAACCATCCGCAAGAGCCGGTGCCGGAAGTGGGTGGTCTGCCGCGAAGCAAACCCGAAGTCCCCACGGCTCGGAGGTGGTGGCCTTGGAGTCACGCCGAATCTTCCGACTCGGTGGCCGCGTACTCTTGCGAGCGATCGGCGGGTGAGGGGCCTCCCGTGTGAGTCAAGCGACGAGGGGGAACTTCCTCCTCCATTGAGTCGGTGTCGCTAGACTCCCATTTGATCTCCATGGGTTCTGCCTCAGACTCCGTATCGGTGCAGATCTGGATGGGGTTACCCTCTCCGGATCCCGGCTCGGATGGTGCGGTACGGAGCTCGGGTGGGTCCCATGGATGTAGCAGCAGATGGGGTCGACCGGGTAGGGTGCGGGCTCTACGTGCTCAACATGAAAGCTTGCCCCATCATAGCTTGAAAAGTATCAAAGCTTGCTGGAGTCATGTGGTAATAGTGGTCGGGCACAGGGGCAGGATGTGATGGTACGGGCTCGGTGGAAGTACTGCAGCGTAGACGGGACGAGTGCGCAGTTGTCCCTCTAGCCGGTTGATCTGCGCTTGCTTTTCTGAGCTGCTCTTCCAGCTCCACGAGCCTCCCTCGGGCCATATAGCGGTCCGAGAGTTGCTCATCTTGAGCACCATTGGCTGCGGCGTGTGCGGCATGCTTATCTGGTCTCCACAGCCTTGGTGGCTGTCGACCAGATCATTGAGGCGTGACTGCTGATCGTTGATTTCGAGCAGGGCCTCCTCGTAACAGTCGTCTGCTGTCTCTGCCCAACGCGATAAACGCGTGACCATCGGGTTGTAGCAGCGGGGGTAGCTTCCACGGTGCAGACCGGGTTGCCCTCTTCGCGGTAAGGATGATGCACGAACTCTGTCATTGTGAGTTCGGCACGGTGTTCCGCATTAAGGCGAAGGAAGGCCTCGCGAGCTGCATCCTGAATAGCTGCTTCTGCTAGGTCCCGGTGGTAGCGAGTGTGGAAGCAGTAGGATGTTTCACTCCCCATGCGGGCTTCTATGGATACGGCTGCCTCCCAGGCTGGATACATCTCGGAGCCATGTCTCTTGGTGTGATAAGTGGGCGGTTCCGGGTATCTCAAGCACCATAGTAGAGGCGGAGTTGTACCACGAACCCTTCGTCTCGCGGGATAGTGACTTCCGGGTTCCGTCGTGGTTTGACATCGCTTTACGAGGCAACTTAGGGTTAGCGAGAGGGAGCTATCATAATCATTTGGTAAAAAGAAATACGGATGTAGAAAAGATATATTTGCATTTTCGGAAATAATAGTTTAAAACTGATCCTACCGTAGGGATATTTCCCTTTAGCCATCTAGTTAGGGGTAGGGCGCCATTTGGTCTTAGCCTACGGTCGCATGGCTCGATACCACTCTGTGGACCCCGATTTTGAGTCGGGATCCTTTCGTGTTCATAGTACCATTTCCTGGATCAAGTAGTTGGTACCCACGAATGCGATCTTGGATAATCAAGTGCACATGCACGAATAGTCTTACAATACCATTATTACATAAATAGGCCCGAAGGCATTGTTCATCCACAGGACCTTATGGTCCGAATACAACATAAAAACGAGTTTAGGTAAGGCGGCGGAAAGAGGCGGCTTGTCCATTGCCACGAGCAACGACCGGGACTAAGGTCTAATATGCGCCGTCGGTTCCTTCGCCCTCCGGGTAGTACGCGTAGGGGTCTTCGGCTCTTCATTTCCATCACGGAGGTTTGTGCGTATAGCAAGGGTGAGTACCAACCGTACTCGGCAAGTCAACACGAATTGATGCATATGATAGGGATATTCAAAGAACACGGCTAGGGTTATTTTTGCGTAAAGCCGTTTTCAATTCTTTTCACAAGCCTACCGACTAGCCAAAATCAAGTTTTAATTTCATGGTTCATTAATCCGGCGACGGTTCGTCTACCATCCATCGTGATTCCAAGGATGGCTTCCCGTCTCCGGTTCGTCATGATTTTCAGGGTGTCCACCCCTTCTCGCATTCTCGAGAAGTTGATCCACCAAAACAAAATCATCATGCAAACCCATCCCAGCAGTTTTAAGTTTAAAATCTAGCCAAGCGAAAGTCTTGTCACGATGCTCAATATCCGCGAGCACGGCTATTCGAATAGATTGATTCATTCACACTGCAGGTGGATGTACACTTTACCCGTACTCCGCGACAGCCCAACAAATGAGCCTACGCCTCAACACATGAGACGGTCACGGCAAAGCCTTTCGATAACCTCACTTTGGCGTGCCCGCTCCATGAACTTATGCCCTCATGCACTCTAGCCGTCCTTTTCTAGCGGTGAGAGGAGTTCAGCGCACCGGGGTAAGGGAAGACATTTCCAATCTTTAAGTTTAATTAACGGTAGTTTAATTCCACCATTTATAACAAAGGCCGCAGCCTCATCCTCATCCCATAACCACACCACGAGAGAACCATCTATGCAAGGATACGCCTCCGCTCGGCTATCTAGTCGGCTAGGTCTATACCCATTCGAGAAGTACGGTTGTACGGCTCGTTTCCGGCTATCTCATGGCTCGGTCCTTAATTGACCAGGGTCGGCACTTGCCTTTTCCGGAATCCACCCAAATCATCCAGCCGCCCCAGTCTAAAACATTTGTATAGTACTTTCAATTTTCATCAAACTTAGTTCATCGGGGCCATGTGGCGCTCATGTCTCCACATGCCGAAGCTCAACTACCTCCCTAAGGTAGTTGCCCAAGCACAAAGCTTTTCATAAAGTCATGAGTATGCATGGTCTAAGTTTAGCGGGCTAAGCGGTTTACCGAAGTTATGCTTCGGTTATTTGTATCACATCGCGAGTTACAAGGAGTAATTCTAAAGGTAAACAATAGCAAGGCATGGCATAACAAGTATAGGTAACTCGTAAAGCATGCAGGTTTAGAGTTTAAAATAACATCATTTCGCAATTAGGATCGATATGTTCAAAGGGTGTGAAGACTTGCCTTGCTCGCACACTTGAGGGTGGGATCTTCGGCGGTGTTGATGCGGGTTCTTCGGACGCTACCCGTACGTGCGAGAGATCAATTGAATTCAGTTAGAATTCAACTAAACACCGAGAGATCGAAAAGAACCACAAAAACCTTGAAAACCACTTCAAAAGTTTTGCCGAGAATTCTACTCGAGTTAGGACAAGGGTTGCGAGGAAAAATCCGGGTTTTTTTGGAATCGAGCTGGTGTCCTAGGGTTTTCGCGAGTCGGCGATCGCAATTAAATTTAGAGCTTATGTTTAAAAATATCAGCGAAGAAAATTCGTGCTCGAACTTTGAGGGTTTGAGCACAAAAGCGAAACTCATTTCGATGGCGGAAAAGAATTAAACGGAATCCGGATTGAAAAACGATGCGAAATAGAATTTCGGAAAACGTCCGATTCCGATTTTTCAAACTTTGCACCGAGAAAACATGCGAGAAAATAATTTATTTTTCCCCAAAATTTTACTCAAATCATCCCAAAATATTTTTCCAAATTTTCCAAAATTTTTCCTAATTTTTCCTTATTTTTCTTTTTTTCTTTTCTCTATTCACTGCGCACTTGTTCATTCGCCGCAACATGTTCGACCGAGGTCCAGGCGAAAACAGAGGCCGACCGGCGCGAGCGCACGGGGAAGAAGGGGTGGCGGTGGGCTTACGGCGACGGCGGCTCTCGGGAGGTACGGCGAGGCTCGGGCGGCTTCGGCGCACGGCGGCGACGGCGGTGGCTCCCGGTTCTCGCGGCGACGGTGGTGCTCGGTGATTAGAGCGGCGTTGGTGCTCGGGAAATGGAAGAGGAGGCGGCAGCGGTGCGGGAGAGGGCGGGGAGCCTCGGCCCATTTATAGGCGCGGCCGGGGACGGAAATGGGAGGAGGGGGTCGGCGCAGCGCGGTACGGCGGTCTCCACGCGGCGGCGCGGAAGGCCGGGTCGGGCGCGGGTTGGCGACGCGCGGCGCGAGGCGCGGCGCGCGAAGGGCCGCGTACGGCATCGAACGCGTGGGCGAACGCACGGGTGCGGCGGGTCCGGCGGACGCGGGCGCGCGCGAGGGCGCGAATCGCGTGCGGGGTCCGCGCGGCGGCGGGCGCGTGGCGCGGCGAGCGGGCGCGGGGCAAGGGGCCGGTACGGGCGCGCGGCGCGCTGCGCGGGCGCGCGGGGTCCGGCGGGCGCGCGCGGGCGCGCGCGTGGCGCGCACGGGCGCGGGCGCGCGCGCTGCGCGCGGCGCGTGGCGCGTCGCGGGCGCGGGCGCGACGGCCGGCGCGCGCGCGCGCGCGCGCCGGGGCCGGTACGGCGTCGAGCATCTTGTGACCAATGAACAGTGCGATCGTTAATTTCCCGATTTTCTATTTTCTTTTCCCATTTTCCATTTTCTTTCCTTCTAAAAATTCCAAAATAAATCCTAATATTGTAAAAATAATTTTTAACTCTATATTTTAAACTTTTTCTTGACTTTTATTTTCCACAATTATTTTTCATACTTATTTAAATTCTTTTTCCAAATTTTCATAATTCACTCATTTTTAACAAAATCAAATTCCCACATCTCGTACGCCTCCCGAAAATTTTACTATTTATTTTGTATTTTAATTTATCTTCTCCCAACCAAAATTTTTATTTTATATTACTCGAAATGCGTTTTCACAAATCCGCACTTTTTCCGATTCTTTTTAAAACCACGGTGCGACTTTCGCACCGACATTTTGTCAACTCCGAAAACTCCAAACATGCCAAAAAGGGAATTGATCACGACTAAATTTATGCAACGAGGGCGAATAAGAAACAACAAACCCGAGAAATAGCAATAAACCAAGGTTTTTGAAAGTTCGATTTTACGCTCCGATTTCGGTTCTCCGATTTTCGGGATGTTACACAAGGGTGTTAATCTTTCTGATCGAGACCTACCGAAGAAGATGTCGAAGAAATCAGCGAAGGCTTCGTCGGCTAGGGGAGACAAGGTCGAGTCCAGCTCGGCCTTTCTCCCTTCGTGCGCCGGCAGGGAAATGATGGTGGAGTTGCGGCGGCTCGACGTCCTCCCCACTCGGGAGGCCGCAATGTGGCGGCCGCGAGAGGGAAGCGTTCCCAACCCTAGACTCCAGTGAGTTGGTCGTCTTCACCGCCTTCCTCCTTTGCGGGTTCGGAGTACCGGCCCACCCCTTTCTTCGGGGCCTGCTCCATTACTATGACATTACCCTTTGCAACATCAATCCAAACTCCATCCTCCAGATTTCCATCTCTATCCACCTCTGCGAGGCCTATCTTGGGATAGACCAGCATTTTAATCTTTTCCGCCACTACTTCGCCTCCGAACGACGGGGGCGGCACGGTCGGTGGGGCCGGAATCAATTGCGGGAGAAGATGTCGCAAAGCTAAATCCCTCTGAACCTGACGAGCTCGAACAAATGCTGGCACGCCGAATGGTTCTACATTGGGAACCATGCGCCGCCACTCGTCTCCGACACAGAGCGGGAGCCAAGCCCGGTGGCTTCCTGGATGGCCACCTGCTCCTCCAGCGACCAAGACCAGGTCGATGAACTTGTCGCCCTGGTCGAGGACTTAAAAATGCGGGGCCTGAATGGCGGCCGAGTGGCGCTGAACTTCGCCATCTGCAGCCTCCAGCCCTGCAAGGACAGGGTCCACCCGACATACAATAACTCGGGAGAAGATGGTCCGCTTCGAGATCATTCGCCAACGGCTGTCGTGCTTCTTCCAGAGCTCGACAGACATTAGCGAAGGGGGGGCGACCAACTTCAACCTCTATGATCCACAACCCGTGGTATGCTCAACCTTCCCTTCCTCTTTTTGTTCTACTTACGCCTTCCTCCTTTGCTTGGTATCTCAACTGCCAGGAGTCAGTGATGACAGTGGAGGGAAGCATATGTGTCCCTCGCCCCTACCCCCGAGGCGGCTGCAACCAATCCACTAAGGATCCGGATACCCCTGTCGAGGTCGGAGGGAAGAAGAAGAAGGGGAAGGAGCAGGAGCCCCACTGGACGTGGCATCGGGGAGCCTCAAAATCCTCGGTGTGAAGTAGAAGCTTGTGGTCTCCTCCGAGGAGGAGTCAGAGGAGGAGTAATCTGACTCGGGCTTGGTGCGGAGGAGAAAGCATCCCTCACCCCCGAAGAACATGACAAAACATCTCATGATAGCATACAAGGCCTCCTCCAGGTAAGTGGAAACTGGGGAATCCGTCCTCATTTCCCCTTTTTTCGCACGTTGACTGTCCATCACGATTTGTGCCGCCACGTGCGCTGGGTCCCGTGCGGCTGAACCTGTAAGGGCGACCAAGGACGCCATCCAAAGCAAGGCGGTAGAGTCTAACATGACTTCGACTGCGGCGTGCTCAGAGGCTGTGCCCCCAGTAGTAGACCAAGTAGGAGAGAAGCCGGTGGCGGAGGCTACCCAGGGGGTCGAGGCGGTTGCCGCCAATATGGCTGAGACGACTCCCGAGGCAGCCACAGAGGTCGCACCTGTCCATGTGACGGAGGAGGAGGAGGTCTCCATTGGGATCGACTAGGACTTGCTCCCGCGCATCGACGGGGGCGATGGCGACAACATCGGGACCAAGCCGGCCACAGCGATACCGAGGACCTTCTTGCCCTAGGCGCCGCCACCTCGACGGACGAGGACATTGGGGATCTGCCTGACCCGAGTGTTGAGGAGTCCGGCCTCACCAGCGCCTCAAGCCTTCGAGCCCTCGACAGCACGCTGGAAGTCGAAGAGGGGTTCGACATCGAACCAGCGGGCTTGCTGGAGCTCGAGCGCCACCAACGTTGCATCTAGGAGCTGTCCCTTGTAAGATTTATACCCTGCCACCCAGACCAGGTTTGATTCTGACGCCATGATAATGCAGGACGTCGTCCGTCCGCCCTAGTCTGCCGAGGTCATGCAAGAGCTGGAGAAGAGACTGGGCAAGACCTCCCAGCGTGAGTTCACCACTTCTACGCCCCTCTCTCCTCGGGGACCTTCATCTGACCCGCTTTGTCATGCAGGTGCCAACGAGGCCTGCACGCTGGCCGAGGTGCTTTGGTCAGAGCGGGACGAAGTTTGAGAGCTTCTAAGGCTCTCGGACATCGCTTGGGTGGCGGCCGAGGCCACAAAAGCTGAGGCAGATGGGTGGGTGGCGAGGGCGGAGGCATCTCAGGGCGAGGTGGAGATGAAGCAGGCCGACTCTAAGGCGGCCAGGGCCTAGGCGGAGAAGAGGCAGGGCGATTCCGAGGTGGCCAAGGCCGCCGTGGAGAAAGAGCTTCAGGCCACTGAGGTGTCAATGGCCAACATGGAGAAGAAGCTGAAGGAGGTCTAGGCCGCCAAGGACTCTACAAAAGGTAAGTGTTTACATCGACAACCCCCTTCGTTCCTCTAGTCTTCCTATCTATGCTGACCAAATTCCCCTTTCTTATCTTGCTCAGAGCGCCTATAAACCTCCCATCGGCGGATCGGCCACATCAAGGAGCTCTTGGAGGCGACCGAGCCTCGGTTGACTCAAATCTAGGAAGGTGCTTGTGCACTGCTAGATAAGGCCAACATGAGCTTCTGCTGATTGAGGAGTCTGACGCGGCCTTGATGGAGCGGCTGTGGGACGGGCCCTGGTGCCTTGATGCGCTCATGAGAGACGTGGCGAATCTCGCCGTGTCGCATACCGTCGGTGTCGTGAGCAGGCTCCACCCTCAGGTGGAGGTTGCGGAGGTTGCCGAGGGCCGGCCTGCCAGCGTGAAGCCAGAAGACGCGGACGGTGTTTACGCCAAAGTCATGCCAACCACTGAAAAAATTGTTAGCGAAATTGATCTTTCATGCGCCTCTTGTAAATAAACCTGTGATGAACAATATTTAATTAGGATGGGATGAAGCCCGAGAACTTGTTTTGATTGTAATTTAACTCGAGCCCTTAGGCAAAGCGAGAGAGAGAGAGCGTAGTTTAGAAAACCACAAAACAAGCTTAAATTGACCCATTCGCACCGTTCCTGACTACCGTACCTCGGACCGCGACCCTTGCCCGCAGCGTCCAGGAGGAATTGCTGACCAGATGCCAACAGGTTTCAAATTGAGCCTCGACGTAGTAGTCGTTCACTAAGTGATACGGGTGAATTAGAAGATCTCGGAAGATCGAGCCTGCCGAGTAATTTGACATTGTATTCGACCATCGTGTATCGGGTCCCGACCATAGTCAAACCCGGGAGGGGATTCCCATGCTCTAACCGGAGGGCCAGGGGTCGGACCACTACATCGGGCAAGCACACGCCTGCTTAGTGCTCGGGAGAGCCGCCGAATCATAAAGTAACACAAACACATCCGATAAACTTCATTCCTAGGAACCCGGACCATAAGGGGTCGGTGCCGCGAAGCTTAGAGCTGGTCATGAGTGCGGCGCGGAAGTTATCGGGCCATTCGAATGTTACTCGATGGTCGGGAGAGAGTGCCAAGCCCCCAAGTAGCTATCATGTGCTTAACAGACCACCTACCGGGGAACCCCGACCATAGTAGGTTGGCGGCGCATAGCTCAGGGCTGGCCATTAGTGAAGCGCGGAAGTGTTGAGTAGTTGTAGGCTACTCGGCAATAGGGCGGAAAGCAACAAACGACAAACGGAAAGGTATCAAAGCTGCTCTAAAGAGAGTTGAGTGTAGAATACGTGTCTGTCTAAGGGTAAAATCCACGGGAGCTGATGTCGCGTGCCTGCGTGCTTCAGAACCCCCAAAGGCCTAGCGATGCAGATTGTGGTAACTGAAGCCACCGACATGGCGGATCAAGCTCCCGATGACCAAAACCGCCATAACAAGCAACGCAATAATGATGAAGAAGGGATTCTCAACCAAATCCCCTACCTGGCGCGCCAACTGTGGACGGGTAGGTCGGCAGTCCTCCGAGGGGCGTGCCCAAGGAGGTGAGTGAGTGGTCTGGAATGCGCTTCCTCTAAAGACCTGGTGGTCGACTCGAGTCACTAAGATGAGCCAAAGAACAAGAGACACAACATTTATACTGGTTCAGCCCTCCCGAAGGATAATAGGCCTACATCCAGTGTTCTTTGTTGGGGTGAATGATGAACAAAGTTTACAAGAGAGAGTTCTTGGGGCTTAGAACAAGCTAGCCAAGAACAAGCAAAGAACTCATAATTATCTGATCTCGGATCCCCCTCCCAATCTGTCTTGCCCTCTCTTTTATAGCGCAAGGGGGGCAGTTACAAGGGAGTTGGGGGCCAAGAAAGCTAAGACTAAAGATCTAAAAAGGTGACTACAAACAACATCTGAAAAAGGTACATGGAGATGCTCTCTGAGCCCTATGCACCGTGGGTGTCTTGTGCCTTATCCTGCCTTTCGACCCCTCCTCTGCAGATACCACCTATACTACACTGTCAGGTGATGTTATTCCTTGCCAGGTTGTCCCCTCCTCGCCTCCTTGCAAGCCAAGTCTTGTCTCGAGGAGCCCAGAAGTCGGGTCGAGGAGTCAAGGTCGAGAAAGGAGTGCCGAGGCTGGACTGGGGGGAGGTCGGGGCGGCCGACCCCGAGGGGAGGTCGGGCTCATGACCTTATCGTAAAGACATCGCAATCCGACTCCAGCTTGACTTCAACTCTAGTCCAAGTGCTACCCCGGGGTGACACCCCCCACAATACCCAACAAAGGGTGGAGCAACGATCGTCTTCAACCCTATAAGTAGGGCATGCATATCGTTAATGAAACAGACAAACTTGCCGCTAAACTGGACCTCCTATTGAGGAAACTGGACAACAAGACCGAAGAAGGAACAATGTTCAAGCTATTTATGCTCGCATGACGTGCGAGAGATGCCGCAACACCGGCCACTCGGGAAATTATTGCCACACATGAAGACAAATGCTCGAAGATTAGCAATATGCCATCCATATATATATGATTAGAAATACAAGTGTCTTCCCACTGGTCTTTTCGTAAACACAAGGCTCCTCTCCATTTTGGATGAAACCAAACCCTTTGATTACCTCATCAAAACGAATATTCCAACTTCGAGATGCTTTCTTCAATCCATAAATTGATTTCTAGCTTGCATATCTTTCCAGGCGATTGTGGATCAATAAAACCTTCAGGCTGTGCTTTTGTTTCCATTAAGGAAAGCCGTTCTGACATTCAATCAAAAATATTTCATAACCGAAGTATGCAGCAATCGCTAGAATAATCCGAATAGACTTTAGTATTGCGACGGGCGAGAATGTTTCATCATAATCAACACCTTGAATCTACTTGAAACCTTTGGCCACCAATCGGGCTTTATGGATGTGAACATTTCCATCCATGTCTGTCTTTTTCTTAGAAACCCATTTACACTCAATGCTTTTAACACCATCATGCCTATCAACTAAGTTCAAAACTTGATTACCATACATGGATTCTATTTAGGATTTCATGGCTCCAAGCATTTTTGTCGGAATCTGGTCCCATCATCGCTTCTTCATAGGTCTTAGGTTGTTCCGCGCCTGTGTAGTTTTTAGGCGCACGATGTGATCTTTCAGACCTACGTGAGGCTGGTGTATCTACAACAGGTGCTACAATATCTTGTTCATCCTGTTGTGGTCTAGTTATAGCTGATATATTTTATTGAGTTTCTTGAATTTCTTTAAGATGCACCGTGCTTCCACTAACCGTTCTTGAGAGAAACTCTTTCTGCAAGAAGACACCAAGTCGGGCGCAAACACTTTGCCTTGTTCCCGATTATAAAAATAATATCTTGTTGTTTCCTTAGGATACCGTACAAAGAAGCGTTTGTTAGATATGGGTGTAAGCTTGTCGGATTGTAAACATTTTACATAAGCTTCACATTCTCAAATTTTGAGAAAAGATAAACTAGGACGCTGCCCTATCCATTTCTCGCTGCCCTTCATTGATGAGATGGTATAGTGGCTTGCCAATCACTCCTTCTATTTCCTTGATGGGTTTTCCTGTTATCATCAAATCTCCATCCATCCCAACAAACAAGACAAGACCACGTTCGCATATCTTGATGGAATGTGTACTTAATGACACATGACGTTCGGGTTATGTAATTGTTAACAACAAAATTTGGCAAGATAATCGGAGTTGAAGAACAAATCGAGTCAGATTTGGAGGGAGAAAGAGTTGTTTTATACTTTGACTTTGCATCGACTGAAGGCCGTATAGGACGATACATAGTCAGATTCGGCAAGCCGATAGAGCTAGTTTCGGGTTCAAGTTGGGCTCGGATTGAAGATTTGAAATTATTGCCAAATAAAGATAATAATGAGTCATATTCATTACAGAAATATTTTGCTAAGAGTCTATCTAAGGGACTTGTTCGTATGTTTATGTAACTTAGAAGTTTGAGACGTGTCTAGCATGGAGAAGTTTGTATATTTGGGTATAAATAGACTCCCAAGGTCTTGTAATAACGGAGAACAACAGTTCAATAAATACTTTTGACGCATCGCCACCCTAGTTTTCTAGGTTTTCATCTCGATGAGTTCTTGTTTCGAGTTGGGCTGCATCTGCTTCGATCTTCGACAAGGGGTAAGACTTGTCATGGCGGCTTGTATCAAAAGGATTCAAGCTCACATCGTTTCGACACTCTAATATAGCTTAGGTATCTACAAGTTTATCATATATCTTAATTAATCTAAGTCGATAGCTCTATTTACTTGTAACAGCTAATCCTTCTCTAGGGTTTTGCTGGTATCGATTAAACTGTTTTCTCGATTTAGATTAGCTAAGGCATCCACACCCTGAAAATCAATCAAGTTTATATTTTATGGTTCTTTTCATACTTAGTAATGCATCAATTGGGTTTGACCTGCTAAGTCATGCTTAGAATCATGAAAGCTAATCTGCCTTGTATTGCCAATAAGGGTAGTATCGGGGTTTTAGCTGATCTTACCTAGTTGAACTATTTTGCTATAAGTTATCTGATTTATTTTTCTTCAATGGTTATATGTATCATCTTATTTCTGTTTATCAACCTTTTAAAATTACTAAACTTGTTATCAACCTTGCAATGTCTCTGTTAGGTCTGATCTGTTGAGGTTATAACCTGTTTAGTAGATTTAATTAAGGTTGATAGTCTTATATAAGGCTATATCGGTGTTTAAGCCGATATGTTATCTAATCGCAAAAGCTGTTCCATCGACTATGATATGAGTGCGTATAATCTTTAATTCGTCTGATCTTGGCTACAAGCAATTAATACTATCTCACTTAAGTCGAATTTATCATAATTGCTTGAAGTTAAGAGAAAAATTGAATCACATATTATATGTTATTCATATCTACAGCCAATCATGATTGTTTTGGGTATGAGTTTCAATATCTGTCCATTGGCTAGTTATTTGGATCAAATAATTGTACAACAATTCACTTTAATAATATTGATCTTATGCTACATCAAATTGCATTCGACCTATAGGATTGATTCTGTTAAATAAAATTTGTTTATGGTTATATTTAGTCTAAATCTAGCTCATGAACAATATCTTATACCTTTTATGGCTAGGTCATCACGATACGACATCGGCCGATCGGCTATCGTCTTCTAACGTTTACCATGTCTTGTTGGTTGCAGGATCAAACCAACTGGCATGCGTGCATTTCCATAGACCTTTTGGACCTACACTGGAGCTAAGCAGCACTTGTCACGCCCGAAATTTCTATCCAAAATTCCAAACGCTTACATGTGTGTAAGCCCTCCTCTAGGAACCAACCGAGGCAGACAATAACAAATTGATAATATAGTAAAAATTACTAATTGAAATTGAAAGTTATTGCAGAGGTAGATAATTCTTCTCAAACATTAAGTTCTAAGTTGCCAAAAAGTAAACTAGCGTTGGCGACTCCAATCCACAAGTAAATTACCACAGCTAAGCCTAGTCCTCCAGAACCCCCATCTTCATTATAGAACTCCTCCTCTGATGATGATTATTGCAAGGTGAGTACATTGAATACTCAACAAGCCGCACAGTAGATATGCAAGTGCACAAGGACACAAAGGATGTCAATAATAGGGTTCAATTTGCAAAGGCAACATTTAGCAAACATTTGAGAATTGTAAAATGGTGGAGTAATTAATCAACACTGAACAACACTCCTATGCTGCCCTGGCCTAACCATCTCTTAACAACCCACTCTGGTTGCACAAATCATAACCAATTAATATCATAACAAGTAGTGTGAGACTAATCACGAAGAATATTGCTAGGCCACCCATAACCATGGGTATGACTATTCGAATAGTTTTACTCTGATCAGAGATGTACAAATTTACCTACAAGACAGAACCCCACAACATGTTGCCATGCGCCTCAATACCGCCATGGTACCTTGGAAGGGATTTTGCATAACACGCCCAACAGAATGACACCCACTAAGCATCTATCTCCGGCAAGGAATGACCTGTTACCTAACAAGGAGACTACTTATTGCCCAAAAAACATGTGGCCTTTGTTGGCTGCACCCTGTGGACTTAGTTGTCTGTCACGTTAAAAGGAAAACAAACCAGCATGGTCTCTCCTGCTGAACATGTTATACTACAAATCTAGCCGTTGCCCATTCTGGCTAGTGCTTCACAATATTAGCTCGCGAACCGGTCCTTAATTGTATGAGCACGACCATCAAAATCATCAAACCATGTGCTTAGAACCCACCATTAATCAAGTTTTAGTTGGCAAAACAATTAATTAACCAATCATGATTAACCATCGTGAGCTATCATTAAATATCCATCATAATGGTATAAATGAATAATTAATTGTGCCACATGAAATGATACTAAAGTTTCTAGGCATGACTAAGAAATTATATAAAGTTTAACTAGTCAAATTGTAATCCTTGGTATCAAGGAATAAGGGAATCAATGCAAATTGGCCATAACAAAGGAAAAAGTTCATATCACACAATGACATTCGAAAATAAATGCACATTTGAAATAAATAGAGAATTTAAATATAGGATCAACATGCTCAAAGGAATTTTGTTTAGGATTTGCGTGACTTGCCTTGATGGGCTTCAAAAACTTCAGAACCTTCTTCTGTGAAAACGGTCTCTTTGGGAACATTCGAAACTATCAGAAAAGAACCAAAAACAACAAAACATCATAAAAACGCGCATAAATAGTATATTTGGATATATTTAACATGTATATATTGATTTTAGATGAATTTAGAAACTTGAACCACCTAAAAATGAGTTAAAATATATTAGTTATGAATTTTTGAAGTTTAAACCGATTTAAAACATTTTTAGGAATTTTACAAATTTATGATGCAATAAAGAATTAATTTTGAATAGGGGACGTGGATTTATTGTGTCAGCCCAGATTCGGTCCACCATGACTCAGTTCTTAGAGAGAGTCGATGGTTCACTGGAAACAGACGGCGGAGATCAACCGGATCCATCCATCCCTAGATTGGACGACCCAAATTAGATCCGCTACACAGATGACATGAAGACACGAGAGGGTGACGTGGCGCTGAAATCGCTGCGACATGGTGCTGACGAGGCTTCAACATGGCTCGGCCGACGGCTAGCGGCTCGGGAACATAAGGTCGTCGGGTGTTTCATGAGGTGGCGAAAACAGAAAGCACGACGGGACACGACTCAGTGTCGGGAAACTCACCGGTCAGCTGAACATTGATAGACGGCAATCGATGGCGATAGCGGAGAGCTTTGGTTGACGACGACGACGGTGCTCCGATGTCTTCTGACGGCAACGGAGTAGCAGACTAGGATCCTCTCGTCCTTGTGAACCCAACGGTGGCGACGACGACCGAAGATGACAGTGAATGGCAATCGGTGGCACGGCTGAAAACTGCGGCGACGGCGGATATTGGCTTTCTTTCGACGACGGCGCTATGAGCTGCGGAGAGCTAGGGTGAAGGCGATGAAAGCTTGTGAGAGGACCGGGGAACCTATTTATAGCAGTGGAGGTCGGAGTCCTGGCCCGAATCGAACTCGCTGGCGACTTTGGAAAGTCTAGGGTTCGGAGTCCGAATAGAACTCGAATCCTCGTCCTTTCCTTTCGAATCAGCGCAAGCTGCCAAAAGAGAAAAGGGAGAGGAGATCCAGAGGAATATTTCCACTCTACTGATTTGGCCAGACATGGAAGGAATCAACGGGATTGTAAAGGGGATCGGCAGCAGCGCTGTTAATTCTGGCTGTCGCGAGGTTGATGACGACCGACTAGTGGGGCCCACCTGTAAGAGAGAGTGATGCATGGGCCAGCTTGGCTGACTGGCATTGCGACGCGCTGCGCAGGAGAGAGAGGATTGTGCCGATGTGCTGAATTCGGCCCCGAAAGAGGAAAGGGAATTTAAATTCCTTTTTAATTAAATAATTAGTGAAATGATATTTAGTTTATTAGAAATACTTTCCTTGCTCAAATAAATCCTAAAAAATTACAAAAAATGTAAAAGCAAGAGAAGTATTTAATAAAAATTTATCTTGCCCATTTTTATACTAGAATTTATTAAAAAACTTAATTCTTTTCTTCTAGGCTTTTAATTCAAGTTCCAAAAGTGCATTGAATAATATATGATTAATTCAAGCGATTTTTAGAGCGTGACAGAACTCTGAGGGCGTCGTGATTTTTCATCAACAGTAATGCATCGTGGAAATCATCAATGTTTTCACGGACATCTTTGTTTATGGACAAACTTTTGATCATTGTCTAGAGAATTTAGAGAAGGTCTTGCAACGATGTCAAGAAAAGGACTTGATACTCAATTGGAAAAAGTGTCACTTTATGGTTCGTGAAGTTATAGCCCTAGGACACCGAAAGTGGAGTAGAAATTGAGTAGAAATGAAGTAATTCACAAGCTTCCACCTCTTACCAAAGTTAAGGGAGTCCATAGCTTCTTAGGTCATGCAAGGTTTTCTTAGGTCATTAAAGAGTTTACTTTAGTGCTAGACCAATAACATGCCTCTTAGCTAAATATGTCCCCTGTAAGACTGTTCATTAGTGATTAAAATCATTTAATATCTTAAAAGAAGCACTCCTCTCAGCACCAATCGTTTAACCACTTTGGTTGGTCACTGCCTTCTGAAACATTCTGTGATGCTAGTGATCATGCTATTAGGACCACTCTTGACCAAGCTAAAAGTAAGAAGCACCATGCTATCGCATATGCTAGTAAAACTTTGACTGGACCTAAGTTAAAATATTGCAATAGCTGAAAAAAGAGAGCTCCTTGCTGTTTTTTTGCCTTTGATAAGTCAGATCTTACTTAGTTGGAGCAAAGGTTATCATTTATTCTGATCATACTGCTTAAAAATAATTGTTCATTAAGAAAAATGCAATTGGGTACTTGTAGCCCAAGAATTTGGTATTGAAATGAAAGAGAAGAAAGGAGCAAAAATTTCTGTTAGTGATATGCCCTAGAGGCAACATGGAGATGTTGGATATCACGTCAATGTTTATGTATTTATAATAAAGTGTCATTCAGTTCCATGAAATAGACATCTTGTATTGATCAATAAGTACGTGACTTATTTATGAGACTCGATATGTATGAATCTATTTCTAAATGATCCCTGATCATATGTCATATTATTGGAACTAATATGATCCTATGATCAGCATGTTTATTAATTGATGATCATGTCTCATGGATCATGGGTATGGAGATACCAAATCAATAAACATGGACATATGTGTTAGAGAACACATTGTTGGATAGACCCACCATGAGACACTACGGGAATTAATGTGCCATTAGTTGGTCTCGGGTAGTGTTGGTACAAAGTCCTTAGACCGAGATCACCATGGATTCCAACATGTGTAGTAGCCTACTTTGGGACTACCAAACGCTATTCCGTAATGCGGGTAGTTATAAAGGTAGTTTTGGGTTTGCTATGAAACATGGAGTGGGATGTGAGTGATCAAGATGGAATTTGCCCCTCCTTTGGAGAGATATCTCTGGGCCCCTCGAGGTAATGGATTATGGAAATGCATGGCCATTCTAAGTTGATTGAGGAGTACGGACGGATAATCCAATACGGTTCGAGTGAAAGGTTAAGCTATTGAAGGGATGGCACACATCTTGCCTATAGCTTGATTGGTATCGTGAGGCAATGGGATTTGTGTACACATTACGGGTTCGAGCCAATATTATATTCTTGTATACTATGGTGTCAATATGTGCTGCTAGGCGCCGCTGTTGATAGGTCGGCTGAGTTGGACTTGAGCTGACGGTCGGCTAAGTTAGACTATAGCCGAAACCAAGTATACCTGAACCTACAGGGTCGCACGCTTAAGGGGATAGAAAAGATATTCGAGTTGGACTCGATATGGCTCGATCGGATAGGGATCCGATCGGATAGAGTCCTATGGGCTTACGACGTATGGGCGGCCAACTCTGTGAGATTCGGATAGGATCTGATTTAAAATAGAGTCCTGATCAGCCACTAGTCCCAGTCGGCCAACTCTATATAAAGGGGTGAGGGGTGGAGAGTTGCAGCATCACATTGAACCGAATCCACAACAGAAGTCGCCGAGATCAATCTCCACGAAAATCCTCCCCACCTTCGAGCCAAACCCTAGCCTTGCATCGCGTGCTAGCACACGGGTGTTCAACGTCCTGTCCCCAAACGTGTGGATGCCGGTAGAGGCGCTGCTACGTTGCGCGCTGTTGATCGGCTACGGATCGGCTATGGTGGAATCGGCTGCGGTCGAGCGCATCAGAGCGAGACGCGAGAACGCGGTCAGACGACTCAGCGAATCAGCTACATCGGCGAATCGGCTGATTGGTGAATAGGCTATCCCGGGAATCGGTGTCGGCTTGCGGGAATCGGCTACATGTCGGATCGGATAGTCCGATTGGCTATTTCCTTGCATACTCCAATCGGTAACGATCTATCGGCCCTTACTTGCAAGTGTTCCTGGTTTGCGCGGTTAATTGTTTTTGTTTTTTGGCTAGCGTAGCCTCCGCGTAACCCTTCAGTGGTATCAGAGCTAATCTTGCTTAGTTCGGGTTTTAGATTGGATTTGGAACAAGTTTTGTGCACGGGTTGATTAGATCAATCGGTTTTACGGGATTTGTTGAGGAGAGTTCATGGTAATTGCGTTCCTTGATAGTGTATCGGAACGGCGTAATGTTATTACGTCGAAGCAATATCCATAGAACTCGATTTGAGTCGGCTTCGAGATAGCGTTCCTTGATAGTGTATCGGAACGGTATAATGTGATTATGCCGAAGCTATCTCGTAGTCCGATCTTGTTTGCTGCCTCGCACCTACGCAAACCATCTCCCTTGATAGTGTATCGGGACGACATAATATGATTATGCCGATATGGTTTCCGTAAACGATTTCATAGATTAGATAAGGGGACCGCCTTGTGCGCCCCCCTTATAGGTCGTCTCGATGTCGTTTCTCTGCGATAGGTAGAAAACGTTTCTACGCCTAACTTGTTTTTGCAGAGAATGCTTTGAGATGGTATGGCCCTATTGTATGTATGAGATGCATGTGATGCATGTAATATTCTTTCATATGTGCAATCCCTGTAATATTCTTTCATACGTGCAATGCTTGTAATATTCTTTCACGACCTGCAAGTCGATGTAATCTTCAATTAGAGCTTCTATAGTAGTAGCTTAGTTTGAAGAAATCAAGCATCATGCACATTGGAAGATGGTGCCGAAGATGGAGATCCTCAGCACCAACATGGAGATGGAGATCACCATGTGAAGGGGGCCATACTATTTCATGCTATTCTACCTGCTTTCATATATGTGATATGTTTGTTTGATAGGATAGCATCCCTCATAAAATTAAGTAGCAATGATGCCCTTCCAAATGTTGCACCCGTCACCGTTATGCTCGTCAATGGTGGGTCTGCCAAAGCAGAGTGTCATTCTCTATCATAACACGAGTGGGTATATGTCAGACATATACATGCAGGAGCATTTGGTTTACTTAACAAGGCTATCAAAACAGTTTTGGGCCTTGGGGCATAGGTTGGGGCCGGGGCATGGAGATGCCACACCAACAACAAGAGTCACATAGAGATATGATTAGCAAGGATTTGCTTACCGATGTTATTAATTTTCTAGCAGTGATGCCAAAGCTCACTAGAAAATTAATTAACATGTGGATCTTGACCCAATACGTAACCTAGAGGGAAGGTGTAAAATACGTAATGGGAGTCTAATGTTAAATTATTTAACAAAAGACATAGCATAAACATTGTGCTAAACTTTGCTTTTCATTTGTAGAATAATGGCTAATACTACACCCGTACCTTTAATTTGCGATCTATTCTCGAAAAGGAAAAATTAAATGGAACAAACTTTATGGATTGGTATCGCAACTTGAGAATTGTTCTCAAGCAAGAGCGTAAGGAGTACGTTCTTGAAGTACCCTATCCTGAGAATTTGCCTAATAATGCCACTGCAACTGCATGGAGAGCTTACGAGAAGCACACTAATGATGCCCTAGATATAAGCTATCTCATGCTTGCTACAATGTCCCCTGAGCTTCAGAAGCAATATGAGAGCAGCGATGCTCACACTATTATTCGGGGATTGCGTGATATGTTTGAGAACCAAGCTCGGGCCGAGAGGTTCAACACCTCAAAGTCCTTGTTTGCGTGCGAGCTTGTTGAGGGAATCCCGTCGATCCGCATGTGATAAAGATGATTGGCTATATCAAGAGTCTAAAAAAACTAGGTTTTCCCCTTAGCCAAGAGTTGGCTACTGATGTGATTCTCCAGTCGCTCCCTTCGAGCTTCGAGCCATTCATATTGAATTATCACATGAACAGTATGGATAAGACCTTCGCTGAATTGCATGGGATGCTAAAGGCAGCTGAGGAGAGTATCCAGAAAAATGGTCATCATGTGATGATGATGCAGAAGGCTAAGCGCAAACCACCTGTCAAGAAACATTGCACCAAGAGAAAGTTAACTCCCGATGAGATCGCGAGTGCCTCTAATGCAAAGAAGAGCAAGAAGGGGTCGGCGGCAACAGATGCCGTTTGTTTCTATTGCAAGGAGACAGGCCACTGGGAAAAGAACTGCAAGAAGTACATGGAGGATCTCAAAAAGAAGGAAAGTACGACTTCTGCTTTAGGTATTAATGTTATAGACATTAATCTTGCTACTTCACCTACTGACTCTTGGGTATTTGATACCGGATCAGTAGCTCATATTTGCAAATCGTTGCAGAGACTGAGAAGAAGTAGAGGATTGAGAAGGGGCGAGGTGAACCTGCGCGTTGGCAATGGAGCAAGCGTTGCTACAGTTGCTGTCGGCACGGTACCACTTCATCTACCTTCAGGATTAGTTTTGGAATTAAATAATTGTTATTGTGTTCCAACACGTTTTGAATCTTGAAGCGTCTCCCATCTATAACATTAATACAGAAAGGCAACTCTCTAATGATACAAACCCCACGTTTATCTGGCATTGTCGCTTAGGCCATATAAATAAGAAACGCATGGAGAAGCTCCATAAGGATGGATTGCTTCACTCTTTTGATTTTGAATCATTTGAGACATGTGAGTCTTGTTTACTTGGTAAGATGACAAAGGCACCTTTCACGGGACACGGTGAGAAAGCAAGTGACTTGTTGGCACTCGTACATACGATGTATGTGGACCAATGAGCTCAACGGCCGAGGTGGTTATCGTACTTTATTACCTTTACCGATGACTTTAGTAGATATGGTTATATCTACTTAATGAGGCATAAGTCCGAATCCTTTGAAAAGTTCAAAGAATTCCAGAATGAAGTACAGAATCATTTAGGGAAAACAATCAAGTTTCTACGATCAGATCGTGGAGAGGAATACTTGAGCCAAGAGTTTGGTAATCATCCGAAAGATTGTGGAATTGTTCCACAGTTGACTCCGCCAGAACTCCACAATTGAACGGAGTGTCCGAACAGAGAAATCGCACCTTGTTGGACATGGTGCGCCGATGATGAGCCAAAGTGATCTTCCGTTATCCTTCGAGGATATGCTCTTGAAACACTGCGCTCACACTAAATAGAGTTCCATCTAAGTCGGTCGAAAAGACACCATATGAGATATTGACAGGGCAACCCCCTAGTTTGTCTTTTCTCAAAATTTGGGGATGCAAAGCTTATGTAAAACATTTACGATCGACAAGCTCACACCCAAATCGACAAGTGCTTCTTTGTGGGATATCCTAAGGAAACTAAGGGATATTACTTTTATAATCGGGAACAAGGCAAAGTGTTTGTCGCCGACACGGTGTCTTCTTGGAGAAAGAGTTTCTTTCAAGAAGGGTTAGTGGGAGCAGGGTGCATCTTGAAGAAGTTCAAGAAACACCGGAAAATGTTTCAGACCACGTAACCACAACAGAGGAGCAAAGTGCTGCGCTACCGGTTGTAGATACACCAGCCCACGAAGGTCCGAAAGATCATGTCGTGCGTCGACAGTACACAGTGCGTAACAACGTGATAGATTGTTGTTGCACAACGATGAGCCTAAGACCTATGAGGAAGCGATGGTGGGACCCGATTCCAACAAGTGGCTTGGAGCCATGAAAACCGAAATAGAATCCATGTACGACAATCAAGTTTGGAACTTGGTTGATCCACTGATGGTGTCAAAACCATTGAGTGTAAATGGGTTTTTAAGAAAAAGGCCGATATGGATGGAAATGTTCACATCTATAAGGCGCGATTGGTGGCTAAAGGTTATAAACAGATTCAAGGAGTTGATTATGATGAAACCTTCTCGCCCGTCGCAATGCTTAAATCTATTCGGATTATCCTAGCGATTGCTGCATATTTTGATTATGAGATATGGCAGATGGATATCAAAACGGCTTTCCTAAATGGAAACCTAAGCAAGGATGTATACATGATACAACCTCATGGTTTTGTCGATCCACAATCGCTGGAAAGATATGCAAGCTACGAAATCACATTATGGATTGAAGCAAGCATCTCGAAGTTGGAATATTCGTTTTGATGAAGTAATCAAAGGGTTTGGTTTCATCAAAAATGAAGAGGAGGCCTGTGTTTACAAAAAGGTCAGTGGGAGTGCAATTGTAATTCTAATCTTATATGTGGATGACATATTGTTGATTGGAAATGATATCCCTATGCTAGAATCCGTCAAGTCTTCATTGAAAAATAGTTTTTCCATGAAAGACTTAGGGGAGGCAGCATACATATTGGGCATTCGGATCTATACAAATAGATCCAAGAGGCTAATTGGATTAAGCCAAAGTACATACATTGACAAGGTGTTGAAAAGGTTCAACATGCATGATTCCAAGAAAGGTTTCTTGCCCATGTCACATGGTATTAATCTTAGCAAGAATCGGTGTCCTTGGACACATGATGAGCGGAATAAGATGGGTATGGTTCCATATGCTTCGGCAATTGGATCCATCATGTATGCCATGCTTTGTACACGTCCGGATGTCTCGTATGCTTTGAGTGCTACGAGCGGATACGATCGAGATCCGGTGAAGGTCACTGGATTGCCGTAAAGAATATCCTTAAGTACTTGAGAAGAACTAAGGATGTGTTCCTAGTCTATGAAGATGAAGAACATTCGTTGTACGTGGTTACACCGATGCTAGCTTCCAAACGGACAAGGATGCTTATAGATCGCAATGGGTTCGTGTTCGCCTAAACGGAGGCGCGTCACTGGAAGAGTTCCAAGCGGGATACGTTGCTGATTCTACAACGGAGGCCGAGTACATTGCTGCTTCGAAGCCAAAGGAGGCCTTTGGATCAAGAAATTCGTTTCGAGCTTGGTGTGATGACGCAGTGACGTCCAATGTCTCTCTATTGTGACAATAGTGGAGCCATTGCTCAAGCCAAGGAGCCAAGGTCACATCAGAAGTCCAAACACATACTTCGGCGATATCATCTCATCCGCGAGATAGTGGAAAGAGGTGATGTCAAGATATGCAAAGTGCACACGGATCTCAACATAGCCAATCCGCTGACAAAACCTCTCCCTCAGCCAAAGCATGAGGCGCACACAAGAGCCATGGTATTAGATACTTACATGATTGACTCTAGTGCAAGTGGGAGATTGTTAGTGATATGCCCTAGAGGCAACATGGAGATGTTGGATATCACGTCAATGTTTATGTATTTATGAATAAAGTGTTATTCAATTCAATGAAATAGACATCTTGTATTGAGCAATAAGTACGTGACTTATTTATGAGACTCAATATGTATGAATCTATCTCTAAATGATCCCTGATCATATGTCATATTATTGGAACTAATATGATTCTATGATCAGCATGTTCATTGATTGATGATCATGTCTCATAGATCATGGGTATGGAGATACCAAATCAATAAATATGGACATATGTATTAGAGAACACATTGTTGGATAGACCCACCATGAGACACTACAGAATTATTGTGCCATTAGTTGGTCTCGGGTAGTGTTGGTACAAAGTCCTTAGACCTAAGATCACCATGGATTCCAACATGTGTAGTAGCCTACTTTTGGACTACCAAACACTATTTCGTAATCGGGTAGTTATAAAGGTAGTTTTCGGGTTTGCTATGAAACATGGAGTGGGATGTGAGTGATCAAGATGGAATTTGCCCCTCCTTTGGAGAGATATCTCTTGGCCCTCGAGGTAATGGATTATGGAAATGCATGGCCATCCTAAGTTGATTGAGGAGTCAATCAACGGACGGATAATCCAATACGGTTCGAGTGAAAGGTTAAGCTATTGAAGGGATGGCACACATCTTGCCTATAGCTTAATTGGTATCGTGAGGCAAAGGGATTTGTGTACACATTACAGTTCGAGCTGATATTATATTCTTGTATACTATGGTGTCAATATGTGCTTGCTAGGCGTCGTGTGTACAGTCGGCTGAGTTGGACTCGAGCCGACGGTCGGCTAAGTTAGACTATAGCTGAAACCAAGTATACCTGAACCTACAAGGTCGCACGCTTAAGGGGATAGAAAAGATATTCGAGTTGGACTCGAATACAGCTCGATCGGATAGGGATCCGATCGGATAGAGTCCTACGGGCTTACGACGTATGGGCGGCCAACTCTATGAGATTCGGATAGGATCCGATTTAAAATAGAGTCCTGATCGGCCACTAGTCCCAGTCGGCCAACTTTATATAAACGAGCGAGGGGTGGAGAGTTGTAGCATCGCATTGAACCGAATCAGCTACGGATCGGCTGTGGTGGAATCGGCTGCGGTCGAGTGCATCGGAGCGAGGCGCGAGAACGCGGTCAAACAACTTAGCGAATCAGCTACATCGGCGAATCGGCTGATTGGTGAATCGGCTGTCCCCGGGAATCGGCTGTCGGCTTGCGGGAATCGGCTACACTGTTCCGGATCGGATAGTCCTGATTGACTATTTCCACTGCATACTCCAATCGGTAACGATCTTTCGGCCCTTACTTGCAAGTGTTCCTGGTTTGCGTGGTTAAAAGTTTTTGTTTTTGGCTAGCGTAGCCTCCGCGTAACCCTTCAATTTCTGTAGTGGATCATTTGTCGTGCATGCTATTCACTAACATACAGGAACTGCCGATAAATGACTTCCTACGGGATGACATGTTGCTGGGGATGATAGAATCCAACCTATGAGTCTGTGTAGACGATCTACTAAGAAGAGATGTACATACAACTAAAGGCATCCAGATATCATGCAACACCATCTTAAGTATTCATTGACTGTATGCTAAAGTGGATAGAAGCAAAGCCATGCCGAGCCACTAATGTTAAGCATACCGGACAGATGCTCCACGTCTTGGAACATCTCGGATGGTAAAAACTGATGGTGGGTCTCAAAGATTTTTTGAAACTTCTTCCGAGAGCTCGGGGCACTGCACAACGTTGTAACTACACCTTTGATATAGGGGACAGAATGTCACTTCAAACAGCCTTCGTGACATAGTCCCTATGTGGACTCAAGGTAGGTTTTAAGGTATGTTTTATTTCTATTAAATAAAATAAAAGTTATGACTCTTCGGCTTTCAAGCCGGTGTAGTCTCTTTTGTTTATACCATCCCTGAACCTCCTCATCTTTCACATCATACAAGAGCGATGGTTTCGCATCTTTCCCTGAACCACCCCTAATATTGAGTTTAATCAATTCTTACCATAGAAAATAGCTGAAAAATTAAAATCAAAATTAAAATGAACTTGGATGTATCAACTAGAGTACATGATTTTCCTAAATAAGTCATGCATACTCTTTATTCCTTGCATGTGCTTGCTGCTTGTGAATAAATATTTATAGAAACACATCACATAAGTAATTGATAGATATGAGATAGCCTGATGAAAGGAATCCTAACCATTTTTATGAAAAAACAGTATAATTTTACACAATCCTCACTCATGTCTGATTTCCACCAAAGCCATATGTCAAAGCTCATAGCAGGCATAACTAAAGAGAGGAGTATTAGACTTGTCGATGTTCTAGATCGGCAATAAGAAATGGGAGAAGTGTATCAGACCGAAAGTGGATGAGTAAGGGGATAAAGATTTAGACAGGTTCTGGTCTTCTTGATGAGATACACTATTGCTATTTGGGGAATGAATCCGCCAGGTCTATTATGATGATCTGACGATCTATCTGTGGTTACACACTTGAAGGGCTCCCTGTCCGCCTTACATATATATCGGGAAGTAGGATTAAAAAGGAAGAAACCAAACCAAATACAACATCAGTTTTCTAATCTGTTACATGATATTATCTAACCGAACTATAGACCATGCTGTAATATACAAGCCAACGTAATACACAAGTCCACTCCATTACATAATCTACGGACATGGCCTACCTCCTATATCCCAACAGATATAGAAGCTGAGTGGTCATAGTGTGTCCATAATCTCGACAAGACTGATGGCAACTACTAGCTTTCTTAACATGGGTTCAGTACCACTAGCTACGATGCAGATGAAGCAAAAATGCTGTTGCAATAGAAACCTGTCCTAATAGATTGTAAACCAGTAAAACACACAGCGTTAACTAAATTTTAGACCTCACTTTATATTTTTAATAAGCACCGGAGCCTTAAATTCTTAGAGATTCGACTAATGAAATGGCTATAGAATGTATCAAAATGAAAACTCAGCGGAGAATGCAAAACTTGGCGTATGGAAAATATAGAGCGAAAATTCGGGGCACATGCGGTATTTCTTCAGTCACTTATGCAATATGTATTTATAGCCAAAGTAATTGATGAAAATTGCCTCAAAACAAAAAGTAATCGAGGAACAGGCTACTTGAAAAGCAGATCAATCGGCACATAGCTTCCCTGACAACTATCTCGACCGTAAAACATTGCCATGTCGACATTCGTGGTGCAGAAATATTTTGGTGGTACTGATAGATACCATCAGAATCTGGTGAGATTCCATCAAATCTTTGGTGGTAAAGCGTTATTTTCTCTTTATATATCCGTATCTCCTGGATAATCCTACAGTCCTGCCAATAGGCTCAACCTTTTTTCCCAGACTCAATAGTTGAGCCTGTTGTGCACGATAACAGAATCATTTATGAGATAAATTGCTTGGTTTTGTTTTAAGACCCATCATGTTTTTATGGATTAGAATTATCGTTAGTTGATTAGCAGCACATCCCTGAACATAAGCACCATGAAAATAGCATCACACATGCTCCAATATATTCTTAGAAAGTGCATATCTCGGCTGGAACAACACACATCAGCTATTCCCAAGCTTCCAGATACATGATTATTCTGAGTATAAGCACAGCGTCTAATCAATGAGACACAGAAGCGCAGCACTTAGCCTCTGAGTCCTCTCCGCGCCTTTTCCTTGTAGTTGCACTTTGCAATGCATTGCTCAAGGGTTGGATAGCACAGCTGGTCCTTTGAACAGCAATAGAACCCACCGGCGGTCAGAGAGCAAACGTTAAGTTTAACTCCAACAATGCTGACTGCATTTTTTACTCCGGTCAGCATATTGCTTCCAATCTTGCTTGCGGTTTGACCTAGAGTGAAAGGAGTCATTATGTTTATGTTGCCAGTGAAAAAAACGTGATGAAATGGCATACTAATCAACGAAAAAAACAATCTAATTTTCTAATTACCTCTTGTTCCTGTTGGAATAGTAGAGTACACCACAAGAACAAAGAAAAAAAACAGGACCCCTTGGTTGGTGTGCTTCACACATTTCGCCATTGTGAAAGATGTGTTTACTAGTATGTTATATATCTGTCTTATTGTGACTAATGAGTCAAATGCTGATGAGTGTGAACCAATGGGTCCTATATAGAACAAGTACAGCTGTATAAATGGAAGAAAATAATGCTTATTATCTTGAGGGTTTTACTCCACAAGACTAGCGCCTCAAAATATGTATCTATCTTATCCTCAAGTAGTCTGCAATTAAAGCCACTTCTAAATATGGGTCTCTCAAAATGGTTATGATTAATTGTCTGCTTCATGTCAATAAATTATAGCTCTACGATTATCCTAAAGTCTAATTTTCATATAGCATAGCTAATATGTCTGTCTTATCCTAACTTATATCGTCAACTAATGCCATTCATTAACAGTGATCTCCGAATTGACAAATATATCCATATTGTTATGTTTGATGATCATAAATTAATTTTAATTTTGGTGTTAAATCTGCTAAACTGTGCTAAACTCTAATTTTAATTTCACTTCCAAACATGTACTGTAGTCAAGCTGCTTCTATCCATTGCACCATACAATGGTCTGCTAAATGTGTCATCTATTCATACTTATATTAATTGAACACTTTTCAGGAGCTATCCCGTTATTCAGAAAGATTAGATTGATTGGATGTCATCTTTCTAACTCGTGGGCTAATCTCGTTTAATTAATGCCCATCTAATGATCGCACACAACTCATCCTTTGGCTTCCAAATCCGATCTCCTGGGACAACACTATCCGGGTACCGCTAATACGCGGTTGGTCGTGCGCGGGGAGGGGCGCGCGATCGCCACATGCTCGCGCTTGGGCTCAATTTGGTGAATTTCGATCCAATCTAAAAAATAAGTTTGAAAAAAGATAAAATCCACTGTACTAAAAAGTATTTGGGTGTATAAACTTTCTACGTATATTATATCGCAAACTTTGAACACAAACTTTATATGTAGATACATTATGTATAAAAATATTTGAATTTGAATTCAAATTCACAGTTGGCAAATAAACTTTTTCTTATAAAGTTGAAGTTGCGTATAAAGTTGAAGTGTATAGATAGATTTACCAAAATAAAACTTTGTACCTGTTAACTTTGTATAAATTTGAAGACATTTGGGGGAAAAAAAACTAAAATGTGTGTGCTGTTAAAAAAACAGTGGCCTACTAAAGAAAGGGCCGGGTCCAGATTGCACTACCTGGATTGGGCGGGCCTCGGATTCGGTAAAGCCCATATAGAAACAGGCACACGTGAAAAAAAAAACAGGAAAACTCGGATGGCCTTTTCTCCTTTATTGCTTTAGGGATGTACAACATATGTGTCATGTTTGGACCAAATAACTAATATATAGTTGCAAAAATTCCTGGGTGTCGACGGGATGGTCGGCAGTCCTTCGAGCGGGCTCCAAAGGAGGTGAAAGAGAGTGGTCGAGACATCTTAACGATGAATCCGATGGTCGACTTGAGTATCAAACGAGCCAAGAAACAAGAGAGTTTATACTGGTTCAACCCTTCTGGAGGATAATAGCCCTATGTCTAGTGTTTTTTGTTGGGTGGTGTATGAACAAGTATTACAATGGAGAGAGTTCTTGGGTGTTATAGTGATTGAATCTAGCTCCCAATGACTATAGTTTAGAGAAGAGTTCTTAGAAAGCGATCCCCTTGCCTGTTCATCCTGCCCTGACTTTTATAGCTCAAGGGGGCTGTTCCAAAAAGACTTAAGGGCCAAGAATGTTAAGACTAATGACTAAAAAGCAAGCACAAACAATATTTAAAAAGTACATAGAAATCCCCTAGGGTCCTGCGTGCCGTGGGCATCTCATGCTCTATCCTGTCTTGGGATCCATCCTTCGCATCTACTATCTGCTCAGTCTTGTTGGGTGACATCATCTTCTGCTGGGTTGTTTCCTCCTTGCCTCCTCTGTGAACCTAGCAAGGAAAGCCTTCCTTCCCAATAAGATATGAGGTCAAGCCACTGTGCTGCAGTCGAGAAGGAACACGAAGGTCGGACCTGGTGGGTGGTCGGGGTGACCGACCCCAAGAAGGAGTCGAGCTTTCGACCCCATCCCGAGGACCTATGGTCCAACCTCAGCTGACTTTAACTCCACTCTACGAGCTACCCTAGGGTCGACACCCTCTACAGCAGCCCCCAAGCCTGAGGATGAATGAGACATCCATCCTTAGGGTTCAAGTTCTTCCTAGTCGCCGTCTTCAGCGGGTTCACAAAGTGTTTCGAATGGGATTGGGGAGATGCACCTGCCAGGAGCAGCCCTCGAGCCTAAGGTCGAATGTAGGGTTTGAATTCTTCCAGGTCGCAAACTCCAGCGTATTCCTGAAGCCCCTTGACCATGCTTCAGCAGGTGCACCAGCCATGTGTAGCCCCCGAGCCGATGGTCGGATGGTACATCCGGGCCTGAGGTCAAGCCTGAAGTATTATTTTTCATTCATCTTCAGATCAAGCCATCGCCCGAAGAGCGATGATGGTCAGCGAAGCAGACTCAGCAAAGCTCAGAGACAGGCGGCTGCATCGGCGAGGCCGGAAGCTGATGGCGGCCGATGAACCCGATGGTGGATGCTGACCTTGTTGGAACTACTGCCCAGAGCCTCACGTAGTCCCGAAGCCGACTTAGTCATAGCTCCGAGGCCAATAACGGAGTCAGCAAGACCATAGCCCGAAGGCTGATGAGGGTCGATGAGCTCGACGAGGCCACTGCCCGAAGGCAGAAGGTGATTGCTGAGTTCATGGGGACTAATGCCCAGAGGCTCATGGTAGTCCTGAGGTTGACTTAGTAATAGCTCGGAGGCTAACGACTGAGTCGGTAAGGTCATAGCCCGAAGGATTAGGGCAGTCAGCAAGCTCGACAAGCCCACTGCCCGAAGGCCAATGGTGGTTGCCAAGTTCATCGGGAACACTACCCGGATGCTCATGGTGGTCCTGAAGTCGACTTAGTCATAGCGCGAAGGCTAACGACTGAGTCACTAAGGCCATAGCCCGAAGGCTGATGGCGGTTGGCGAGCTCGGCTAACCCACTGCCCAAAGGCTGATGGTGATTGCCGAGTTCATCGGGACTACTGCCCAGAGTCTCATGGTAGCCCCGAAGTCGACTCAGTCATAGCCCGGAGCTAACGACTGAGTCGGTATGGCCATGACCTCGAGGCTGATGGCGGTCAGCAAGCTCGGCTGACCCACTGCTCGAAGGCCGAGGTGGTTGCTGAGTTCGCCTGGACCACTACCCGGAGGCTCATGATGGTTCCGAAGTCATAGCCCGGAGCCTAACGACTGAGTCACTAAGGCCATAGCCCGAAGGCTGATGGCGGTCAGCAAGCTTGGCTAACCCACTGCCCGAAGGACGATGGTGGAAGCAAATGACTAAGTCAGCGAAGCCATAGCCCGGAGGCTCACGGTAGTCGGCGAGGTTGAAGGAAGATACAGATAGGGAAGTCGTCGAACGGTTACCTGACCCTAGGTAATGCGTTACGCACGTGGACCCCTGATAGTTTGAATCAGAGAGCCAATCACGTCTCATTACGGTTATCAAGACCAAGATTGCGCAACGGCTGATCAAGCTTCAGGTCCCCCACTTTTCCCAATCGCTCGCGGATCCATCGGTCGAGACAACAGCAGTTTCTCCGGAGCGCGCGACAGGGACCATGCGGGTGTCGTTAGCCGCTCCTAGTAACCGACGGCTCTTATCCACCAACGGCCGCTAGGGAGATGGATGGGCAAAGGGCCCTCGGACGCTCCGCGTGCACCGATAACACCGTCGGGTGCTTTCCGAAGATGGCGCTGCCAGGCCCATCATTGCTCCCTTTTAATCTCCATCGTTTTGCCCTCCTTCTTCTTCATGCATTATCTTCGCTAAAAAATTCCCAAAAACTTTCGCATCCAAGCTCTCATGCCTCCTCCCTGGCTCCATGTTGCTTTAGCTATCAAAGCCGCCACCTCCATTGCCAGTACGTCGTCTGCTACCGTAAGGGTCTCCGACATTTCTGGTTGAAGCCCATGGCACCCAAGAGATCATCGAAGAAGGTGGTGAAGTCCTTGTCGGCGGGCGGAGACGAGACCGAGCGTGGCTCAGCCTTCATTCCCTCACGCGCAGTTGTGGCGCCCTTCCCCCTTCATTGCATCACGAGGGGGCAACAGATGATGATGGACTTGCAGCAAGTCGGCGTCCTTTCCCCTTGGGATTTTGCGATGTGGAGCCTGGCGTGGGGAGAGCAGTTTCAAACCCCTGACTCCACTGAGCTGGTTGTTTTTGTTTGCTTTCCTCCTCCACAGATTTGGAGTGTTGACCCACCCCTTTGTTCGAGACCTGCGTCTCCATAGGGTGTTTGTAACGCCCTCAAAATCGGAGAATTTAAAAACCGGGAATTAAAAATCGGAACTCACAAAAACCTTCGCTTGTTGCTTTTGATCGAGTTTTTCGCTTCTTATTTGCCACTTGGTTGCATAAATTTATATGTGAGCGATTCATCTCGATGTTTGAGAAAAGCCAAATGATTTGTATTTCCATTAGGGAGAAAAATTTCGGAATTTAGAGTTGGGAATTTTAATACAAAATAGGAAAAGATTATGGATTCACAAAAATATATATTTGGGAACAAAACGTTATTTTGGTTGTTGTGTAATATTAATTAGAAAACAATAAAATATTTTAAAGGATTTATATAAAGTCTAGAAATTAATTGGAATTAAAATTATATTTTCTGAAATTAGGAAAAAGATTAAATTAAATGTGTGAAATATATTTTTAAAATAATAAAAGTAGGTGAAAAGTTTGAAAATATATTTTTAAACTAATTTTGGGAATACTAGTTTTTATTTTGAATTTTTAGAGTGAGGGAAAATAGGATTTGGAAATTAGAAATTAAAATCGGGAAAATCGGAAGTCACTGTTCACGCGTCACAAGGTGTTCGACCCGGTCCTCGGCCTCGCAAACGCGCACGACACGCGTCGCGCGACGTCGCCCGTGCCATACCCCCCCGCGCGCCCATGCGCCCGCGCCGCGCCACGCCGCGCCCGGCCCCGGCCGGCCTCGCGCTGCGCGCCAAGCACGCCCGCCGTAACGACCCCGCCGCGCGCCTCGCCCGCCGCGCGCCCCGCCGCGCCGAACGCGCCCTCGCTGCGCCGCGCGTTGCCCCCGTGCCAGCCCCTTGCCCGCGCGCGCACGCGCCGACCCGCGCCGGTCCCCGCCGCTCGCCCGCATCATCCACGCCCGGCCCCGCCATTCGGCGCCGCCACGTGCCCTCCGTCGTACCGCTGCCGCGCTGGGTCCCCCTCCCTCTTTTTCCCTCTCTTGCCGTGCCTATAAATAGGGGCAAAGCCCTCCCGTTTCCCCACCTTACCGCCGTCCTTTCTCCACTCCCTCGCCGGTTCCCCCCCCGAGCGCCGCAAGCCGCCGCGCCGTTGTTTGCGCTCCGCCGCCGTGCCATTGCCGTCACGTTCGCCGCCGTAAGCCACCGCTCCTTCCTCTCCCGTTCTCGATCGCCGCCGTCGTGCAGTCCATCGCCGCCGTGCGTCTGCCGCGCCGCCGGTTCGGCCGTGCAAAGAATAGGAAGGAAGGGAGCGCCGCGAACAGAGAGAGGAAAAGGAATAGGAAAGAAAAGAAAAAGAGAATAAAAAGAAAAGAAAAAAAGAAAAAGTAAAAAATGAAAAAAATGTGCAAAATTCTGGAAAATTAGGAAAAGTATTTAGAAAATATTTGGGCAAAAATATATTGTTTCCACCTATATTTTCTCGGGTGATCTCCGAATTCAAAAATCAAATTTTCGGAGATTTCGTTTTTGCGTCGTTTTTAATCCGAAGTTTATCTATTTTCTTCCCGCTGTCAAAAATATGTTTCTTGTGGTGCTCGGACCTCCAAAACCTCGAACATTAATTCTTTGATCTAGCGCTTTTCAAAAATATATTCCCTTAATTAAATTCGATCGACATTTTGCGAAAACCCTAAAACCTAAAACTCTCGACATTTTAAATCGGATTTCATCCCGAAACTCTCGTCCGAACTCGAGTAGAATTTTAGGCTAAACATTTGGAGTCGTTTTGATGGTTCTTTCTGATCTCTCGGTATTTTATTGAATTCTGATCGAATTAAATTGACTTTTCGCACGTACGGATAGCAACCGAAGGAGCAGGCACTCACTACGTTGAAGACCCCGGCCAACAAGTGTGCGAGAAAGGCAAGTCAACACTTCCCTTTGAACATACTTATCCTACTTTGCGAAATGATGTTGATTTAAATTACAAATTTGCATGCTATAGACAATGAGTACATATGCTTGATATACCCTGCCTTGATGTTGATCACCATTAAAATTATTCTTTGTAACCTTCGATGTGATATAACCGGAGGCTAACTTCGGTAAAATGCTTAGCCCTGCTTATATTAGATTCTTGCATACTCATGATTTTACAAAAAGCTTCATGCTTGGGCAACTATCTTTGGGAAGGTAGTTGGAATACGGCATGTGGAGACATGAGCGCCACATTGCCTTGATCATGATAAAATTAGTTTTGATGAAAAATAAAAAGTACAAAACCAATGTTTAGGACTGGGGCGGATGGATGGATTTGGGTGGATTCCGGTGAAGGCAAGAACCGTCCCTTGTCAATTAAGGACCGAGCCATGAGACTTATAACCTGGAACGAACCAGTACAACCGTACTTCTCGAATGGGTATTGACCTAGCGGAGTAGATAGCCGAGCGATGGCAGTATCCCTGCATAGTGGTTCTTGAGTGAAGAGGTGGTTCTGGTTATTGAGATAAGGCTGCCGCCTAAGTGTTGAGTAATGAATAAGAATGTTGTGGAAGTCTTTCCCTTACCCCGGGAGCGCCAGAAGTCCTCTCACTGCTAGGAAAGGACAACTGGACTGCAAGAGGATTTAAGTTCATGGAGCGGGTACTGCCGAAGCAAAGTTATCAAAAGGCTTTGCCGTGACCATCCCATATGAAGGGATGAAAGCTCATTCAATGAGTAGTCGCGGAGTACGGGTAAAGTGTACATCCACTGCAGTGTGAGTAAATCAATCTATTCGAATAGCCGTGCTCGCGGTATTGAGCAACGTGACAAGTTTCTCCGTGGCAAGACTCATAAATTTTAAAATAATGGGTTGGGACTGCATAATAATTTTGTGTGCTGGTGGACTCAACTTCTTGAAATGTGAGAAGGGGTGGACTTCCCAGAAAAACCATGACGAACCGAAGGCGGGAAGCCATCCTTGGAAATCACGATGGATGGTAGACAGAACCGTCGCTGTTTTAATATACTATGAAACTAAAACTTGACTTGGCTAGATATTAGGTTTGTGAAATGATTTGTGAAAATTGGCTTTGTGCAAATGAACCATAGCCATCCTTTGAATGACCCTATCATATGCATCATTCCGTGTCGGCTTGCTGAGTACGTTAGGTACTCACCCTTGCTATACGCACAAACCTCAGATGAAGGAAACGAAGAACTGGAGGACCCCTATGCTTACTGCCAGGTGGGCGATGGAGGACAAGGCGTCTACTAGGTCTTAGTCCCGGGTCGTTGCCTGTGGCAATCGACATGCCGCTGCCTTCCCACTGCTAATCTTATCTAAACTCTACTTTTGGTTGTATCCAGACCAGTGGGTCCTATATGTATTGGATATTGCCTTCGGGCCTATTATTGTAATAATTTCGATGTAAGATTATTCGTGCACTTTGCACCTGGTAATTCAGAACTGTATTCGTGGGTACCAAACTACTCGATCCAGGGATACGGTACTATGGACACGAATAATTCCCGTCTTCAAAAACAGGGGTTGACAGAGCTGGTACCAGAGCAGTGCGACTGTAGGATAAGACCAACTGGCGCCCTACCCCTGAATAGCTGGTTAAAGGGAGATATCCCTACATAGGATTATTTTTGCAAATACAAACTATTTTCAAAAACGAATGTGTTTTCCCCCATACTATTATCCCCATCTCCTTCACTCAAATTGTTTGATATTATCTCTCTCTGACCCTAGTTACCTTCAAAAAGCAGATGGCAGGTGATGATCAGAAATGGAACAGGGGATGGGTATACCCGGATCCTGACCTAGGAAAGGAGGCAGTGCACAATAAAAGAAAGTCACCAGATTGGGATATAAGTCGTGATCCCAAAATAATCGTCACAGGCACGGTGTTTATGCCCGAGGATGCTGCAAGAATTCCCCGACACCTAAGGAACAACACCTTCCGTGGTGCGCATCGTTAACTCGACATCTCCAGCTTTATGGACCGCCCAAACCAGAAGACGACACATCAGAAGAGATGTCCTCTGAGGATGATGAAGAAGAGAACATGGAAGTGATAGCGAAGGAGAGCTGAAACCCAAGGCATGTACTCGTTGTGGAGAAGTTGGGCACTATGCAAGTATGTGTAACTACCTTTGTAGCTGCGGTGAAGACACCCACATGCCGGAAGAATGCCCCATGAGAAACGTTACATGCTTCTTGTGTGAAGGGACAGATCATGTACCTAAGGACTGTCAACTAATGATAATTTTTGACAAGCAGAAGAGGGATCAAAGGGTATTCCTAATTTCCGCAAATCAACTCTTGGATGGTACCACTAATAAAGGAGATGTTCAGGATCCTGAGACAGCCCCAACTCCGGTGAAGGCCAATAGTGGTAACAAAGGTGTGTTGCATACCCAAAAGAGTGCACCTCGTGACAAATCGGGTATGATATGTTTCAACTGCCGTAAGTTGGGACACTTTTTCAATAAATGCCCTCTCCCGTGACCGGCAAAAGAAGACAAACGTTGCTTCAACTGTGGCAGAGCAGGACATGAAGCCAGAAATTGCCCACTGCCCAAGCCCTTCGTCTCAAGATGACCGCATGACCTGCAACATCGATAGTCCACAAGGATCACCCTCTGCCAGCACCTGGATCATGCGGATGGCTGGATGACTAGTTTGGATGCCAACAGCAGCCCTGGTCTTTCTTTGGATGGAGTTAAGACAGAAATGACCATGCCCCTACATCTTTTATGTATGAGACCCTAGAACGATGTTAGTAATGTTGTATTCTGCTGTATGGACTATACATGTCCAATGTATCCCCCTGATGTAACATCTATGAACTGATATAAAGTACCATGTAATGTCATAAATGAGTTTATTCCACCAAGCTTGCTTTCAAAGATCACTTCAAATAACTCAAAGAAAATTCCTTAGTATCATGACATTAGCAAATCAAGTATCTTACCTCATCCCCGTTGTTCAGATGGCGCATCGTCGCAGAGCCCCAGCAGCTCCTGAGAACCCGCCAGAGCCTAACCCCTCCACCCTAGCAGAAGTTATGGCTTTGCAGACCCAACTGCTGCAAGCTATCGCCAACAACCAAGGACAGCACGGAGGATCAAACCTCGGCGAATTTATGAGGGCAAAGCCGCCGACATTCTCCTCGGCAGATAAACCCATGGATGCTGAAGATTGGCTGAGGGTAATAGAGAAGAAGCTGACTCTCGTCAGAGTACGGGAAGCTGACAGAGTCGTCTTCTCCACCAATCAGCTGGAAGGACCTGCAAGTGACTAGTGGGACACCTACAAGGAAACCTGGGCTGAAAATGCCGACGAACCCACTTGGGCAGAATTCACGGCTGCCTTCCGTGAAAACTTCGTACCCGCTGCAGTCATGAGGATGAAGAAAAATGAGTTCCGTAGGCTGCGCCAAGGCAACACCACGGTACAAGAGTACCTTAACAAGTTCACGCAGCTTGCACATTACGCCCCGAGCGACCTGGCAGACGTAGAAGAGAAGATGGATAAGTTTATCAAAGGACTGAATGACGAGTTGAGAGGACCGATGATCGGTCAGGACCACGCCAGCTTCCAGAGCCTCATCAACAAGGTCGTAAGGCTTGATCTTGACCAAAAGACAGTTGAAAACAACCGAAAGAAAAGGATTGCAATGGCCCGTCCGATTCAAGGAACATCCCAGCGACCCAAAGGAGCAACCCCGTCAGGTTGGAAGCCAACCATAGTGTCAACCAATCGCCCTGCCGCACCCGACAACGTCAGCAGGCCACCTGCAACACCGTCTCGCACTCCGACACCTACTTTGGCAGCCCTAGGAGCCAGGAATGTCAACTGCTTCAACTGCGGACAATTCGGGCATTACGCCAATAGCTGCCCTAAGCCGTGCAACACACCCAACCGCACCGGAGCCAACGCCATCGCAGTACGAGGAACCCCTGCTCCGACACCTGGACGCAGTTTGTTCAGAACGCCCCAACCAAAGGAGGCTGCAACCGGATTCCGCCGTGGTCAGGTCAACCATGTGCGTGCTGAGGAAGCTCAGGAGGACCAAAGCATGCTAATGGGTGTGTTTTCTATCCATTCTGCACCAGTTAATTTTTGTTTGATTCTGGAGCTTCGCATTCATTTATATCGTCAAGAATAAGCAAAGAGCACAATTTGCACCGAGTAGACCTTAAGAGACCAATGGTAGTACATTCACCCGGGGGAGATGTAACCATACCCATGCGTGCATTAATGTGCCCATTCGGATCAAGGACGTGGTATTCCTTCCAACCTTATGGTTTTGCCATCCCAAACCTAGACGTCATACTAGGAATGGATTGGTTAACCTAGAACCAAGGGGTACTAGACTCGTGGACGAAGAGAAGGTACAGACCCCGCCCGCACGCGCCCTTGCCCCGCCGCACGTCGCCCACCGCGCCCGCACCCCACCCCTCGACGCGCCGCGCGTCGCCTGCCCGTACTGGCCCCCGCGCCCACGCGCGCCACGCGCCGACCCCGCGCCGGTCCCCGCCGCTCGCCCGCATCTGCCGCGCCTGGCCCCCCTTCGTACCGCCACCGCAACGGATCCCCCATCCCTCTTTCTCCTCCTCTCTCGCCGTGGCTATAAATAGGGGCAAAGCCCTCCGATTAAGGAAGCCATGACTACGAAGTCAGGTTAAGGAAGCCCAGAAGGATTGTGAGGAAATCAAGCTAATCAAAGAGCGCATGGCTGAAGGACTGGCCAAGGAATTCACGGCCGACGACGATGGAGCCCTATGGTATCGTAAGAGGATTTACGTACCAGAGAAAGGCGGATTGAGAAGGCTAATCTTAAAAGAAGCCCATGAGTCAGCATACTCGCTACACCTGGGTAGCACCAAAATGTACCAGGATTTGAAAACGGAATACTGGTCGCCCAACGTGAAAATAGACGTAGTGGAATATGTGGCCATATGTGATGTATGCCAGCGAGTTAAGCCTGAGCATCAACGACCGGCAGGATTGCTGCAACCACTCAAGATCCCTGAGTGGAAATGCGATGAAATAGGCATGGACTTTATAGTGGGACTACCCAAAACTGCTACCGGATACGATTCCATTTGGGTGATCGTGGATAGACTGACCAAGACTGCCCGATTTATCCCGGTCAAGACTAAATATAGCTGCGCCAAATTGGCAGATCTGTCAATGTCCATAATTTTGTGCCTACATGGAGTACCCACAAGGATTGTGTCAGACCGTGGTACTCAATTCACATCTCACTTCTGGGATAAGTTTCATGACGCGTTGGGAACTCACCTCGCCTTCAGTACTGCTTATCTCTCTCAGACGTATGGACAAACCGAGAGGATGAACCAGGTCCTGGAGGACATGCTAAGAGCCTGTGTGTTGGATTTCACTAAGGACTGGGAGAAATGCCTGCCCTATGCAAAGTTATCCTATAACAACAGCTACCAGGCTAGTCTGAAGATGTCGCCGAACGAGGCCTTGTTTGGATGAAGATGCCGAACTCCGTTGATGTGGCCAGAGACCGGTGAACGAGCCATATTTGGACCAGACATCATTAGGGAAGCCGAAGAGAAAATTCTTCTGATAAGGGATCGGCTTAAGGTAGCCCAGTCTCGGCAAAAGAGCTATGCGGACACTCATCGCAGAGAGTTGGAATTCAAAATAGGTGACTTTGTGTACTTGAAAGTTTCGCCACTAAGAGGAACCAAGAGGTTCAAGGTCAAAGGAAAACTAGCGCCGAGATATGTTGGACCTTTCCCAATAAGCACCAGAAGAGGCGAAGTGGCCTATCAACTGGACTTGCCGGAAAATCTTTGCGATGTACACCCTGTCTTTCACGTCTCACAACTGAAGAAATGTTTGCGAGTACCGGAAGAACAAATCCCCTTGAAAGACGTTCTTATCAGCGAAGACCTCACATACCCCGAACATCCCGTGAAGATTTTGGACGAAGCTGAGAAAAAGATTAGGGCCAAGACGTGGCGAATGTACAAGGTGCAATGGAGCAACCACACTGAAGATGAAGCCACTTGAGAAAATCGAGACTTTTTGAAGACCGAGTACCCGAACCTATTCCGCGAACGGTAAGAAATCTTGGGGGACGAGATTTATTGTTAGGGGGCTAGGTTTGTAACGCCCGAAAATCGGAGAATTTAAAACGAGAATTAAAAATCGGAACTCACAAAAACTTTCGCTTGTTGCTTCTTGACCATGTTTATTGCTTCTTATTTGCCAGCTTGGTTGCATAAATTTATCTGTGAGTGATTCATCTCGATGTTTGAGAAAACGAGATGATTTAGATTTCCACTGGGGAGAAAAATTTTGGAGTTTAGAGTTGAGAATTTTAAAATAAAATAGGAAAATGGTGTGGATTTATGAAAATACATATTTGAGATCAAAACATTATTTTGGTGATTGTGTAATATTAAAAAGAAAATAAAATGAGTGCTAAAATATTTTAAAAGATATATGTGGGGTCTAGAAATTGTTCGAATCAAAATTATATTTTTCAAAATTTAGGGAAAAAAGATTAAATTAATGCATGAAATATATTTTTAAAATAATAAAAGTGGGTGAAAAGTTTGAAAATATATATTTAAACTAATTTTGGAATACTAGATTTTATTTTGAATTTTTAGAGTGAAGGGAAAATAGGATTTGGAAATTAGAAATTGAAATTGAGAAAATCGGAAAAGTCACTGCTTCACGCGTCATAAGGTGTTCGACCCGGTCCTCGGCCTCGCGCACGTGCGCGACACGCGCCGTGCACCGTCCCCCGCGCCGTAAAGGCCCCCACCCCGGCCTCGCGCCGCGCGCCCACGCACGCCGCACCTGGACCCCGCCCGCACGCGCCCTCGCCCCGCCGCGCGCGTGCCGCCGCGACCGGACCCCGCCAACGTGCGCCCGCTGCGCCGCGTGTCGCCCGCTCGTACCGACCCCGCCCATGTGCGCCCTCGCTGCGCCGCGCGTTGCCTGCCCGTCTGCCCCCGCGCCCACACGCGCCACGCGCCGACCCCGCGCGGTCCCCGCCGCCACCCGCATCTCGCCGCGCACGCCTGCCATTCCGCGCCGCCGCGTGCCCTCCGCCGTACCGCCGCCGCCGCCGGCCCCCTTCCCTCTTTCTCCCCCTCTCTCGCCGCGGCTATAAATAGGGGCAAAGCCGTCCCCATTTCCCCACCTCGTCGCCGTCCTTGCTCCACTCCGCTCGCCGGTTCCCCCCTGAGCGCCCCAAGCCGCTGAGCGCCGCAAGCCGCCACCACCGTTGTTTGCATGCCGCCGCCGTGCCATTGCCGCCGCGTTCGCCGCTGGTAAGCCGCCGCTCCTTCCTCTCCTTTTCCCAGTTGCCGCCGCCGCCGGTTCGGTCGCGCAGAGAATAGGAAGGAAGGGAACGCCGGCGAACAGAGAGAGGAAGAGGAATAGGTGAAAGAAAAAAGGAAAGAAAGAAATGAAAAAAAGAAAAAAAGGAAAAATAAAAAATTGGGGAAAATATGGAAAAATTCTGAAAAATTAGAAAAATATTTAGAAAACATTTGGGAAAATATTTGGGCAAAAATATATTGTTTTCTCGTGTATTTTCTCGATGCAAATTCGGAAATCGAAATCGGATTTTTGGAGATTTTGTTTTCGTCATTTTTAATCTGGAGTTTATCTATTTTCTTTCCACCATTAATAATATGTTTCTTTTGGTGCTCAGACCTCCAAAAGCTCAAACATTAATTCTTAGATCTAGCGCTTTTCAAAAATATATTCCCTTAATTAAATTCGATCGACATTTTGCGAAAACCCTAAAACCTCAAACTCGCTTTTTAAATCGGATTTCATCCCAAAACTCTCGTCTGAACTCGAGTTGAATTTTAGACTAAACATTTGGAGTCATTTTTTATTGTTCTTTTTGATCTCTCTGTATTTTATTGAATTCTGATCGAATTCAATTGACTTTTCGCACGTGCGGATAGCAACCAAAGGAGCAGGCACTGACTACATTAAAGACCCTGGCCAACAAGTGTGCGAGCAAGGCAAGTCAACACTTACCTTTGAACATATTGATCCTACATTGCAAAATGATGTTGATTTAAATTACAAATTTGCATGCTATACACAAATGAGTACCTATGCTTGATATACCCTGCCTTGATGTTGATTACCATTAGAATTATTCCTTGTAACCTTCGATGTGATATGACCGGAGGATAACTTCGGTAAAATGCTTAGCCCTGCTGATATTAGATTCGTGCATACTCATGATTTTACAAAGAAGTTTCGTGCTTGGGCAACTATCTTTGGGAAGGTAGTTGGAATATGGCATGTGGAGACATGAGCACCACATTGCCTTGATCATGATGAAATTAGTTTTGATGAAAAATAAAAAGTACAAAACCAATGTTTTAGACTGGGCAGATGGTTGGATTTGGGTGTATTCCGGTAAAGGCAAGAACCGTCCCTGGTCAATTAAGGACCGAGCCATGAGACTTATAACCTGGAACGAGCCAGTACAACCGTACTTCTCGAATGGGTATAGACCTAGCGGAGGAGATAGCCGAGCGGAGGTAGTATCCCTACATAGTGGTTCTTGAGTGAAGAGGTTGTTCTGGTTATTGAGAAAAGGCTGCGGCCTAAGTGTTGAGTAATGAATAAGAATGTTGTGAAAGTTTTCCCTTACCCCATGAGCGCCAAAACTCCTCTCACTGCTAGGAAAGGACAGCTAGAGTGCAAGAGGATTTAAGTTCATGGAGCGGGTACTGCCGAAGCAAAGTTATCGAAAGGCTTTGCCCTGACCATCCCATATGAAGGGATGAAAGCTCATTGAATGAGTAGTCGTGGAGTATGGGTAAAGTGTACATCCACTGCAGTGTGAGTTAATCAATCTATTCGAATAGCCGTGCTCGCGGTTAATGAGCGATGTGACAAGTTTCTCCCGTTGCTAGACTCATAAATTTTAAAATGATTGGATGGGATTGCATAATGATTTTGTGTGCTGGTGCACTCAACTTCTCAAAATGCGAGAAGGGGTGGACTCCCCAGAAAACCATCACGAACCGAAGGCGGGAAGCCATCCTTGGAAATCACGATGGATGGTAGACAGAACCGTCGCCGTTTTAATGTACTCTGAAACTAGAACTTGACTTGGCTAGATATTCGGTTTGTGAAATGATTTGTGAAAATTGGCTTTGTGCAAATGAACCATAGCCATCCTTTAAATGACCCTATCATATGCATCATTTTGTGTCGGCTTGCTGAGTACGTTGGGTACTCACCCTTGCTATACGCTCAAACCTCAGATGAAGGAAACAAAGAACTGGAGGACCCCTATCCTTACAACCAAGTGGGTGATGGAGGAGAAGGCATCTACTAGGTCGTAGTCCCGGTCGTTGCCTGTGGCAATCGACATGCCGCTGGTTTCCGACTGCTAATCTTATCTAAAGTCTGCTTTTGGTTATATCGGACCAGTGGGTCCTATATGTATTGGATATTACCTTCGGGCCAATTATTGTAATAACTTTGAGGTAAGACTATTCATGCACTTTGCACCTGGTAATTCAGAACTGTATTCGTGGGTACCAAACTACTTGATCCAGTGATATGGTACTATGAACACGAGTGATTCCCGTCCTCAAAAACGGGGGTCGACATCCACTAAAGATCCCCAGCACGAAGCAGAAGTTCGTGATTACCTCCAACGAGGAGGAGTCGAGGGAGGTCAAAGAGCATACCATCACCATCGTCAGGTTCGAGCGGGATGCCATGGCCGGAGCCATCCGGGTGCCCGAAGAAGGCAGCCAAGCACGTCGGGATCTCGTTTCGAGCGTCCACTAAGTAAGTGATTGACCAGGTGATCCGTCTTGATTTTCTTTCTTTTTTATGTGCTGACAAATTACCTCGGGCATTATTGTTGAGGACGTGGAGCCTCGTGCCGAGGAACCAGTGTGGGAGGCCGAATCGGCCTCCCAGGAAGAGGGGGGATCTGACCAGCCCTCGACTGCTGCTGGCTAGCGAGCCAAAGCTGCGGCGGCAGGCCAAGTAGAGGAGCAACCGACGCCGGAGGCCGAGGATAGGGTCAACGCGACAGCCAACGGAGCAGTCGAGGTAGCGACCAAGGTGGCCCCAGAAGCCGGGCCCGAGCAGGCGACTGAGGAGAGGGCTCTCCCGGAGCTACCATAAATCAACTGGGACCTGCTCCCCCTCTTTGATGTTGGCGATGGCGGAGCCCCCAGGACTGAGTAGGTCGCAACAGATGACCAGGGGTGTCGAGGACCAGCTCGGACCGAGGGAGAGGAGGCCGCCATTGTGGGCCAGCGGGCACCGAGCAGCGTGCCTGTGGTCGAGGAACCCTTTGATGCCGAGGCTGAGGACATGTTAGAGCACGACCGCGCCCTTCGCCACGTCCGGGACCTATTTTGGGTAAGGATCGGACTCCTCTTTTCTCCCATGGGTCCCTCTCTAACGCTTTGAAATTGTAGGACGCCGCCCGCCCATCATGGGCTGTCGAGGTGGTGCAAGAATTGGAGGCGAGGCTAGCCGAAGCTTCCCCCCATAAGTCCGCTAACTTCCTGCCTTGATTTCCTCCCAGGGTCATCAGTTCACCTTTTTTGTTGTGCAAAAGCCGGCGAGAACATAGCCTACGCCAAAAGGCTAAAGGAGGTCATCAAGGAGGCCAACTTGATGGCCTCGAAGCTCCAGCTGCAACGGGATGGCAACCAGGGGCTTCTCAAGCTCTTGGACACCACCCGCAAGGAGGCCTAGGCGGCCAAGGCAGTGGTGGAGGACAAGCTAGCAGAGTCCAAAGTAGCCAGGGCTACCGCAGAGGAGAAGCTCGCACCCTCGGAGGCGGCGAGGGATGTCACCGAGAGTAAGTGTCTGTGGGGGGTGTCACCCCAAGGTACCTCACGAGGGGACTCAAAGATAACGAAGTCAAACCGGAAGTCCTCGGGACGGGGTCGGCAGCCCGACCTCATCCTAGGGGTCGGACGCCCCGACCTCCTTCACGTCCGACCTTACCGTCTTTTCTTGACCTCATCTCGACAGCTCGACATCAGACCTCCTTGGGAAGGAAGGCTTGCTTTGCAAGGCTCACAGAGGAGGCAAAGAGGGGACAACCCAGCAAAAGATGACATCACCTGATAAGGCTGCACAGATGGTACTTGCGGAGGACGGATCCCGAAGGAGGATAAGGCACAAGATGCCCACGACGCGCAGGACCGAGAGGGATCTCTATGTACCTTTTCAGATGTTGTCTGTACTTACATTTTAGAACTTTAGTCTTAGTTTTCTTGGCCCCCAAGTCCTCTTGTAACTACCTGTTGACGAGAAATCTCTCTCACGCGCTGGCCTGGGAGATCTGCTTGACTCCAGTGCAGGTCCTTCTTAGCTGCCTACAATGTGTAGAGCGTGCCAGTTGATTTGATCTGCCAATCAACAAGAGAAAAGACAAGGAAGCGTTCGTTAAGCGTTAGGTCAAGTCCCCGCGAGATCGGCCGAGGGAATCCATGAGCGTGTATATGCTATTCCAAACCATATTTGGGCCAAACGACTAAAGCTCATTGGCTATACCAAAACGACCATCAGTCATCCGATCCAAATATGACGAAGAATAATAAATACATAGATCAATAGACCAACCGATGCTGGGAAACTAACATTAAATCAGCCGATACTCCAACGAATCTCATGCAGGCGCAATACTCCTAGATCAAAGATGTAAGCAAGCACAATCTAGGCATAAAATACGGCCCTGTTACAGATCTAATAACAATTATATTAAAAGAAATACATTAGGGTAAGTAAGGTTGGTTGAAACCCCGACGCTATCCCCAGATAATGTAAATCCAAAAGAATAGATTGCCAACAATTCAAAAGACGACTCAATAGTTCAGTCTTGATGCAACATTAAGTATCAAAAGAAGCATTCAACCTATTACTTTCGACTTACACTCCGTAAGATGGTAGATACTACATACGAACCAACCAGCCTTTAAACCTAGCCTTGCTGACCGTATACTCCATCTTGTTCTCTTAGGACTTAGGAACCTCATTACCAAATTCCGGTGTTAACACATGCCCCCCAAGTCCGTAACATAAAGTGTTGCGGATTTGTTTACCTATTCAAACTCCTACTCCCTTCTTGGCCCGAATCGTCTCAGCTTCTCCCCAAGGGCCCTTTAAATATCCACTTTCCTCGGTCGAACCACCCACACCCTCATCGTGCGCTCGGCTTCCTTCTCAAACAAACTTCCTGCCTTTCGCTCTCTGCTCCGGCGACTCCATCGGCGTTCGACGCCCTCTTCAAACTCTCCGAACTCCATCTTCGTCTCCGACCTTCCCGATGGCCTCCACTGCGACCTCAAGCACTTCTAACTCGCCGGCCACCATCGCGCCCGCCGCGACCGCAACGCCGCCGCCGCCGTCACTGGAACTCTCCAGCCTCACGCTACCATGAACGAATTCCCTCGGGTAATCTCTCCCCCTTTTTTTTACTCTATAATTTTACCCTCAACTCGTTCCTCCAAACACCTCTATACCAATAATCCGTTCGGTAACTTTCAATAATACTTCATCCTGCATTCTTACTAATCAATACTTTTCTCATCCCAAACTATAAAACACCATCACCTCTGATCAGCACCTTTTTCCCCTTCTTCAAACTGTAGCACCTCTCTCACCAAGTACTCATCCCCAACTTAACACAAGAGGGGAAGTACTTCCTTAGCCTATCGGCGATCTGGACCCAAGCGACGTGATCACAGCGAAACCAACCGCATGCCCTTCAACACCGCCAAACCATCTCTTTCCCACTGGAACGGAACGTTCAAAGCTTGGCCGTCTACCGACACAGCCTGGACCGAATGGTACAAGAGAATACAAATCGGCTAAGTACACCCAATGGGAAGAAAGAAAACTTGCCCAATGCTTGGAACTATCCATCGCCAATATGGAAAAAGATGAACCACTCCTATCGGCTGTAGCCTACTTTTGGAACGACAGTTTCAGTGCCTTCCTCTTCAGGCAAGGGCCGATGACCATCACACTAGCCGATGTACACATGACAACTGGGCTGGACATCGAATCATCAGCTAATCCATGTGTCTTGAACCGAAAAGGTCAACACCAGTTCAAAACCAAAGCTATTGGTGGATGGAGTGGTTTCATTGCCCAAAACATGAAAGATGGAACAGTCGGCCACCGGGAATACACTGCCTTTCTGATGATGTGGCTGGAAAACTTTGTGTTCTGTGGATCGAGCTGTGGGCCGACCACTAATTGGCAAATAATGGCCGAAATCTTAGCCGACGGAACAGAATTCACATTGGGAAAATACCTCCTCGGCTACACATATCAAACGCTGCATCAGGCCGCCACAAAAATAGCCACCAACACCCCAGTCAACACCGGTGGCCCCTGGTGGTTTCTCCAAATCTGGCTGGTGTTAGCCACCCAAAACGTGGCCGGTCGGCCCCGCCTGGCAGACGCCGGGTTCCCAAGGCTAGAGCCAATCGAAGATGAAGAAGGTGGCCAAATCACCACCAGGCGATGCACGAACTATGGAGAGGCAGCCGCCGCCCATACAGGTTCAAGACAATCGGCTGAGCTATATGCCGATTGGTTCACAGCTTTTTACGATGGGCTATCCCGCGACAACCGCACCTGGTATTTCTACGCCGACCAAGGATCTTTTGAACTATTGATCGATTTCAAATGGGATGATCTCAACTCAGCTGACAGTCCAAGGTGTAGAAAATTGTTCTTTGCCTCTTTATCCCCCTGCATTCTGCCGACCGGGGTTCACCAAGGCCGATCCACAGCCCGGAGTTATGAATTCTACTACCCGGTATCGGCGGCAAGACAATTTGGCCTCGGGCAACTTCTCATCGGCTTCTTTTACGCCGATAAGATCGAGACCAGAGGAGCGGTCAGCCAAGATCTGATAATGAACTCGCTGCTGAACATAGCCGGTCCTTCCTTCGGCGATGCCGACAGAATCACCCTGTCGACGAGGAGAAGCGCAGCTTACGACCGATGGTGGCTCGAACTTAGTCGCCACATTTTTCACCAACGGCCGTCCTGCTACATCGACTTGCTCCTGCCGGACGAGATCCCCTCGGTATATTTCTACTCACAGCCGATTACTCCTTTCCTTCGATTCATTCATCGATCGCATCAACCGATTTAACATTCGTGCTTTGACTTCGCAGAAAACAGAAACGGAGCGGCCGGCGGTAAGCGATTCTGGGTGCCCCATCGAATACAAACCAGGCGTTTTAGACGTGGGAGGCCTCGCTCCGTCGGCCATCGGGCGGAGGGCGCCCAAGCTTTCATCTTTACTACGAGGCGGTACGCCATCCGATCGCGCCAAAAAGGAGGACGGCGCCACCGCCGCGTTCATCAGCTGCGCCTGCCCCCAAAAGGGTGAAAAAGATGGATCTGATCACCTCGGCCGATAGCCTTCCTCCTCTAGATCCGGCCGTCGAGCGATTCCTTGACGCTGCTGTCGACGAAGAGGCGCCAGTAGCCGTCCAGGCAGCGGTCGAGACCAGGGCTTCGAGTCCTGAATCGGTAAACGCCCCAACTGACGCTCCACCAGCCCCAAGCCCGCCGACGAAATGCCCACCCGTAAGTTTTCACTTCGTTGGTCCTGATTTTGTGATGTTCATCCGTACCTTATTTGTCTGTTCCTCGCAGTTCAAGAAATTGGCCGGTCGCACCCCTCGCCCTGCTCTGCCGGTAATCGGCTCTTACCCCTTTGCCTGTGATAATCAATTAGTTCGTCCGCTAATCCCTTTTCCCTTTTGCAGCTCCCGCGATCCCCGCTGGCTGCTCCCCAGTCGTCGGGTGAGTGTACCGTGCCTGTTGGGGACGGCGACGATGACATGGGCAAGGAAAGCCAGACGGCCACGGGGAATGATCCAGCCGAAACGATGATCCCGACTACGGCGCCGATGGTAAGCCGACCGGTCCCAACCATTGGTTTTGCCTTGCCCCGATCCTTTCTTTCTCCCGCGCGTGGCCGATCTCCTCAACTTCGACTTGTCGAGTTCGAGGAACCCGGCGATGCCGGCGAGGAAACGCTCGTGGCGTCGGCCGAGATTCCGAGGGCCACTGGCTGATATCGGCAACCGACTGGAAGCCTCATTAGATGCGTTGGTGTCGATTGCGGCTCCATACGTGCACGGTTCAGGGATATCCAAGACCAGCTGTCGGATGCCGTTGCTGAAGCCATCGTGCCGGCGACCTTCATGGAAGCCTACCAGCTAAAATACGAACGAGCCCGGCAGCGAGTCATTGATCGGCGCGAGAGTCAAGCGCGGTCGGCCGCCATCCAATCGACCAAAGATGCCATTGAAGCCCGAAAGGCTGCCTTCGACCGCCTAAAAATAGAGCCGGCAGCTAAGCTCGAACAACTCTGTGCCCGCCGGGACCAACTGGTAGCCGATCTCGTCCAGATCACAAACGAGATCGACGTCCATGAAGAGTATATGGTCGATTTGCCGACCAGGGTTGAAGCTGAGCGTCAAAGTATCAGGGCGGCCGTTGCGCATTTGCGGGGCTTGGTGCAGAGTGCTCGATCGGTGGCAGGGTCCGAGGCCGATGACCTCAGGGCAATCGGCGAGGTCGACCAGGTTAGGCTGATAGCTCTATCGGCGATAGCCGATTTTCTAAAGAAATGAAGATTGTAAAACGTCCGACCCTGCGAGGTCGGCTTGTGTTTCTCGAACATGTGCTTTGTGATGTAACTGGACAGCCTGTATTAATAGTGCTTGTATCGTTTAGTTCGAAATCGCTCAGAAGTGACGCCCCAACACTCAACGTCTATCTCTTAGTCATTCGACTATCTAGCCATCGACCGATAATACTCGGTTACGTAGCCCTGTCTTCGTAGGCCGACCCCCTCGAATCTGCACTCCGGGAACCAGTGAGCCCTGGGCGATAGGTATCCATACCTGCGCAGTTGCTGGCTTTCAACGATTCCCGACGCTCTTAATGATGATCCCTTTGACTCCCGGGTCGGCAGCGTCCTTTCACATCTAAGAACCGTATCTTTTCTTTCTATAAATGGGCTCCCCCGGCTCTTCCAAATAACTCACGGTCGAAAGCGACGAACTTTCGATAGTGAAACACCTAGTCCTTTGATTCTTCGGCTAGGCTTCTCATGGCGTCTTCTAGTTCGTCGGTGAACCAGGTAGTTTCTCAACTCCTCTACTCTCACCGATTTATTTTTACAAAAACTCAAGGACGGAATCCATTGCAGCCGCCGCACCCGCTTCGGGTGATCCAGGGAATCATGGAGACGTCGTACGAGCTATCGGTCAGCCAGGACCGACGGGTGAGGGCGCACCTGAAGCACTTCAGGGAGTTGGAGGCTCGCCTCCCGGCGGCCAGGCTGCCTTTCCATCTTGGTGGCATTCCGGCTGCTGCCCCCATGGCGTACCCGACGCTCACGCGCCTTGACCAGGGAGGGAGAGGCGGGCCCAACTCGCCAACGAGTTGCTGATCACCACCACCGACATCGGGGTCACTCGGTTGGAGCATCGATCCTGGATGCTCGGAGATGGAAGCTGCGGAGCCGTCGAACGAGCCACAGCGGCCATTAGGGAGTACCGCGAACATGTAATCCAAGGCGGCCCCGCGCCGACTCCGAATAAAATGTGGTTTAATGTGCCTGGGTTCCATCTGACTTGAGGTTTCTTCAACTCCCTGGCTTTATTAGTCAAAAATTGGCTTTGACTGTTGGTCTTTCCTACTATGTGTATGTGTATGCCCCCAAGTTTTGTTGATAGCTTCGATGTCGACAAAATTTGTGAGCCCAACGCGATTGTTCAATCTGATCTCTGCCGGGGGTCCGGAGCCGATCATGGGGTGTGGGAGGGGGAAGCGAGTGCCTAAAGGCGATGCCTCATAAGGCATCGGCTGTCGTGGGTCGGCCTTCCTGTGGCGATAGCCGACTCACGCATTAATCCATACACTCGGGTAGTATTTCTTTAGATATTTTCCATTGAGGGCCCTTCCAAATATTTCCCCATCTAGTCCTTTTAGCATGTAGGCTCCTTTGGAGACGCATTTGTGGACCTTGAAAGGCCCCTCCCAATTCGGCGACCATTTGCCGAATTTGTTATCTCTGGATCTGATTGGGAGTATGAGCTTCCAAACGAGTTCGCCTTCCTCAAATGATATAGGGACGACCTTTTTATTGTAATGTCTGGCTACCCATTCCTTATCTTTTGTTACTTTTTCCAAACCTCTCATTCTGGATAAGGCGAGATCCTCCGATTCGTCCATCATGAGGTTATAATAGTCGCTCGGCCGTGAGTTGGTCCCTGTGCTGAATGCGTCTTGAGCCGATGATACTTTCCCATGGCAAGATGCTTCGTGTCCATAGACCGTTTGTATGGAGGAACTTGGATGGACCGTGACATGCCATCCGATATGCCCACAATGCTTCACCAATCGGGTGTGCCATTGTTTAGGATATTCGGATATTTTACTTTTGATCGCTTGATTAAGCTTTTGTTTGAAGCTTCGGCTGACCGTTGGCTTGCGCGTAATACGACGAAGAGTTAAGCGGCTTGATCCCCATGCCGTCGCCGAACTGGATGAATTCCTCCGAAACAAAGATGCATCCTTGGTCGGTCGTTATCGTTTGCGGAATGCTGAATTGGTAGATCATGTGTTCTTTGACGAACTCGATTGCGTCTTTAGAATCTACTTTTCGGAGGGGAATCGCTTCTACCCATTTTGTGAAATAATGTGGCCACTAGTATAAACTTGTGCCCCTTGCTTGAAGGTGGATTGATCTCGGCCGATCATGTCCATGCCCCACCCTCTAAAAGGCCATGGCTTAATGATTGGGTTCATGGCCGACGCCGGGCTCGTTGCACCGTGCCAAACTTCCGCGATCTTGGCATCCTTTATAGTATTTAAAACAATCTTCTAACATCGTCGGCCGAAATACCGGCTCAGCGAAGTAGCCACTTCATTTTGTGTGCCGACGATGTGTGCCGCAGATTCCTTCGTGTACCTCCCCGATAACCACGTGGCTTGATCGGCGCCCGACATTTGAGCGAAGATGCCATCGATTGTCTGATAGTATAAATCTTCATCGAGCAATACGTACCGCAATGCCTTGTATCGTAGTTTCCTTGTGGCCGATTGAGAAGGGTTTTTGAGGTAGTTGTAGACGTCGAACCTCCAGTCGTCGGTTGTGATGTTGGCGACGCCTGTGTCGATGTCTCTTGGCATCGGCCAGTAGCCTGATGCCCTTTGAGCCAAGTCATTGGCCTCCGTGTTCCGCTCCCTGGGAATATGTTTCAAAGTGACTAGCCGAAAACCTTCCATTAACTCCCGGCACCATCGATGATAGGTCATCAGTGCGTCGTTTTTGCACCCATACTCTCCTCACAATTGACTGATGACGAGCAACGAATCTCCCATTATTTCGACCGCGTCGGCTTCCATCTCCCTGAGTAGGAGTAGCCCTTTGAGAACGGCTTCATACTCGGCTTGGTTATTCGTAACGTGGGGGTCGATGGCGAAGGCGAACTCGAAGTTTGCCCCCTTAGGTGAGATGAGAACTAAGCCGATTTTGCAGCCGTTGGTGCACACTGAGCCATCGAAAGTCAGGGTCCAAGGCGTGATTTCCACGGAGCCGATTGAGTCGTTTCTATGTGTTAGTGATATGCCCTATAGGCAACATGGAGATGTTGGATATCACGTCAATGTTTATGTATAAATGAATAAAGTGTTATTCAGTTCCATGAAATAGACATCTTGTATTGATCAATAAGTACGTGACTTATTTATGAGACACTATATGTATGAATCTATTTCTAAACGATCCCTGATCATATGTCATATTGTTGGAACAAATATGATTCTAAGATCGGCATGTTTATTGATTGATGATCATGTCTCATAGATCATGGGTATGGAGATACCAAATCAATAAACATGGACACATGTGTTGGAGAACACATTGTTGGATAGACCCACCATGAGACACTACAGAATTAATGTGCCATTAGTTGGTCTCGGTAGTGTTGGTACAAAGTCCTTAAACCTGAGATCACCATGGATTCCAACATGTGTAGTAGCCTACTTTGGGACTACCAAACGCTATTCCGTAATTGGGTAGTTATAAAGGTAGTTTTCGGGTTTGCTATGAAACATGGAGTGGGATGTGAGTGATCAAGATGGAATTTGCCCCTCCTTTGGAGAGATATCTCTGGCCCTCGAGGTAATGGATTATGGAAATGCATGGCCATGCTAAGTTGATTGAGGAGTCAATCAACGGACGGATAATCCAATACGGTTCGAGTGAATGGTTAAGCTATTGAAGGGATGGCACACATCTTGCCTATAGCTTAACGGTATCATGAGGCAAAGGGATTTGTGTACACATTACAGGTTCAGAGCCGATATTATTCTTGTATACTATGGTCTCAATATGTGCTGCTAGGTGCCGCTTGTTGACGGGTCGGCTGAGTTGGACTCGAGCCGACGATCGGCTAAGTTAGACTATAGCCGAAACCGAGTATACCTGAACCTACGGGTCGCACGCTTAAGGGGATAAGAACAGGCATTCGAGTTGGACTCGGATACGGCTCGATCGGATGGGGATCCGATCGGATAGAGTCCTATAGGCTTACGACGTATGGGCGGCCAACTCTATGAGATACGGATGAGATCCGGTTCAAAAATAGAGTCCTGATCGGCCACTAGTCCTAGTCGGCCAACTCTATATAAAGGAGGGAGGGGTGGAGACCTGCGACACATCAATTGCATCGCGTGCAACGGAAGTCGTCGAGATCAATCTCCACGGAAACCCTCCCCACTTTCGAGCCAAACCCTAGCCTTGCATCGCGTGCTAGCACACGGGTGTTCGGCGTTCTGTCCCCGGACGTGTGGATACCGGTAGAGGCGCTGCTACGTTGCGCGCTGTTGATCGGCTTCGGATCGGCTGCAATCGGAGCGATCGGCTGATTGGCGAGTCGGCTGTCCCTGGGAATCGACTGTCGGCTTGCGGGAATTGGCTACACAGTTTCAGATCGGATAGCCCTGATTGGCTGTTTCCGCTGCACACTCCAATCGGTAACGATCTATCGGCCCTTATTTGCAAGTATTCCTGGTTTGCGCGGTAAAAAATTTTTGTTTTCGGCTAGTGTAGCTTCCGCGTAACCCTTTCAGTGGTATCAGAGCTAATCTTGCTTAGTTCGGGTTTTAGATTGGATCTGGAACAAGTTTTGCACATGGGTTGATTAGGTCAATCGGTTTTACGGGATTTGTTGAGGAGAGTTCATGGTAATTGCGTTCCTTGATAGTGTATCGGAACGGCGTAATGTGATTACGTCGAAGCAATATCCATAGAACTCGGTTTGAGTCGGCTTCGAGATAGCGTTCCTTGATAGTGTATCGGAACGGTATAATGTGATTATGCCGAAGCTATCTCGTAGTCCGATCTTTCTAGCTGCCTCGCGTCTACGCAAACCATCTCCCTTGATAGTGTATCGGGACGGCATAATGTGATTATGCCGATATGGTTTCCGTAAGCGATTTCATAGATTGGATCTATGAATTTCGTGTGGTGTTCCGGGACCGCCGTGTGCGTACCCCCTTATAGGTCGTCACGGTGTCGTATCTCTGCGATAGGTAGAAAACGTTTCTACGCCTAACTTGTTTTTGCAGAGAATGCTTTGAGATGGTATGGCCCTATTGTATGTATGAGATGCATGTGATGCATGTAATATTCTTTCATATGTGCAATCCCTGTAATATTCTTTCATACGTGCAATGCTTGTGATATTCTTTCACGACCTGCGAGTCGATGTAATCTTCAATTAGAGCTTCTATAGTAGTAGCTTAGTTTGAAGAAATCAAGCATCATGCACATTGAAAGATGGTGCCGAAGATGGAGATCCTCAGCGCCGACATGGAGATGGAGATCACCATGTGAAGGGGGCCATACTATTTCATTATATGCTATTCTACCTATTTTCATATGTGATATGTTTGTTTGATAGGATAGCATCCCTCGCAAAATTAAGTAGTAATGATGCCCTTCCAAATGTTGCACCCGTCACCGTTATGCTCGTCAATGGTGGGTCCGCTAAAGCAGAGTGCCATTCTCTATCATAACACGAGGGGTATATGTCGACATATACATGCAGGAGCATTTGGTTTACTTAACAAGGCTATCAAAACAGTTTTGGGCCTTGGGGCATAGGTTGGCGCCGGGGCATGGAGATGCCACACCAACAACAAGAGTCACATAGAGATGTGATTAGCAAGGAGTTGCTTACCGATGTTACTAATTTTCTAGCAGTGATGCCAAAGCTCACTAGAAAATTAACTAACATGTGGATCTTGACCCAATACGTAACCTGGAGGGAAGGTGGAAAATACGTAATGGGAGTCTTATGTTAAATTGTTTAACAAAAGACATAACATAAACATTGTGCTAAACTTTGTTTTTCTGTTGTAGAATAAATGGCGGCTAATACTACACCCAGTACCTTTAACTTGCAATCTATTCTCGAAAAGGAAAAATTAAATGGAACAAACTTTATCGATTGGTATCGCAACTTGAGAATTGTTCTCAAGCAAGAGCGTAAGGAGTACGTTCTTGAAGTACCCTATCCTGAGGATTTGCCAAATAATGCCACTGCAACTGCACGGAGGGCTTATGAGAAGCACACTAATGATGCCCTAGATATAAGTTGTCTCATGCTTGCTACAATGTCCCCTGAGCTTCAGAAGCAATATGAGAGCAGCGATGCTCACACTATTATTTAGGGACTGCGTGGTATGTTTGAGAACCAAGCTCGGGCCGAGAGGTTCAACTCCTCAAAGTCCTTGTTTGCGTGCAGGCTTGTTGAGGGTAATCCCGTCAGTCCGCATGTGATAAAGATGATTGGCTATATCGAGAGTCTGGAAAAACTAGGTTTTCCCCTTAGCCAAGAGTTGGCTACTGATGTGATTCTCCGGTCGCTCCCTCCGAGCTTCGAGCCATTCATATTGAATTATCACATGAACAATATGGATAGGACCTTGGCTGAATTGCATGGGATGCTAAAGACAGTGAGGAGAGTATCCAGAAAACGGTCATCATGTGATGATGATGCGAAGGCTAAGCGCAAATCACTGTCAAGAAGCTTTGCACCAAGAGGAAGCTAACTCCCGATGAGATCGCGAGTGCCTTTAATGCAAAGAAGGGCAAGAAGGGGTCAGCGGCATCAAATGCCGTTTGCTTCTATTGCAAGGAGACAGGCCACTGGAAGAGGAACGCAAGAAGTACATGGAGGATCTCAAAAAGAAGCAAAGTACGACTTCGCTTCGTATTAATGTTATAGACATTAATCTTGCTACTTCACCTCTGACTCTTGGGTATTTGATACGGATCGTAGCTCATATTTGCAAGTCGTTCCAGGGAATGAGAAGAAGTAGAGGATTGAGAAGGGGCGAGGTGAACCTGCGCGTCGGCAATGGAGCAACCGTTGCTACAGTTGCTGTCGGCACAGTACCACTTCATCTAACTTCAAGATTAGTTTTGGCATTCAATAATTGTTATTGTGTTCCAACACTATGTCGAAACGTTATTTCCGCTTCATGTTTGCAAGCGGAAGGATATGATTTTAGATCAATGAACAATGGTTGTTCAATATATCTCGAGATATGTTCTATTTTCATGCTCCATTGGTGAATGGATTATACGTTTTGAGTCTTGAAGCATCTCCCATCTATAACATTAATACGAAAGGCAACTCTCTAATGATATAAACCCCACGTTTGTCCGGCATTGTCGCTTAGGCCATATAAATAAGAAACGCATGGAGAAGCTCCATAAGGATGGACTGCTTCACTCTTTTGATTTTGAATCATTTGAGACATGTGAGTCTTGTTTACTTGGTAAGATGACAAAGGCACCTTTCACGGGACATAGTGAGAGAGCAAGTGACTTATTGGCACTCATACATACCGATGTATGTGGACCAATGAGCTCAACGGCCGAGGTGGTTATCGCATTTCATTACCTTTACCGATGACTTTAGTAGATATGGTTATATCTACTTAATGAGGCATAAGTCCGAATCCTTTGAAAAGTTCAAAGAATTCCGAATGAAGTACAGAATCATTTAGGGAAAACAATCAAGTTTCTACGATCGATCGTGGAGGAGAATACTTGAGCCAAGAGTTTGGTAATCATCGAAAGATTGTGAAATTGTTCCACGTTGACTCCGCCAGAACTCCACAATGGAATGGGGTGTCCGAACGAAGAAATCGCACCTTGTTGGACATGGTGCGGTCGATGATGAGCCAAAGTGATCTTCCGTTATCCTTCGGGATATGCTCTTGAAACATTTGCGCTCACACTAAATAGAGTTCCATCTAAGTCGGTTGAAAAGACGCATATGAGATATGGACAGGGCAACCCCTAGTTTGTCTTTTCTCAAAATTTGGGGATGTGAGGCTTATGTAAAACGTTTACGATCGACAAGCTCACACCCAAATCCGACAAGTGCTTCTTTGTGGGATATCCTAAGGAAACTAAGGGATATTACTTTTATAATCGGGAACAAGGCAAAGTGTTTGTCGCCCGACACGGTGTCTTCTTGGAGAAATAGTTTCTTTCAAGAAGGGTTAGTGGGAGCAGGGTGCATCTTGAAGAAGTTCAAGAAACACCGAGAAAATGTTTCAGCGACCACGTAATCACAACAGGGAGGAGCAAAGTGTTGCGCCACCGTTGTAGATACACCACCCCACGGAGGTCGAAAGATCACGTCGTGCACTGATGTGACAGTGCGGAACAACGTGATATATTGTTGTTGGACAACGATGAACCTAAGACCTATGAGGAAGCAATGGTGGGACCCGATTCCAACAAGTGGCTTGGAGCCATGAAATCCGAAATAGAATCCATGTACGACAATCAAGTTTGGAACTTGGTTGATCCACTGATGGTGTCAAAACCATTGAGTGCAAATGGGTTTTTAAGAAAAGGCCGATATGGATGGAAATGTTCACATCTATAAGGCGCGATTGGTGGCGAAAGGTTTTAAACAGATTCAAGGAGTTGATTATGATGAAACCTTCTCGCCCGTCGCAATGCTTAAATCTATTCGGATTATCCTAGCGATTGCTTGCATATTTCGATTATGAGATATGGCGAGATGGATGTAAAAACGGCTTTCCTAAATGGAAACCTAAGCGAGGATGTATACATGATACTAAAGGGTT